>CM060966.1:54156283-54761283 GCA_030765045.1 Tenodera sinensis
ATCCGTCCATCCGTCCCTCCGTCCCTCCGTCCCTCCATCCCGTCCGTCCACCCGTCCATCCGTCCCTCCGTCCCTCCGTCCCGTCCGTCCACCCGTCCATCCGTCCATCCGTTCATCCGTCCACCCGTCCACCCGTCCACCCGTCCATCCGTCCATCCGTCCATCCGTCCACCCGTCCATCCGTCCAACCGTTCACCCGTCCATCCGTCCATCCGTCCCTCCGTCCCTCCGTCCACCCGTCCATCCGTCCACCCGTACATCCGTCCCTCCGTCGCTCCGTCCATCCGTCCCTCCGTTCCTCCGTCCACCCGTCCACCCGTCCACCCGTCCCTCCGTCCCTCCGTCCCTCCGTCCACCCGTCCCTCCGTCCACCCGTCCACCCGTCCATCCGTCCACCCGTCCATTCGTCCACCCGTCCATCCGTCCACCCGTCCATCCGTCTCTCCGTCCATCCGTCCATCCGTCCATCCGTCCCTCCGTCTCGTCGGGCCATACGTCCACCCGTTTATCCGTCCACCCGTCCATCCGTCCCTCCGTCCATCCGTCCATCCGTCCATCCGTCCATCCGTCCCTCCGTCCATCCGTCCATCCGTCCATCCGTGCATCCGTCCCTCCTTCCCTCCCTCCCTCCGTCCCGTCCGTCCATCCGTCCACCCGTCCATCCGTCCATCCGTTCACCCGTCCACCCGTCCACCCGTCCATCCGTCCAGCCGTCCATCCGTCCATCCGTCCATCCGTGCATCCGTCCATCTGTCCACCCGTCCACCCGTCCACCCGTCCACCCGTCCACCCGTCCACCCGTCCACCGTCCATCCGTCCACCCGTCCACCCGTCCGTCCGTCCATCCGCCCATCCGTCCACCAGTCCACCCGTCCATCCGTCCACCCGTCCATCCGTCCACCCGTCCACCCGTCCATCCGTCCATCCGTCCACCCGTCTACCCGTACACCGGTCCATCCGTCCATCCGTCCACCCTTCCACCCGTCCACCCGTCCATCCGTCCATCCGTCCATCCGTCCACCCGTCCATCCGTCCACCCGTCAACCCGTCCACCCGTCCATCCGTCCATCCGTCTACCCGTCCATCCGTCCATCCGTCCAACCGTTCACCCGTCCATCCGTCCATCCGTCCCTCCGTCCCTCCGTCCACTCGTCCACCCGTCCATCCGTCCACCCGTACATCCTTCCCTCCGTCGCTTCGTCCATCCGTCCCTCCGTTCCTCCGTCCACCCGTCCACCCGTCCACCCGTCCCTCCGTCCCTCCGTCCCTCATTCCACCAGTCCCTCCGTCCACCCGTCCACCCGTCCCTCCGTCCCTCCGTCCATCCGTCCATCCGTCCATGCGTCCATCCGTCCATCCGTCCATCCGTCCCTCCGTCCCTCCGTCCCTCCATCCCGTCCGTCCACCCGTCCATCCGTCCCTCCGTCCCTCCGTCCCGTCCGTCCACCCGTCCATCCGTCCATCCGTCCATCCGTTCATCCGTCCACCCGTCCACCCGTCCACCCGTCCATCCGTCCATCCGTCCATCCGTCCACCCGTCCATCCGTCCAACCGTTCACCCGTCCATCCGTCCATCCGTCCCTCCGTCCCTCCGTCCACCCGTCCATCCGTCCACCCGTACATCCGTCCCTCCGTCGCTCCGTCCATTCGTCCCTCCGTTCCTCCGTCCACCCGTCCACCCGTCCACCCGTCCCTCCGTCCCTCCGTCCACCCGTCCCTCCGTCCACCCGCCCACCCGTCCATTCGTCCACCCGTCCATTCGTCCACCCGTCCATCCGTCCACCCGTCCATCCGTCTCTCCGTCCATCCGTCCATCCGTCCATCCGTCCCTCCGTCTCGTCGGGCCATACGTCCACCCGTTTATCCGTCCACCCGTCCATCCGTCCCTCCGTCCATCCGTCCATCCGTCCATCCGTCCCTCCGTCCATCCGTCCATCCGTCCATCCGTGCATCCGTCCCTCCTTCCCTCCCTCCCTCCGTCCCGTCCCTCCATCCGTCCACCCGTCCATCCGTCCATCCGTTCACCCGTCCACCCGTCCACCCGTCCATCCGTCCAGCCGTCCATCCGTCCATCCGTCCATCCGTGCATCCGTCCATCCGTCCACCCGTCCACCCGTCCACCCGTCCACCCGTCCACCCGTCCACCCGTCCACCGTCCATCCGTCCACCCGTCCATCCGTCCGTCCGTCCATCCGCCCATCCGTCCACCCGTCCACCCGTCCATCCGTCCATCCGTCCACCCGTCCATCCGTCCACCCGTCCACCCGTCCATCCGTCCATCCGTCCACCCGTCCACCCGTACACCGGTCCATCCGTCCATCCGTCCACCCTTCCACCCGTCCACCCGTCCATCCGTCCATCCGTCCATCCGTCCATCCGTCTACCCGTCCATCCGTCCATCCGTCCAACAGTTCACCCGTCCATCCGTCCATCCGTCCCTCCGTCCCTCCGTCCACCCGTCCACCCGTCCATCCGTCCACCCGTACATCCGTCCCTCCGTCGCTTCGTCCATCCGTCCCTCCGTTCCTCCGTCCACCCGTCCACCCGTCCACCCGTCCCCCCGTCCCTCCGTCCCTCCGTCCACCAGTCCCTCCGTCCCTCCGTCCACCCGTCCACCCGTCCCTCCGTCCCTCCGTCCATCCGTCCATCCGTCCATTCGTCCATCCGTCCCTCCGTCCATCCGTCCATCCGTCCATCCGTCCATACTTCCCTCCGTCCCTCCGTCCCTCCGTACCTCCGTCCCGTCCGTCCACCCGTCCACCCGTCCACCCGTCCATCCGTCTATCCGTCCACCCGTCCACCCGTCCACCTGTCCACCCGTCCATCCGTCCCTCCGTCCATCCGTCCATCCGTCCATCCGTCCATGCGTCCATCCGTCCATCCGTCCATCCGTCCCTCCGTCCCTCCGTCCCTCCATCCCGTCCGTCCACCCGTCCATTCGTCCCTCCGTCCCTCCGTCCCGTCCGTCCACCCATCCATCCGTCCATCCGTCCATCCGTTCATCCGTCCACCCGTCCACCCGTCCACCCGTCCATCCGTCCATCCGTCCATCCGTCCACCCGTCCATCCGTCCAACCGTTCACCCGTCCATCCGTCCATCCGTCCCTCCGTCCCTCCGTCCACCCGTCCATCCGTCCACCCGTACATCCGTCCCTCCGTCGCTCCGTCCATCCGTACCTCCGTTCCTCCGTCCACCCGTCCACCCGTCCACCCGTCCATCCGTCCCTCCGTCCCTCCGTCCACCCGTCCCTCCGTCCACCCGTCCACCCGTCCATCCGTCCACCCGTCCATTCGTCCACCCGTCCATCCGTCCACCCGTCCATCCGTCTCTCCGTCCATCCGTCCATCCGTCCATCCGTCCCTCCGTCTCGTCGGGCCATACGTCCACCCGTTTATCCGTCCACCCGTCCAACCGTCCCTCCGTCCATCCGTCCATCCGTCCATCCGTCCCTCCGTCCATCCGTCCATCCGTCAATCCGTGCATCCGTCCCTCCTTCCCTCCCTCCCTCCGTCCCGTCCGTCCATCCGTCCACCCGTCCATCCGTCCATCCGTTCACCCGTCCACCCGTCCACCCGTCCATCCGTCCAGCCGTCCATCCGTCCATCCGTCCATCCGTGCATCCGTCCATCCGTCCACCCGTCCACCCGTCCACCCGTCCACCCGTCCACCCGTCCACCGTCCATCCGTCCACCCGTCCACCCGTCCGTCCGTCCATCCGCCCATCCGTCCACCCGTCCACCCGTCCATCCGTCCATCCGTCCACCCGTCCATCCGTCCGCCCGTCCACCCGTCCATCCGTCCATCCGTCCACCCGTCCACCCGTACACCGGTCCATCCGTCCATCCGTCCACCCTTCCACCCGTCCACCCGTCCATCCGTCCATCCGTCCATCCGTCCACCCGTCCATCCGTCCACCCGTCAACCCGTCCACCCGTCCATCCGTCCATCCGTCTACCCGTCCATCCGTCCATCCGTCCAACCGTTCACCCGTCCATCCGTCCATCCGTCCCTCCGTCCCTCCGTCCACCCGTCCACCCGTCCATCCGTCCACCCGTACATCCGTCCCTCCGTCGCTTCGTCCATCCGTCTCTCCGTTCCTCCGTCCACCCGTCCACCCGTCCCTCCGTCCCTCCGTCCCTCCGTCCACCAGTCCCTCCGTCCACCCGTCCACCCGTCCCTCCGTCCCTCCGTCCATCCGTCCATCCGTCCATGCGTCCATCCGTCCATCCGTCCATCCGTCCCTCCGTCCCTCCGTCCCTCCATTCCGTCCGTCCACCCGTCCATCCGTCCCTCCGTCCCTCCGTCCCGTCCGTCCACCCGTCCATCCGTCCATCCGTCCATCCGTTCATCCGTCCACCCGTCCACCCGTCCACCCGTCCATCCGTCCATCCGTCCATCCGTCCACCCGTCCATCCGTCCAACCGTTCACCCGTCCATCCGTCCATCCGTCCCTCCGTCCCTCCGTCCAACCGTCCATCCGTCCACCCGTACATCCGTCCCTCCGTCGCTCCGTCCATCCGTCCATCCGTTCCTCCGTCCACCCGTCCACCCGTTCACCCGTCCCTCCGTCCCTCCGTCCCTCCGTCCACCCGTCCCTCCGTCCACCCGTCCACCCGTCCATCCGTCCACCCGTCCATTCGTCCACCCGTCCATCCGTCCACCCGTCCATCCGTCTCTCCGTCCATCCGTCCATCCGTCCCTCCGTCTCGTCGGGCCATACGTCCACCCGTTTATCCGTCCACCCGTCCATCCGTCCCTCCGTCCACCCGTCCCTCCGTCCACCCGTCCACCCGTCCATCCGTCTCGTCGGGCCATACGTCCACCCGTTTATCCGTCCACCCGTCCCTCCGTCCCTCCGTCCACCCGTCCCTCCGTCCACCCGTCCACCCGTCCATCCGTTCACCCGTCCACCCGTCCATCCGTCCAGCCGTCCATCCGTCCATCCGTCCATCCGTGCATCCGTCCATCCGTCCACCCGTCCACCCGTCCACCCGTCCACCCGTCCACCGTCCATCCGTCCACCCGTCCACCCGTCCGTCCGTCCATCCGCCCATCCGTCCACCCGTCCACCCGTCCATCCGTCCATCCGTCCACCCGTCCATCCGTCCACCCGTCCACCCGTCCATCCGTCCATCCGTCCACCCGTCCACCCGTACACCGGTCCATCCATCCGTCCACCCTTCCACCCGTCCACCCGTCCATCCGTCCATCCGTCCATCCGTCCACCCGTCCATCCGTCCACCCGTCAACCCGTCCACCCGTCCATCCGTCCATCCGTCTACCCGTCCATCCGTCCATCCGTCCAACCGTTCACCCGTCCATCCGTCCATCCGTCCCTCCGTCCACCCGTCCACCCGTCCATCCGTCCACCCGTACATCCGTCCCTCCTTCGCTTCGTCCATCCGTCCCTCCGTTCCTCCGTCCACCCGTCCACCCGTCCACCCGTCCCTCCGTCCCTCCGTCCCTCCGTCCACCAGTCCCTCCGTCCCTCCGTCCACCCGTCCACCCGTCCCTCCGTCCCTCCGTCCATCCGTCCATCCGTCCATTCGTCCATCCGTCCCTCCGTCCATCCGTCCATCCGTCCATCCGTCCATTCTTCCCTCCGTCCCTCCGTCCCTCCGTACCTCCGTCCCGTCCGTCCACCCCTCCACCCGTCCATCCGTCTATCCGTCCACCCGTCCACCCGTCCACCTGTCCACCCGTCCATCCGTCCCTCCGTCCATCCGTCCATCCGTCCATCCGTCCATGCGTCCATCCGTCCATCCGTCCATTCGTCCCTCCGTCCCTCCGTCCCTCCATCCCGTCCGCCCACCCGTCCATCCGTCCCTCCGTCCCGTCCGTCCACCCGTCCATCTGTCCATCCGTCCATCCGTTCATCCGTCCACCCGTCCACCCGTCCACCCGTCCATCCGTCCATCCGTCCATCCGTCCACCCGTCCATCCGTCCAACCGTTCACCCGTCCATCCGTCCATCCGTCCCTCCGTCCCTCCGTCCACCCGTCCATCCGTCCACCCGTACATCCGTCCCTCCGTCGCTCCGTCCATCCGTCCCTCCGTCGCTCCGTCCATCCGTCCCTCCGTTCCTCCGTCCACCCGTCCACCCGTCCACCCGTCCCTCCGTCCCTCCGTCCCTCCGTCCACCCGTCCCTCCGTCCACCCGTCCACCCGTCCATCCGTCCACCCGTCCATTCGTCCACCCGTCCATCCGTCCACCCGTCCATCCGTCTCTCCGTCCATCCGTCCATCCGTCCATCCGTCCCTCCGTCTCGTCGGGCCATACGTCCACCCGTTTCTCCGTCCACCCGTTCATCCGTCCCTCCGTCCATCCGTCCATCCGTCCATCCGTTCATCCGTCCCTCCGTCCATCCGTCCATCCGTCCATCCGTGCATCCGTCCCTCCTTCCCTCCCTCCCTCCGTCCCGTCCGTCCATCCGTCCACCCGTCCCTCCGTCCCTCCGTCCCTCCGTCCACCAGTCCCTCCGTCCCGCCGTCCACCCGTCCACCCGTCCCTCCGTCCCTCCGTCCATCCGTCCATCCGTCCATGCGTCCATCCGTCCATCCGTCCATCCGTCCCTCCGTCCCTCCGTCCCTCCATCCCGTCCGTCCACCCGTCCATCCGTCCCTCCGTCCCTCCGTCCCGTCCGTCCACCCGTCCATCCGTCCATCCGTCCATCCGTTCATCCGTCCACCCGTCCACCCGTCCACCCGTCCATCCGTCCATCCGTCCACCCGTCCATCCGTCCAACCGTTCACCCGTCCATCCGTCCATCCGTCCCTCCGTCCCTCCGTCCACCCGTCCATCCGTCCACCCGTACATCCGTCCCTCCGTCGCTCCGGCCATCCGTCCCTCCGTTCCTCCGTCCACCCGTCCACCCGTCCACCCGTCCCTCCGTCCCTCCGTCCCTCCGTCCACCCGTCCCTCCGTCCACCCGTCCACCCGTCCATCGGTCCACCCGTCCATTCGTCCACCCGTCCATCCGTCCACCCGTCCATCCGTCTCTCCGTCCATCCGTCCATCCGTCCATCCGTCCCTCCGTCTCGTCGGGCCATACGTCCACCCTTTTATCCGTCCACCCGTCCATCCGTCCCTCCGTCCACCCGTCCCTCCGTCCACCCGTCCACCCGTCCATCCGTCTCGTCGGGCCATACGTCCACCCGTTTATCCGTCCACCCGTCCCTCCGTCCCTCCGTCCACCCGTCCCTCCGTCCACCCGTCCACCCGTCCATCCGTTCACCCGTCCACCCGTCCACCCGTCCATCCGTCCAGCCGTCCATCCGTCCATCCGTCCATCCGTGCATCCGTCCATCCGTCCACCCGTCCACCCGTCCACCCGTCCACCGTCCATCCGTCCACCCGTCCACCCGTCCACCCGTCCGTCCGTCCATCCGCCCATCCGTCCACCCGTCCACCCGTCCATCCGTCCATCCGTCCATCCGTCCACCCGTCCATCCGTCCACCCGTCCACCCGTCCACCCGTCCATCCGTCCATCCGTCCACCCGTCCACCCGTACACCGGTCCATCCGTCCATCCGTCCACCCTTCCACCCGTCCACCCGTCCATCCGTCCATCCGTCCATCCGTCCACCCGTCAACCCGTCCACCCGTCCATCCGTCCATCCGTCTACCCGTCCATCCGTCCATCCGTCCCTCCGTCCCTCCGTCCACCCGTCCACCCGTCCATCCGTCCACCCGTACATCCGTCCCTCCTTCGCTTCGTCCATCCGTCCCTCCGTTCCTCCGTCCACCCGTCCACCCGTCCACCCGTCCTTCCGTCCCTCCGTCCCTCCGTCCACCAGTCCCTCCGTCCCTCCGTCCACCCGTCCACCCGTCCCTCCGTCCCTCCGTCCATCCGTCCATCCGTCCATTCGTCCATCCGTCCCTCCGTCCATCCGTCCATCCGTCCATCCGTCCATTCTTCCCTCCGTCCCTGCGTCCCTCCGTACCTCCGTCCCGTCCGTCCACCCGTCCACCCGTCCATCCGTCTATCCGTCCACCCGTCCACCCGTCCACCTGTCCACCCGTCCATCCGTCCCTCCGTCCATCCGTCCATCCGTCCATCCGTCCATGCGTCCATCCGTCCATCCGTCCATCCGTCCCTCCGTCCCTCCGTCCCTCCATCCCGTCCGTCCACCCGTCCATCCGTCCCTCCGTCCCTCCGTCCCGTCCGTCCGCCCGTCCATCCGTCCATCCGTCCACCCGTCCATCCGTCCAACCGTTCACCCGTCAATCCGTCCATCCGTCCCTCCGTCCCTCCGTCCACCCGTCCATCCGTCCACCCGTACATCCGTCCCTCCGTCGCTCCGTCCATCCGTCCCTCCGTTCCTCCGTCCACCCGTCCACCCGTCCACCCGTCCCTCCGTCCCTCCGTCCCTCCGTCCACCCGTCCCTCCGTCCACCCGTCCACCCGTCCATCCGTCCACCCGTCCATTCGTCCACCCGTCCATCCGTCCACCCGTCCATCCGTCTCTCCGTCCATCCGTCCATCCGTCCATCCGTCCCTCCGTCTCGTCGGGCCATACGTCCACCCGTTTATCCGTCCACCCGTCCATCCGTCCCTCCGTCCATCCGTCCATCCGTCCATCCGTCCATCCGTCCCTCCGTCCATCCGTCCATCCGTCCATCCGTCCATCCGTGCATCCGTCCCTCCTTCCCTCCCTCCCTCCGTCCCGTCCGTCCATCCGTCCATCCGTCCACCCGTCCACCCGTCCACCCGTCCACCCGTCCACCGTCCATCCGTCCACCCGTCCACCCTTCCGTCCGTCCATCCGCCCATCCGTCCACCCGTCCACCCGTCCATCCGTCCATCCGTCCACCCGTCCATCCGTCCACCCGTCCACCCGTCCATCCGTCCATCCGTCCACCCGTCCACCCGTACACCGGTCCATCCGTCCATCCGTCCACCCGTCCACCCGTCCATCCGTCCATCCGTCCATCCGTCCACCCGTCCATCCGTCCATCCGTCCAACCGTTCACCCGTCCATCCGTCCATCCGTCCCTCCGTCTCTCCGTCCACCCGTCCATCCGTCCACCCGTACAACCGTCCATCCGTCGCTTCGTCCATCCGTCCCTCCGTTCCTCCGTCCACCCGTGCAATCGTGCACCCGTCCCTCCGTCCCTCCGTCCAGCCGTCCCTCCGTCCCTCCGTCCACCCGTCCACCCGTCCATCCGTCCATCCGTCCATCCGTCCATCCGTCCAACGGTCCACCCGTCCATCCGTCCCTCCGTCCCTCCGTCCATTTGTCCATCCGTCCATCCGTCCATTCGACCCTTCGTCCCTCCGTCCCGTCCGTCCATCCGTCCACCCGTCCATCCGTCCATCCGTCCACCCGTCCACCCGTCCACCCGTCCATCCGTCCATCCGTCCATCCGTCCATCCGTCCATCCGTCCACCCGTCAACCCGTCCACCCGTCCATCCGTCCATCCGTCCACCCGTCCATCCGTCCATCCGTCCAACCGTTCACCCGTCCATCCGTCCATCCGTCCCTCCGTCCCTCCGTCCACCCGTCCACCCGTCCATCCGTCCACCCGTACATCCGTCCCTCCGTCGCTTCGTCCATCCATCCCTCCGTTCCTCCGTCCACCCGTCCACCCGTCCATCCGTCCACCCGTCCACCCGTCCATCCGTCCCTCCATCCCGTCCGTCCACCCGTCCATCCGTCCCTCCGTCCCTCCGTTCCGTCCGTCCACCCGTCCATCCGTCCCTCCGTCCATCCGTCCATCCGTCCACCCGTCCACCCGTCCATCCGTCCATCCGTCCACCCGTCCACCCGTCCATCCGTCCACCCGTACATCCGTCCCTCCGTCGCTCCGTCCATCCGTCCCTCCGTTCCTCCGTGCATCCGTCCACCCGTCCCTCAGTCCCTCCGTCCCTCCGTCCACCCGTCCCTCCGTCCACCCGTCCACCCGTCCACCCGTCCATCCGTCCACCCGTCCATCCGTCTCTCCGTCCATCCGTCCCTCCGTCCCTCCCTCCCTCCGTCCCTTCCGTCCATCCGTCCACCCGTCCATCCGTCCATCCGTTCACCCGTCCACCCGTCCACCCGTCCATCCATCCACCCGTCCATCCGTCCATCCGTCCACCCGTCCACCCGTCCATCCGTCCATCCGTCCATCCGTCCACCCGTCCACCCGTCCACCCGTCCAACCGTCCACCGTCCATTCGTCCACCCGTCCACCCGTCCATCCGACCTTGCGTCCATCCGTCCATCCGTCCATCCGTCCATCCGTCCACCCGTCCATCCGTCCATCCGTCCACCCGTCCAGCCGTCCATCCGTCCATCCGTCCATCCGTCCATCCGTCCATCCGTCCATCCGTTCATCCGTCCACCCGTGCATCCGTCCACCCGTCCACCCGTCCATCCGTCCACCCGTCCATCCGTCCATTCTTCCACCCGTCCACCCGTCCACCCGTCCATTCGTCCATCCGTCCACCCGTCCATCCGTCCATCCGTCCATCCGTCCATCCGTCCACCCGTCCACCCGTCCATCCGTCCATCCGTCCACCCGTCCACCCGTCCATCCGTCCATCCGTCCACTCGTCCATCCGTCCATCCGTCCAACCGTTCACCCGTCCATCCGTCCATCCGTCCATCCGTCCCTCCGTCCCTCCGTCCACCCGTCCACCCGTCCATCCATCCACCCGTACATCCGTCCCTCCGTCGCTTCGTCCATCCGTCCCTCCGTTCCTCCGTCCACCCGTCCACCCGTCCACCCGTCCACCCGTCCCTCCGTCCCTCCGTCCCTCCGTCCACCCGTCCCTCCGTCCACCCGTCCACCCGTCCATTCGTCCACCCGTCCATCCGTCCATCGGTCTTTCCGTCTATCCGTCCATCCGTCCATCCGTCCCTCCGTCCCGTCGGTCCATACGTCCACCCGAACCTCCGTCCACCCGTCCACCCGTCCATCCGTCCCTCCGTCCATCCGTCCACCCGCCCATCCGTCCATCTGTTCCTCCGTCCCTCCGTCCATCCGTCCCTCCTTCCATCCGTCCATCCGTTCCTCCGTCCACCCGTCCACACGTCCCTCCGTCCCTCCGTCCTTCCGTCCACCCGTCCACCCGTCCATCCGTCCACCCGTCCACCCGTCCATCCGTCCATCCGTCCACCCGTCCACCCGTACACCGGTCCATCCGTCCATCCGTCCACCCTTCCACCCGTCCACCCGTCCATCCGTCCATCCGTTCATCCGTTCACCCGTCCATCCGTCCACCCGTCAACCCGTCCACCCGTCCATCCGTCCATCCGTCTACCCGTCCATCCGTCCATCCGTCCAACCGTTCACCCGTCCATCCGTCCATCCGTCCCTCCGTCCCTCCGTCCACCCGTCCACCCGTCCATCCGTCCACCCGTACATCCGTCCCTCCGTCGCTTCGTCCATCCGTCCCTCCGTTCCTCCGTCCACCCGTCCACCCGTCCCTCCGTCCCTCCGTCCCTCCGTCCACCAGTCTCTCCGTCCCTCCGTCCACCCGTCCACCCGTCCCTCCGTCCCTCCGTCCATCCGTCCATCCGTCCATCCGTCCATCCGTCCCTCCGTCCATCCGTCCATCCGTCCATCCGTCCATTCTTCCCTCCGTCCCTCCGTCCCTCCGTACCTCCGTCCCGTCCGTCCACCCGTCCACCCGTCCATCCGTCCATCCGTCCACCCGTCCACCCGTCCACCTGTCCACCCGTCCATCCGTCCCTCCGTCCATCCGTCCATTCGTCCATGCGTCCATCCGTCCATCCGTCCATCCGTCCCTCCGTCCCTCCGTCCCTCCGTCCCTCCATCCCGTCCGTCCACCCGTCCACCCGTCCATCCTTCCACCCGTCCATTCGTCCACCCGTCCATCCGTCCACCCGTCCATCCGTCTCTCCGTCCATCCGTCCATCCGTCCATCCGTCCCTCCGTCTCGTCGGGCCATACGTCCACCCGTTTATCCGTCCACCCGTCCATCCGTCCCTCCGTCCATCCGTCCATCCGTCCCTCCGTCCATCCGTCCATCCGTCCATCCGTCCATCCGTGTATCCGTCCCTCCTTCCCTCCCTCCGTCCCGTCCGTCCATCCGTCCATCCGTCCACCCGTCCACCCGTCCACCCGTCCACCCGTCCACCCGTCCACCGTCCATCCGTCCACCCGTCCACCCGTCCGTCCGTCCATCCGCCCATCCGTCCACCCGTCCGCCCGTCCATCCGTCCATCCGTCCACCCGTCCATCCGTCCACCAGTCCACCCGTCCATCCGTCCATCCGTCCACCCGTCCACCCGTACACCGGTCCATCCGTCCATCCGTCCACCCTTCCACCCGTCCAACCCGTCCATCCGTCCATCCGTCCCTCCGTCCACCCGTCCATCCGTCCATCCGTCCAACCGTTCACCCGTCCATCCGTCCATCCGTCCCTCCGTCTCTCCGTCCACCCGTCCATCCGGCCACCCGTACATCCGTCCATCCGTCGCTTCGTCCATCCGTCCCTCCGTTCCTCCGTCCACCCGTGCAATCGTGCACCCGTCCCTCCGTCCCTCCGTCCAGCCGTCCCTCCGTCCCTCCGTCCACCCGTCCACCCGTCCATCCGTCCATCCGTCCATCCGTCCATCCGTCCACCGGTCCACCCGTCCATCCGTCCCTCCGTCCCTCCGTCCATCCGTCCATCCGTCCATCCGTCCATCCGTCCATTCGACCCTTCGTCCCTCCGTCCCGTCCGTCCATCCGTCCACCCGTCCATCCGTCCATCCGTCCACCCGTCCACGCGTCCACCCGTCCATCCGTCCATCCGTCCATCCGTCCATCCGTCCATCCGTCCACCCGTCAACCCGTCCACCCGTCCATCCGTCGATCCGTCCACCCGTCCATCCGTCCATCCGTCCAACCGTTCACCCGTCCATCCGTCCATCCGTCCCTCCGTCCCTCCGTCCACCCGTCCACCCGTCCATCCGTCCACCCGTACATCCGTCCCTCCGTCGCTTCGTCCATCCATCCCTCCGTTCCTCCGTCCACCCGTCCACCCGTCCATCAGTCCACCCGTCCACCCGTCCATCCGTCCCTCCATCCCGTCCGTCCACCCGTCCATCCGTCCCTCCGTCCCTCCGTTCCGTCCGTCCACCCGTCCATCCGTCCCTCCGTCCATCCGTCCATCCGTCCACCCGTCCACCCGTCCACCCGTCCATCCGTCCATCCGTCCATCCGTCCACCCGTCCATCCGTGCAACCGTCCATCCGTCCCTCCGTCCCTCCGTCCACCCGTCCACCCGTCCATCCGTCCACCCGTACATCCGTCCCTCCGTCGCTCCGTCCATCCGTCCCTCCGTTCCTCCGTCCACCCGTCCACCCGTCCCTCCGTCCACCCGTCCACCCGTCCACCCGTCCATCCGTCCACCCGTCCATCCGTCTCTCCGTCCATCCGTCCATCCGTCCATCCGTCCCTCCGTCTCGTCGGGCCATACGTCCACGAGTTTATCCGTCCACCCGTCCACCCGTCCATCCGTCCCTCCGTCCATCCGTCCATCCGTCCATCCGTCCATCCGTCCCTCCGTCCATCCGTCCATCCGTCCATCCGTCCATCCGTGCATCCGTCCCTCCGTCCCTCCCTCCCTCCGGCCCTTCCGTCCATCCGTCCACCCGTCCATCCGTCCATCCGTTCACCCGTCCACCCGTCCAACCGTCCATCCGTCCACCCGTCCATCCGTCCTTCCGTCCACCCGTCCACCCGTCCATCCGTCCATCCGTCCATCCGTCCACCCGTCCACCCGTCCACCCATCCACCCGTCCACCCGTCCACCGTCCATTCGTCCACCCGTCCACCCGTCCATCCGTCCTTGCGTCCATCCGTCCATCCGTCCATCCGTCCATCCGTCCATCCGTCCATCCGTCCACCCGTCCATCCGTCCATCCGTCCACCCGTCCAGCCGTCCATCCGTCCATCCGTCCATCCGTCCATCCGTCCATCCGTTCATCCGTCCACCCGTGCATCCGTCCACCCGTCCACCCGTCCATCCGTCCACCCGTCCATCCGTCCATTCTTCCACCCGTCCACCCGTCCATCCGTCCATCCGTCCACCCGTCCATCCGTCCATCCGTCCATCCGTCCACCCGTCCACCCGTCCATCCGTCCATCCGTCCACCCGTCCACCCGTCCATCCGTCCATCCGTCCACTCGTCCATCCGTCCATCCGTCCAACCGTTCACCCGTCCATCCGTCCATCCGTCCATCCGTCCCTCCGTCCCTCCGTCCCTCCGTCCCTCCGTCCACCCGTCCACCCGTCCATCCATCCACCCGTACATCCGTCCCTCCGTCGCTTCGTCCATCCGTCCCTCCGTTCCTCCGTCCACCCGTCCACCCGTCCACCCGTCCACCCGTCCCTCCGTCCCTCCGTCCCTCCGTCCACCCGTCCCTCCGTCCACCCGTCCACCCGTCCATTCGTCCACCCGTCCATCCGTCCATCGGTCTTTCCGTCTATCCGTCCATCCGTCCATCCGTCCCTCCGTCCCGTCGGTCCATACGTCCACCCGTCCCTCCGTCCACCCGTCCACCCGTCCATCCGTCCCTCCGTCCATCCGTCCACCCGCCCATCCGTCCATCTGTCCCTCCGTCCCTCCGTCCATCCGTCCCTCCTTCCATCCGTCCCTCCGTTCCTCCGTCCACCCGTCCACACGTCCCTCCGTCCCTCCGTCCCTCCGTCCAACCGTCCCTCCGTCCCTCCGTCCACCCGTCCACCCGTACATCCGGCCACCCGTCCATCCGTCCACCCGTCCACCCGTCCATCCGTCCATCCGTCCACCCGTCCACCCGTACACCGGTCCATCCGTCCATCCGTCCACCCTTCCACCCGTCCACCCGTCCATCCGTCCATCCGTTCATCCGTCCACCCGTCAACCCGTCCACCCGTCCATCCGTCTATCCGTCTACCCGTCCATCCGTCCATCCGTCCAACCGTTCACCCGTCCATCCGTCCATCCGTCCCTCCGTCCCTCCGTCCACCCGTCCACCCGTCCATCCGTCCACCCGTACATCCGTCCCTCCGTCGCTTCGTCCATCCGTCCCTCCGTTCCTCCGTCCACCCGTCCACCCGTCCACCCGTCCCTCCGTCCCTCCGTCCCTCCGTCCCTCCGTCCACCAGTCCCTCCGTCCCCCCTTCCACCCGTCCACCCGTCCCTCCGTCCCTCCGTCCATCCGTCCATCCGTCCATCCGTCCATCCGTCCCTCCGTCCATCCGTCCATCCGTCCATCCGTCCATTCTTCCCTCCGTCCCTCCGTCCCTCCGTACCTCCGTCCCGTCCGTCCACCCGTCCACCCGTCTATCCGTCCATCCGTCCACCCGTCCACCCTTCCACCTGTCCACCCGTCCATCCGTCCCTCCGTCCATCCGTCCATCCGTCCATGCGTCCATCCGTCCATCCGTCCATCCGTCCCTCCGTCCCTCCGTCCCTCCATCCCGTCCGTCCACCCGTCCATCCGTCCCTCCGTCCCTCCGTCCCGTCCGTCCACCCGTCCATCCGTCCATCCGTTCATCCGTCCACCCGTCCACCCGTCCACCCGTCCATCCGTCCATCCGTCCACCCGTCCATCCGTCCAACCGTTCACCCGTCCATCCGTCCATCCGTCCCTCCGTCCCTCCGTCCACCCGTCCATCCGTCCACCCGTACATCCGTCCCTCCGTCGCTCCGTCCATCCGTCCCTCCGTTCCTCCGTCCACCCGTCCACCCGTCCACCCGTCCCTCCGTCCCTCCGTCCCTCCGTCCACCCGTCCCTCCGTCCACCCGTCCACCCGTCCATCCGTCCACCCGTCCATTCGTCCACCCGTCCATCCGTCCATCCGTCCACCCTTCCACCCGTCCACCCGTCCATCCGTCCATCCGTTCATCCGTCCACCCGTCAACCCGTCCACCCGTCCATCCGTCTATCCGTCTACCCGTCCATCCGTCCATCCGTCCAACCGTTCACCCGTCCATCCGTCCATCCGTCCCTCCGTCCCTCCGTCCACCCGTCCACCCGTCCATCCGTCCACCCGTACATCCGTCCCTCCGTCGCTTCGTCCATCCGTCCCTCCGTTCCTCCGTCCACCCGTCCACCCGTCCACCCGTCCCTCCGTCCCTCCGTCCCTCCGTCCCTCCGTCCACCAGTCCCTCCGTCCCCCCGTCCACCCGTCCACCCGTCCCTCCGTCCCTCCGTCCATCCGTCCATCCGTCCATCCGTCCATCCGTCCCTCCGTCCATCCGTCCATCCGTCCATCCGTCCATTCTTCCCTCCGTCCCTCCGTCCCTCCGTACCTCCGTCCCGTCCGTCCACCCGTCCACCCGTCTATCCGTCCATCCGTCCACCCGTCCACCCTTCCACCTGTCCACCCGTCCATCCGTCCCTCCGTCCATCCGTCCATCCGTCCATGCGTCCATCCGTCCATCCGTCCATCCGTCCCTCCGTCCCTCCGTCCCTCCATCCCGTCCGTCCACCCGTCCATCCGTCCCTCCGTCCCTCCGTCCCGTCCGTCCACCCGTCCATCCGTCCATCCGTTCATCCGTCCACCCGTCCACCCGTCCACCCGTCCATCCGTCCATCCGTCCACCCGTCCATCCGTCCAACCGTTCACCCGTCCATCCGTCCATCCGTCCCTCCGTCCCTCCGTCCACCCGTCCATCCGTCCACCCGTACATCCGTCCCTCCGTCGCTCCGTCCATCCGTCCCTCCGTTCCTCCGTCCACCCGTCCACCCGTCCACCCGTCCCTCCGTCCCTCCGTCCCTCCGTCCACCCGTCCCTCCGTCCACCCTTCCACCCGTCCATCCGTCCACCCGTCCATTCGTCCACCCGTCCATCCGTCCACCCGTCCATCCGTCTCTCCGTCCATCCGTCCATCCGTCCATCCGTCCCTCCGTCCATCCGTCCATCCGTCCATGCGTCCATCCGTCCATCCGTCCATCCGTCCCTCCGTCCCTCCGTCCCTCCATCCCGTCCGTCCACCCGTCCATCCGTCCCTCCGTCCCTCCGACCCGTCCGTCCACCCGTCCATCCGTCCATCCGTCCATCCGTTCATCCGTCCACCCGTCCACCCGTCCACCCGTCCATCCGTCCATCCGTCCACCCGTCCATCCGTCCAACCGTTCACCCGTCCATCCGTCCATCCGTCCCTCCGTCCCTCCGTCCACCCGTCCATCCGTCCACCCGTACATCCGTCCCTCCGTCGCTCCGTCCATCCGTCCCTCCGTTCCTCCGTCCACCCGTCCACCCGTCCCTCCGTCCCTCCGTCCCTCCGTCCACCCGTCCCTCCGTCCACCCGTCCACCCGTCCATCCGTCCACCCGTCCATTCGTCCACCCGTCCATCCGTCCACACGTCCATCCGTCTCTCCGTCCATCCGTCCATCCGTCCATCCGTCCCTCCGTCTCGTCGGGCCATACGTCCACCCGTTTATCCGTCCACCCGTCCATCCGTCCCTCCGTCCATCCGTCCATCCGTCCATCCGTCCATCCGTCCCTCCGTCCATCCGTCCATCCGTCCATCCGTCCATCCGTGCATCCGTCCCTCCTTCCCTCCCTCCCTCCGTCCCGTCCGTCCATCCGTCCACCCGTCCATCCGTCCATCCGTTCACCCGTCCACCCGTCCACCCGTCCATCCGTCCAGCCGTCCATCCGTCCATCCGTCCATCCGTCCACCCGTCCACCCGTCCATCCGTCCATCCGTCCATCCGTCCACCCGTCCACCCGTCCACCCGTCCACCCGTCCACCCGTCCACCGCCCATCCGTCCACCCGTCCAACCGTCCGTCCGTCCATCCGCCCATCCGTCCACCCGTCCACCCGTCCATCCGTCCATCCGTCCACCCGTCCATCCGTCCACCCGTCCACCCGTCCATCCGTCCATCCGTCCACCCGTCCACCCGTACACCGGTCCATCCGTCCATCCGTCCACCCTTCCACCCGTCCACCCGTCCATCCGTCCATCCGTCCATCCGTCCACCCGTCCATCCGTCCATCCGTCCAACCGTTCACCCGTCCATCCGTCCATCCGTCCCTCCGTCTCTCCGTCCACCCGTCCATCCGTCCACCCGTACATCCGTCCATCCGTCGCTTCGTCCATCCGTCCCTCCGTTCCTCCGTCCACCCGTGCAATCGTGCACCCGTCCCTCCGTCCCTCCGTCCAGCCGTCCCTCCGTCCCTCCGTCCACCCGTCCACCCGTCCATCCGTCCATCCGTCTATCCGTTCACCGGACCACCCGTCCATCCGTCCCTCCGTCCCTCCGTCCATCCGTCCATCCGTCCATCCGTCCATCCGTCCATCCGTCCATTCGACCCTTCGTCCCTCCGTCCCGTCCGTCCATCCGTCCACCCGTCCATCCGTCCATCCGTCCACCCGTCCACCCGTCCACCCGTCCATCCGTCCATCCGTCCATCCGTCCATCCGTCCATCCGTCTATCCGTCCACCCGTCAACCCGTCCACCCCTCCATCCGTCCATCCGTCCAACCGTTCACCCGTCCACCCGTCCGTCCGTCCATCCGCCCATCCGTCCACCCGTCCACCCGTCCATCCGTCCATCCGTCCACCCGTCCAACCGTCCACCCGTCCACCCGTCCATCCGTCCATCCGTCCACCCGTCCACCCGTACACCGGTCCTTCCGTCCATCCGTCCACCCTTCCACCCGTCCACCCGTCCATCCGTCCATCCGTCCACCCGTCCATCCGTCCATCCGTCCAACCGTTCACCCGTCCATCCGTCCATCCGTCCCTCCGTCTCTCCGTCCACCCGTCCATCCGTCCACCCGTACATCCGTCCATCCGTCGCTTCGTCCATCCGTCCCTCCGTTCCTCCGTCCACCCGTGCAATCGTGCACCCGTCCCTCCGTCCCTCCGTCCATCCGTCCCTCCGTCCCTCCGTCCACCCGTCCACCAGTCCATCCGTCCATCCGTCCATCCGTCCATCCGTCCACCGGTCCACCCGTCCATCCGTCCCTCCGTCCCTCCGTCCATCCGTCCATCCGTCCATCCGTCCATCCGTCCATCCGTCCATTCAACCCTTCGTCCCTCCGTCCCGTCCGTCCATCCGTCCACCCGTCCATCCGTCCATCCGTCCACCCGTCCACCCGTCCATCCGTCCATCCGTCCATCCGTCCATCCGTCCATCCGTCCACCCGTCAACCCGTCCACCCGTCCATCCGTCCATCCGTCCACCCGTCCATCCGTCCATCCGTCCAACCGTTCACCCGTCCATCCGTCCATCCGTCCCTCCGTCCCTCCGTCCACCCGTCCACCCGTCCATCCGTCCACCCGTACATCCGTCCCTCCGTCGCTTCGTCCATCCGTCCCTCCGTTCCTCCGTCCACCCGTCCACCCGTCCATCCGTCCACCCGTCCACCCGTCCATCCGTCCCTCCATCCCGTCCGTCCACCCGTCCATCCGTCCCTCCGTCCCTCCGTTCCGTCCGTCCACCCGTCCATCCGTCCCTCCGTCCATCCGTCCATCCGTCCACCCGTCCACCCGTCCACCCGTCCATCCGTCCATCCGTCCATCCGTCCACCCGTCCATCCGTCCAACCGTTCACCCGCCCATCCGTCCATCCGTCCCTCCGTCCCTCCGTCCACCCGTCCACTCGTCCATCCGTCCACCCGTACATCCGTCCCTCCGTCGCTCCGTCCATCCGTCCCTCCGTTCCTCCGTCCACCCGTCCACCCGTCCCTCCGTCCCTCCGTCCCTCCGTCCACCCGTCCTTCCGTCCACCCGTCTACCCGTCCAACCGTCCATCCGTCCACCCGTCCATCCGTCTCTCCGTCCATCCGTCCATCCGTCCATCCGTCCCTCCGTCTCGTCGGGCCATACGTCCACCCGTTTATCCGTCCACCCGTCCACCCGTCCATCCGTCCCTCCGTCCATCCGTCCATCCGTCCATCCGTCCATCCGTCCCTCCGTCCATCCGTCCATCCGTCCATCCATCCATCCGTGCATCCGTCCCTCCGTCCCTCCCTCCCTCCGTCCCTTCCGTCCATCCGTCCACCCGTCCATCCGTCCATCCGTTCACCCGTCCACCCGTCCACCCGTCCATCCGTCCATCCGTCCACCCGTCCATCCGTCCATCCGTCCATCCGTCCACCCGTCCACCCGTCCACCCGTCCATCCGTCCATCCGTCCACCCGTCCACCCGTCCATCCGTCCATCCGTCCACTCGTCCATCCGTCCATCCGTCCAACCGTTCACCCGTCCATCCGTCCATCCGTCCCTCCGTCCCTCCGTCCACCCGTCCACCCGTCCATCCATCCACCCGTACATCCGTCCCTCCGTCGCTTCGTCCATCCGTCCCTCCGTTCCTCCGTCCACCCGTCCACCCGTCCACCCGTCCACCCGTCCCTCCGTCCCTCCGTCCCTCCGTCCACCCGTCCCTCCGTCCACCCGTCCACCTGTCCATCCGTCCACCCGTCCATCCGTCCATCGGTCTTTCCGTCTATCCGTCCATCCGTCCATCCGTCCCTCCGTCCCGTCGGTCCATACGTCCACCCGTCCCTGCGTCCACCCGTCCACCCGTCCATCCGTCCCTCCGTCCATCCGTCCACCCGCCCATCCGTCCATCTGTCCCTCCGTCCCTACGTCCATCCGTCCCTCCTTCCATCCGTCCCTCCGTTCCTCCGTCCACCCGTCCACCCGTCCCTCCGTCCCTCCGTCCCTCCGTCCACCCGTCCCTCCGTCCCTCCGTCCACCCGTCCACCCGTCCATCCGTCCACCCGTCCATCCGTCCATCCGTCCATCCGTCCACCCGTCCACCCGTCCATCGGTCCATCCGTCCCTCCGTCCAGCCGTCCATCCGTCCATCCGTCCATCCGTCCACCCGTCCACCCGTCCATCCGTCCATCAGTCCATCCGTCCCTCCGTCCCTCCGTCCCTCCGTCCCTCCGTCCATCCGTCCATCCGTCCACGCGTCCATCCGTCCAGCCGTCCATCCGTCGCTCCGTTCATCCGTCCATCCGTCCTTCCGTCCATCCGTCCATCCGTCCACGCGTCCATCCGTCCACCCGTCCATCCGTCGCTCCGTTCATCCGTCCATCCGTCCTTCCGTTCATCCGTCCATCCGTCCACGCGTCCTTCCGTCCACCCGTCCATCCGTCCATCCGTCCTTCCGTCCATCCGTCCATCCGTCCACCCGTCCATCCGTCCACGCGTCCATCCGTCCACCCGTCCATCCGTCGCTCCGTTCATCCGTCCATCCGTCCTTCCGTCCTTCCGTCCATCCGTCCATCCGTCCACGCGTCCTTCCGTCCACCCGTCCATCCGTCCTTCCGTCCATCCGTCCATCCGTCCACCCGTCCATCCGTCCACCCGTCCATCCGTCCATCCGTCCTTCCGTCCTTCCGTCCATCCGTCCACGCGTCCATCCGTCCACCCGTCCACCCGTCCCTCCGTCCACCCGTCCACCCGTCCATCCGTCCACCCGTCCATTCGTCCACCCGTCCATCCGTCCACCCGTCCATCCGTCTCTCCGTCCATCCGTCCATCCGTCCATCCGTCCCTCCGTCCATCCGTCCATCCGTCCATGCGTCCATCCGTCCATCCGTCCATCCGTCCCTCCGTCCATCCGTCCACCCGTCCATCCGTCCACCCGTCCCTCCGTCCATCCGTCCATCCGTCCATCCGTCCATCCGTCCATTCGACCCTTCGTCCCTCCGTCCCGTCCGTCCATCCGTCCACCCGTCCATCCGTCCATCCGTCCACCCGTCCACCCGTCCACCCGTCCATCCGTCCATCCGTCCATCCGTCCATCCGTCCATCCGTCCACCCGTCAACCCGTCCACCCGTCCATCCGTCCATCCGTCCACCCGTCCATCCGTCCAACCGTTCACCCGTCCATCCGTCCATCCGTCCCTCCGTCCCTCCGTCCACCCGTCCACCCGTCCATCCGTCCACCCGTACATCCGTCCCTCCGTCGCTTCGTCCATCCGTCCCTCCGTTCCTCCGTCCACCCGTCCACCCGTCCATCCGTCCACCCGTCCACCCGTCCATCCGTCCCTCCATCCCGTCCGTCCACCCGTCCATCCGTCCCTCCGTCCCTCCGTTCCGTCCGTCCACCCGTCCATCGGTCCCTCCGTCCATCCGTCCATCCGTCCACCCGTCCACCCGTCCACCCGTCCATCCGTCCATCCGTCCATCCGTCCACCCGTCCATCCGTCCAACCGTTCACCCGCCCATCCGTCCATCCGTCCCTCCGTCCCTCCGTCCACCCGTCCACCCGTCCATCCGTCCACCCGTACATCCGTCCCTCCGTCGCTCCGTCCATCCGTCCCTCCGTTCCTCCGTCCACCCGTCCACCCGTCCCTCCGTCCCTCCGTCCCTCCGTCCACCCGTCCCTCCGTCCACCCGTCTACCCGTCCACCCGTCCATCCGTCCACCCGTCCATCCGTCTCTCCGTAAATCCGTCCATCCGTCCATCCGTCCCTCCGTCTCGTCGGGCCATACGTCCACCCGTTTATCCGTCCACCCGTCCACCCGTCCATCCGTCCCTCCGTCCATCCGTCCATCCGTCCATCCGTCCATCCGTCCCTCCGTCCATCCGTCCATCCGTCCATCCATCCATCCGTGCATCCGTCCCTCCGTCCCTCCCTCCCTCCGTCCCTTCCGTCCATCCGTCCACCCGTCCATCCGTCCATCCGTTCACCCGTCCACCCGTCCACCCGTCCATCCGTCCATCCGTCCACTCGTCCATCCGTCCATCCGTCCAACCGTTCACCCGTCCATCCGTCCATCCGTCCCTCCGTCCCTCCGTCCACCCGTCCACCCGTCCATCCATCCACCCGTACATCCGTCCCTCCGTCGCTTCGTCCATCCATCCCTCCGTTCCTCCGTCCACCCGTCCACCCGTCCACCCGTCCACCCGTCCCTCCGTCCCTCCGTCCCTCCGTCCACCCGTCCCTCCGTCCACCCGTCCACCCGTCCATCCGTCCACCCGTCCATCCGTCCATCGGTCTTTCCGTCTATCCGTCCATCCGTCCATCCGTCCCTCCGTCCCGTCGGTCCATACGTCCACCCGTCCCTCCGTCCACCCGTCCACCCGTCCATCCGTCCCTCCGTCCATCCGTCCACCCGCCCATCCGTCCATCTGTCCCTCCGTCCCTACGTCCATCCGTCCCTCCTTCCATCCGTCCCTCCGTTCCTCCGTCCACCCGTCCACCCGTCCCTCCGTCCCTCCGTCCCTCCGTCCACCCGTCCCTCCGTCCCTCCGTCCACCCGTCCACCCGTCCATCCGTCCACCCGTCCATCCGTCCATCCGTCCATCCGTCCACCCGTCCACCCGTCCATCGATCCATCCGTCCCTCCGTCCACCCGTCCATCCGTCCATCCGTCCATCCGTCCACCCGTCCATCCGTCCATCAGTCCATCCGTCCCTCCGTCCCTCCGTCCCTCCGTCCCTCCGTCCCTCCGTCCATCCGTCCATCCGTCCACGCGTCCATCCGTCCAGCCGTCCATCCGTCGCTCCGTTCATCCGTCCATCCGTCCTTCCGTCCATCCGTCCATCCGTCCACGCGTCCATCCGTCCACCCGTCCATCCATCGCTCCGTTCATCCGTCCATCCGTCCTTCCGTCCATCCGTCCATCCGTCCACGCGTCCTTCCGTCCACCCGTCCATCCGTCCATCCGTCCTTCCGTCCATCCGTCCATCCGTCCACCCGTCCATCCGTCCACGCGTCCATCCGTCCACCCGTCCATCCGTCGCTCCGTTCATCCGTCCATCCGTCCTTCCGTCCATCCGTCCATCCGTCCACGCGTCCTTCCGTCCACCCGTCCACCCGTCCATCCGTCCACCCGTACATCCGTCCCTCCGTCGCTTCGTCCATCCGTCCCTCCGTTCCTCCGTCCACCCGTCCACCCGTCCATCCGTCCACCCGTCCACCCGTCCATCCGTCCCTCCATCCCGTCCGTCCACCCGTCCATCCGTCCCTCCGTCCCTCCGTTCCGTCCGTCCACCCGTCCATCCGTCCCTCCGTCCATCCGTCCATCCGTCCACCCGTCCACCCGTCCACCCGTCCATCCGTCCATCCGTCCAACCGTCCACCCGTCCATCCGTCCAACCGTTCACCCGCCCATCCGTCCATCCGTCCCTCCGTCCCTCCGTCCACCCGTCCACTCGTCCATCCGTCCACCCGTACATCCGTCCCTCCGTCGCTCCGTCCATCCGTCCCTCCGTTCCTCCGTCCACCCGTCCACCCATCCCTCCGTCCCTCCGTCCCTCCGTCCACCCGTCCTTCCGTCCACCCGTCTACCCGTCCAACCGTCCATCCGTCCACCCGTCCATCCGTCTCTCCGTCCATCCGTCCATCCGTCCATCCGTCCCTCCGTCTCGTCGGGCCATACGTCCACCCGTTTATCCGTCCACCCGTCCACCCGTCCATCCGTCCCTCCGTCCATCCGTCCATCCGTCCATCCGTCCATCCGTCCCTCCGTCCATCCGTCCATCCGTCCATCCATCCATCCGTGCATCCGTCCCTCCGTCCCTCCCTCCCTCCGTCCCTTCCGTCCATCCGTCCACCCGTCCATCCGTCCATCCGTTCACCCGTCCACCCGTCCACCCGTCCATCCGTCCATCCGTCCACCCGTCCATCCGTCCATCCGTCCATCCGTCCACCCGTCCACCCGTCCACCCGTCCATCCGTCCATCCGTCCACCCGTCCACCCGTCCATCCGTCCATCCGTCCACTCGTCCATCCGTCCATCCGTCCAACCGTTCACCCGTCCATCCGTCCATCCGTCCCTCCGTCCCTCCGTCCACCCGTCCACCCGTCCATCCATCCACCCGTACATCCGTCCCTCCGTCGCTTCGTCCATCCGTCCCTCCGTTCCTCCGTCCACCCGTCCACCCGTCCACCCGTCCACCCGTCCCTCCGTCCCTCCGTCCCTCCGTCCACCCGTCCCTCCGTCCACCCGTCCACCTGTCCATCCGTCCACCCGTCCATCCGTCCATCGGTCTTTCCGTCTATCCGTCCATCCGTCCATCCGTCCCTCCGTCCCGTCGGTCCATACGTCCACCCGTCCCTGCGTCCACCCGTCCACCCGTCCATCCGTCCCTCCGTCCATCCGTCCACCCGCCCATCCGTCCATCTGTCCCTCCGTCCCTACGTCCATCCGTCCCTCCTTCCATCCGTCCCTCCGTTCCTCCGTCCACCCGTCCACCCGTCCCTCCGTCCCTCCGTCCCTCCGTCCACCCGTCCCTCCGTCCCTCCGTCCACCCGTCCACCCGTCCATCCGTCCACCCGTCCATCCGTCCATCCGTCCATCCGTCCACCCGTCCACCCGTCCATCGGTCCATCCGTCCCTCCGTCCAGCCGTCCATCCGTCCATCCGTCCATCCGTCCACCCGTCCACCCGTCCATCCGTCCATCAGTCCATCCGTCCCTCCGTCCCTCCGTCCCTCCGTCCCTCCGTCCATCCGTCCATCCGTCCACGCGTCCATCCGTCCAGCCGTCCATCCGTCGCTCCGTTCATCCGTCCATCCGTCCTTCCGTCCATCCGTCCATCCGTCCACGCGTCCATCCGTCCACCCGTCCATCCGTCGCTCCGTTCATCCGTCCATCCGTCCTTCCGTCCATCCGTCCATCCGTCCACGCGTCCTTCCGTCCACCCGTCCATCCGTCCATCCGTCCTTCCGTCCATCCGTCCATCCGTCCACCCGTCCATCCGTCCACGCGTCCATCCGTCCACCCGTCCATCCGTCGCTCCGTTCATCCGTCCATCCGTCCTTCCGTCCTTCCGTCCATCCGTCCATCCGTCCACGCGTCCTTCCGTCCACCCGTCCATCCGTCCTTCCGTCCATCCGTCCATCCGTCCACCCGTCCATCCGTCCACCCGTCCATCCGTCCATCCGTCCTTCCGTCCTTCCGTCCATCCGTCCACGCGTCCATCCGTCCACCCGTCCACCCGTCCCTCCGTCCACCCGTCCACCCGTCCATCCGTCCACCCGTCCATTCGTCCACCCGTCCATCCGTCCACCCGTCCATCCGTCTCTCCGTCCATCCGTCCATCCGTCCATCCGTCCCTCCGTCCATCCGTCCATCCGTCCATGCGTCCATCCGTCCATCCGTCCATCCGTCCCTCCGTCCATCCGTCCACCCGTCCATCCGTCCACCCGTCCCTCCGTCCATCCGTCCATCCGTCCATCCGTCCATCCGTCCATTCGACCCTTCGTCCCTCCGTCCCGTCCGTGCATCCGTCCACCCGTCCATCCGTCCATCCGTCCACCCGTCCACCCGTCCACCCGTCCATCCGTCCATCCGTCCATCCGTCCATCCGTCCATCCGTCCACCCGTCAACCCGTCCACCCGTCCATCCGTCCATCCGTCCACCCGTCCATCCGTCCAACCGTTCACCCGTCCATCCGTCCATCCGTCCCTCCGTCCCTCCGTCCACCCGTCCACCCGTCCATCCGTCCACCCGTACATCCGTCCCTCCGTCGCTTCGTCCATCCGTCCCTCCGTTCCTCCGTCCACCCGTCCACCCGTCCATCCGTCCACCCGTCCACCCGTCCATCCGTCCCTCCATCCCGTCCGTCCACCCGTCCATCCGTCCCTCCGTCCCTCCGTTCCGTCCGTCCACCCGTCCATCCGTCCCTCCGTCCATCCGTCCATCCGTCCACCCGTCCACCCGTCCACCCGTCCATCCGTCCATCCGTCCATCCGTCCACCCGTCCATCCGTCCAACCGTTCACCCGCCCATCCGTCCATCCGTCCCTCCGTCCCTCCGTCCACCCGTCCACCCGTCCATCCGTCCACCCGTACATCCGTCCCTCCGTCGCTCCGTCCATCCGTCCCTCCGTTCCTCCGTCCACCCGTCCACCCGTCCCTCCGTCCCTCCGTCCACCCGTCTACCCGTCCACCCGTCCATCCGTCCACCCGTCCATCCGTCTCTCCGTAAATCCGTCCATCCGTCCATCCGTCCCTCCGTCTCGTCGGGCCATACGTCCACCCGTTTATCCGTCAACCCGTCCACCCGTCCATCCGTCCCTCCGTCCATCCGTCCATCCGTCCATCCGTCCATCCGTCCCTCCGTCCATCCGTCCATCCGTCCATCCATCCATCCGTGCATCCGTCCCTCCGTCCCTCCCTCCCTCCGTCCCTTCCGTCCATCCGTCCACACGTCCATCCGTCCATCCGTTCACCCGTCCACCCGTCCACCCGTCCATCCGTCCATCCGTCCACTCGTCCATCCGTCCATCCGTCCAACCGTTCACCCGTCCATCCGTCCATCCGTCCCTCCGTCCCTCCGTCCACCCGTCCACCCGTCCATCCATCCACCCGTACATCCGTCCCTCCGTCGCTTCGTCCATCCGTCCCTCCGTTCCTCCGTCCACCCGTCCACCCGTCCACCCGTCCACCCGTCCCTCCGTCCCTCCGTCCCTCCGTCCACCCGTCCCTCCGTCCACCCGTCCACCCGTCCATCCGTCCACCCGTCCATCCGTCCATCGGTCTTTCCGTCTATCCGTCCATCCGTCCATCCGTCCCTCCGTCCCGTCGGTCCATACGTCCACCCGTCCCTCCGTCCACCCGTCCACCCGTCCATCCGTCCCTCCGTCCATCCGTCCACCCGCCCATCCGTCCATCTGTCCCTCCGTCCCTACGTCCATCCGTCCCTCCTTCCATCCGTCCCTCCGTTCCTCCGTCCACCCGTCCACCCGTCCCTCCGTCCCTCCGTCCCTCCGTCCACCCGTCCCTCCGTCCCTCCGTCCACCCGTCCACCCGTCCATCCGTCCACCCGTCCATCCGTCCATCCGTCCACCCGTCCACCCGTTCACCCGTCCATCGGTCCATCCGTCCCTCCGTCCACCCGTCCATCCGTCCATCCGTCCATCCGTCCACCCGTCCATCCGTCCATCAGTCCATCCGTCCCTCCGTCCCTCCGTCCCTCCGTCCCTCCGTCCCTCCGTCCATCCGTCCATCCGTCCACGCGTCCATCCGTCCAGCCGTCCATCCGTCGCTCCGTTCATCCGTCCATCCGTCCTTCCGTCCATCCGTCCATCCGTCCACGCGTCCATCCGTCCACCCGTCCATCCATCGCTCCGTTCATCCGTCCATCCGTCCTTCCGTCCATCCGTCCATCCGTCCACGCGTCCTTCCGTCCACCCGTCCATCCGTCCATCCGTCCTTCCGTCCATCCGTCCATCCGTCCACCCGTCCATCCGTCCACGCGTCCATCCGTCCACCCGTCCATCCGTCGCTCCGTTCATCCGTCCATCCGTCCTTCCGTCCATCCGTCCATCCGTCCACGCGTCCTTCCGTCCACCCGTCCATCCGTCCTTCCGTCCATCCGTCCATCCGTCCACCCGTCCATCCGTCCACCCGTCCATCCGTTCATCCGTCCTTCCGTCCTTCCGTCCATCCGTCCACGCGTCCATCCGTCCACCCGTCCACCCGTCCCTCCGTCCACCCGTCCACCCGTCCACCCGTCCATCCGTCCACCCGTCCATTCGTCCACCCGTCCATCCGTCCACCCGTCCATCCGTCTCTCCGTCCATCCGTCCATCCGTCCTTCCGTCCCTCCGTCCATCCGTCCATCCGTCCATGCGTCCATCCGTCCATCCGTCCATCCGTCCCTCCGTCCCTCCGTCCCTCCATCCCGTCCGTCCACCCGTCCATCCGTCCCTCCGTCCCTCCGTCCCGTCCGTCCACCCGTCCATCCGTCCATCCGTCCCTCCGTCCCTCCGTCCCTCCATCCCGTCCGTCCACCCGTCCATCCGTCCCTCCGTCCCTCCGTCCCGTCCGTCCACCCGTCCATCCGTCCATCCGTCCATCCGTTCATCCGTCCACCCGTCCACCCGTCCACCCGTCCATCCGTCCATCCATCCACCAGTCCATCCGTCCAACCGTTCACCCGTCCATCCGTCCATCCGTCCCTCCGTCCCTCCGTCCACCCGTCCATCCGTCCACCCGTACATCCGTCCCTCCGTCGCTCCGTCCATCCGTCCCTCCGTCCACCCGTCCACCCGTCCACCCGTCCCTCCGTCCCTCCGTCCCTCCGTCCACCCGTCCCTCCGTCCACCCGTCCACCCGTCCATCCGTCCACCCGTCCATTCGTCCACCCGTCCATCCGTCCACCCGTCCATCCGTCTCTCCGTCCATCCGTCCATCCGTCCATCCGTCCCTCCGTCTCGTCGGGCCATACGTCCACCCGTTTATCCGTCCACCCGTTCATCCGTCCCTCCGTCCATCCGTCCATCCGTCCATCCGTCCATCCGTCCCTCCGTCCATCCGTCCATCCGTCCATCCGTCCATCCGTGCATCCGTCCCTCCTTCCCTCCCTCCCTCCGTCCCGTCCGTCCATCCGTCCACCCGTCCGTCCGTCCATCCGTTCACCCGTCCACCCGTCCACCCGTCCATCCGTCCAGCCGTCCATCCGTCCATCCGTCCATCCGTCCACCCGTCCACCCGTCCATCCGTCCATCCGTCCATCCGTCCACCCGTCCACCCGTCCACCCGTCCACCCGTCCACCGCCCATCCGTCCACCCGTCCACCCGTCCGTCCGTCAATCCGCCCATCCGTCCACCCGTCCACCCGTCCATCCGTCCATCCGTCCACCCGTCCATCCGTCCACCCGTCCACCCGTCCATGCGTCCATCCGTCCACCCGTCCACCCGTACACCGGTCCATCCGTCCATCCGTCCACCCTTCCACCCGTCCACCCGTCCATCCGTCCATCCGTCCATCCGTCCACCCGTCCATCCGTCCATCCGTCCAACCGTTCACCCGTCCATCCGTCCATCCGTCCCTCCGTCTCTCCGTCCACCCGTCCATCCGTCCACCCGTACATCCGTCCATCCGTCGCTTCGTCCATCCGTCCCTCCGTTCCTCCGTCCACCCGTGCAATCGTGCACCCGTCCCTCCGTCCCTCCGTCCAGCCGTCCCTCCGTCCCTCCGTCCACCCGTCCACCCGTCCATCCGTCCATCCGTCCATCCGTCCATCCGTCCATTCGACCCTTCGTCCCTCCGTCCCGTCCGTCCATCCGTCCACCCGTCCATCCGTCCATCCGTCCACCCGTCCACCCGTCCACCCGTCCATCCGTCCATCCGTCCATCCGTCCATCCGTCCATCCGTCCATCCGTCCATCCGTCCATCCGTCCACCCGTCAACCCGTCCACCCGTCCATCCGTCCATCCGTCCACCCGTCCATCCGTCCATCCGTCCAACCGTTCACCCGTCCACCCGTCCGTCCGTCCATCCGCCCATCCGTACACCCGTCCACCCGTCCATCCGTCCATCCGTCCACCCGTCCATCCGTCCACCCGTCCACCCGTCCATCCGTCCATCCGTCCACCCGTCCACCCGTACACCGGTCCTTCCGTCCATCCGTCCACCCTTCCACCCGTCCACCCGTCCATCTGTCCATCCGTCCATCCGTCCACCCGTCCATCCGTCCATCCGTCCAACCGTTCACCCGTCCATCCGTCCATCCGTCCCTCCGTCTCTCCGTCCACCCGTCCATCCGTCCACCCGTACATCCGTCCATCCGTCGCTTCGTCCATCCGTCCCTCCGTTCCTCCGTCCACCCGTGCAATCGTGCACCCGTCCCTCCGTCCCTCCGTCCATCCGTCCCTCCGTCCCTCCGTCCACCCGTCCACCCGTCCATCCGTCCATCCGTCCATCCGTCCACCGGTCCACCCGTCCATCCGTCCCTCCGTCCCTCCGTCCATCCGTCCATCCGTCCATCCGTCCATCCGTCCATCCGTCCATTCGACCCTTCGTCCCTCCGTCCCGTCCGTCCATCCGTCCACCCGTCCATCCGTCCATCCGTCCACCCGTCCACCCGTCCACCCGTCCATCCGTCCATCCGTCCATCCGTCCATCCGTCCATCCGTCCATCCGTCCACCCGTCAACCCGTCCACCCGTCCATCCGTCCATCCGTCCACCCGTCCATCCGTCCATCCGTCCAACCGTTCACCCGTCCATCCGTCCATCCGTCCCTCCGTCCCTCCGTCCACCCGTCCACCCGTCCATCCGTCCACCCGTACATCCGTCCCTCCGTCGCTTCGTCCATCCGTCCCTCCGTTCCTCCGTCCACCCGTCCACCCGTCCATCCGTCCACCCGTCCACCCGTCCATCCGTCCCTCCATCCCGTCCGTCCACCCGTCCATCCGTCCCTCCGTCCCTCCGTTCCGTCCGTCCACCCGTCCATCCGTCCCTCCGGCCATCCGTCCATCCGTCCACCCGTCCACCCGTCCACCCGTCCATCCGTCCATCCGTCCATCCGTCCACCCGTCCATCCGTCCAACCGTTCACCCGCCCATCCGTCCATCCGTCCCTCCGTCCCTCCGTCCACCCGTCCACCCGTCCATCCGTCCACCCGTACATCCGTCCCTCCGTCGCTCCGTCCATCCGTCCCTCCGTTCCTCCGTCCACCCGTCCACCCGTCCCTCCGTCCCTCCGTCCCTCCGTCCACCCGTCCCTCCGTCCACCCTTCTACCCGTCCATCCGTCCATCCGTCCACCCGTCCATCCGTCTCTCCGTCCATCCGTCCATCCGTCCATCCGTCCCTCCGTCTCGTCGGGCCATACGTCCACCCGTTTATCCGTCCACCCGTCCACCCGTCCATCCGTCCCTCCGTCCATCCGTCCATCCGTCCATCCGTCCATCCGTCCCTCCGTCCATCCGTCCTTCCGTCCATCCATCCATCCGTGCATCCGTCCCTCCGTCCCTCCCTCCGTCCCTTCCGTCCATCCGTCCACCCGTCCATCCGTCCATCCGTTCACCCGTCCACCCGTCCACCCGTCCATCCGTCCACCCGTCCATCCGTCCATCCGTCCACCCGTCCACCCGTCCATCCGTCCATCCGTCCATCCGTCCATCCGTCCACCCGTCCACCCGTCCACCCGTCCACCCGTCCACCCGTCCACCGTCCATCCGTCCACCCGTCCACCCGTCCATCCGTCCTTGCGTCCATCCGTCCATCCGTCCATCCGTCCATCCGTCCATCCGTCCATCCGTCCACCCGTCCATCCGTCCATCCGTCCATCCGTCCACCCGTCCACCCGTCCATCCGTCCATCCGTCCATCCGTCCATCCGTCCATCCGTTCATCCGTCCACCCGTGCATCCGTCCACCCGTCCACGCGTCCATCCGTCCACCCTTCCATCCGTCCATCCGTCCACCCGTCCACCCGTCCACCCGTCCACCCGTCCATACGTCCATCCGTCCACCCGTCCATCCGTCCATCCGTCCATCCGTCCACCCGTCCACCCGTCCACCCGTCCATCCGTCCATCCGTCCACCCGTCCACCCGTCCATCCGTCCATCCGTCCACTCGTCCATCCGTCCATCCGTCCAACCGTTCACCCGTCCATCCGTCCATCCGTCCCTCCGTCCCTCCGTCCACCCGTCCACCCGTCCATCCATCCACCCGTACATCCGTCCCTCCGTCGCTTCGTCCATCCGTCCCTCCGTTCCTCCGTCCACCCGTCCACCCGTCCACCCGTCCCTCCGTCCCTCCGTCCCTCCGTCCACCCGTCCCTCCGTCCACCCGTCCACCCGTCCATCCGTCCACCCGTCCATCCGTCCATCGGTCTTTCCGTCTATCCGTCCATCCGTCCATCCGTCCCTCCGTCCCGTCGGTCCATACGTCCACCCGTCCCTCCGTCCACCCGTCCACCCGTCCATCCGTCCCTCCGTCCATCCGTCCACCCGCCCATCCGTCCATCTGTCCCTCCGTCCCTACGTCCATCCGTCCCTCCTTCCATCCGTCCCTCCGTTCCTCCGTCCACCCGTCCACCCGTCCCTCCGTCCCTCCGTCCCTCCGTCCACCCGTCCCTCCGTCCCTCCGTCCACCCGTCCACCCGTCCATCCGTCCACCCGTCCATCCGTCCATCCGTCCATCCGTCCACCCGTCCACCCGTCCATCGGTCCATCCGTCCCTCCGTCCACCCGTCCATCCGTCCATCCGTCCATCCGTCCACCCGTCCACCCGTCCATCCGTCCATCAGTCCATCCGTCCCTCCGTCCCTCCGTCCCTCCGTCCCTCCGTCCATCCGTCCATCCGTCCACGCGTCCATCCGTCCAGCCGTCCATCCGTCGCTCCGTTCATCCGTCCATCCGTCCTTCCGTCCATCCGTCCATCCGTCCACGCGTCCATCCGTCCACCCGTCCATCCGTCGCTCCGTTCATCCGTCCATCCGTCCTTCCGTCCATTCGTCCATCCGTCCACGCGTCCTTCCGTCCACCCGTCCATCCGTCCATCCGTCCTTCCGTCCATCCGTCCATACGTCCACCCGTCCATCCGTCCACGCGTCCATCCGTCCACCCGTCCATCCGTCGCTCCGTTCATCCGTCCATCCGTCCTTCCGTCCATCCGTCCATCCGTCCACGCGTCCTTCCGTCCACCCGTCCATCCGTCCTTCCGTCCATCCGTCCATCCGTCCACCCGTCCATCCGTCCACCCGTCCATCCGTCCATCCGTCCTTCCGTCCTTCCGTCCATCCGTCCACGCGTCCATCCGTCCACCCGTCCACCCGTCCCTCCGTCCACCTGTCCACCCGTGCACCCGTCCAACCTTCCGTCCGTCGATCCGTCCGTCCATCCGTCCCTCCGTCCATCCTTTCGTCGGTCCATCCATCCGTCCGTCCGTCCGTGAATCCCTCCCTCCTGCCCTCCCTCCGTTCTGCCCTCCCTCTTGCATCCATTCCTTCCTCCATCCATCCTTAAAGTTTACTAGTTATGCAAAGGTTATTCAGAATGAAGAGAATTTTAAAGGATATTCTCAGAAAATTGAAGACACGTGTACATTTTATTTGCCACGGTATCTTTTATATATGTGGGTGTCCCAGAAAACACCGACAACGCTTCGTATGTTGTGTGGGATGGCAAACTGATCGGTTTTCAAATAGAAACCCATGTGTATAGTAACAAACTACGTGTGTAGTAACTATCAAAATAGTCATTTTTTGGAAATCTCAAAATTTTAAAAAGAATTCCCATATAAGGCGTAGTTTGGGGTAATAGAGTATTCTTGAAAATCTTTGTGTCCCATTCTTGGAAGATGCTGAACTTAAATACCAAGTATAGTGTTTAACTGACGTGTGATTTTTACTTTCTCTACTGGTAAGTAGGGGAAGAATTGTATTCCACCCATAAATTTGATGTCGAGATTTCACTGGAAACATATGTTTTGAGACCCCCTGAATCCAAGAAAAGCATTTTTAGAGAAAGGTCCGTGTATGTGTGTCAGTCTGTGTGTCTGTGGACAGCATAACTCAAAAACGAAAAGTCGCTAAAAAACCAAAAGTTAGCAGTTAAGTTTAATGGCTTACAAGAATGCGACACGATGATTTTCAAGAAAATAACCCAACCCTAAACTACCCCTTATATTGAAAATTTTTCGAACATTTTGATTTTCTTGAAAATGGCTCGATTTTTACTAAAATGTCATTTTGATGACAAATGAAATGTATATTTTGAATTTTCTGGCTATAGCCCCTGTAGTCGCATTTACCCTGGACGACTTTTACATAACTGGTAAACCATTAGAGATATACCAAATCATACTATACAAAAAATGTAGATCTTACTAAAATACATAATTTAAGTCCAAATAAATTTTCTTGTAGGGTGAACCATTTCGGAGATATTCCTTGTTATGTGTGTGAGTTTTGGAAAACAAAACTTTTGTGAAATGGAACATCGGTGTTAATGTTTTTATATGTTAGGTGTGCAAAGAGAACGAAATCTCAAAGTTATAAGATTTGACTATCGCACAAAGCCTACTGTATTCTAACATTCACCTTGCACCTACAAGGAAATAAGCTATAAGATAATTTGTACAAATGTTTATCTTAACTAACACGAAGAAGATATAGAATTAAGAGTTTGTAAGAATTGTTAGTACAAGGGTAGAGAAAGTTATGTGAGTGCAGCACATCAGATTTTTAATTATACTATTCATAAAAACAAACTCATACATGATCTTTTGTAAGAATACTTTTTATTCAGTGGACCTTAAGACGTGTATTTCCAGAGATATCTCAGTACAGAATATCTGTTTATTAGATGGAAGAGAAATTAAAAATACGTAGTGCTTTTTTCGTGAGAGTCCAAGGTTTGAAAATCATAGAATTGTAATGCAAAAATTGGAGTATTGTTTCCAATCAGTGCATAAACAAACGGTATTGCATAATTTGACATTAATCTGAGGTTAATTCGTTATATGATCTGGCAATCACTGTAAATAATCTGATAAATAATTGTAAATAATTGGTAATGTGATAAACATTGATCAGTTGAATCGTGATCAAATGAGAAAGAGCTACGACCCATAACTATAGGAACGAATGCATGAAACAAGAACTGGGCAAACGAGATGCGTTTGAATGTATCAGGCTTTCAAACATTTGATGTAATATTTAAACGTAACATCAAACAATGGGATGCATAGCATACAACAAAGGAAAAAGCAAACAATGTGGCCAGAATACATACAGCACCTCATCACTGATAAAGCATAGCAATACCTTTGCCTTATGAAAAAGCACACTGTTACATATCATAGGCAGTAATAGCGAGCGAGGTGGAGACCCGGTAACGTGTGTGACTGTCATTCGGGATCTTCGAGGTTCGATCCCCGGCGACTGTCCAGTTTGACACATAGGCTTTTAGTAGGTCAGTAGGTGAATGCTGGGGTGGTTCCTCTTCTACCACGGCTTTGCTTTGCCCCCCATTTCGTTCATTGTTATCTGTTTCAGGGTTGTGGACCAACGGTTAGGATTTGTGGGTAGGTCCAGGTGGCGTCAGTTGCCTTCTTATTGAAAGGTACTTGCGCCCATTGTCAGAAATTTTGCAAAAGTATATTGTAATTAATTGTGCATAATGTGACTTGAATGTACTCGGTATTAAAAGTGAACTAACAATAAGCATAGAGATTTGGCTAGTCTTCCGGCGAGTTTACGTTTTGTAGTAAAGAAATACAATTTTAAATTGTACATATAATTACTTCATTAGATATTTATTTACGTATTTCACCAATAATCAATTATATATTTATCTAGATACTTCTTAATTTGATATCACATAAAATCTGGGCCCTGGTTATTACATTAAATTCACATACACACATTCACATTCGTGCTTCCAGACTGTAGGGAGGATGGGGAATAATGCTGCTAAAGAAAAAATCCCATCCTGCAGCTGGAAATCGAACCGAGACTTCTGGATTTGAAAATTAGCATGCTAACCACGAAACCATGGAGGCGGTCTATCAGATGTTTAGTGTGAATAAATGACAAGCAAAAGGGTGAAAGTATCTGAATTGCTACAAGCTTCTTTACCGAAAGCTTCATTTCTTATTGTGAATGGTAGTCCGTCACGTTAGCTGGACACTAAACTGTTACACTTATTTTTTATGGCAAATGGCCATTATTTCAGAATGTTAACCTTATTTCTAAGTTTACAGGTCTACAAACAGCATTTAGTTGCAGTATAACAATAGCGACTCAACTTGTCACTGCAAACCTTAGTAGGTACCTTTCGTTGTGAATGGTAGGCTGTTACGTTGCACTTTATTTTAACTGTGAGTGGCTATTATTTCTACCACTATATTGTCTATGCCAGTAGGTCTATCAACAGTATTTACTTGAGGTCAAAGAAGAGAAGATTAGCGATCGTATTCCTTTCTTACACTTTAGATATAACAACCAGTGGCGGCTGGCAGTGAAGGACTCTAGGACGAAGCCCTTCCAATAAATAAAAATAAGAAAGAAAAGGAAACATTACATTAAAAACATTAGTCCAAATATCCTTGACATCAGACGTAACATTAAAATACGAGTAAATTCCTACATTTCCTGTTTCAATTTACCCATTTTGTTTCGTTTAAAATGATTTTACACCGCTAATAGACGGAAGAGCGCCGATGTTTTCATTACAGATGCAATTTCGGACTACACCTCAGACGTCCGGGAATCTTTGTATCTTTTGGATATTGCAAGCGGTGCGGAGAGGTGCGGGGATGTTTCGACTATAGGCGAGGGGCGTGGAGACGAAACATAATCTGGGCGGAGTCCGGGTGGAACGGGAAAACGCCTCTGAGCTATCTGACCGGAATGAAACAGATCAACGTCGCGTGATCTTTGCTAACAGTGCTGCCACTCGCATACCATGCATACTCCTTTCTCGTAAACTGAATTTTGTAAATTAAATTGATTGTAAATTAAATTTATTTCTGAACTAAATTAGTTGTAGCCGTACGTTTAAGGTATAATGTTGTACATTTCCGATAAAACGATATCAAGAAAGTACATTAATACTACATTCATGTTGCTAATTTTGCTAGTAGCGTATTGCGTAATGTAATTCGTTGTGTTTGGAAGTAGCTGTAACGGTTAAACAAACGTAGTTTTAGCAGCGTTTTCGAATAGTGTCATGTTGTGAACCTTCATGGAGACTATGAAATAAATTAGCGAACAATGAACAGAGTAACTAGTATACTCAGAATATAACGAGTTTTGTGTCTCAATTGGAACTTAAGAAGTTCGGCCGCCAAGAGCAATATTGAATATTGAAAAAATACAAAACCCGTGATAACATAAAGGTGGTTGTGCAGAAAATTTAACCCTTCATTGTACAGGTATGCGGACTGGCTTTGTGGATGGGAAATTAATAATCTGATGAGTTGCACTCACATGACTTTCTCTACTCTTATACTAACCATTCTTACAAACCCTTATTCTTATATCCTCTTCGTGTTAGTTGGGGTAAACATTTGCAGAAATTATCTTATTGTTTATTTCCTTGTAGATACAAGGGGAATATGGGAGCACAGTAGACTTTGAGCGATAGTCAAATCTTTGAAAGCCTGGAGGTTACGTTCTCTTTGCATGCCTAACATATACAAAATGAATAATGATGTTCCATTAAGTTTTCAATAACTCACACAAATAATAAGGAATATCTCTGATATGGTTCACTCTACAAAAAGATTATCTGGATATAAATTGCGTCTTTCAGCAAGATCTACACTTTTTGTATAGTAAGATTTGGTCTATCTCTTATGCTTTACCAGTTATGCAAAAATTATTCAGAGTCAACAGAATTGCATGTGCAGAAAATTCAAAATATAGACTTCGTCATAAGAACATCTTAAATATATGCATTTTAATCAAAATTGTTAAAGCGATTTTCGAGAAAATCAAATTTTTCCATGCAGGTAGTTTAGGGTAGAGGAAGTCTGTTCAAAATCTTCGTGTCGCATCCTTAAAGGATATTAAATTTAAATACCAACATTGGTTTGTAACCGACTTTTCATTTTTAAGTTATACTGTCCACAGACTGTTAGACACACACGCACGCGCCCGCACCGTTTTCTAAAAATGCTTTTTTTTTGGATTCAGGATCGAGCACATATATCTAAATCATCTCCGAGATATACTAACGGCTATCTGAGCCGAGATATTCAGGCAATACCGAAATATGGAAATTCAGAAAAGACTGATGCGAAGAAAGATTACATACCTTACGTACGAGGAGTTACGGAAAGAATTATAAAAACATTGCAACACCACAAAATTCGAACAAGACATACATCAGTGAAAAAGCTGCGTTCCTTTATAAGGCCAGGCAAAGATAATCCGGGTGTTTATAAAATTACCTGTGATTGTGGCGAATCAAATGTAGGCCAAACAGGCAGATCTATCAATACTAGAAAAAGGGAACATACCTATAAGATACATGAAACTCTCTCAACCAGGAAAACCTGTCATCGCGGAACATGCAGAAAACATTGGCCACCACATTGACTTTAACAATTTAAAAATGTTAGCAATCTGTGACAATTTCTCTCAATGAATTGTGAGGGAAAGCATAGAAATCTTTAAAGAAAAGAGGAGTCTGAACCTTGACACAGGCAAACCGTTCAACACGATATGGAAGACCCTATTAGCAGGTCAACTTTCTATTGGAGGAGAAGGAACCAATAGGATTACGAGTGGAACGGAACAACGCGGCCAATCAGAGTAGGCAGTGACTAATTGGATGGATTTTTTGCAGTCGCCCATTGAAGAAGCCGAACATAGTTTTGCGGGGAAACGTCGGCATAATTTGTATTTCTTAAATAAGCCAACAAGACGTGGCTCATACCGGAAACAAGAAAGAAGTAATTACAGTAATTGGTTTTCGAGCCTCAGAATGTAGTTGTAAAATAAATTACAGCATACTGTACCAATTTCCTACTGTCAATCATTTTAATACTTCACACATAAAGGCTTATGGTCAATATGTTATCGTATTTGACGAAAATTCACCTAACCCGAATTTTCGCTAATCCGAACAGGGTTCGGTCCCAATTAGTTCAGATTAACGGGACTCTACTGTATGTGTAATATAAACAAAACAGTTAATAACAGCGTGGAAATTTTTACCCCCACGAAGGTGTAACGAAGCCACCACTGGACCTGTATCAAAACAACCTTCATCACTCGGCAGGAGAATGGGGGTAAGGTAGGTTCAATCGCTACCTATTCTTTCGTGCCCATGCCTGAGGCAGTCGAACAACTCAAGTAAAACGAGGGCAATTTACTTCGTTCTCCGCGCTACAAAGAGTTTATTAATGCGGATATGTCATAATGGACGGAATTAAATAGACTTTTTACAGAAAACATCGTATTTTGTTTCATGAGCATCACGGTGTATACTGCAAACCAGTGAGTGGGAACTGTGGTGCTCTAAAAATGACTACAAAAGCATCATCAAGCTTAGGTTAAAGGGCAAAACCTTAAAAGCCCGTACCCTATGCTTCATAGTTTGATGGAGCTTTGAAGTTTAGTGTGTGCCCATCCACTTTTAAAAGCCACAGAGAAGCTAATCCTCATCACAAAGTTGTGCTACTAAGGTTTTCGTACATTATTAATGTGGTCTTCTTGTCATTTACACAAGTGTTCTTGCGCTTCTATAAGAAGCCTGCTTTCTACCAAGCGAAAGAAAATTAATAGTACAGTTAAGTGAAAGAGGCACAACTTGTCACTACTTTATACAAAAATCATGTACATTAAAATATTAAACCGAACTTTTTAAATTATATAACATTTAAGAAGTCTGATGTTGTGCACTCATGTTACTTTCATGACCACATGACTCTTCCCATCACATTTTCTACTTGTATTTTTTTAATGTGACGAGTAGACAATGGATACTATGATGAAATTATATATTCCATTAGTAAGACAGTTTTTAGGTATTTAAGTGAAGTTTGAATAAAAAGCCCCATTCTGATGGCGTAGATGGTTTTTTAAATTCCTTATAGAGATGAGAGAGGGTTAATATAAAAAATAAATACCGCACCATAAAATTATAAATGTAATGTTTACACTTGTATGACTTTCTCTATTCACTCTTGTACAAATTGTTCTAAAACACACTTATCCTTACATCTAGTTTACGTCAATCGAGATGAAGGTGCGTACAAATGGTTTTAGGTACAATAGGAATAGTAGAGTACAGTAAATTCAGCATCGATCAAATCTTTTAAGGTCTGGTTACTGTGTGATGGCTTGACATTCTATTCTCTTTGCATGTAAAGGACAAAATGAATAATGAATTCCTATTTGAGAAAAGTATAAGTATTTGAAAACTCAATTCAGTGACAAATTTCAAAACTACTATATATATATATACTTGACTAACTGTGTGCTTTAACGAGATCTACATGCTTGGTAGAGTGAGACTTTACCTCTTAGGGTTTATCAGTTATGCAGAACTCATGCAAAATGAAAAGGACATCAGTAGTTAGTCACAGAAAATTCTTGAAAATAGTAAAACATAGGGTATTTTTATCAAAATCGTTAAAGGCATGTTTGAGAAGATAATATTTTGGAAAGATTTAAAGGGTAGTTTGGGGTGGGGACATTTCTTGAAAATCTTCGTAGAGATTCTGAACTGAAATACCAGCTCTGATATTTAAACGACTTTTACTTTTTGAGCCACACACGCACGCGTGTATTTTTAAAAAGGCTCTTTCAATTCAGGGTGCTCAAAACGCGTATTTCTACCGAAATCTCGGCATTTTTTGGATGCAATGCAACATGTTCTCTATCTACTGTGTACGTAGTAGAGAAAATAAATGTTCGAAATATTATTTCAATGTTGTTTGCTTTGCTGTGCTACAGGTATCTGCAGCACCTCGTATCGCTCTTGAATGCCTGGGCGACCGACCTTCGCTCCGCCTTTCTTTTCTTTTCCTTCTTTTTAATCATGTTTTTGGGGCAGCAGATACTTATTTGGATTAACTTGAAAAGCAAAATGTTAAGTACATATAAATTTTCATCCTAATTGTTGGAGCCGTTTCCATGACGAGACGTTTAATATTGGCTTGTTTGTTGAACTTTACCCATTAACGGAGAAATATATGACCAAAATAAGGTTAAGAGTAATTGTGACTGTTATGCGTAGATTAAGATAGCTAAGTCAACCATCTTTATGTTTTCTGAAAGCTTCTGACGAGACCTTTGATGCCCTGGCTTGTTTTTTTGAAATTGGCCTATTAACAGAGAAATTATGGCCCAAATAAGGTTTCGACTAATTGTGACTGTTAAGCGTAGACTAAGACAGCTAAGTCAAGCTTCTTTATGTTTTCTGAAAGCTCTTGACGATACCTTTAATATACTGACTTGTTTGTTTAAATTGGCCCACTGACATATACATTATAGTCAAAATAAGCTTTAGAATAATTGTTACGCGTAAAATCGGTTTTTTTTTTTCAGGAATGACGCCTATATAGATAAATTTCATAAGCAAAACCCTGTCTGAATACAGAACCGAAATCGTTAGAGCCGTTTCCAAGTTCCACGGAATATATATATATACAAGAATTGCTCGTTTAAATATATAAGATTTCTATGACTGCGTATTCTGTCACCCTTAAGATGTTTCGGTTTAGGCCTTTCAGCAAAAAGTTCCGCTTTGTCTTTCTAGGGGAAAGATTTGTAACCAGATCATGCAATTTATATTGTATCACACAACTGTGCATTTCAGGGAAAAATTCAAGACTATAAACACTTTGTAACCGTCATAATGCTTAATCTTAATATATAAAAAGTAACAATGCCCACTATGTCCACTGCTAATTAATGGGAATGGAGAATGACATATAATATATAGGGTGTTTAGGGCTATAAGTGCACATATTTTGATTTGTAACAATTTTATTGAGGACAGTGTAATGAACATCAACATTTGCTTCATTTGAGAACTTACAATTTGATTATTGAGAGTAGCATGTTTTGGGCTTGGTTAGTACCTGTAAGTGAGCGTGGCACAGAAGGCATGATGTGGAGCAACACAGATAATACCTATATATGATAGATGCTAATTTCGTGCAAAAAACATCAGCTAGTGAACTTCATGATTGGTTTGTGGGAAAACTGTTAGAAGAAGAGAGATAACAACTAACACATGGATGCATATCAAAATATCTGCATTTATACACCTGACAGCCTTTATATTGTTTCTTTGCATCTGATTATCCAATTATATTACATAATTTATCCGGGTCCAAGATGAGGCAACTAAAACATAGTTCATATAACTTCTTGTGATATGGTGTTATCAGATGTCTGTATAATTCAAAGATAAAAGTCACATTGTAAGTAGAATAATTTATTTGCTAATTAAACTCAAGGGAGTCATGTCCAGAGGGGTTGTGTTTTCTTGAATGGGAAATGCTGCACTATGCAGGAAAACCGCTTATTTATCTACCTTTATTCTAGTGGTTGCTAGCTACCACAATTTCCACAATGTATAGTGTTAATTACATTTTAAAAGCATACTTCAATAAATAATAATAATAATAATAATAATAATAATAATAATAATAATAATAATAATAATAATAATAATAATAATAATAATTAATAATAATGATGATGATGATGATGTTTACAACGAGAAGAGAGCTGTGTATTTGTGGTAAAACTTTAGAGGACAATAAAGTGATTGACCGACTTGGATTTTGCCATTTTGTTACATTATGTCAGTTTTACCTATACAGTATTTTCTGCAAAATAATTTAACATTGCTGGAAGGATTGGGACCGCAGCAAGTAAGTCTTTCCACAACACACAACGCCTGAAATGATCCATCAGTTTTAATTGCATCTCTGTACATCCAAAAACTTGCGCTGAAGACTGGTGTCGCGTTAGAAAAAATCACAATACACCCTACCAGCGTTACGTAGATCTACTGATGTCGGAATCACTGACGAGTAAAATTTATTTCATAAAGAAATGATAGGGAGATCGGTAAACAACTACAACAAATTAACTTCTATGTTCAAATTAATGCATAATATAGTAAAGGTGAGTTACATTTTTTACCGATGAAATTTAAAAGGACAGAGGCAACTGGTTCAGTCGGCGTAGCTAAAGATAAATAGGTAATTATTAGGATTGTGTTGAAACTGGTTAGACCAGAATAACCTTAGCTCATGATAGCCCTGGAATTCAGACATTGCTAACCATGTAAGTAAAACTATGAGAATTATTATGTAGAACGGGAATAAAATCATTAGAATTTAGCGAGTCGCACAGAAACTGGTGTTTCATAGGCAAAGAAGAAGCTTCGATTTTAGCAGTTGTATGATTGACAACATTATGTAGGAACGTTGATCGAGATAGCTACATAGGCAGGACGTAAGAAATAAAAGAACAAGTATTTCTAAAATTTGCAGTTTTTCCTTCGTGTATTTATAACCTTAAAGTCTACAGTGATTGATTATCGACATCTCCAGCGTTTGAAGACCGCGCTTGAGTTACGTAGATTTAACAGTAGCTTCAGTTTAACATTCCTGTGAATAACGGCAATATACTCGTACATTAACCACGTAATATTTAAGTTTGGCATGTAAGGAAATCAAATTGCAAAGGAATTACAACACAACACACACACGCACACACACACAGACAGACACACACACACACACAGATATATATGTAATATAGGTAATTAGTAACAACCCGGGGGGATCCCAGAAATACTAGTCCTAGTTCAGGGAGCTGGATGAAACGAGAGCGTATATATTGTTGCCCATCCCTTAACGACCACCTTCCAAGAACTTGCAAATCTGTCCCTCGCCCTTTTTCCCGTCCAAATGACATTTCACTTTCTCTGCCCCTCAAGCAATGTGGATACAATCACTCAATATGCTTTAACTTCTTCGTTACCTTCCTTTAGACGCGAGCGTACAGACACACACACACACACACACACACACACACACACACACACACACACACACACACACACACACACACACACACACTAAAACTGACTGACTCCCGACAACTCATGACTACTCTACTCGTTGGCTCACCTCCTGATACAGCGAGGATGAGGTAACACGGACCCTTCTCGTACTTCTACAAATATGCTGGCCGCCGGACACTTCTCGAAATATTTAGAAAACCTCTTTTAGTTTAGCCGCTCTGATTGTTGTCACGTGTTCACAACAGGTGCGTGAGGCAGCCTGACGTTGAGCGCCTTTAATACACGCACAGTCAGTGGGGTGGGGCAACCCGGCCCCGACCGTCCTTTTTGTGCGGCGTGGCCAGTGTCACAAAACTCTTAGCGAAAGAATCTGCCGTTGCCAAGTCGCTTACTGTTATGCATCCAGAGAGCTGTTAGAAATTTTACTTGTTGAATTACACTTGAGAGCGACCGAAGTAAAAGATGGAATGACCTATAGGAGTTTTCATGTTATGAAGGCACAATGACTCTTGTGGAGAATATTTTTTTAAAAATATGTTTAGACATATTGATATAATCTAAATACCAACGTGGCCTATAAAAGGAAGCAAATAATCCAGATTTGTTTCATTGCAATTTAGACGTTCGGAGCGAGAAAGGTGTTAAAAAATCTGCTTTCAACAAAATTTTAGATTTTATTATTTAAAAAATGTACAATTATATAAAAGGTTTATCGTGCATGCCATAGTATCCTTCGACACGTTTCACACCGAAATGCATGTTCATACTTTATCCTAGTCGCATTTGAAAACATGCATATTTGACAACGGCGCACTTGATTCTTATATAAGAACAGCATGGTTCATAAAAGCCCGTTGTAGCTTCACGACGTGAAAATTCCTATAGCTGTCGACGCGCCCTGAAACCCTATTGACTTATCCACTGTGATAACACAGTCCACATGACCAGTTGGCATTTAAAAGGCAATGGGATGAGGAAGGCCGTTACAGCATGGGCCGGCCCATTTGTGTGAAGAAGAGAGAAGACATGGGAAAAACAGAAACAGTCATAGTGACGCTAAATTTAAGAGAAACCGTCGTATTTACCTCTCATAATGCATTTGCCATCCCCAATGATGAAAGCTGTCACTTGTTTTGGTACGTAAACTGGTGTCATGTATAGGAAATTTGCCAAGGAACGTCACTTCGACATCATTCTTCACGGGGGCAACTTTGCACATCTCAGTGAATCAAAGCTATGGAGAAAAAGTTGCATGTGACTTGAGAGCTAGCTCTCCCTATATATAACACATTTTCAGATTGCGGTAATTAACAAATAGCACGATCGCATATTTATAGATGAGGGCTGCTAATTCACAAGCGTTAGTTATTAAAAGTTTGCACTGAGTTAAGCAATAACATCAGTCATGATTTGCCGTGTGGTCATAATTTGTATAAGTAGCCCTCACGCTCACACAAGCACCATGAGATACGGATCAGCATAAATAGGGATTGAATTTCAGTTTTACCAGAAGTACGGCTGACCTGCCGTGCAGGATTCAAACCCGCAGCCACCAGATGACCACAAAGACGAGTGACGCAGGACACCAACTTCCGTCACAAGCTACAAGTGCTGACATTATGTATTATATTGTTGCTTTTTCATGTGGAAAGTTACTAACAATAACTATTGTGTACCATCCCTTTGTATTAACAACATGTTTGTTGCGGTTTGTACTTATGGAACAGTAGACAATGCTTTGCGGTCAACCAGTTTCTCTTTTTCATTGTTCTTGCCCAGCTCGCTTGTAAATGATTGCCATTATTCAACACCTAGCAATAACATCCCGTGTCCCAATGAAAATATACTGCACAGTGGCCTTAGCTAGTGAAGTCTATGACAATGTTTGAAAGCAGGTTTTCTTTTGTACCTCGGCCTAAAGAGACGTACACTTCCTGTTTTCTAATCTAGGGATCTATATCTACATATGTACATAGTTAGTTGCAGTATTTGTCTCACTAGAGTAGAACCTTTCTCTAATTTTGCTGTGACTCTGAGAATCTGGTATCTTCTCCGTTCTGTAGCTTCGCATTTTAATGACATATTTTGCGGTTTCATTGGCTTTCAAACACAGGCGACAAATGGGTTCCATTAGGTATACTTCCATTGTCCATAGATGTTTTCTGACTGTTCCACTTACATATGTAACTCAGAATTCTTCTAAGTTGCGACTTGCTTACCTGACTGAGTTTATCCTCAGGCTTATTAATTATCTGCGTGTAAAGTTTTTTAGGCGTATTATTTCCCATTTGTTTTGGGTTTCATTAGGAACTCAATTTTGTACTGTGTTTTTGGCTTCTAAGATGCTTATTTCACAGAAGGATTGTGATCCTGTGAAAGGGAGAGATGCTCATTTCTTTGCTAGAGCATGAGCCTTTTCATTTCCTGCAATACCAGTATGAGCAGACACCCACCGTAACTCTACATTGTTAGCGGAGGAAAGAGTTAATATGTTGTGATAACATTCCCACACCAGTTTAGACTTCAAGAGATGGGAACTGAGTGCAGCCTGGCTGTCGGAGTTTGCAAAGATATTTTTCCCTACAAGTCCCTTTTTCCAGCAATGGTGTGCACTTTTGAGTATAGCAAGTACCTCTACCTGAAAGACAGTAGCGTATATCTATCTACTTATGCTTTTATATTCGCCAGTAGATTCGTAATAGATATCTACTCCAGTTTTTCCATTTATGCGTGACCTATCGGTATAAATTACTAGATAGTTCTTATGCATTGAATGGGGTTCTTCTTCAGAGTTATTTTGTCGGAAATACTTACTTGAGAGAATGAAATTTTGTCTATCATGAAATCAGATTTCATTGATAGTATGTGAGTATCCATGTTTCTAAGAATGCAGAGATGGCCTGTTATACAACCGCCTTCTCTCCACATTTTTGTGTGGATGATTCTATAGGCTGCTAGTCTAGCCTCAGCTATGATACATAGATACAACAAAGGAAGACCTAGTAAGGTTTCTATAAAAAATGTGTGCTTCTAAAGGCTCTGGATATGCATACCTATGTATGCCAGCCTTTGAAGACTAGTGAGAAAAGCATAAATATGGTTTCTTTCTCTGTTGTCTGTGTAGTAATTATATTCAAATCCCGCAAATTCCCTGCAGAATTTCACTGTCCTATTAATGCTGATGATGTGCGTCATGTTTTGAAGTGGTCTCCAATATCGCCCTAGTGTATCTGCTACCAGCTGCTCCAGTGATGAACTATCAGAACTTTATCTTAGGGTATGCATGGGTGGGTATGAGTATAAGCATCAGTTGAGTTGAAGTTGACTAATACATGTAATGGAGGTTAATAATGATTTATTTGAAGTAAGTTGCCGACTGTTTGAGGGTGAAGAATTAAACTGTTTCTCAATCTAGTCACTCGTAATTGTAGTTATTGAATTGTATCTGCTAAGTTCTGGCGTATCCAGAGTTTACGGTTTAGAAATAACTGCTTTTGTAATAATAATGCAAACTGTATGTTTTCGTTAGCCGCACAAATATAAAGCTGAAGTTACCGCTAAATTTACATAACTCAAACTTGGTTTCTAAGTGCTGGGGGATACCGACAAGCGATAAGAGTACAAACTTCTCTAAGACCAAAAACACAACGGAAAAGGACGCGAATTTCAGGAATACATACTCTATAATTATTCCATGTCCCGCCTATTAGGCTACCTGTACCAACGTACCCTAAATCGTAAACTGTTAATTTATATCGGAAGCACTACTGTTACTATGCGTCATCCTGAAATGCGAGCATTTCCTTTCCTCTATAATTTTAAAATTTTCTTTACAGAGCTTAGGAACTCCTGACTCTTTAACATAAATTATACATACCTGGACATAGAGCCAATGGTCGTCTCTAACGATCTAATACTAATTGACTCTCCTTAATATGTAACTCAATAATAATCTCATGATAAATGTTTTACCGCCTAGCAAATGGCTAACTCATGCTAATGATATTATGCATCGATATTAATGAACGGGAAGTATTTATTGGAAATATTTGTCCAGCATTCCTCTATAACATATTTAACTCCTAGTTTATTGAACTCTTGTTCCTTATGAAAACCACCGTGGCAATCTAACATATTAGCTTTGATCAAAAAACACAATAACAGAAAAAGCCGTTCATACTGAACGTTACATCCCTCCATTTGAGTTTTCTACCTGTCGATAATATCTTTAGTACCGCCATCACCCACATATTAGGTAGGGAAGGTATTGCATTCCACATAGCAATTCGACACCGAGATTTTTTTTTTTTTTTGGAAATGCAGGTTTTGAGACATCCCAAATCATCATCTTCTTTATTCAATTGCCTCATCACATGGAGGACTTATAACTCCTAGGACTTACAAGCCTATGCCTAGGGTCAGCTGCCTGTCGGGGAGCAGACGAACCTATGGAACGGACAGAGTGAAGACCTGGAAGCGGGTGGTCAGCCCGACACCAGGTATGAGAGTGAGGAAGAGATTGACGTGAAATGCAGGCGAAATGGATGAATGAAAAGGTGATGATGGAGCAGTTGGAGGAATGCGTGGCGGGAAAAACCGGAGAACCGGGAGAAAACCCACCCAGACACCGCTTCGTCCACCACGAATATCACATGCGGGTCCCTGTGATAGGTTGATAGACGCACGGTCTAGCCGCTCAGCCCCTGCGCCGTAATATCCCAAATCATAACAAAAAGAATTACAAGAAGGTCCGTGTGAGTGTTTGTGTATGTGCGTGTCTGTGTGTATGAGCTGCATAACTCAAAAAGGAAAGTTGGTGAAGTACCAAAAGTTCAGCATCTTCTAAGGATGCAGAAGATTTTCAAGAAAATTCTGTTACCGCAAACTACCTTTTACATGGGAAATTTTTCAATTTTCTCAAAAAGTGGTCCTATGAGTTGGATTAAAGTATCGCATGTTTAAGATGTTTTTATGATAAATGCGATCTACATGAATTTTCTGGGAATATTCCCTGAAGTCACTCTGGATGACTTCTACATAACTAGTGAACTTCAAGAGATAGACAAAATTTTCTACAAAAAATGTGGATCTCGTTCAAGCACATAATTAATGTGAAATATCTCTTTTTATAGAGATAATCATTTTTGAGACACTCCTGTTTACTGTTTTGTATTTTCAGACACATACTTTTCCTAAATAGGAAGTCGTTATTCGTTTTTAAGTCCTAGCCAAGCAGAGAGAGTGGAGTGTCATAACCATCACATAGCGACCAGCTCTTAAAAGGTTTGACCGTCGCTTAAAGCCTACCGTATTCTCCTATTCCCATTGTACCTATAAGGGAATGTGTAATAAAACCATTTCCACAAACGTCATCTCGATTAGCATGAAGTAGATAGAAGAATAAGCGTTTTAAGAATATAACTATTACAAGAATGAGTGGCGGAGATTATATGAACGTAAACATTAAATTTCTTTACATTTTCCCAGTTAGCAGATGCCAAGAGCAGGTTACCGTAGCGTAAAAATGATGTAATATTAATTGTGACCACAGGTATTCTCAAGAATTTCCTTGATCACTAGGCGAATGCTAGGTTGGACACTTTCATTTCCACAACTTCCCGTCCCTCTATTTCCTTTCACCTTAATTTCAATCCGGGTTTTACACCGTCGGAAGTGTTGTCGATGGGCGACGGCAGCGTTGCAGTGTGAGCACTTTTTGCACTGTAAATGCTGTTCTCGGCATAGGGGCGGCCTTATAGTCTGCCCTGGCAGAGGTCTGGATGTCGAATCCCAGCAGCTGGCGGTTGCACGACGAAACCTGAATGAATCTCCAGCTAATGGTAGGGATCTCACGCTGGCTCGCTTCTAGCCCGGGTTCCGGCAAGCCCCTACAGCACTCTTATTTCATCCATTCCTCCCAGGGCCCTGATATACAATCGCCTACTCATGGGTGCAGTGTGGAATTCCCTCCGCTTTCAATCCAATCTAACCCACCGATTTGATGTATAAGAATATACAAACTACACCGAAAATCCTGTATGAACATTCATAACCTCATAGACTAACTAGCCCTTAAAAGCAAGCTTCAAAATAAATACAAACTATAAATGATCTTGCTTGTTGGATGTAACAAAATGCGTTTGTAAAAAAAAATTTAAATATAAATAAAACTGATCAGTGGCACATAACTTTTCTTACTCTTGTAGAAACCATGCTTACAAACGATTATTTTTCTATCTACTTCATGTTATTAAGATAAAGGTTTTTAGAAATAGTTTTAGTACCTATTTTCTTACAGCTGCATTGGGAATAGGAGAATACATCAAGTTTAAACGAGATTCAAATCTTTTAAGACCAGATCGCTAAGTGATGGTAGACATTTCATTCTCTTTAAATGATCAGGAAATAAAAAAGGAATGACGACTTCCTATTTGAGAAAAATATTTGAAAATTCAAACCAATAACATGGAATATCTCTAAAATGATTATTTCTACAAAAACATAATGTAAATTGACAAATTATCATGTACTTCAACGAGATCTACCTTTTTTGTGTACTAAGATTTTGCCAATCTCTAACAATTTAACAGGTATACAAAAATCCTTCAGAATGAAGAGAACTTCAGAGGTTATTCTCAGAAAACTCAAGATATACTAGATAACAAATCCATGAGGCGGGATAGTGTATGTACACTCTCTTCAGATGCAAGCATATCTTCAGGACAATAACGTCCCATACATTGGCAGGGGCGAGAGATCATTCATTTGTGCTGTATCAATGCCTCTTAGGAGGCATTGGTATGACTGACTGTACGCCAAGTTACTATTATTTCGCTGTTCTGCTAAACAAGGTAGGAAGAAACCATAGCGCTTGACAATCAAGGTCAATGTGCCTGGTCACTTTGCCAGATAGTACACTTCATTTATCATGAACATGTCTTAAAGGGGGACGAAACACAAAGATGAATATTTCATTCGCCAAATTAGTTGATTTCTCGTCCAGATTAGACACCAATGCAGGCAGTTTCGTCGTCCCAAAGTGAGTCGCTCTCATGTTAATGGCAGTTGATGTTTTGACGCGTGACGTCACTAACTCCACTGAACTCCGACAAGACGTTTTTTAAACGCTCACGCGTTAATCCCTGCTATAGCAATATTCACATCAGGAAGGCACAATGGTCTCTTATGGGCCATGCTTTTCTTACGGAAGAATCAAGTGCGCCTGTGCCAAATGTGTGTGATTTCAAATGCGGCTAAGATAAAATAGGAACATGCGTTTCGGTATGAAATGTGTCGAAGAATACGATGGTATGCACGACATTTTTTTATATAACTGTACATTTTTTAAAGTTTTGTTGAAAGCAAATTTTTAACATCCTTCTCGCTCCGGACGTTAAAAGACGATTTGAAACCGACATAACTCTGTGAAAAAAATATGGATTATTCGCTTGCATTCATAGCCCACGTTGATACTTAGATTATCTATATCAATATGCCTAAGTATATTTCTTTAAAAAATAAAGTTTAAAACAAGGTGTGTGGATTCTACATTTATGCAGTGGAAAATGTCGCCTCCCTGGCTAATTCTCGTTCCACAAGTCCACGTAAAAACTTCCAGTGACCAAGTTGTTAAGCAAATAATGAAATTGTTTTTTATCTACATATAGAGCATCTCCAAAATGAAAGCATCAAATATTCGCTATTTAAAGGCAAATGTTTGCAACGTGCAAGGCACACAGCGCCAACAAAGCTGGTGCTCGTGTCTTGGAGATGATAAAAACAAGATGTGGTATGACAGTTGAAGAATCGAATTTCAGTGGAAGTGAATCTGAGGCGTGTGTGACTTTTACAAATTCTCTAGTAATCATGTGAATTGCTGTTAAGTGATCAGAGCGCAATGGATCGCAGAAAAAAGGGCGAAATTATTAAAAGGGGCGAGCGGAAAACAATTCTTGGACCATTTGAGTATTTAAACCAAAAGAACACCGGACACATTGACCATAATAAACGTGGTTGTGAACGAAAGCATCGTGAATGCGGCGGCGGAGCATATGCGGCAACGCTGTGCGTATTCTCCATAAGAGCCATTGTGTCTTCATGACGTGAAAACGACTATAGATGGGGGACGTACTTGTTGCGTCCCGCGGTCAGAAAATTACTCTAAATAGCGTTGGGTAGTATACGACTTGCGGCCCAAACCACATAAGAGTTTTTAGAAGTCTTTGGTAGCAGTTTGTTGCATATCGACGTGATGAATGTCTGTCTGAAAATCATATTATTCCTATACTGATCTAAAACACTTGAGATAATGGGCATTTTTATCCTTGTCACTGAGTTTTTAATTCTTTTGGTGTTGCAACTTCTTATTTTAATATGTCTCAATTTGTATATCTTTAAGGACATTTATAAATTTCAAAATATTCGAATGTGGCGAGTAAAATTGCGAACTAAGGGATGAATGAAATGGTTCAGATGTATTTGTGGTTCTGAGCGGTGAAGATGAAAATTCAGACCACATATGCGAAGGAAAAGTGGCATCATCTGCAACATGATTTTCTAAAAGATAGTCACAAAATAAAACTGTCTTTGTCCTTAGGTACATTTCAAATTAAATCAAATGAGAGGCAGTCACCAACTTCCTCTGGTGGTAATAAAGGGAGACCAAATGTAAGCTTTAAAAATTTACCCACTTCACTTTCTTATTACTGATGCTATTGCTGAATCCAAAAAACTGAATTTTCCTTCACCGACACTGACATAAATGGAATTGACAATTGCATTATGAACTGAAATTTCCAATTCAGTATAAATACTTTTTGGCTGAATATTTACATTAATTTTTACACCCTCAACCAGTAAATGTTTAAATGCTTCTTCATACAAAGATGTGTGTTTGCTGGGTAACAAGAAAAACACAAGCGGAATATAATGATCATTTCTTAGTCCGTGAATTATAAACAGTTGATAAAAATATTTTGACGTCAAAGTCATTTACCACAGTAAACTTTTCATAGTGATTAGTGCACACTTCAGGGTATCCATGACTTGATGCGTTTCCTCCATGTTCCTCGGTAGACGAAGCATTTGACTGGAGCGCCCCACATGAATATTTCGACTAATATTTATAACATATTTCTTTGTCAGTGTTTCAGTATCTTGTTCTTGTGGTTCTCTCAGAACTACTTTTCTAGGTCTTTCGTGTAAATTTTCCACTGCTTTTCTTTTCACGGAATGGTTAAACTGTTATCGATTTAGGTCACCTTTACTATCTTGTTTATGGTTATGATGCACTTCACTATGTTCAATTTCTTTACGACCCTTACACTTAACAAAACTTCTTCACTTTATGTTGGTACAACGCCATCTTTCTTTAGCATTAGCAAGCACCTTATGGAAGCGAAATTTAAATCCATTGATAACTAACAGTTCTTTTCTTTAGTATAACTTTATCTACTTTCACTGGTCACATTGTGTACACTGAGGTTCTAATACAGATTACACAGGGACACCAACTATTTAGGTAAAATGATGGGACGTCTCATATACTGTATGAATCAATATATTATAAGCTGCTATCATATCGATATAAGTAAGTTTTATTATCACACAGTTTACAGTGCTTCCTAATACACAAAATATATACCGTCTTTGGCATTTGTACCCTTCTTGTTCTAAGTCGTCCCACTTAAATTGGTGCTATTGAAGGTCTGCCGCGAGAATCTACCTGCAGTAAAATCTGACCGCGGGACGCAACCCGTAAACTCCGACTAGATGATAAACAGCAGTCCAACTGTCCAACATCTTTTCTGAAAATCAGTGAACGTGATATCCGTTCTTAGCGGTTGGAACCAAAAAATTGCTGTTTTGAAGATTTAAACCAGTCTGATAGCGATTCCGAAACAGTGTGAACTTCGAGAATCATCCTGGTTCCAACTATTGGTGTAAGTTGAACGCTATTATATGAAAAATGCATTCGTTTTGAAGCATATCTGAGAACACACTGTGATAATTTTCCAAACTGCCAGTCTATATACTGTGAATATGAGAGAAATCTTTTAAGAAGCCGTTATCCAAAATAATTTTCTTCAGAGCATAGTTGGCATTTGATTCGCCTTTAATCCATAATTTATTTCTTCGGCCTTCTAACAATTCATCATGCTCACAAAAGTTCTATTCAACGTTTTCTAGCCATTTTATACATTTTTATATGATGAAGAAATGATGTGAATTTTTCAATTATGACATTTTCGCTAGTTTGTTCAGCCAACAAAAATTGTTATTTATACTAGTTTTCCATGCCATCAACCCTGAGTATTGTTTTTCTAGCATTTTATTTTTTTCATTAAACTTTTAAATAAATACCATATCTCAAATTCATGTAGTACTTTCGGAAACCGCATTTTTAACAGGAATCTAACACCTTTGTCGGTGAGAAAAACGGCAACTCTCACATTTCCTATTTCACAAGCCTAGTAATTATGTTGTCACAAGCAGCTTTTACCAAATCGTCTTTCACCGTATCTCTTTGAACAAGTTCAAAATCAATAACCTTGCGGGAATCTAAATCCATGACGGAACAGACCAAATATTTGGGTGCAAATCCTGGGGAGTCATACTGTATATCTCCTGCCAACCATATAGGTATACCACAACCTTTTAATGAATTCAAGTTATTTTAATTTGTTGAATTCAAAATGCTTTAATAGCTGGCGCCATGTTTCTTTGCTTTCATCAAATGTAGGCTTTGAAAGCATTTCCAGGACTTAAATTACTGAAATAAAACATCAGATAATAATAAAGAACTTGCTATTCAAGCACTTCCTTCCGGTTTCTTTCCTGTTAAATTTTGTGTATTCCAAGTGAATGTGTTATGCCAATAACACACTGTTTTAACAGATAGGATCGTCCCTTTAATGTAATAAGAAAGTGCTTTCACTTCATTTCTATATAGAACACATATCTTGAAGAATAATTACACTAGAGATATCCATGCAACAATCAAATATTCCGTTATAGCTTCATTTCCATGTTTCACCACAACGGCCTTCTTCTTCTTTTTGTTCCTCGTTACCACTTGTATCAAAATCTGAAGTATGGGTTCATAGAAATTTTCACTCAGCTTCATCATACTTGTTTCGTAGATATTTTCAAGTTCCAACAATATACAGAAAAACCTCGTTTATCCGGCCCTCGCTTATCCGGATCTGGTTTGTAAACTTTTTTTTTTTTCAATTTAATGTTCACATTAGACATTAAATTTAACTCTGACAACAAGAACATAAATATAAGTATGTACGCCAAATATTCACTTTTTAGTTTGACTCAATGTACGGTGCAATTGTGTTTATAGTACAGTGAGTTATTGTAATAGTACTATGCTGTACTGTAAAATGCTCCCTGTTGAGTTCAAGAAAGCATTCATAGTGTGTCACACAATGCTGACGCGGTATGTCTCACAGCTATAAATAGCGCCGGAAGAAACAGTTGACCTTGAACCCTACCCGTCACTACACCTCCCTCAATCACCTCAGTTTGCCTATTGTTTTCAAACGGCACGCGTTATTAAGTTTATCGTGCGTGTTTCAACCGAATTGTTTTTATGTCATATCAAAGTGTCTAGAAGTGTAATTCAGAGTAGAAGTTTAAAATGACATCAAAGCGAAATATAGTCGTGGTTTCAATGGATAAATAGTGGGATGCTATTAATCAAGTTGATAAAGGAGAAACATTCAAGAAAGTAGCTGCTGAATTGGGAGTTGCTGTGCACCAGCTGACAAACATTATGGCGTACTTGGTGCGCCAGCCCGACACCACTCCAGCCGAACTACTAATGTAAAAGCGTTCACGTGACCGTACTTCGTTCAAACGCCACACGTGTTGAAAACAGAACACCGTGTATCAGTTCTTTATTAAGGCATGATGTGATTTTGTTGTGATTAAGGTTTTTCTACTTTTTAATGTTTTGAAAACAACATATACTTATTGAAGCCGAAATTGTGAACGCCATAATTATGGATACAATACTGCATCACATGGCGGAATTAAATAATCAGAAAATGTTAAAATCGTTATATGTATAAAGCTACAGAATCTGGAGTATTAGTTGTGGCTAAGATTGTCAGAAGGGACACGTGATGTTGCTAGCAAGTCATTAGTGGTAAATTCCAGGTAGTCAGCCTGATACATAGGAATACCGGTTTTCCTGGAAATCGTCCAGTGCAGGTGTTGAGCCGGAAAACAAGGGATGGTCGTTTCTTGGAAACCCTGTTGCTAATTAGGAAGTGAAAGGTATAGAGAGCGTCATGACGCACAGGCACTTGCCTGCGAGAACCCGGAGAGAAAGGGTCGTTGAGACTTGCCCTACAGAACCCGGCGGGTCAGTACACTCGTCGCCCATATCTCCGAGCGAGCACTTCAGTCACGGGACTTGCATTACGGATCCTCGAGTGTGAGGACACATTATATTTAATAGTAACAATCTTCGGTATTAGTAAAGACACAGTCACGACTTAACGTTGTTAATAACGATCGGCAAATCTCACGCAGTCTTATTTTGGTGAGAATAAAAGTATTCAAACGAGAGTTCTGGTTTTATTCGCAAACACCCACGCATACCCTGAGGTTAAAATCACATGCCAGAGCAGCCGGAGCAGAAATCACCAGAAAGCAGCATTCCGCATAGGAGAGCGGAACGGAGGAGCGGGTAATTCCAGATCATATGGCGCAACAACGTGAGGCCGAACAGCAGTAGAACCAGACGACAGTGGAGCCGAACAGCAAAACAGCACAAGAACACCAGAGGGAACCAGGATCACGAGGACAAGAGGATCCGCATCAAAGCATCCGCATCCGCAGGTAGCGGATAAAAAGATACTGAGTGAGGGAAAAAAAAAAACTTTAATTTTTATGTTCTGGTAGTAGATGTATTTGAGAAGTGGGAAGATGATAGAGCAGGCTGATGTAACTATGGATGTTCAGGAGGGTGGTGTAAATAATAGTATAGAGAATGTTGAAAATGTAGAGGATAGGAATGGGCAAAATCAGGCAGACCAGTTAGGGAAGAGTAATGTGAGCAAAGAAAGTCCAACTCAGATTTTTATAATGGACAAGAATATGTATGACTCACTTGTGGCGGTGATAAATAGTTTAGGAAATCAGATAGAAGCTAGTAGAGAAGAAATGAAAGCTAGTTATCACGTTTTAACAGAAAGGTTAGAAAATAATCATAAAGAGTTAATGGAAGAAATGAAAACTAGTTATCAGGTTTTAGGTGAAAATATAGAAAATATTAACAAAGGGTTAACAGAAAAGATAGAAAATAGTAACAAAGGGTTAACAGAAGAGATAGAAAATAGTAACAAAGGGTTAACAGGAAACACAGAAAACAGTTACAAAGGGTTAACAAAAAATATAGAAAATAGTAACAAAGGGTTAACAGGAAAGATAGAAAATAATAACAAAGGGTTAATAGAAAAGATAGAAAATGGTAACAAACGGTTAACAGAAAAGATAGCAAGTAACAATCAAGGTCTCAGGGAGGAAAACGTGGGTGCAAGTACTTCAAAGAAGACGGCTTGTAACCACGCAAACAAAACTAGCGGTCCAACAGGAATAGGAGAAGAGATAAAGATTGTAAAACAAGAAATTAGTACTGGAATAGGAGAAGAGGTTAGGAGTGTAGATAAAAGTCCTACAATATTTTTCGGGCAGGGGGCACCGTCAGGAAATATTAGAAGTGATGACACCCGAGAAAGATATCAAGGTCCCGTACCGAAAAATGGTAACCATTACGAGCATAGGAGGAGAAATCATTTCGACCATAATCATAGGGGTCAAGTTGAAACTGTTCAAAGAGGACGGAACGCCCAAGTTAATTTAGTACAGGCAACTAGATTTTCCAGAAATAGAGGGGGACAATTCCATAGAAATAGGTGTTGTTCTGGAAATAGCTACCATGAGTATACGGACATGATTAGGTTTATGACAAGAAAAGATATGTAAATTATAATAATAGCGTTTATAAGGTAATTATAATAACTGTACTGAATAGTAATTATGAAAAGAGGGTATAATTGTGAACAAGTATTAAGTATGAACTTTTGTATTTATTGGCATCAAACTACGTGAAGAGTACAGGAAAGAGAAGGGAAAAGGTAGAGTTTCAGGCCCTGTTAATTGTTGAGATTTGCGGAAGAATTATTAACTTGTTATTTTCAGTTGTACCTAGGCTAGTTACGGATCTAATAATCGGGTGTGATAGTCTATATGCATGCAACGCTATTGTGAACTTCGAACATCGATTTTTGAAAATTGTTACGGAAAAAGACATCATTGTCGTACCATTTTTAGAGGACAGTAATTTGGGTATAATTGCAAGGGATCAGGTAGATGAAGAAATTCAGGAGAAAACATTTGTCGTGGAAGTAATAAATATTGGAGCAATGGAATTAGCAGAAGTTAAATTAGAAGAATATAATGATATTGATATATCATATAGAGGCTATGATGATCTACGTAATAATGTTAAAAAATGAAGTATAAACATCCCAGATTAGACTCGTAAGAGAAGAAAATAAAGATGCATGATAGGGTGAATGACTGTATCGAAGTAGAAAAATTGTTAAGAGAACAAGTGAACCAAGCAAATAGATTGAGCGAAACGCGCTTAGGGGAGAAATCATAGGTTACAATACTGCAATAATTACTGCAAAATTGGGGGGACATACTTTCGAACTAATGGATAAGAAAACTAGCAAATCTATAGGCCGATGGCATTAACAGCTTCTGAGACCCTATCGGGAGCCTTCAAATATTCCTGAGAGTACGTAAACGGTATGAATTTCCTGAGACTGGTTAGAGCATGGATGTACAAACCGGATAGTGTTTAAGAAAAAAATTGTAAATAGATATAAGAAAAACAACCAAGTGAAAGCGAAAAGAAAAGTGAAGTGAAAGAGTGGATAACGTTTCTATATTAAAAAAAAAAAAAAACAATCTAAACCAGCAAAGACTTTTGCAAAATTTTATATAAAAGTGGAAGATAAGATAAAAGAAATATGTAAATAATAGTCGATAAGATAATAACAATTGTAATCATGAAAAAGGGTATAATTATGTATTTATTGAGTGTGAACTTTGTACAAATGTTTTAATTGAATTTACATGAAGGGTGATTTATCTGTATGTATGACAAATGTTTACAGGACAAACATAACCATGTTAAAATTATAAAATGAATTGATGTTAACCAGTTGGAAAGAAAAGAAAAAGAAATTGTATGTAATCAGCTCAAGGTTTGCCGATCGATCGCGTAATATTTTTGAAGAAAATTGTTTTCGGGCAAGACATAAACATTGCAATATTACTGTATAATATGACAATGTCTATGCGGGCATTTGAAGCCGAAATTGTGAACGCCATAATTAAGGATACACTACTGCATCACATGACGGAATTAAATAATCAGAAAGTGTTAAAATCGTTACATTTATAAAGCTACAGAATCTGGAGTATTAATTGTGGTTAAGATTGTCAGAAGGGACACGTGATGTTGCTAGCAAGTCATTACAGGTAAATTCCAGGTAGTCAGCCTGATACATAGGAATATCGGTTTTCCTGGAAATCGTTCAGTGCCGGCGTTGAGCCGGAAAACAAGGCATGGTCGTTTCTTGGAAACCCTGTTGCTAATTAGGAAGTGAAAGGTATAGAGAGCGTCAGGACGCACAGACACTTGCCTGTGAGAACCCGGAGAGAAAGGGTCGTTTAGACTTGCCCTACAGAACCCGACGGGTCAGTACACTCGTCGCCCATATCTCCGAGGGAGCATTTCAGTCACGGGACTGGCATTCCGGATCCTCGAGTGTGAGAACACATTATATTTAATAGTGACAATCTTCGGTATTAGTAAAGACACAGTCACGACTTAACGTTGTTAATAACGATCGACAAATCTCACCCAGTCTTATTTTGGTGAGAATAAAAGTATTCAAACGAGAGTTCAGGTTTCATTCGCAAACACCCACGCATACCCTGAGGTTAAAATCACATGCCAGAGCAGCCGGAGCAGAAATCACCAGAAAGCAGCATTCCGCATAGGAGAGCGGAACGGAGGAGCGGGTAATTCCACATCATTATGCACTGTACATAATTTTGTTACAAGACATAATTTTTTATCGTCATAAACGGCAAGTCTGCTTATTTAAGGATATAAGAATTTTGTGTTGCTTATTACCCATATAATCCGGAGTATCCTGATTTTTGATTTTTCGGTTTACCTTTGATCCCAGTGAGTACGGATAAACGAGGTTTTACTGTATATAGAATGCCGCAAAACTAAATGTACAGTCGTGTGCAGAAGCCAGGCCTCGCTCCGCAAGTTAAACATTACTTAGTGGCGCATGCGTTCTTTTCCTCCCCTTATCGCTACGCTTGAGTGCGCTCCGCAAACAGATCGATCTAGGCTTCATAAACTTTTCCAATTACTTTTACGTGATTTAGTGGTGGATATATAGGCTCCATCCAATTAGTTAAGTTATTATAATTATTTTTTTACACTAGTAATCTTTATATGTGACTCTTTTCCAACTTTAATAACAATAGGATAGGAACATTAGCTGGACTGTCATATCATAATTCCGGGTTCTTTGTAGTTTTTCTTTTTCCGTTAACGTCCTCTAAAGTAATGTCATATCGGACGATGAATGACTGAAATGGGTGAAATGATGAGCCCGAGGTCCATGGAGTTTTAAATTACCCGACATTCGTCTTCTCAGGATACCTAAGGGAAAACCTCGGAAAAAAACTTATCCTGATAACTTACCCTAAGCGAGATTTGAACTCGCGACCTCTTGAACGCGAGGTAGAGGGTTGTTCGTAGGTAAAGTGTGTTTATAATATATTTTTCATCAGTGGCCTCTTATTATTTCTGATGTTTTTGTCCATTTTTCTGTACTTTGTGCAATTTGCTACGATCATGCATATCTGAGACTCGTAGTGCTTAAGTTATAGTTGTTGTAGTTGTAGTGTCTAACATCCCTGTGATTGCTTCAACCTAGTCGTATACTTCCTTTTCCTATTTTCTCGCCATTCCTATTATTTTCTAGTGGTGCCAATTTAGGGAGTTTATGACAAATATTTCATGTTTCTTAAGTAATTATGATGATTATTTAACTACTTTGATGTTTATGACGCTTTCAGTTATCAGGATTGTGTCAGCACCAAAGTGTCCCGTTCGAACGCCGTCCGAGCGCAGCCACAGGCCTCTAACCCACAATAGTCCGCCTGTTGGAGCCCACAAGGGGCGAGTCCTGAGTGGGCAGCCCCAAACCTACTCCAGGTAAAAAACATTCACATCACGTATATCTACCGTCCTGCCGCAATGCGCCGTAACCTGTCCTATAACCCTGAAACAGGTGACAATGAAGGAAATGGCGCATACAGGAAATGAGGGACAAATAGGTCGTGGTACAAGAGGAACCACCCCAGTGTTCACCTATTGACCCGGGGAAACCACGAAAAATCCAGGGTCAGAGTTGCTGGAGATCGAACCCAGTACCTTCCGAATGCAAGCCTCACACGTTACGGTGGTGCCACGTTGATCGGTGAGCTTGAGGTGTACTAACTTCGTGCTGACTGTGATATTTTCCCAGTAATATTCGCAATTTCGTGCCAATCGCTTTGTTGGCGACTCTCTACGTGTTCACCGCTTTAAAATGCAATTATGTGTGTGGTTTGGGTTCGGTGGTTTGTTATTCTATTTCCATTTGCACGTGTGTTGAGGTTAAGCACGTTGTACGCTTTTTTTCCCCTAAACTTTCATAGGCCGTTAAAACTTCTATAAGTCATCAAAATTGGCCGATCTGTCTACGATAAGGCCGTTTTTATTAGTACAGGTAATTATATTATACAGTAATATACGATACAGTTGTGATGGTGATTAATACAGCAGTGTAATTACATAAATCCACATGTGTTGAAACATCAGGCATTTGGCTAGCTCGAAGCGTATAGGAAAATCAGAAGGATCATTTGCATGTCAATGAGTTAGTACCGTATTTTATTGCGTAATTCCCTCCCCCCTTTTTTCTCGAAAAATTTGCTTGAAAACACTGGGGAGGGAATTGTGCGAGTGGTGCTTCTAGGAATTCAGAAAGGAAGGGAAACCATGTAGTATTATGTAAAAGTTATATACATAGGTATACAGTAATTTGTGAATGAACTGGATACATACCACGGTTTCATTGGGCCTACAATTTATTGTTTCATTATTTTTTTCTCTGACTATTCTGCGGTCTCACTTTCGTTACTACCATCACTATTTTCATTTATATCTGGCTCAGATAACACATCTTCATTTTCACTATTCCACAACATGTCGTCAGAACCATTAATAGCATTTTTTAACTCTTCTTAACAATATGACGACTCGTAACAAACTGACTTAGAAACACATCTGCAACTTCACATTTCAATTTTGCGATACGTTGTGACAATGGCAATACAAGTATTTTTGTGGCAAGCACTACGTCCATTGTTGTCCGTGACACGCACCGCTGCGTCGATTGTTGTCCATAATCAAGTCATTTGAAGGCCGCTGCAATAAGAACGAACCATGAGAGGGAATTATGCGATGTTTAATAGGTAAACACTTTTTAGTGATGAAAAATCATAGAGGAGGAAAATATGCGAGGGGGGGGGGGGGGCTTATGCGATAAAATACGGTATATCTACTTTTAGGCCCAGAATTATAAACCTATTTCGACTGGAGGAATAGCTAAACCAAACCAAAATGTAAACTGGAGGCATAGTTTTACAAGCTTCTGCTTAATTAAACCGCAGTGCAAACATGTTGGTATAGCTCCTCCCCTCCCCCCTCCCCCTCCCCTCCCCCCCTCCCCTGCTCCCCTCCTCGTTCATTCATTCAATCAATCAATTATTATTGTTATTGTTGTTATTATTGTTATTATTATTATTATCATCATCATCATCATAATCATCATTTGAAACATGTCTGCAGAATAATCATCGCAGAATTTCTTTACTAGGAATTCTGTATAATTATGCTGCTTTCGGAATTTCGACGTAAAAAAAATGGTGCATTATTTTGTACATCTCAACCTTTTTCGAATGAGGCCCGAGGGCTTGGAGCAAACCTCTATTTAGCATGCAGGATTTCCTCACCCTGCGGAGTGGCAAATTGACTTTGAATGCTTTCGTGCTTTTTCTAAAAATTCGATGGCGATATTCCATCGGAAATACATGCCTTAAGACTTCCTTAGTTCAGAAAAAGGATTTTTAGAAATATATCTGTGTGTATGTGTTTGTATTTTCTAAAATGCCCAGTAATTTATCCTTGACGTGCCTGTTTCGTTGTCCATTTAATCCGTGCGGCTTAACATCGTGAGGATTATGAATAATAGAATTAAATGGAGGAGTTACTAACGCCTCGCTCAAGAACCAACTTGGGGGAAAGAATGAACGAGGATAGAGTACCCAAGATTGTGTGCTTATTTTTTTTTAGTGTTTAACGAACGCCCGCTTTTACTACATGCGGCACCGCAGGCGGTGACACTGATGATGGATGAAGATGGAGCACCGGTGGAATGAGATGACGGGGGAAACCGTATAACCCAGAGGAAATCCGCCACTGCGCCGCTTTGTCCACCACAAATCCCACATGCGGTTGACTTGGTGAGAAGCGAATGGTCTAACCACTCGGCTAGGGCGCGGCCGTATGTGTGCTTTCAAACCTCAAGCAAGAAGAGATGGGAATGATGGAGTGAGGAGGACGGAACAGCCTGAGCCTAATCCCTGGATTGCAGAAGAAGAAGAGGAAGAAGAAGAAGAAGAAGAAGAAGAAGAAGAAGAAGAAGAAGAAGAAGAAGAAGAAGAAGAAGAAGTGCATGTGTCAGTCCGTCTTCCTGTATCTGTGCACATAGCACAAGAATACAAAGTTGCTAGTACTTAAGTACCTAATTTGCTGTTTAAGTTCAGCATTCTCAAGGACGCGACACGAAGATTTTCAAGGAACCCCCCCCCCTCCCCCCAGACTATCCGGTCTGGGTGGCTTAGTTGGTTAGACGCTAGCCTACTGATCCCAAGGTTGCGGATTCAAGACTGGCCCAGTGTCCTTAAAAACGACGGGTCCATATCAGTAGATTTACTGGCATCTAAAAGAACTCCTGCACGACGAAATTCCGGCACACCGGCGACACTTATGTGATTCTGGCTATTGACATCGTCGTTAAACAACAAAAATAATTTTTAAAAATAATATATGTAACATTTTCTAAAAGTTTTCTCAGAAATAACTCCGTCGATTTCGATTAAAGTACCATATGCTTAATATACTTTGATGACACAAAATGTACATCTTGAATTTCCTAGGAAACTCTTCAGAAATCGTCCTTATTCTGGAATGTTTTCCATAACTGATAATTCATAAAAGATAGACAAATTCTTCCCACTCAATTCTTACCTTTTTCCTAAAGCGGGCCATGTAGATATTATAAGATAAACGTACCGTCGTTATTGCTGATTGTTACGCAACTGTCGCTTCACTGCAAACCTTTGAGTTTGTGTAAAATGCCCAAAAGGAAAACTAATTTTACATCATGACTGTGTATTGTCACATACAGGAAAACTAGCAAGAGAATATTTGGGTGCTCTAAAGTGCACCCTCCATTATAGAGCTCTGACATTGGTGACAGCTCTTTTTGTTTCCAAAAATTAAAGATAAAATGCATAGAATCACTCTTTTCTCATCAGATGAAGCAGAAGATTAAAACCTGGTTTCCGAAGTGCCTATGAGAGAGTGGGATTATTGCTTTAGGACTGCTTTCATCGAATGCGAAAATATATGGATGTAAAAGGGAATATTTTTAAAAACAATGAAACCATTTAAAATGTTTAGAACTAATCTTTATTTGATTTTCTAAATATTTTCAGTGTCACCCTCACGTTGCAACCCTGTTTAGATTCTATGGATTTTCATTTTTCTTTTCCAAACTTTGCAGCGATAACTTAAGTTCATCGCTAACCTTGTTCTGAAATATCCGTGATTAGTTTTCAAAATTGTACCAATTCTCATTGAACTAACATTTCTGGCATTAAAACATCTTTAATGTTTAGGCCTTGAGCCGTAACCTCCGTAATTTGTTTGGTTACCTCTGTGGTTAGGTTTGCAAATCTTTCCCTGTGTATTTCTAATTTTATAGCGTCTTTGAGGTCGTTGTTGGTTATTGCTTAATTTTCGGTTATTTTCGCATACTCTGCCTTCACTGCATTGACTGTATTTGCCTGTTTATCTAACCTGTCATTTACTTCTGCCATTAACTTATTTTATTCTGCTTTCACGCCATCAGTCACACCAGACTGCAGTTTTGTTATTTTAGTCTGCTCTTCGCGATCTTTATTACATACTTCATAGCTACTTCTATAGCCAGTTTTCACTACTAGGGTTTTCTCTTTTCCCTCCGTTCTGAAATTATCTACTTTGATTTCCCAACACATTAGCGTGATTTTATACTTAATTTCCTAGTTGATAAACTTCATTTTTCGTTTCCCCTCTCAGTTCTTTAATTAACCTACTTTGATTCTTCACTAGCTGTTTAAACATTTGTATTTGTATTTGTATTTGTTGCATGAATTCCACTCAATTTGTAATGTAGCTTTCTGTGAATCATATTAAAAATAGCCGGTGAAAGTGTTACCGCTTTATTCATTTCTACTTTCTCTACTAGTAAGTAGCGGAAGTATTGTATTCCACCCAAAAATTCGATGTCGAGATTTCACTGGAAATATATGTTTTAAGACTCCCTGAATAAAAAAAAAATTAGAAAAAGGTCCAAGTGTGTGTCTGTGTGTCTTTGTGTGTCTGTGTGCCTGTGTGTCTATGGACAGCATAATTCAAAACCGAAAAGTCGTTTAAAAACCAAAGTTGGTATTTAAGTTTAAAGTCTTTCAAGGATGCGACACGGTTTTGAAGAAAACAGCCCCCACCCTAAAGTAGGTACCCTTTACATGGAACATTTTTCGAAAATTTTGATTTTCTTGAAAATGGCTCTAACGATTCTAATTAAAATGTAATACGTTTAAGATATTTGCATGACAAATGAAATGTATATTTCGAATATTTTGGCTATAGCCTATGTAGCCTGTTTAGTCTGGATGACTTTTGAATAACTCGTAAACCGGAAGAGATAGACAAAGTCTTACTATACAAAAATGTAAGGGCTCGCTAAAATACAAATTTATGTCTAAATAACTTTTTTTTTTTTTTTTTTTGTAGAGTGAACCATTTCGGAGATATTCCTTGTTATATGTGTTAGTTTCGGAAAACTTAAACGTTCGTGAAATGGAACATCGTTGGTCATTTTTTATATGTTAAGCGTGCGAAGAGAACGGGATCTCAAAGCTTTAAAATACTTGACTATCGCACAAAGCCTACTGTAATTCCTCTTACGCCTACAAGGAAACAATAAGATAATTTGTACAAATGTTTATCTCAACTGACACAAAGAAGATATTATAGGAATAAGAGTTTGTAAGAATAGTTAGTACAAGAGTAGAGAAAGTCATGTGAGTGCAACTCATCAGATTTTCACTTTTGTATTCTTTCGTTTCATTGATTTTATTTATATAGGTACTTATTTATTCAGAGAGTGTATTACTCAAAACACTGCTTAGATGAAATTCTGATGACGAAATTTTGTGGTGGAATGTAATATTGTTAAAATAAATGATTCAGGTATAAAAGAGTTGCTCATTAGCAAAATCAAGTCAAAATGAATTAGGTATAGTAGAAATCCGAAATACAGCGGATTCGGGGAATGTATGCTCCCTGAAAATATAGGTATAGTGCTTTTTGTTTATTTATTTTTTATTTTTGAAAATAAGTTTTAAGTCTTTTTTAAAGAGCAGTATTGGAGTATTCTTCTCTCTACCCCTAACGTTGATCTTGGCCACTGCATTGCTAAGAATTTCCCGAAGTAACGAGTCATGCACATGGAAGAAGATATTCTGCATGTTAATGAAGTAATAAGTATCATACACGAGATGATTCTGCGTATGGAGGAGCAAAATGAATCGAACAGTATTCATCTCCATCTTGCTACAATCAAGCAACGCGCGAGAAAAAACCGTTGTGCATTATACCGCCAAACAAAACTTGCAGATTTCTTTAACACAACGCAAAATTAGATTAGTGTAAAATGGGTACTAATTGTAGCATATGTACGGTATAAATGAAGATTGGTTGCAGGACTGGAATAGACCCTCAGAGTAACTAGTGTGACATTCCATTTAAATGTGGTGCACTTTACCGTATATTACATACTTTATAACCGTACTGTAATTTATTATTACACGATTGTTTCCTACCATCTCCGCGGAGTCTATTTTTGTCACTTTCGATATACTTTTGAATATTTAAGAGCATGAAAGAACGCCTAAAACTGAAGGATCTAATTCATTGTCTAACCGGACATGGTCCATATGGTGCCTATTTTAAGAATATCAGTAGAGTAACCAGTGGCATATGTGAGGAATGTAAAACAAGAGATGCTCCGGAACATGTATTATTTGAATGCACACTACGTCATCAGTTGATAAAGGAGGGAAGACTGGAATTGCAAGGAAAGAGTATTTGGAACATTGTTAGAGGAGGATGCCAAAACGCTACAGTTAATGACGGATATGTTGTCTACACACAATGAAAGAATACTTAGAATTGAAGAAGATTCGAGAACCACAGAGGAACGAACAGCAGCCACAGGTAAATACAATGGATGTCAGGAGATCCACTAGATTACAAGCTCAAAGAACAAAGGAGATGGAGTACAAGGAGAAGTTGCAGGAAACGGAATACACCAGCAGAGGAGAAATGACGCGACAGCAGCTGCTGATGGAAACACTATCACCACCACCACCACCACCACCACCACCACCAACACCACCACCACCACCACCACCGCCACCACCACCACCACCACCAACACCACCACCACCAACACCACCACCATCACCACCACCACCGCCACCACCACCACCACCACCATCATCACCACCAACACCACTACCATCATCATCATCATCATCATCGCCGTCGTCGTCGTCGTCGTCGGTAGTGAGAATGATCTCAAGGAGCATTAGAATTAAAATAGATCAGAATGAATGAGCAGTCTCCAAGGTTATACGAAATTTGTGTTTTTGTTTCTTCTGTTCCGTTTTTGTTGTACTATCTTGTAGCTAATCGTGTTATAGAATTAGTTTACATCTAAAAAAACAGTATTGTACACAAAAGTATGTTAAATGTATTTAATAAAGTTAATGTAGAAACAAAATATGACTTTAGGTAGTCTAGGTACAAGGGTAGTGATGATGCGGAAGAACATTCAAATGTAGTATGTTCAGAAGTATCATTGACCTGAATAAAACACACCGTCCTGACATAAAGCTTTAGAAGTCAGGACCACGTTGGCAGATATTATTTATTTATTATCTACTGCCAGCTACAGTGTTTAAACTATGAGATTTTTGTCTCAGGGCATGCGTAAGAACTGACAACACCAGTTAACTGAGCTGATACATTTAATGAAAGCTAATAATGATCTGTTTGAAGTAAGTTGCCGACTGTTTGAGCTTTTAAGGCTTAAACTGTTTCTGAATATTATCATTCGAAATTGTACATAAGTAGTGAATTATATCTGCAAACTTCTGTCACATCACTACTTTATGGTTTAGAAATAGCTCTTTACGTAATAATAATGGAAAGCATAATAATGGAAAGCATAAGTTACTGTGAGTCGATGGAGTTAAGCGGGAGGTCCCTCAATTTGGTCACTAAATTTATATAACTCGAGCGCGGTCTTCGGACGCTACTAGCTTCAGATAATCTATTACAGTAATCACTTCCGCACTCTTCTAAAACACGGCGGCAAACACGCGAATTTCATAAATATCGCTCTTTTATTAACTTTAGTACCACTAACGTGTCTATACATTGCCAACTCTGAAACCGCGAATGCATATCTGAAATGGTACTATTACTATGTGCCATGCAAAAATTCCGAGCATTTCCTTTCCTATTCAATTTTCAGAATTATCTCTGCGTGACTTAGCAACAGCTTGAACATATTGAATTCCAGGGTCCTTGAGTTAATTGCCTTCTCTACTCGGCCTAACTCCAATTACCTATCCTGAATATAAAACTCGACTCATGTCAAAATTTTACATTGCGTAGCTAATGACTGTAATCATGCTAGTGACATTATGCAATGTTTTCCACATATTTGTTTCAAATATGTATTTACCCATCTCCCTAGCATTTCTTTATAAAATTATAGATCTTACTGTCAATAACTCTGGTATCACAATTGTGCCAATAGTGATGGGTTAAACCACACCAGTACTCTTGTTCCGCAACGGCATGTTTAGTGCTTTGCAAACGTATGTACGTACTTATATTGGTAGAGAAAAGGGACGCAGTTAATCGATTAATTCCACTTCATTTGAACCATAATACTGTTAGCATCAACAGGATAATGCAGCCCCGCCACACAACACATAACTGCCACTGGACGAGATTATCAAGCCCGCAGATGAATCAATAAACGTGCGCTCTTACTCTACAGGTAACACGTATAGCTTCATCAGCTTCACTTTCATTCTCAACAACACATGTTCTACAAGTGCTTAGCACTAAAACAACGGAAGTTTGTACACATTAAATAGCGTAACATTTTTTATTATTTGAAAATATGGATGATATTGGATTTACAAACAACCTAGGCAGCCATTCCTGAAAGTGTAAAACATGTTATGTAGGAAGTTGCAGTGCAGCGAAGGCCGCTGCCATATAAGTTTGCGCCGTATCTGTTAACTGTCAAGGACTAGTCACCCCTTATATACTTGGAACAGGTTCTTCTGCGATGTAAAATAGCTCCTTGTTTAACATTATTTATTACACAAATGTATTTGAAAATAATTATTAGATTTAATTATAATAACTTTATAAAAAGTATATTATGTAACGGAGTTAATATGAGCGCCATTTTTTTCAAGGTCCGATCGGTCGCGAAACCAAAACTACAGAGAAAATCAGCTGAAACTTTGTGCTGATATGTCTAGTATGTCCGTTGCACTTGTCAGTTCTGAGCAAGCAATAAGCACTTAAACATGCCCAAAACAATAGAATCTCCAGCCAAATGTGAATTGTGTGCTGTAATTTGCTTTCTTTATGCGAAAGGGTGCAATGTAGCCGAAATACATCGACGAATGAGTAATGTGTACGGTGAAACTTTCATGAGTGACAGCAAAGTTCTGCAATAGCGCAGGAAGCAGGACGTTCAGATGTTCATGATGCAAGCGGTAAGGGAAGAAAACGAATGCCAATATCTTGTGCACCAAGTGGATCAGGCGCTTCGAGAAAATCGTCGGTTCACAATTGTTGTATTGAGTGATTCGTTTCCAAAACTTTCAAAGTCAGTTCTATGGTATACCATGAGGGCCGAAGTGGCTGAAAACACAGGTGACGAGAGCATTGGAAAGTTGGTACCACGCTATGAAAAATGTCTACGTTGGCGCGGCGACTATGCACAGTAGTATCATGTAGATGTAACTAAATGCTGAATATAAAGTATGTATGTTTGATTTTCACTGTGGTTTTGGTCTTGCAACCGATCGGACTTTGAGAAAAAGTATAACCGTCGTACATCTGGAATATATCTACGTAAATGCTTATCAATAAATAGATGAGAGCATACTTCGATTCCTGCTTTACAGGATGACGAAAGCACGTGAATCAATTACAATGCACGGCTTGTATCACATAATTATTACAAAAAGAGAAGTTCAAGACGATGGTTAGTTCATGTTGAAGATTTTCAAGGCATCATTGGAATGCAGTTGACGTTGCAGCCTGCAGTTGCTCAAGTTGCTGAGCAAATAACACTCAACCTAAACCCACGTTGATGATATAGCAAAGGCAAAGCAAGAATTCAAGCAACTTACAGAAACTTCGCTTAGTTACAGAAATTCAAATTAACAAAGCCCAGTTGTACTAGGTTTTATACGTTCCGGCATAGCTGCATAAACCTTAAAAAAATAAAAATAAAAAGACACCCTTCATCTGCACTCTATATGCCCTTGTGCACGCAAAATGCTCAAGATTACTCGTCTCTCGAGGTTCAGGACAGATGCCGGATGCACGCTAAAGATGTTCCAATTGCGTTTCCGGTGACAACTCTCTGCAGGCGTGCACAAATACGTCACTCTTCCCAGAATGCCACCACACACTACTATAGGTGGCTGCTCAGTTATCTCCTATCCTCGCATTGCACATGGCTTGTTTGACATCATTCGAAATGGGAAAGAAAGAAACGCAACGTGAAAGAATACATCTCAGAGGGGCAAACTTCTAAGAAATGAGATTTACAACAATAGTGTATAAAAGAACTAAATAAAAATATTAAGCTACAATAGATAAAAGTGCTTGACATTATATGACAATCTTTGTGGCAATCATATTCTGCGCGAGTGTAATGAATATACTGCATGCGTTTGGAATAATGGAATAACTAATATCCATAAAGTTACTTGACTTAAATCATGTTGTTCCCTTTGGAATATAGGAGATATCTGAAACGTTTCCATTGAGGTTTTCTACATGTCAACGCTCTGACTTCCTTCCAAGTTTTCCCCATTTCAAGTGTCTCTTCTTCTGCAGTCCTCCTCCATGTCTTCCTAAGTGTCCCTTCCATAGATTCTACTGGTTCCCTTAACGTACGGCCGATCCATTTTCATTTCCTCCTTTTTATTTTTCACTGCTACTGGAATTTGATTCCTTGTTCTACATAGTTCCTCACTGCATAGAGGCCATCTGATGTTTATAATACGTCGTAAACAACGCAAAATATTAGTGATGTTTGTGTAATCTTCCATGCTCCACAAGCACATAGAACTGATTTAACATTTGTATTAAAACTTTTTATTTTCGTCTTCTTAGTTATATTTTTATTTTTCCATACTGTATAGGTACAATTGTATCCATCAACGATGTATAATACATATCAATATAGTGAACTGTGAACAGTTGCAAGAAATATCTGGCACAAAATTGAAATGTTCCATCCATAAAAGTACATTTTCTTTCAAATACCTATTTTAGATTTGTTTTACAATCACATAATATTACATTATTTGTGTGGTCATTAACCAGTAAATACTATTTGCAACTGTTCGTGTGCGTAATACGACTAAGTGGCCGCGAAGTCCGATATAACAGTGTGCGCTATGTGCCCCGCCTAACAAGAATATCACTAAGGAAATGCCACAAGTATGTTAGTGAGCGGAGGTACAGTTGTTCACAAATGATACTACGTACGTACCCTACCCACTGTCATAAATCCATCTCCACGCTTCAGAAATGACAAACCCTTATCCCTGTCCAGCACGACCAATAGAAACACTGATTTTAAGGAAGTGACTGTCGCATGTTGACTCCACGTGAAGTATCAGTTGCCAAAGTTCACTCCTTCTGTTTCATTAGGTGCAAATGTGGTGGTGTCTGTAGCGATGTGGAGACGTGGGATGCAAATTTAGCTTTAAATGCAATTGAAATAGATAACGTTTAGTCAGATGAACATAATCACAGTGAAGACAATAGTTTCAATATACCAGGTGAGTCAACCGCGCCTTATTTTTTTGGAAGGTAGGCCACCCATCTAACGGCATGTGCACCTTAGTCCAGTTTTGCGCTTACTAAACTGTATTGCTTGACGTTCTTAAAGAGAAGAATGCGCAAAATTGAGAGCAACAGTGGTTTAAGGGACAGAACGTACTCCTCGCTAAAGTACACCTCAAAGACATACGACTCGTTTACTGAGAGCGAATTTCGGTTTCCGGCCGATTTTACAAACTTTTTATTAGAGTATACATAGCAACGTAATTCAGTAAACGCCTCGGAAAAATTGGACCTATCATATGGGTACACTAACAACGTCAAGCAAAAAGAAAATGGTGGATTCTTGTACTTAGAACAGGGATTGGCTGCTAAAAGTCAGGAAAAATTTAGAGACACGCCTCATCCATCATGGACCCGTAGAGTCAAAACGGACATGTTATTAAACAACAGTTTATTTACATTTTTGCGTGAACTACGCCTTGTGCATCTCAATTAATATGCATAACAGCTTTTGGCAATTAAGTAATAATATTAAAATTCCCAGTAAATGATTAAAACTGTCTTGAAAGGCTAAATTAAGCACGAATACTTGCGAGGTGGCAATGGCACAGCGCCAGGCATACAAGTTCACTATTGGAAGCGGTACGTGATTTCAGACAAGTCTCGAAATAGCTGAATAGGATTGTTAATACCCAATGACACAGGTTCGAGTCTCAGCATTGTAAATACTTTTTTTATATTATTTATTTATGCCAACAAACTTACTGTTGGTGTTTTTAAACACACAAGCCGTGTGTGGGCAAAGTTTAAGAGGTAGAACTGGAACTTAAAAATTCAAATTGAACCACAGACCTTCCGCTTGCCGGGCGGACGCTCTACCACTGAGCTATTGTGACAAACTGCCAGAATGGCATTAAATACGAACTGGCTTGAGAATTTAATGCCATTCTGGCAGTTTGTCACAATAGCTCAGTGGTAGAGCGTCCGCCCGGCAAGCGGAAGGTCTGTGGTTCAAATCCCAGTTGTGGCATTGAATTTTTAAGTTCCAGTTCTACCTCTTAAACTTTTTTTATGTTCATCAAAACTTTGAAACCGAATTCACAATAATCTAATTATAAAGTCCCTGAGGGTTTAGCACATTATAATTTAAATCGTTTTTGGTTGTCTGCATTTTATAACTGACTTCTGCCTCATTGCACTGGCATGATGTATTGTGTTGTGAATGCCGACCCTTGCGTTCTCCACACGTATGATGTCGCATATTTTGTGCCAGTCTTTCATTATGTATTCGACAGACGAGTACGTAGATATGCTTTTGATCTACGGAGAAGCAAGAACAAACACACCAGTGGCTCAGCATCTATATCGGGAGAGATATCAGAATAGATGACAACCAATAGCAAACACCTTCCGGAATGTTGAAAGGCGTCTGCGTGTAACAGCACCACTTGCAAGAATGTCTCCTCATAGACACGCACCAGCAACATCGGGTGTTAACGCAGAAGCAGTTTTGAACGCCATCCAGAACAATCCGCATATTAGTACACGGGCAGTTGCTCAGGAGATGAGCATTAGCCAATCTTCTGTAGTGCGAATATTGAACACTAATAAGTTCCATCCTTATCGTTTGCAACAACACCAAGCACTTCACGGGAGAGATTTCGATGCTCGAGTAACCCTTTGTGAATGGTTGCTGGAGCAAGTAGCAAGTGATGTGGGATTCGCATCCAGGATATTGTTTTCTGACGAATCAAGATTCCACAACAATGGAACTGAAAATCGTCAAAGTATACGCTATAGCAATGTTGATAATCCTCATTGGGTAAGGGAGGCAGCATTCCAAGAGCAGTGGGGTGTAAATGTCCGGTGTGAAATCTTGGGAGACCACCTTGTTGGACCATTATTCTTCGAGGGGCATCTAACAGGAGCACGCTACCTGGAATTCCTCCGTAGCTCACCCCTTACTAGGGAATGTGCCACTGCAGGAGCAAATGACGATGTGGTTTCAACACAACGGTGCTCCTCCGTATCGGTCGAGGATCGTCTGCAATCATTTAAATGCTGCACATCCTGTTCATTGGATAGGAAGACAAGGACCAGTCTCCTGGCCTGCCAGATCACCTGATCTGACACCCCTTGACTTCTTTTTCTGGGATTATTTAAGAGAACGCATTTATGCAGAGGAGCTGGGCAATCTAGAAAACCTTCGTCAGCGTATTACAGTAGCTTGTAGAAATGTTCAACCCGCATGCTACACCAAGTCAAAGGCTCCATCCAACAGCGTGCCCAGGCGTGCATTACCCAAGAAGGTTCGAGCACTTGCTTCGTTAGAGAAGTCGTGTTCCAGGAATAGAAAAAGGGTAATTCCAGCGCCGCTAAACGTATCACTATGAAATATTTTAATAGCACAACAATTCACTGTCTGCAAAATTGAGTTTAACTTCCATGTTAAACTCTGACAATGTAATTTCCTTGCTTTCTGTGTTCAAATGTATATAAATGGTCCTTATTTCAATTGCACCTACCTATTATTGTGTTTAAACAACTACACAATTGTAGTTCACCAATAAACATCAAACAATGCCATAAAACATAAATAAAACAATAAAAATGAATATAATAACAGTTTTCAGAATAATAATTTGTAAATTGTGAGGATTACAGGGTAAAAAAAATAGTACATTCAGGTGATTCGAACCACCTTCACAGCAGACAGCAGACTTCGGAGTCTTGCACCCGTTCCAACTGAGCTACCTAGTAAGGTGTGAGGTAAACATTCCGTTTAAGATGTAATATTCGCTGGTTCAAGTGAACATTTGCAGAAGTGCAAACGTCAGCTGCCTAATTACGAATATATTAAAAGGCGATGTGATAATATCTATATTAGTACTAATTTCATCGAGTGTTTAACATCCATGTTAAATACGGGGGTAGAACCTGGTAATGGGGTCGGTGTTTTCATGTTGGACTATAAAATGCGGATTGCATAATACTCGAGAATAAGGGGCAGCTGACTCACCCGGTATAATTGGAAAGTATTGCTGGAGCAAGTAGGGTTAGTAGAGAACTCTTTCTGTACAAAGTCAAACGCATGTTTTGAACACATATAAAAATGTAGTGGGAAATAAACTTAAGGTGTCATGTGATAATGCTTTTCACATAAATACAGTGAGAAATTTTGTAACGAAAGAAATACCAAACAGGCCGACAAAGTGTGGGTATGTAAACGGAAACGTTTCTCTAAAGCGGATAACTTCTTGTGTGATTTTTACCAGCCGAGAAATGTATAATTTCTGTATAAAAGAAAGAACTAAGTGTTTTGATTCCACATTTGCAAGAAATTTGTGGTTTTCTCTGTGAGCGGTGCACTGCGTGCGGCCTTCTAAAATAACGGTTTCAAATATCGTAATTTTTATGACTCTATGGCAACTTGTGGAGGGGTACTTAGCACCTTGACCGAAAGGTGATCTTTCGTGCTTATACCCCTAACGGGGCACCCCTCGGGAGGATGGACGAGGCGAAAGGATCCTAAGGGCGACCCGGACGTAGCCACGACAGAGCGGAAGTCAGGGTCTCTGCATTTTCCCAGCAAGAAGAACCCCGGTGGAGGCTGGCTTAGTCCGATTCCCCTCCAACCCCTTCGGGTTTGTACTCCCAAGGGGAGTGCGGTATTCGGAATCCGGCTCCCCTCCCCCTCGTGCTTGTACCTCCCATGGGGCGCTCGGAAATCCAGTAGGATCGCCTTCCAATCTGGAGGACGAGATTTCCAGAGAGCATTTGTCCCCCTGCCGTGCTGCTGCCGCGACGCACCCCGACGCTTCCAACCCTGAAAAGAAACCTAACGGGATGAAGGGTAAAAAGAAATGATTACTGTAACTAAGTGCAGGGACAGGAAATTAGGAGGATATGGAAATCCTTCCCAGCATTCGCCTGGCGACCCGGGGAAACCTTTGAAACAAACCAAAGGGTCATGTAGGTTGGCCACGGGGATCCAACGCGTGACCTCCCAAATGTGGGCCACAGATGTTACCCCTGAAACATCCTGCACTGTTCGTCCTTTGTATATGAGGAGAGTTATTATGGAATCAAGCAGAATTATAGCTTGTTAATTTAAGTGTAAGCATTGCATTATTACATCCACTAAAAGGAGTAAAAAGGGAGAATGTTAATATTAGTAGTAGTAGTAGTAGTAATAATAATAATGATAATAATAATGATAATAATAATAATGATAATAATAATGATGATGATAATAATAATAATAATAATAATAATAATAATAATAATAATAATAATAATAATAATAATAATAATAATAATAATAATAATAATAATAATAATAATAATAATAATAATAATAATAATAATAATAATAATAATAATAATAATAATAATAATAATAATAATAATAATAATAATAATAATAATAATAATAATAATAATAATAATAATAATAATAATAATAATAATAATAATAATAATAATAATAATAATAATAATAATAATAATAATAATAATAATAATAATAATAATAATAATAATAATAATAATAATAATAATAATAATAATAATAATAATAATAATAATAATAATAATAATAATAATAATAATAATATAATAATAATAATAATAATAATAATAATAATTAACTCCATCACTATGATGCTTTAGGTGCCTTACTTTGATTCTTGTAGTAAGCAAGCCATAATCCTTTGTAGAACGTTGCTACACACTTCACGTGTTGTGTAGAGGGAGAAACTTGCTCTATAAACATATGATGATGGTAAGAGGTTACAATTTTGGAGAGAGAACTGAGGGGCTGTGTTGTACAAGTAAAATGATTATAAGGGTTCCTCAAAAGAGCGTGCCAATATGCACGCGCGCTAACTACACAGATTTTAATACTGCTAAGGGACACATGGAGAACGGTCTTCCGGTTGTTAGTCTGCTGAAAGGTAGGAGGGTCCCTTTGAAAACCAAGGATTAGGCAATCCATTAACCATCACTGCAACTGGGACTTTTGTAAGTGGAAAGTGCGACGCTGAAGAGCTGCCCAATATATTTTAAAAGCCACTTGTGACAATTCATATATGTATAATGCATATAAAACCTAGTTATTTAATAGTGTTTAATCCGCTGAATTCCTTGGAATTGATACATATGCAGAATAATCTAGAAGATTTTTTGTTGAATGATTCACATTTGTGCATTAGAATTGTGTTGCAGTAAAGTCCTGAACTATTCGCATTGATGTACCCAAAATAACACTGTGCTTATGGAAATAGGAACAAAATTTACGCGTATTTTATTTGTGACCTCCTTAATACCTACTTGAATCCCACCTTCCCAGGTGGCGGCGCCGTGGCCGAGCGGTTAGCGCGCTCGCCTACCACCTAGGCGGCCCGGGTTCGATCCCAGGGACCCGCATGTGGTATTCGTGGTGGACGAAGCGGCGTCAGGGCGGGTTTTCTCCGGGTACTCCGGTTTCCCCCGCCATCTCATTCCACCGGTGCTCCATCTTCATGTATCATCAGTGTCACCGCCTGCGGTGCCGTAGTAGTAAAAGCGGGCGTTAAACACTACAACAACAACCTTCCCAGGTCTGAAGGATTGTATGACTCTACTATCTTTGTTGGTGAAAAAATTATAGTAGTAACATTGGAGATTATGAAAGATTCTTATCTTCATACTCCGGAAGCTTTTCTGAATCCCTCTGTAAGAATAGAATTTAGATTATTTAGAGTAGGGATAAAATCTCGATACTGTCGATACCTCGATACTTTCGAAACTCGCTGGTATTAGAGTATGCCTAACACTTTAAATAAACCTTTGATACGATTTCAATACTTTCAACATTTTAAGTTTTACGTTACTTAAGTTCGTTGCCTTTAACTTCATGCAAAATAAGGATTGAAAGGTGTATAGACTTTACGTTATGTCCGCGCAAGTTCACCAAAGAGTTGCTGGATTGTAGTTCTTGATAGACCTTGATGCGTTTCCCGTGAGTGAATGAATGCATTAGATTCCTTTGTCTAAATAAAAACACACAAAACAAAGGAAGACAAAATAGAGGTACCCGTGTATTACGCAGCGTTAACTGAGTTGTGGATGAAGCTGAAATCACATTTCTGCAATAGTCAGGCTTGGTGACTCACTCTCGGCCATTACATTTATCAACAAAATCTGTAAATCCAGCAAAAAGAAGCCAAAACTTAAGAAGACATGAAATAATACAGCCATGGAATATTTGTTCTATCCTTCCATCTATTAATGTGTGTTTCGCAAACTAAACATAGGTCGCGACTGTACCATACAGGTATGCTGTACCCCAATTTCCATAAGTATTTTGTTTTAGCATAAAGCTGTCCGTGCAATGTAGAAAACGTATAAAATCATTTATTGAATACGTGCAAGACGAGGTTTGGTTAAAACCATGAGGGTGGAACTATTTCACTCCAGGCCATTAGCATACAGTCTCGGCCAACGGTATCTTTTCCGCTCTTCGTCTGTTGTAGGGTTTAATGCCCACTTTTACTACTGCGGCACCGCAGGCGGTGACTGATGACACATAGAATGAAGATGGAGCACCGGTGGAATGAGATGGTGGGGGAAACCGGAGCACCCGGAGAAAACCCGCCCTGACGCCGCTTCGTCCACCACGAATACCACATGCTGGTCCCTGGGATCGAACCCGGGCCGCCTAGATGGTAGGCGAGCGCGCTAACCGCTCGGCCACGGCGCCGCCTTCCGCTCTTCGGTGAACTACTTCTGAACAAACGGGTGAATTTCCAGGTAAGCGGATGTTACACTAGAAAAAGGCAGAACTCACTTGGACGTGAGTGAAGGCGGTGTGTGAGGAGACAGGGCAGAATATAGAACACTTTTTCTACGTGCTACTGCCAGCATATTCTTGTATACACTTAAACCTGGTAGCGAGTGAACTGAAATAGTTTTGGGAGAATAAAGTTTATTAAATTACGCAGTCGTGTGTTTTCCTAAACAACCAACGCAACAGTTCTAGGACGTCCCACACCCTGATATAGTTAAGAGTCAACCATCCAACAGCGGCCCAAGGAAAACCTCCCAAAGCTTCACCCTTCCATCCTAAACAAATTGTGAGGTGCTGAGATGGGTGACTCATAAATCGGCGCCCAATGTAACAGCCTCAAGCAATATACAACAGAGATATTGTATAAAACATGTGCAAAATGTAAATTGTTTTGAAGTAAACAGAGAAGTGTGTAAAACACACAGAAACAAATTTCCCGCATTGGTAAATCACTCAATTAGAGAAAATATGAAGAAACATGTTACATTTATACCCCGGGTGAAGTTTGCAGAACCTCTACTGAAAAAAACAATGTATGAGTTTACCATCACTGTTAGAACATTGTACTGCGACATTTGAAATAATGAGCAAAAACAGAAATTGACTGTATGCGTTTGTACACGGAAAATCAATAAGAATATGATTCAGTGAGCAAGCTACTGTCTTTCGGGGTTTTTATAAACTGAATATCGAATGTCGGGTATTGAATACCGGTGCTTAAAAGTCATATCCAGATCCCATCAGTACTTTAGATTTTTAGGTGTCAAATGTACTATATACACTCAGACATACGAGCAGTGATCAAAGGTTTCTGGAGTAAGGTCTTAAACACAACACAAACTTTGATTTGTCTGTTCTGCACTGTCGCTCTCGAAGTAGTCTCCTTGGCAGTTGATATACTAGTCCCAGCGCTTTTGTCACTCATGGGAGCACCTCTGGAAGTCCTCTTCCTTAAACACGTTCAGAGCCTTCTGCGATTCCCGATGGATAACATTAAGGTGTCCTCAGAACCACCTTTTAATTCGCAGGAAAATAAAAATATTCCACTGCAGCCAGGAGGATGTGAACCACATTCATCGTATTTTGTCGAAAAAAATTGATGGACAGTAAAGGTTTTGTTCACGGCCGCGAAAGGATGCGAGGTGCGCAGTTTGCTGAAATTCTTCTCATGTCAAAATGCTTTCAACAGTTCCAAAAGAGCACCTTAATCAATCAGACATATCTCTTTTATTGTAAAATGCCCATCATTTAATACCATTTTCCTCACCTGATTGATATTTTGTCAGTTTTGCTGGAACAGAGTCGGCTCGGACGATCTGAATCCTAAACTGACGTCACACCACTTTTAAACTTGGAAAACCACTTAAATGCTTTTGTTTTGCCCAATTTTCCTCCCTATTAACTGTTCTTAACATTTTATAGGCTTCTGTTGCAGTTTTAACGAGTTTGGAGCAAAATTTGAAGTTTGTTCTTCTTTATCTGATTATCCTCCTCTTATGTAGGACTTACATCCCCTAGGACTTACAAGCCAATGCCTAGGGTCACACGTCTGTCGGGGAGCAGAGGAAACTATGGCTATGGACTGGATAGAGTGAAGACGTGGAAGCGGGTGGTCTGCCAAGCACCAGGTAAGAAAATGCAGGCGAACTCGAAAGCTTATTATCGAGCAATTGGTGGAATGAGTGGCGGAGGAAACCGGAGAACCTGAAGTAAACCGCCCAGACGCCACTTCGTCCACCACAAACACCACATGCAGGTCCCTGGGATCGAACCCGGGCCACCTAGGTGGTAAGTGGACGGTCTAACCGCTCGACCACGGCGCCACCTGTTGGTTCTTTGTTCTTCGTGATCTAGCAATAGGCAGAAAAATCGCAGCAGATGCAAAACACTGATTCACTTGAGAGCTTCCACCTCTGCACTGCAAGGTCTCAGAAAAACATGTGACCTCTCATTTTTTGTCAGAAGAAAGTGCTGCATGTAATGTTTGAATAAGAAGTAAAGACGGCTCAATGGCAAAATTGTGAAGTCATTTCGGAAACTTTTCGAACACACTTCATGTTTGCAGCATTTTGAGGAGCTGTCGAAGAAAGTAATCATACGTTATACGGAGTTATTTATGTAGAAGAGACACACTTCTTTCTTTAATTACTTGGTTGGAAGTTATCTTAATGGACAGCTTTTAATCTCAAATTAAGCAAGATATTCCACATTGCCAATTCCCTGCAGCGAGATGCGCTGATGTTATCTGCTTACTTTTGTCTTTTATCTTATTGTTGGCAGCTGTTATCAACATTTTGTTGTAGTCAGTGATAATGGAGTGCACATTTAATCAACAGCACTTCCTTGTAAACGATACTGGATTATGAATTCAACTACAGCCACTTGAGAATTTGGTGTTCCCAATCCTCCCCAAAGAAATATATACTGCTACTGGTAAACAAATTGGAAATGGCTGGATTCGTTCATCAAGGCCGCTTACGACCATAAGGGCACTACTGGAAAGGTCACCCGAAAGCCATTAAGTCATTTGTTACAAGACACTGGATACACGTACTCAAGAGACCTGAGAAAATTGCAAGTCTAAAGCCATAGTACAAAATAAGACAAAATACAAAATAAGGAATAAAGAATAAACACCTATGCATCTTTTTACGGGAGATCGAAACACCTGAGCACACTGCTTAATTTGACGTCAAAGCTGCTCATTAAGTAAATTACCAGCCGAATAATTAAAGAATGAAATGTGACACTTTTGCATAAATCACTCTGTATAACGTATGATTGTCACAAACATCACGTGTGTTTGACTTTTTAACTGATACGTCTACATTTCTTGGAACCGATTCTTTTGCTGATACCTCGTGGGTAATGTTAATGAAAAATCAAGTATTTTGGTAACTGTCTTCTTCAGTGTGTTAATACCTTTAAGTTTACATTACCGTAAACACTTTTAATAGTTAGGGGAATTTTGAATTGAAATTAGAAGCAATAAAGTGTACCGATAGGTTTCCCATTAAAAACATTATCTGCACGCGATGGGTTCATTATTGGAATAATTAAACACGCTAATGGCATACTTAACGATTATGGCGACCGATCCTGGAAAGAGTGCGTTATAAACACATATTTCTAAGCTCCAAAATAACTATTACTGTTTTCCTTGTACGGCTGTACGTTTATCATTATTTATGTGTGAACGCAGTAATTGTCAACCGGCTGGACACTTGGTAGACAAAATAGGGAAGTTGCTCCTTTAAAAATTCTATTTTTAATTAAAAATCCTTCGAACCTTTGGATGTAGTGCAAATTCACTATTATTTTTGTACAACTAGCGGCGTTGCTCGTGGTTTAATGGTTTATCCCTCTAACGTTTAGCCTTAGGTTGCACTTGCACGATGGTCTTGCGTTTCTTTGGAAGCATTAAAAACACATTACACAAGACACTTAAGGATTTAGTTAAAACTATCAGAACACTATAAAGGTCACACACACACACACACACACACACACACACACACACACACACACACACACACACACACACACACACACAAAGACCTAGCTGTCGGTGGTCGATGGACCCTTAAACTCCACTCCACCCCAAGAAAATAATATCCAAAAGAACCGTTGAAGAACCACAAATACCACAGCTTGTCATGCGTTATCGTTAATACAGCTGAATGACTTGCATGTGTTCGCATTCGGACGACCTCGTTACTATCATTGTAAAGAAATAATAGCAGTTTAAGTAACGTCAAGAAAATCTTGTTAATTCTTACTTATCAGCATACACAAAAATACCAAGAAAGAAAAAAGAAGAAAAAAAATGAGAGAGAGAGAAAAGAAAAGAAAGAAACACCTAATTTGAACGTATTATTGCTCCATGGACATAAGGCAAGGTGACAAGAACTAACCCCACGGAGGCAACAACCCTTATCCGGCTAAGGTCTACCGTCCGGCCTGCATCCCCCACCTCAGCCCACCACAGATGTCATTAATGGATGCAATACTGTAGGGTGCAACGTGGTCAGTGCACTGGTTTCTCCCGGTCAGTATATGCGCTCTTGGTAACTCAAGGCTGCTACTTCTCATTCAAGTAGCTCCTCAATAGGCCCTTCAGGGACCTAACGAGGCTGAGTGCATCTGGACCAGGTCTCCCAGCGGGAGAAAATCCCGGGGTTTGTACCGGGAATCGAACCTGGGTCTCTCGCTTGGTAAGCAGCAACGCTAACTCGCGCTAAGGATACGAAATGGACACGACCTAGGCAGGGAAAAAAAGTCGCTCTTCCTTTGGTACTTTATGAGGCCTTCAGAATTTAACACAACCTAAATTTGTAACTAGACACGTACTGGTATACTTTACTGCCGGTACCTATGAAAAATAACTCTGAAATTCTGATAGGACAAAATAAAATTAAAATTAAAACTGTTTCCTATGAATCGCAGAGCGTTTATTGAAATAATTGAGGAAGATAAATGTTCTACGAAGGAGACTCTGCAACCGGGTCATCCGCCTATTGTTCTTCTACCGTGATCCCTGGGAGGAAGGAATGAGGGCAACCATATCCGGATACAATGGGCGCAAGTATGGACGAGGTCTCTAACGTTTCCAGTTAGACTACATCCGACGCTGCCCAAGCCTCTATCCCCCACAGGTCCTGAATAGGCAGTCCCAACTGGTGCCAGGTAAGAAATATCTACAGACCACATATACTGACCAGCCACAAACCGCCAAACATCGTCTCCTGGTCCTAAAACTCTGAAGCAGATGGCAGTGAAGAAAATGGTTTGTGCAGGAAATGAGAGACAAGAAAGTCGATTTAGAACAGGAGCCATTCCAGTATTTGCCTACTGACCCGAGGAAATCACGAAAAATCCATTAGCTGACGGGATTCGAACCAAGACTTGTCGAATGTGAGTTGTGCACGTTACCGCGGCGTCACCTCACTCGGTAATGATCGAGGAAACTCGGCGCTACAGAGTATACTTCTGACCTTAACTAATGGCAGGGGCGGCGCGTCCTATATGTTCAGTAGTTCAGTGAACCCCGGAAAAAGGTTGTTTGTCCAAATTATATTTAAACAACCATTTTTTGTTTCTTTCTTGTCTTAGGTAATCTTATGTGCATTTTCAAAGTATTTTATCGCATGAAACACTTTTAAGTCGTTCAGATTGCACGCATACGCGCCAAAGTTTGGCCAGACATTCCTGAGGTTCCACTTCTCTTGTGAACCTCCAAGTGTAAGCTTATGGGTGCTCTTTCAGCAGGGAGAGGCAAGAGGGGAGGTCGCTAGGTATACGTGGATATGCGCTCGTCGGAGTAGCAATAGATTCAGCGAAAACCCAGTTACCAACCGCGATATAGAACGGGAGGTACAGACATGGGTACAAACCTAGGTGGCGCAGAAGCAAGAGCAACAGCTACCCCTAATAACACCGCAGGAAGTTTACAAGCTCATTAGGAATTTAACTAATGGGAAAGCTGCCCAGACAAAGTGACTAATGAGGAACTTAAGCATCTCCCGAGAAAAGCCCTGGTGCAACTGACGAAAATATTTAACGCCTGTTTGCAGCAAGGCTATTTCCCCTCTACTTGGAAACGAGCCAAGGTAATTATGCTCCCAAAGCAAGGGAAAAGCACCAGACAACCGCAAAACTACCGCCCCATTAATCTCTTGTCTACTATTGGTAAATTGCTCGAAAAACTTATACTTTCTCGACTTCAAAAACATGTTTCGGAATCCCATGAACTCTCAAATTCACAGTTTGGCTTTCGAAAAGGACATTCTACTGAGTTACAGCTTCTCAGACCAACAGATGACGTAACAGAGCAATTTAACAATGGGGCTTCAACGTTGGCGCTATTTCTGGACGTAGAAGCCGCATTCGACCGGTGCTGGAACAATGGCCTTATTTACAAACTGCACCACAATTTCCCGGCTCTTCAAAATTATCTATACTTGCTGCACAATTTCCTAGAAAAACGGAAGTTCTACGTCCAAGTGGGCCGCTTCTCCTCACGGGAGCGAGTGATGCGGGCTGTCGTCCCACAAGGGGCAATCATGTCAACCCTTTCTGTATATATTATTCACTAATGATTTCCCAGTGGACACCAGATGTAAGGTCGCCATGTATGCTGACGACACTGCAATATACAACCACCATAGAAATCCACGTTTCGGCCTTGCAGAAATGCAACGTTATGTCAACAACTTCCTCTCATGGCAACATGACTGGAAAATCAAAATTAACCCCGACAAATGCCAGCTGATCCATTTTTCTAAGCGGCATCACACTTTGGCAATGGACCTAACGGTCGGTGGTCAGGTATTGCACTGTCGTCGGCAAGTTAAATATTTAGGGGTGACCTTGGACCGCACAATGTGCTGGTCCACCCACATAAAAGATAGCGCCAACAAAGGCAGACAGCGGCTGAAGTTATGCGCCCCCATCTTCCGCAGCAAACAGCTGCAATTGAAGTCCAAACTCGTCCTGTACAAAGCTTTTATCCTGTCAGTGGTTCTATACGCGTGTGTGGCCTGGGCAAACGCCTCAAAAACCGCCCTGAAGACCATCCAAACCCTCCAAAACCTCTCCCTCCGGAAAATCCTCTCTGCTCCCATCCTAACCACCAACCAAACCCTTCACCAGGAAACCCAGATCCCATCCATTCCCGAGGCAATAGGGAAAAGAGCCACTGTCGCGTGGGCGCGCATCAGAAACCATGACAATTACGTCATTGCCAATATTGGCAAAGGTGAGCCGAAGCATCGGAAGCATGCACGTATTAAAATGTTTTAGACGTTACTCGGCTCACCGACTGATGCGCGTCTACGCAAACACAGGCCCCAGGCCGCACACACGCTACCTCAGAGGCCTGCACCCCAGGGAACCAGTCAGGAGCTGCACCCTGCCCGCCCAGGAAAACCGCGGAGTGTATATATTGTACATAACGTGTATATAGTGTTTATTATAACATGCTGGGACGCATAGTTTCGTGTGCCCAGCAACCATGTGCGAGGGGGACGCCCAATTAAAGTGCCCACTGTGCGTGTGTGTGCGTGTGTGTGTGTGTGCGTGTATGAGGGCATATCTTATGATATGCCAGAGTGAATGCGGGAGTGAATGCCTGTAAATATATGTATATAGAAGCAACAGAAGAAAGACAAAGTCAAAACATAAAAAACATTACCAAGAACTAATACAGATGGGAACTGTTCTCGGTGACCCAAAGAGGGTCACTGTATGGGTTACCTAAAAACCCCATGTACATAGTTGATGTAAATATAAAAAAAATGTATAAAATATGCCAATTTTAAGTCTGTACGCTGGGCCCCATGTACCAGCACCAGACAAAAAATCTTAATAAAAATAATCTGAAATCTGAAATCGGAGTAGCAGCTCCAACTGCAAGTCGGACGCACGAATCGACCCGAACTAAAAGCAACCTAACCAGAACAATTTGCACGTGTGTTTTCACAGTAATAATGGATCGTTTAACTGTATTACAGTGTATTCAGTTATTTACTTGTGCTTTAGTGTTTATTTGCTTTTCATCTGATCTTAGAGCTATTTTCCAAGAAAAATGAATAGCTTTCAGTATGTTTTAGAAACATACTTCTCAGCTTTAAGCTTGAAAGAGAAGTGTGAAATAAAGAAGCTTGATAGGCCGATACCTCCTCTCAAATTAATACATGCGCAAACCAGCCGGGGTAAGACATGTTGCAGGTCTTTTAGTGTAAATATAAAATAAATAGTTGGATTTGCGGTTTATTTCCACAAATAAGCTATTTTGTTCTCCCTGCTTGCTGTTTGCTAAGGGTAAATATACATGCTGGACATGCACTGGCGTGTTGGATCTAAGTCATCTAAAACAGAAGGTTAAGAAGCACGAAGAATCTATTCAACATAAGAATGCTTATTTGGGTTTATCAGTCCTTGGAAAAACCGAAATTAGGCCACAGCTTAGTTCAGCTTTCTGACAGAATATAGAAAGACACAATGACAACGTAAGAAAAAATCGCTATACTTTTTCCAAAATAATTGATTGTATTAACTTCTGCGGTGAATTGAACATGATGAAACTGCAGAATCTAACAATCCTGGAATGTTCAGAGGGATGATCAATTTCACTACAGCTTTGGATGCAGTTGTAAAAGAGCACATGAATAATACTAGTCTTAAGAGGTACAGACATGGGAAAAATGATTGAGCACTTTAAGAGAGCAGAATATTTCTAAATCACAAATCGTGCTGCAGCGCGGCTTACACAAGTCGGTATTTCCAAGATGCAGCCTGAGTTCATTGATAGTCTCTGTTCCATATGTCGGACACGCAAACAGGCAGTGTCTCGAACCACCACTCGCATTTGTATCTGCTCCTGATAAGGAAAGGGGCAGTGCAGCAAACTGCCTGTTTGTGTAGGAATGTAGCAGCAAATTCACATAATAATACATCAGAGTCAACAGAGGTTTCAATTCTCCAGTCACTTATTGGCCACTAATTTACTTGACCAGCACTACTTTCCTTTGTTGAAAAATAAGTTTCCCGAAAAAACTCCTTTCTGACATGCAGTCCTATGCATTTTTAAATAAATCTAAGTCAAAACAGAACTACAGATCATTTATTATCAAAATGGTTTTGAAGAAATGAAAAGTGCAATAACCCTTCTAAAGTTTTTAATTGAAAATAACCTGCAAGAACTCTGGTGATTTTATGAAATTGTTGAAAAAAATAGCTACTATTCCAATGACAATGTGTGAAGCAGTGAGATGATTCTCCACTTTGTCTGGATTAAGGATACCCATCTGTGAAATTTTGAAAATCTACAGTTTTGACTGGATCGATTTGAAATTTTAACACAACAATCACTGTATGGTGAGGAGTAACTGTGCTAAATTTCATACATTTAGTCAGATAAGTTGCTAACATATTAATATTTTATTACATTTTTTAGTATTTGTATAAATGGTTCCCCCATGATGCAATTTTGATTTGAAAAACTTAATAAGTTCCAGTTATATTCTGTAATAGAATGTTAGCAAATTGATGAGATAATTTCTTAATCTTGTTATTAGTTTGGATAAAAATAATTTTTAAAGTTTAAAATCATTATTTTTTTCATATAAATTTCGAAATGTAAACTTTAATATTTAATTACTCAGCAGTTATTCACGTTATGAAGAAATTATCTCATCGTTTCTTTTTAGTATTATTTCTAAGCAGGTACACCAAATTTCATGCATAAGTACTGCAAATTGCATCGTGTGGAGCATTTTAAAGAGCAAACAGTGCTAAAAATAAAAGCATGGAAAAACTAAGTTTGAAGTCATGGCAAGGATAATGGAAGTGTATTGATTTAAATGGACATGGCCACTTACAGGCAATCAGTTAGACGGCCACGTGACATAGTTAAAATTGTCGTAAGGCTATAAAAAGCATATCAAAATAAAGCAGAAGATTTATACTATTTGATAAAACAAAAACCATTTTTGGAAATTTTTGAAATTTTAAGCCTTTTTTCACAGATACGTATCCTTAAAATATTTCTTAGAAGTACCATTTATGCTCTTGCCATGCACTCTATTGACAAGGAAATGATCCACAGTCTTCCATATTTCAACGAGAGACTTAGACAGATTCGCCACGCAAAAGGAAAGGAGGATGGAGTTTCTCTACAAATATACCTTTTCTCGAGATTCAAACCCATCAACGTCATCAGGCTTGTTTAAGGTAATTTCAGAGCTACCGAAATATTTTATGCAATTTAGAAATTCAAACTATGTAATGAGGTAAACTACATAATGCACTAAAAGTAGCGAACCACCTATTATTTTAGGCACCAGCCGCCACTGACTAATGGTAAGCATCCCTTCTCTCTTTCCAATATGGATGGAAAAAGCCCTCAGTGATACATATTAGTGTGGTTGCGGACTTTTGTACCTCTAACTTTACAGAAACATTAAGTGAAAGTTTATTCTAAAGCGATTTCTAAAGCTTCTGAGTTCACACAGCTACTCTCAATCTATTGAATGGCATATAGGCTGGAGAGGGAAGAAACATTCTAAACGCCTAACGAACAAAGTACTGGCCGCTCTGTATTGAATCGATCGCAGCTACACACCATACATATATGTATGTCTATTTGAGTGGCGCAGTTGGTTGAAACCTGACTTACTGTAACCAGGTTTGCGGTTTCGGTCTACAAACACTTGGTTCTGATTCTGTGTTAAAACGTCTTCAGTAAAGACAAATGACCCTTTGGGTTACTACTAGAGCCACAATTCTTAGTTACCTTACCGTGTGCATGGGGCTGTTCCGTTCAGTGCTGATGGCTTGCCTCTCGATCTGGGCGAATACACTCACGACATAACCGACACTCCTACACACGATGCGGTTATAAAAATTGTGACTTTAGTTACTACTATAGCTTTCTTTATACTAAGATAAGAAATACGAGCACTTTGTATGAAATATTGTTAAGACGGGTTCACGTAGAAAGATTTAAGCTGCAATATGAGTCCCTTTGTTAGGCCGTCTTCAATCCCGTTCTCCAGTGTGTCTGCTACCAGTTTTCAGTGATGAACTATGAGATCTTCATTTCCGGGTATGCGTGGGCAGTAATAAGGATAAGTGACACCAGTTAAGTTGACGATAAAGTGAAGGCTACTGATACAGAAATCCTTTCCACCTTCTTATTGTATTTCATAAGTTATACATCTATAAATCTATTTTAGATATGGTTATGTATACTAATAGTAATATTTATTCTAATAATTCTAATTATACAAATATACTCTTAGTCTACCACAATAATAAAATAAAACAAATATTTAAATAATTATAACCATACTTTCCAGAATATACTTTTATTCCTCCCTTTTAGAGTTGCTTATTTGTATTTATCTCCCTTATATTTAACATTTTGTTCTATATATAATGGGGAAGTTTATTATATCCACCAATTAACTTCTTTTACCTCTCATTACCCTTTTACATTTTCTCTATTTACTCATGCTTCTTTTAAACATTTAAACATTTTAACATCATGTTTTTTTCCATATATTCATCTACCTTAAATTTTAAAGTTTTCTAACTTAACTCTAATGGAAAATGTTTCCAGTTTTGGCTATTGGAGTCTTTTTCCCCTTTTCACTTTCTCTATTACGTAGAGTAAGTGCAGGAAGTAGTGTATTCCACCCAAAAATTTGACGTCAGATTTCACCGGAAATATATGTTTTGATTTGTTACTAGAAGATATTTCCGGGCTGTTATGCCGTGGTCTGCTGGAGTTAGAACTGCCAGACGTTTCGTCCACAACTGCGGTAGACATCTTCAGTGGCGCGGACGTAGTCTCCTCGGCTGTCCGAGCTGCTGTATTTATACCCCGAGCGGCCTCCGCTGATTGGTCCGGCTGGCGGACGGCAGGGCAGGGGTGGGAGGTTCCATCCAAGGTGTTGTTTCCTCTTGATTGGTTCATTTTTATTATTCCTGTTAACCGTTGTTTCTTGCTTTCAATGACGGGGTACCAGTTGTTGTTCAGTTTCAAGGCTTCTTCTTTCTTATTGAAATTGTGGGGATGTTTGTAAATCTCAATGGCTTCGCGTTGTAGCCGGGCATGGTAGTGTGTAGTGGATGACAGAATGCTGGTATCCTGGAACTTGATGATGTGTTCGCCCTTCGCTTCAATGGCGTGTTGTGCAACTGCGGACTTGTCCGTGTGGCCCAGACGGCATCCTCTTTTGTGTTCGGCGAGTCTGGTGTTTATGCTGCGTTGTGTAGTCCCAATGTAAACGGAGCCACAGGAACAGGGAATACGATATACGCCAGCCGAAGACAGGGGGTCCCGGGGATCTTTGGCTGAACGTAGTAGATTTTTAAGCTGTTTAGTGGGCTTGAAGACAGTTTTCACATTATGTCTCTGCAGTATGCGTTGGATACGGTCGGTCACATTTTGTAAGTATGGAAGGAAGACCATACCTTTATGTTTGGGTTTATCCAAAACCTGCCTCACTCACTACAGATAAACCCAAACATAAAGGTACGGTCTTCCTTCCATACTTACAAAATGTGACCGACCGTATCCAACGCATACTGCAGAGACATAATGTGAAAACTGTCTTCAAGCCCACTAAACAGCTTAAAAATCTACTACGTTCAGCCAAAGATCCCCGGGACCCCCTGTCTTCGGCTGGCGTATATCGTATTCCCTGTTCCTGTGGCTCCGTTTACATTGGGACTACACAACGCAGCATAAACACCAGACTCGCCGAACACAAAAGAGGATGCCGTCTGGGCCACACGGACAAGTCCGCAGTTGCACAACACGCCATTGAAGCGAAGGGCGAACACATCATCAAGTTCCAGGATACCAGCATTCTGTCATCCACTACACACTACCATGCCCGGCTACAACGCGAAGCCATTGAGATTTACAAACATCCCCACAATTTCAATAAGAAAGAAGAAGCCTTGAAACTGAACAACAACTGGTACCCCGTCATTGAAAGCAAGAAACAACGGTTAACAGGAATAATAAAAATGAACCAATCAAGAGGAAACAACACCTTGGATGGAACCTCCCACCCCTGCCCTGCCGTCCGCCAGCCGGACCAATCAGCGGAGGCCGCTCGGGGTATAAATACAGCAGCTCGGACAGCCGAGGAGACTACGTCCGCGCCACTGAAGATGTCTACCGCAGTTGTGGACGAAACGTCTGGCAGTTCTAACTCCAGCAGACCACGGCATAACAGCCCGGAAATATCTTCTAGTAACATTGACTCCGGCCGTGAAAGCCTACGCTCTCTTATATGTTTTGAGGCCCCCTGAATAAAAAAAAAAAAAAACAGCTTTAGGAAAAGGTGTATCAGTCTGTGGACAGCATAACTCAACAACGAAAAGTCGGTTAAAAACTAAAGCTGGTATTTAAGTTTAATATCTTTAGAGGCTACGACACGAAGATTTTGAAGAAAATTGCTCCATCCTAAACGACCCTTTACATGGAACATTTTCCGAAAATTTTTATTTTCTCGAAAATAGCTCAAACGATTTTGATTAAAATGCCATACATTTAAGATATCTTTATGAAAAGTGACATGTATATTTTGAACTTTCTGACAATAGCCCAGTAGTCCTTTTTACTTTTGCATAACTAGTAAACCGTAAGAGAGAGACCAAATCTTATTGCTCAAAAATATTGTTGTTGTTAGCTAATGCTGGATTTCTGACCATGAAGTCATTAATCCTCTTGCTCTCCAATATTTTTCACTGATGGATGGGGCATTAGAAGTGGCCGGGCATATTTGAAGTTGGTCTCGATCCATTTCCTCTTGCAGATCACATAGAGGACAGATGCACAAAAATATAGATATCGCTAAAACACACAATTTATGTCCAAACAAAACATTTTTATAGAGTGAACCATTTCGGAGATATTTGTGTGAATTTTGGAATACTTAAACTTTAGTCAAATGGAACATCGTTTAAGAGGTGAAATCAGGATTGAAAAATTCAATGTCATAGCCTGGATTTGAACCCCGGATCTTGCGCTTGTCTGTTTAAAAAACACCAGCAGTAAGCTGGTTGGCTTAAATTAAATAATGGAACATCGTTATTCATTTTTTATATCTTAGCCGTGCAAAGAGAATGGAATTTGAAAGCTTTTAAAGATTTGACTGTTGCTCATAGTCTTCTGTATTCCCATATTCCCCTTGCACCTACAAGGAAATAAACAACTGCAAATGTTTATCTCAACGAACATGAAGAAGATATAGGAATAGGAGTTTGTAAGAATGGTCAGTACAAGAGTAGAGAAACTCAGGAGAGTGCAACACATCAGACTTTTTCCCGTACCGTTAAATTTCAAAATATAGTGCCAATTTTCACACAATCTACCACATTTGGTGCATTTCTGCCCCCTTTGCATCATACCCCCGTCCTAGCCTATGTATGTGTACCCCATTCTGAAGTGAAGGCTAATAATTACCTATTTGAAATGAGTTTCTGACTGTTTGGTTTGAATAATTAAACTGTTTCTGAATCTTATCACTCTTGAATTATGTCTCCTAATTTCTGACGTATCCAGACTTTATAGTTAAAAAATAGCTGTTTCCCTTAAAATAATGCGAAGTGTTTATTGCCGTTAGTACAGAAATGTTAAGCTCAAGTTACGGTTAAACCTACACAACTCGTACGCGGTCTTTAAGTGTTGAAACTGCTATCACTTCTATAATGCACGAATGACTCCACCAAAAACACGCACATTTTAGAAGTACACATTCTTTTGTTCACTTAAGTCCCCCTACGAAGTACCAGTCCTCAATTGCTACAGAATGTTGCCAAATCTTGAAGCTCCAAAACGCTGTTACTATGCGTCATGCTAAACTTCCTTCAATTGTTTTCCTCTTTAAGTTTCAGAATTTTCTCTCCGAACTTTAGCACTTGCATTTCCCAACGTACGGACATCTGATTTCCAGGAACCGCTTGATTTAAAGGAAATCTGCTAAGTGGTGTTTATGCGAACCTTAATTACCTAGCTACACTAGCCTTTACCGCTCGCAAAAGTTAAAGGCATGTGAGCGCTGGCCAATGCTCAAGCAGAGCGCTGTTGCCAAGCGTAGTGCGTGTACCGGCAGAGGTTCTGTACATAAGGGTCTGAGATGTATGCACCACATTCGGCAGCGCTGGTAGGAGGGGCAAGTGTGGGATTCGCTGGAGTCCGCAGTACGGCCCGCCTCCATATGCCTTTAAGTTTTGCGAAGATTATAATTGGCTTCATCATGAAACTGGCTAGTGATCTCATGAAAACATTTTAGATCGCCTGGCCTTAGCTAATAATTGTAACTCAGACTTATTATATTATTTAGAAAGTATTTATTCTGATTATTCATCTATTTCCCTTTCATTGTTTATAAAATTATAAATATGAAGCTCCAATAACTCGTTATCACGATAATCGTTACGGAGTGGAGAGGCAGTGAAGCGAGAGGGCCTATGTGTCTACCTTCTCTTCCCTCGCTTCTAGATTGAGGAGCTAAGCAGTCTGACAGATAAATTGGTACATTTGATGTGGACCTTTCACTGCCACAGTCAGTACATTGCACCTGCACTTAGTTATTGCTATGTGTAGTATTCAATTCACATTACATAGACACACCAATGGAACTCTAGTAGTGGGTGAATACGGTGAAAATTCAATTTCCTCACGATGCACCCAGCCCGTCCTCCAATGAGATACGTAAATGGGTTGTTGAACCATGCTGCTTACTTCAGATCCATTACTAGTTATATAGTAGAGATTTTGCCACCAACTTGAAATTAATTTTCGTCACACTGTACAATAAACTGTTGCTTGACGATCAGGGACGTAAAAAGTTGAAATATGACTCAAGGCCTGAAGTGCAGCTTCTCATTAGTGCTGGGGGTCAAAGGAGCATGACCATGCAAGCATTTAACATAACACCTGAAAGTTCTTATTCGACGATTACCGGTGCTCTTGGATACTTCGGTCCAATTTAATTCACACACACCGAACAACGAAATTTGCACCAGTTGCCGTCCATTAAGAATAATGTACTAACTGTCAAAATTGATATCAAATGGCACATGGATCATGTGGCTTCAAAAGGCGCAGAAGAGAGGACTTCGGTCCATCTTTTCTGTTCCTCTACCATTCCTTGTGAGACTACTTCTCGAGGCCTCATCTCTTCCGTACGTGGAGGATAAAATTAGGCGCCGGGCAGCAAAATTCTACAAGTTACCAACCCATCAAAGTGCCCTGGTTAGGTCTCTTGGGGACTATGACACAAAAATACGCCGCTTTAGGTCGTACCGGATTCCTCGCATGGCTTGCGGGCATACCCTATAACCAAGGAGCAACTCCATCAGCAGCTAAAAAGAGCTCCATTTATAGCCCCAACAAAGAGTTGTTCGGCCCTCAAAATTACTCCCAAATCAAAATTCTAAATTAAAATCTTTTAAAATGTTATAAAACCTTTAATGCACCAAAATGCAGACACTGTATCTTGTCAGTCATCTATCAAGGGGCAATATAGCCCCTTCTAAACCAAATCATCTAAAATTATTAAAACACCACCCTTATATACGCTTCCAAATATTTCCTATCTGCGGTTTAACTCTATTAGGTACGCAGCAAAATTCATCAGGCTGAACCTCAGCCTACCAGCAGTTCGTGGTCGTGATCTCACAGGTCAGAGGAATGAGTAGATGTCCATGATTAGATGACTTTCAATTCGATGGCCATACATACTAAAGCCAGGAGGTACCAGGTTTTAATAAGGTTTTAATTTTCTGGACCTTCCGTTGTTTACCTGAGTGTGGTTAATTTCAGTGGATCCAACTGTCGTGTTATGTGCTCTGTATTTTCTTGTTATCAATATTAGGTAAGGGTTTTAAGACGGTTCTGCACGCGAAAGATTAGCGAGGAACTTATACACCGTCGCCCAACTTACACGCTTGTGTACTAAATTGCAGCTACTGGATACTTGAGAAATTGTTCATGACTTTAACGTGCAATTTAGTTTTCCTAGAGGCGTCTCTGCTTCACAAATCAATAAATTTTACGTGAATTGTATCCTGTTCTTAAACGCTATAGTGTGCTTTACTGCCATTATGATCACCAATTGGGGTGGAAGTTGAGTACAAAGCCTCTTAACATGGAAAAGACTATTGAAAACCGAATGGGTCCTAGCTTTCAGACGCTGAAACACAAGTTGATTTTGGTTCATTCTGGGAGATAGTTAACAGATGGGCGAGTTTTAGCAAATTGACTAGACTGCAATATGGCTCCAGACCTATAAACCTACAATTTGTCCTTTTTTAAAATAAATCCCAGGAAGGCGATATATTGCCAGCTTTCTCTCAGCAGCTGTTAAGGAGCTCTTAGTGAAATGGCGTCAAGGTTTTCCGGTGTAAGCGGAGATTCAAATTTAAAGCAGCTTCTTTTCCACTGTGAAGTCCATGACATGGACGGTGTTAAGATACGCTCCTGAACAGGATCCGTCGCAAGAAGATGATAGATACCACACGATATATCGACACTTTGGAATCCTCTGATGGTGTACATCTTACCTCAGGTAAAGATATTCCACAAAAGGCGGAAGTATATTTTGCCACACTGCTTGACACTAGGCCTAGAGTGATGGTTGACATGAATCTCTTCTGGAACATGTTACTTCTGTGGTTCCGGAGGAGGCAAATAACTTTCACCAGCAGCTTAACCTCTGAGGAGATATTGTGTACACTAAAGACTTCTTGCTCTAAAACGGCTTCTAATCCGGATTCTGTTGGATACGAGTTTTACAAACTCTACTGGGAATTCATTAAGTTGTCACTTGCCCGCCTTTATGTCGAGCTACTGCACACATCGAGTGTTCTAATGGGCCTTAATGAAGGAGTGATGCTGTTAATTTCCAAAATGTCTGCACCGATCTCGCTGGATGAGTAAGCTATCTTATTTTTATGTGCTGAAGCTCATTCTCATGTGGAGATAAACGGTTTCTTTGTCACATCAGTACCACTGAGAAGTGGCATTCGACAAAATTGGCCGCCTTCAATGCAGATGTATGTGGCTTGTACGGAACCACTGATTCCGTTTTATAAGAACTTTAGCTTCTTTTTTTAACGTCCTCCAACATAGTGTCACATCGAACGGTGAATGAATCAAATGGATGAAATGATGTTCAAATGAGCCCGAGCTTTAAGTTACCCGACATTCGTTTCTCAGGATAAGGGAAAACCTCGGAAAAAACCTTATCCGGATAACTCATCCTAAGCGAGATTCGAACTTGCGACCTCTTGGGCATGTGGCAGACATGCTACCACCACGCTACAAAGGTGGGCATCACAAATTCAGCCTGTATTCTCATCCTAATACCTTGTTTGTCACATTAGCGTGTGCAGATGATATAGCAGTGTTGCTTCGTAACTCCAAACATTTCAAATGTGCGAAACAGGTGCTCCGATGCCATGCCATAGCTTCTTCAGTTCAGATTAATTTTAACAATTCGAAATTGCTGCTTCTTGGAAATTGGGATTTGAATGCTGCATTTGAAGATTTACCCACCGCCCACATTGTGGAAATTCTCGGCACTGACTTTCAATGTAGTGCAGAAGTTGAATTTAAACTGAAGCCCCATCTCAGTGCTGTTCGAAGCATGCTATCCAGAAACTTCACGAGGGATGTTAATCTCCTACAGAAGGTTTGGAATGTAAATATGTTCGTTCTGTCGAAAGTTTGATATACTGCATACGTACTACCATTACATGATGACATTGCACAACGGATTAGCTTGGGTATCACCTATTTTCTTTGGACGGGTAATATTTAAAGAGTCACGAGGCCTCAATTACGGTCAACCCCTGCAAAAGGACTTGATGTCATTGTCGTTAGCCACAATTACAAAGCTTATTTCTAAACACGACTCTGCAGTTTCGTCCCGAATCCGGTTACAGTGATCTGTGCCAACATACGACATTCCATTTCAGGAGAATAAAATGGTATCTCACGCACTGCCGGCAATTCCTTTGCAGACTCGCTGTCAACTAAGCCGCTTTAACATCATCTATTAGGAGGCAAAGCTGTTATTCCTTATATAACGTCCAAATATCCTTATATGCAGTGGGCTAGAATATGGGTAATTTTCATTTGGCCCATGTTCCCTGAGGCTGGAAGACCATAGCGTATAAAGTAGTGAAAGACGTCACTTCTACTGAGGCAAAGAAACGTAATATGGGCAGGGATGTCTGTGACAATTCGCAGTGTCTACCACAGCGACAATCTCAGTGATGTTGACAGAATGGTGCTATTTCTCGGTATTTGTGTTCCCTTTTACTGGGGTAACACCTGTATTGGGATAGCTGATAAAGGGATATATTCATTACTCGCTGACTACACATCACATAATATTCCAAGATATAAGTAAGCGAGAAGTTGAAGAGTCAGCACAGTTCCTGCGGTGCTGCCAAAGAAAGCATTAGCCCTGAAGAAGTTCTACATAGTAGGGTGAAACGTTGACAACAACAACACAACCAAGACGCGGCCTTCCCCGGAAAAACTTATTATTATGGACACTGGCCGCCGAAGCTTACCTAAGTTATTATAACATCACATGACAATTGCTGGCTTGCAGAGTGATTATAGGGCAGCAAGAAATCAACGTTCATGTCTTGGTATGGATGTTGTTTCTCTTCTTTTATAGCTACAGCCAATAACTATTCCTACAACACACTGAGGCAGAACGAAGTGTTGGGCAGTCATTGTGAATTGCACTTACCAATAAAGTTGATGGTATATAAATTGTCAGTGGATTCCTTTGAACAGCTGCTATGGTGCAAATATTTAATTTTACTTCTATAACCTTCATTGTCTTACATTCAGTTGTTACCTGGCACGCCCCATGTAGATCTTGGCATGACCGCACACCGTAAGACCACGCTGCCTATTAATAGTATTCGCACATGTTTTTTAGAATGTTTGTCAGGCAACACTGACTGAAGTTTCATTAAACCGGTGGATTCAAGAGCACCAGCGGTGTTGGATGTGCTTATGTTTATGAAGCCGAACCATATACATTCGGTTTTCCTAATAGCACTTCCATGTATGCTGCAGAGCTGTATGCAATTTACCGAAGCGTTTTTTATTGTGCCGTCACAAATTAGGTGGCTCCCTGATTTTGAGTGATTCCCTTAGGGCACATCAGAGCCTTCGTGAGCTGTACAACCCCCATCGTATTGTACAACGCATCCAGGATGCCCCCCATGTTTTACACGCTTCTGACGTTAACGTGGTGTATACATGGATTCCTGGTCACGTAGATTTGCCGGGGAATGAAATGGCGAATTTGGCAGCAAAGGCGGCAACTGCGGAACCCAGTATTACCATCTCACGTGTTACTTCGGAAGACTTTAGGCTTGAAGTGCGGAGAGTGGTGCTGTCGTTCTGGCACGAAGAGTGGTCAGTTCTTCGCGGCAACAAGCTTAGAAAAGTGAAAGAACTTCCTATAAACTGGGTACCTAACTTCTTTACGTATACCTCGCGACGAGGAGGTTAAGTTGGCTCGGTTATGAATAGGCCACTGCAATTTTTCGTATGGTTACCTATTTAAAAGGGACTCTGACCGTCTATGTCCGCTGTGCGACAACGTTTTGTCAGTCCGTCACGTGCTGATAGTGTTCCTCTCTAGCGCACCTTCGAGATTCTCTGCAGCTGCCTGCCAGACTTGCAGAGGTCTTAGCTGACGACAAAATAGCGGTCGAAAGAGTTTTTAAGTTTTTAGCGCAGTGCAATGTGAAATTGAGAATTTGAAATTTTAGATATCCAAGTTTTTATATTCAAGTTATATTTATAACTTTATTTTCTTTTGGCTTTTGCCACTGTTTTGTATATTTATATATTTTCCGTTTAGTAGTAATTTTATTTGTTATTGATGTTTATATCTGGCTATGGCGATGAACTTCTTTTAAGGGCGCTGATGACCACTAAGTTAAGCGCCCTTAAACCTACAACCCCCCGCCCCTTCTAAGCAATAGTCAACAATATTAAATACAAATTGAATAATGAGAGATATAGCTTACTAGGTTCTGGACAGATAGGAAATAAAGTTCTAAAATCAACTTTGAACTATTTACAGATTTAAATAGATGATATTAGTTGTTAAATCACACATCCCTTGCATTCCACGTGGTCACATACTGAGCTAGCCAGTTAAATGCTGTACAAACACTGAAATATAGTCTTAACGGGCATTAAAATTACATAATGTGAGTCGCACTCATGCTAAAAGCAAATACGCTCACCTCTTTAACATCATGTCAATCTGGACACTCCGTTACAAGAGCAACTGAAAGTTGCATTTAGTATGAAATAATACTATATAAATTAGGTCACGTAACTTTCAACTCTGTACACAGAACAATTATAAATTGAATTTACATTTGGTTATAACTTTCCCTAGTTAACCAAATGGCTGTTGACATAGCTTAAACAAAGAAGTCGAAAGAATCATGTTAACCTTCACATAAAGGATTTAGAATTTGGAAAATAACGCAGCAGACTGATGTGGAATCGTCGCTCCTCCTTTCCGCTATCCTTGCAGAATGCGGCTTTCCGGTGCCTTCTGCTCCGGCTGCTCTGGCATGTGATCTTAACCTCAGGGTATGCGTGAGTGTTTGCGAATAACACCAGAACTTCGTTGAAACACTTTTATTCTCCCAAAATAAGAAAGCGTGAGATTTGCCGATCGTTATTAAATACGTTGAGTCGTTTCCGTGTCTTTACTAAGACCGAAGATTGTTAATATTAACTATAATGTGTCCTCACACTTGAGGATCCGGAATACAAGTCCCGTAGCTGAGATGATCGCTCGGCGGTCTGGGCGACACGTGTACTGCCCCGTCGGATTCTGGAGGGCCACTGTACTGCCCCGTCGGGTTCTGGAGGGCAACTGCCTGCTCCGTGCGCTCCCGGTCAGAAGTCACCTCTCACTTCTCCTCAAAAACCCCTCCAATTCATGGCGCGAAAACTCCGCGTCATGACGCTCTCAACGCTCTTCAGCTCTTAATGTCCCTACGACAGGTTTCGAGGAAGTCTCCGCGGCCATCCCTTGTTTACCTGCTCAACACCTGCGCTGAGCGATTTCCAGGAAAACCGGTATTACTGTGTATCAGGCTGACTACCTGGAATTTACCACTAATGACTTGCCTGCAGCATTACGTGTCCCTTCTAACAACTTTAACCGTAACTACTCCTTGGTAATTCTGTAGATTTATACATGTAACGACTTTAACATTTCCTGATTATTTAATTGTGCCATGTGGCGCAGTATTATGTCCGTAATTATGGCGTTCACAATTTCGGCTTCAAGACAATTCCCTAAAGAGAACTTTAACTGACAGCCTGTGTAATAAAATGAATCAAATTCATTATAAATGTAGATTCAAACCAACATGGTCTCACTCATTAGGACGAGGAGGGTTAGCCATGTATCGTCGACCTAAGCCAGGGACCGCCAACTGACATGCAACGTCTGCCTATGTATAGTTCGCACGGTGCCGTCGTGCCTGGTCGTTGCTGGCGAGTGCTAGGGAGATATACCAGTGGCGTTGCGTAATCTACCTTTGTGTTATGTGCTGATTGCACTTCTTTTGTTTATAACCCTATGTTTCGACTGTTTTCTGACGCAGCATTTTCCCGCTAGAGAGCTCTATCGCTTTGCCGGAGCGAGAGCTAGACGTGCTAGGAGAAGGGGTTGTGTGTGCTATAAAAGCACAGTCAGTCGTGACTGTAGCTTCGGGAGTTATGCAGCTCTTCTCTCTCTCTCTCTCTCTCTCTCTCTTGTTAATAGTACATACCGTAAGTATGAGGGTCCATTTCTTATGAGAATGCAGTAAGAGTCCAAGGCAATCGGGCGTAATTCGTTCGGGCATCATCCTTATTTAATTAATGACTTCTATTGTGAATTATTTTGTGGGTTTAAGTCGTCACGCGGACAATCCAGAATTCAGATTTCAAATAGGTAAACCGGAGGGTCTAAGTTTAAATCGTTGTTCAACTCAAATGGAGCAAACTGTGCGGTTAGGTAAATTCGTTTGTTAATTCAATGGGCAGATGAAATAGACAGGGCATATTTGTACGTAACCTTTAGATATGCTGTGGCTCGTATGATGTTTCGGGTGTTCAAATTGGGTCAGTGTTACGATAATGATGCATTCAGTGGAAATCTAAAAATATACTTTGTTACACTACCTCATTCATATTCACATCAATTGTCCACTTGTATCCATTATTACCCTTTAAAACATGGAGATATATGTATTGTAATTTCATCAAGGGTGATCATTTGTAAATTATAATTACTTAAAATTTGTTTACCCGAATTTCTCATTTTGTTTCTATGAAAAGGGGGGGGGGGCACTCCTTTGTCAGAAAATCCTGCCGTTTTCCCCGACAAGTGTGATCCGTTTCCTTCCTCCTTTGAAAGAATTTGACTGCATCCCGTGAAGGGCAGCTCAGTTACCATTAAATAACTAAGGACAGGGTAGTAGTGAATGAACAATTTAGAAACTGTATAATACGTGGTGTAATATCTCTCTGGTACTTGTTATTAAATGATGATAAAACAACCCAATACCAGTAAGATTATTATAGCCTTTAATCCTATACAACCAAATGATGGTATATAAAAGCAATATTTTTAATTATAAGAACGAAGCAGTACTTTGTGGAAATTAGCACAATTTTGATCCTTAAACAATTGAAAAACATAAAATAACAAAATAATATTTACTATACAGTGCTAATATTACATAGAATACTTTATATTAAACCAATATACACGTTTCAATTAAGAATTTTATACATTCAGTTTTCGGTAGACACTCTTGCCTTCTGACATTTTTGGTTTTCATAATATTCGCTACATTTGGAGACAATGAAACACAACTCTGGACCCTCAATGCACACTTCAGGTTATGATAACTGATGTTGGCTCTCTGAGGGTTTTTAATGCGTTTGATAACTGAAAATAAGAATCCACATGCATAGGTCGAACCAAACATTGCAATCATAGATGCCGCACATCTGTGTAATCTAGGGAATCTTGATTTAGGAAATCTCCTGTAGAAATCTAGCAAACTTCCTCTGTTTCTGTAACTGTCAGCTAACTCAATGTCACATTTCAAGGTGATAAGCTCCAGTTGAACATCTTTGGGAGTATCACCAACATTCATGCTAAATGGTGTAGCGAATAAATCAAAATCCATTTTTAAGCCCATGAGATCGTGAAATCTTTCATCAAATGCACGGGAAAGCATGTGCAGATTTTCAACACAACATCCCATTTCTAGGGAATCACAATCACGGATCACACTTTCCAACCTGGGAAAATGACAAGAATCACCATTTGATAGTTGACGTTCCCATAATGAGAGCATATTTTAAAAACTTCAATGCTACAAAACATATATGTGATTAGTTTGTTTTTCCCTAGAAGTGAAACATTCAAAGTATTCAAATGTTCACTAATATCGGACATAAATTCAAGATCACATTTCCACTTAACATTCGCGAGTTCTTCAATAGGTTCTCCGCACATTTCCATGAACAAACGTATCTCATCTAATAATTCAAAGAATCTGCTTAAAACCTTGCCTCGACTGAGCCACCTAACTGCTGTATGATACGGTATATCACCATACTCATGCTCTAAATCCTCTAAGAAGCTTTTAAATTGTCTGCGTTTAGACCGTGGGGCCTCAGTTTGTTTACAATCTTCACAACCAGACTCATTACATTGTTTACATTCAGTGTTTTGGCACATAAGTTTTCCTGATGAACTATACAATGAACTGCTGTTGTTTCTTTTGCTAGTTTATTTTTCAGGAGGCTCACAAATCCGTTGTGCGAACCAACCAAAGCTGGGGCACCATCGGTGGTTACCGATATGAGTGTATCCCATGGAATCCTTGCATTCTCCACAACTTCTACTACACAATTCAGAATGTCTGATCCTGTTGTTGTGTCTTTTATTGGCACCAGATCTAGCATTTCTGCCACAACTTCCAAATTTTCATTTACTCCACGAATAAAAATACATAATTGAGCCATACTTGATAAGTCAGTGCTCTCATCAATGGCAATAGAGAATGCAACAAATTCTCTTGCTCTTTCGATAAGTTGTGCGCAAATGTTGTCCACCAGATCTTGAATTCTGCGTGAAATAGGATAAGGTGACAGACTCTCGAACTGGTGAACACTCACAGGGGTGAATTTAATTGCAGCTGTAAGCATACATCGTTTAATAAGTGGACCATCAGAAAAACTACTAGAAGATGTCGCAATTCCTAGTGCTATTTCGCAACTCACATAAACTAAGATTTCTGCCATCCCGCCACCCCCTTCTTCGTGTTCCTCTTCCTGCGATGTGATCTTTTCTCTGAGCTTTGTATCTCTGCAGTGCGTTTTTTCTTTTTCTAGGGCCGAATAATCATTAGCATGCAATGTATTAAAATGTTGCTGAAAATTCAATCGTTTTAGCACTTGCAATTTTTTCTGGCAAATTAAACAAATAGCACCACTGCTACATTCCATGAAGAAGTACTCAGCTTCCCATTTGGGATTGAAATAATGTATCGGCGTGGGTGCCCTTCGGTGAGTGCCCTACCATATCAAACTAACACTGAAGCAGGGGCGGTCACAAGGTCACGTGCCCCTCGAATAATGTTCTGGTGCTCTAGACAGAACTGAAATACGTTTGATTTTTTCTTTAAATGTGTTATTTGCACTGATCTTTGTTTGATATTCGCGTTTGTAAGCTTTACGAAACTTGGCAACCCTGCGCGGTCACAGTCTCCGTGCGGATTTCCAACTTCTTGTATTTAACGTCATCCCCTCACTCTTAGCTGCGGGAAGTGACAGGGGGTTATGAGGAATTCGCTTGCATATGGTCAGGACCTCCTAAATACCGGACCTGACACTGTGATTCAAGATGGCGGCCTATGTGGTGGGAACTACTTATACACAACTCGTCTACAGGCTACGATTTCAACGCAGTAAAATAAAAATGTGGTGTAAGAACACGCCTATTTTGTGATGGGCTGTGTTAAACACAAAAACACTGTCTTAAACATAACCTCAAGTAAACAAAAAAGGAATGACATTTAATATTAAACGATAACCCATGGGCAATGAAATATATAACCTTAAATAACATCCATGCAATCTACAGTTTTACATGTCATTATGCAACTGCATTACACACTCAAATTACAAAGAAGGTAGACAAAACTGCAAGCAGCATGTTACTTAAATAAAACAGAAATGTTGACATTGACTTGACTCAGAATTATTAATCATTGTTTACACTGTTTTTCACACTTGCTTCGCGTATATAATGTTATATACCTACACAAAACATATACTGGATGGCTGATATACAAAAGCTGCCATTTAGATTAATTAGCTACCTACTGAATTCAAAAGCTTTAGGGTGAAATTTTGCTTTTACTTTTACTGAAAACTTATGATTACTCAGTCTGCAACAACATATTACTCAGCACTTCATGGCACTTCATTTTACAGGGGGGATCCACAAAAGCAAATGAAATATTATAAATAATAACCCTAAAACAGCACTGTAAATCAAATATTGAAATACGTAACCTTAAATCAGCATTGTACAGCAACGTCGTGTTAGGTTAGGTTAGGTTAGGTTAGGTTAGGTTAGGTTAGTGTATGTATATGAGTGGGGTGACAGGGTCCTGTGTTATCGAAATATTTACAATTTGGGCAGTGTTTATGCAATCATTTCAACGTAAATGCATTAATCAATCATTGTAGCATACATTACACTCGTTTATATACATTTATTAGCTAAATATCCGCCGCATAAGCGGAATAAAACCACTGCATCGCACGTACGAAATTTGCTCATAAATAAAAAACGAAGCTTGAGCGCACAATAAAACTTACAAAATCGTAATCAGCAATAAAAGCTGCATCCATTGCACTTTGTTTCATCCGTTTTCTCGAGCGGCCGATTTTGTAAATATCTACCCAAGTTTGCTATAGTCTACGGTTTTACATGCAGCAACATAACACATTTCTTCTAAACTACACATTTAAATTACAAAGACAAAAGATAATGTATAAATACAAGCAGCATACTACTTACATGAAACAAACTGTTGGTGTTGCAGATGCCACTAATTGAGTTCACTCGAAATTATTGTCTTTCACTATTTACCATGTTATATATACACCAGCAACTAACACACATAACCCTGCAATTTATAGTAATTAAATACTGAATTTAGAAGCTTTACGTTGTAATGTACCTTTTGTTTTAACTGAAGGTTTCTCATTTTTAATTTGCATCCGGGAATGCAACAGTTACGGGGCATTGTCATGTTTGAGGTTAGGTTGAGGTATGACAACAATAACATACACTACTGGAACAGTTTTTCTTCAACAACCTCTCACCACTGTAATCGTGACACAAATTGCATTTACAAACATATAAATTAACTACACTATACGGCTAACGTAGCCATAGTCTTAGATGGAACACAATAAACATAAACACGTGGAGAGTGCACGGCACAGTCAACACGTTATTAGATTTATTGTCGTTCACTATACTGCCCAAATAAAACTTTTGAAACACTCGCTTTGCTAATATGAAGACAAACTTACATAGGAATTATTATAACAAACGATGACTCAAAGACAGAAAATAATACGAAAAACAGCGTGTGGAAACACCTCAGAAATCACGACCAACAGCCGGCGCCATTTTTGTACAACTGGGATGCCAGGGGTCAGGTCCGTTAATCTAGAGGGTCCTGATATGGTCACAATAGTGATGAGACCTGACACTATGCGGCGCTCACTAAAACTTGTGAATGTTTCCCTACCTTCAGGTTTGTTTCGTTTAAAATGTTTCAAGCGTCATTGTTCAGTTTGCTGCAGTAGCGCAGTGCAGATAGTATATTTTTCAGTTTTAACTGTGCATAAAATTGTGTATAACAGTTTTCCTATTCAACTGCTAAGCTTATATAATTTAACATCACTAATGATAGTGAGCGAAACTATTAAAATGAATCAGGTGAAGTTCTTACAAACTAAAACCTTCAGTTTCGAGGACTGATTGCTAGCAAAGGAATTAGGACCTCCTAGACCAGATTTTTGCATAAACCAGGTTTTTAAAGATAAAAGCAGAACATACAACAGACATTTTAATGAAGCTGTGTGTGAAAAATTGGAATGGTTGTGCGGGTGTTCTGTAGATAATGCACTGCCTTGCTTTCCTTGTGTATTATTTGGTGGGAGGACACGTGGACTAAAACCGGCGTAAAAGACTTGAAACATTTGCCGGAAAAAAGCAAGAAACTTAGTTTATCAAAGACTCATTTACATAATGAAATGAACTTCGCTGTTCTAGGCAAAAATGATGTTAGACTACAGCTTGATGATAGCTAAAGGGTGTCTGTTCGCAAACATAGTGAACTTGTTGATAAAAATAGGTACATTTTGTCACGCATTATAGATGCTATTAAGCTCTGTGGCAAAGTTGACCTAGCACTGGGTGGCCACGACGAAACAGGCAATTATGTTAACTCAGCTGTTTTTAAAGGTCTAATAAACTATATCGCGGCCCGTGACAATGTTCTGAGAGGTCATTTAGAAAATCGCACTGTCTTTAAAGATACATCAAAATAGTTCAGAATGACATTTTAGACGCAATTCTATCAGTTCGCAGAAATTATATCTTATCTGAGCTAGGTGATGTAGAGTTTCTATCCCTTCAGGCTCATGAAATAACAGACAACTCATGTAAAACTTTACCGTCCTTAATTGTAAGATATCAAGTTGAAGGGAAAATATTTGAGAGATTTTGGGGATATTTCGAAGTGACTGACAGGAGTGCCACTGATTTAGCAACAATTATTGTAGAACAGTCATGTGAAATGGGAGTAGAGAAAAATCTAGGGAAACCTATATGCCAAACTTATGATGGAGCTTCTGTTAAGAGTGGGAAGAAGGGTGGGGTGCAAATGCTTGATAAAATCAAGGTATCATAATGCAAACTACATTCGCTGCTATGCACATCAAGGAAATATTACCCTTCAGAGTGCAACATCAGCTTCATCTCACAGCAGAATATTTTGCCAAGACTTACAGGGGATAGGGACATTCTTTTCGAGGTCTCCAAAAATGATGGATTATCTAACTGAATTTGTTCAGAAAAAACTTGAGTGTCACACCGACAAGGTGGTATTTTCAGTATCGCACTGTTAATACCATTTTCGAGTAGAAAGATAATCTATTAAAATGTTTCGAACATATAAGAGACAACAAATTAAATGATGAAAAAGGGTCTAGCGAAGCAACAGGATTTGTACGAACATTGAGAGACTCTGAATTCACTTTTTGGCTTGAATTCTATCACAACATTATGCCTCATGTAGCAGTATTCTTTGACTGTATCCAGAAAAAAGACATCGATGCTGTTAAAGTTTGTGAGTTTGTCAAGAACTTGGTTAATGCTATAGTGAAAGTTAGGAAAATGTATGAACATGTAGAAGTGTCTGTATACGAACGCCCAAGTAAGAGGCAATGTGTTGAACACAGCAATAGTAGGAGTATTAGGGTGGCAGCTGTAGAAGTTTGTGACATGATTACAAGCAATATCAGTGATAGGTTTCAGTTCTCAGGTCATTTGAGTGTCTCGAAGCTATTTTTGGTTGACAGGTTTCCCCAATACTGCAATGTATTTTCTGAAAGTGCCTTTCAGACAACCTTGAAATTGTATCCCACAATCAATGGTCCGAAATTTCGAACTGAATTAGAGGTGCTGTATAGTCGTGAAGATTTGCGTAGAGCGTCAGGTGCAACGCCTCCTCTGCAGTTTTTATGTGAAAACAACATGACACGAACATTCTGAGTGTGATATGGTTTTAAAAATAATTGTTAACCCTTCCAATGACGACTGTGGAGGCCGAACGATCATTCTCTACCCTCAATGGAATAGACATTCTTACGAAATTTCATGGGGAACGAGAGACTGAACGCGATGGCGAGTCTATCAATAGAGAAGAAGATGACAAACATCATTTCAGACTTCAACAGACCTGTGATTGAGGAATTTTCTACAGCCAAGAATAGGAGAATTGAGCTGATATACAAAAAATAACAAGTAAGCCTTACATAATAATTTATTGCTTTATTTTCCTTATATACTATTGTATGTCCCGTTTTGTGTGCCCTACCACATTTAAATGTCACGAGCCGCCACTGCACTGAAGTATGGACCGCCACTGCTAAGGAAGACACCGGTACCACTGGGAAGCACGAACTGAGGCAGCACATGCACCGCGGCAAGCGAGTTGGCTGTGGCTGACCTAAGCTCTGTGGCAGTGTTTGTCACGCCCCCAAATTTAGTAGTTTTGCCATATCCAAATTGTTAATTTATTGATTTTGTAGATATGTGATTAATGTTGATGCTTTTTTTCTTGGCACACAGATTATTATAGTACTATGTATTTGTTTGTATGTGTTCCTGTTTACAATTTAGTTTTGTAGAAGTGTTGCATCTGTGTAAGGTATTACAGCTCCTCTCTCTCTCTCTGAAATTATAAAAACAAGGTAGATATAAGCGCATATCGCTTGTCGCTTCTCTTGGCGACGCTTACTTACGAAGAATAACAGTTATAGAATTCAAAATTAACTTTTAAACCAGAGAAGTGTCTTTGCGAGAGTACGGCGGAATAGAGCACGTCAATGCACTCTTTGTGTTAATCGCAATGGCGCGCGTTAAACTTTTGTTATCTTAGTCTCTCTGACGGATGTTACTGTTGGCGCCTGCACTGCCCTTCACGGGATGTAGTCAATTTCTTTCGTGGAAGTAGGATCACCCTAGTGGGGAAACGGCAGGACCTTTTCTGGCAAAGGAGTGCCCCCCTTTTCATAGAAATAAAATGGAAGATTTGGATGAACAAAATTTTAATTAATGATACTTACAAATGTTCAGGCTTGATGAAATTACAATCATATGTCTCTATGTTTTACCGGGTGATAAGGATTACCAGTGGACGATTAAAGTGGATATAAATGAAGTGAGTTGAACACATTTTACAGCTATACACACAGTTTACCTATTTGAAATCTGAATTTACTATTGTCCGCGTAAGTGACGACCTAAACCCAGAAAATAATTGCCCCCCATAGAAATCATTATATCACAAAAAATCGATCCCGCATACTTACGGCTGTAGTAGTAAGAACAGAGAGAGAGAAGCTACATACCTCGGGAGGTTACAATCATAGGGGTCCCACTTGGATTGCGGAACTGGAAACACGAATCCACCAGCTCTAGTAGTTCTATCGGCACAACACAGAGTGGCGCTGGTGACACTGCTAGACCCGTACGAAAATCTGATTGGCTGATTCAAGTTTTGAGGTTTTGTAACGAAAACAAACGTTTGGTGTTCTGGAAGCGTCAGCTATGTTGCATGTTGATATAAGTTTTTCGTCGCTAAATGATCTTCGACAGAGAGGTAATTATACATTTACATTGTTTCTACTTAATATATGTGTGTGTAATATTGGTATTTACTATTAATATTGGTGAAATACGTAGCAATTAGGTGTAAGATGCTTTTAACAGGTTATAACAGTGGAAGTGTTAACATGTATTTAATTGATAGTTGGATTCATTTGTATTTAATTTTCAGCCACGCCGGTAGTGGGATATGCCTACGATACATTTCTTGCAGCATTGCAGTGTAAATACCCAGTGGAAACTAAAGCTAGAATCTGAAGGTGCGTTATTTATTTTCAATAAGTTTTAAGAGCTTCTTACTGTACCAGTGATATTGGATGAAGGTAGTGTATTTAACAAAATGTTTATCATAACTTTTCGCGCACATGTGGCAGTTAATTGCGTCCATTTATTGCACAAGTTGTAAAATACATAATTGACCTACCCTTAGAAGATGTGGAATAGTAATCAAAATTGCAGGATATTATAAGAAATATGTATTTTTAAAAAATTACACATTGGTTGTTCTGCAAAGTAATAGGCACATGATTTGACTAAGACTTTTTACTTGGCTGGAGATAAACAAGTGCCTCTGTTTGCGGTTACATATTTTAAATTATATTAATAAGCAAATGCAGCAATAACACCACCACATTGGAAAATACAAATGGATGCAACAAACTGTGGATAATAGAAATCGTGCTCATCATAACCTATTTCAACAAATACAGAATTGTCATGTGAAACAATTTTTTCACAAGTAAGTCACTGACATTGTCTTCAAGAGATGAGTGTTTTGTATTTGCCGAACCAAGCCAAATTTACATAAATGAATTTATATGTACATTAACATATAAGTATATTAACATATGATTGATATTTTAATGAATGTCTATAAAACAAGATAATCATACTCTTGATATCTAACTCTCAAGTGTTATTTGCCAAACCGTTAACCGAATTATGTGTTAAATATAGCATATTGATATTATAATAATGTGTTGGCTAAAGTTGCCACGAGAGTGTTAAGATTGCAAACCTGCGACTTTTGGCAGAAAATTTATTACTTGCTAGATAATCATATGTACAATTGGTAAAATTGTTTCTAATTAAGCTTAGTAGCTGAGCTACCAAAAGAATGAAGTTGTGCACGTTTTGTCTGAATAGCAGACAGAACTGGTTCGCACACTGTGCACTCTGTCACATGACTACAAATGCCGATGACTTGATTCATCTTGAATGTAGCTCGACTACTAAGCCTAATTATAATCCATCTAAAATTATCTATATTTTAAATGTAAATATGATAAAGACCTAGCCCTTCTTTACCCAGGTCACTTTCATTACTTAAACTTTAGTTATACATAAATGTTGCTATTCGTTGCATTGTTTTTTGTTTATTTCTAGGATATGATGGAAAGTTGGAGTTAAAGGCATTCCTGTGATTGTGGGTGTATAACTTTGCAAGCTGTGCCTTTTTGGTGTCCAGTGCTGGTGCTGAACATAGGGAAATGGTGTGAAAGTGTTAAATGAAGTGAAACTGTTAGAGGACATTTGTTGTCAGGCTAATAATGATCTAGTGAATGACAAAACAGATGTTCGCATATGGAAATACAGTGTTGTATATAATATATGTAGAAGAAGCCTCTTTGTGAGGTTATTTGTGCTTGTTACGCAAATATGTCAAATTTTGTTATGCTAGAAGGAATAAATAAAGTGTCAAACATGTGTAATTGTTCCCATTTCCCTGTCAAATACCACATCCTAATGTTTGGTTACATTGAGGCAGCTCATTAAAGTAGAAAATATTTTACTTTATGCCATGCATAGTAATTAGTGGCAGCGTCAGAATTGAAAAAGAAACATCTTGTTGCTATTAAGAAAACTAGTCATTTGAACCTGCAACCATTACAGAACTCATTAATATTTCATAAAAGCTATTGATGTACAGACTATTGGACAATTTTAATAAAAGGAAATTATAACAAATAAACTGCTTTTACACCTGCTTACCTGTCAGTTTCAGCTGATTGTGTGTCCTAATGCCATATTTCTACCGCTGACGCATCAAGTTTAATATGTGAGCCTCCATAGTTGTGATTACAGTTTTTAAGAGTGCCGAATTTATTAAAGCACACAAAAGTTAATTTGCGTGAGCTTTTAATATGCAGCACCCTTAAAAACTGTAATCACAACTATGGAGACTCATGTGTTAAACTTAACGCGTCAGCGGTAGAAATATGGCATTAGGACATACAATCAGCTGAAACTGACATGTAGGCAGGTATGAAAAATCCTGTAAGAGCTACCGGCAGCGTGAGCATTCGGGAGCGCGATTTTTCATACTTTAGTTCCAACTCGCCGCACTTGGAGCGCTTCGATCGCTGTTTTGTTGACAAAGATTTAACACGTAGTTTCCTTTCTTACTACTAGGTGTTCTGTGGTTACAATCACGACTGACTACTACACACTAGTGACACTACCCTTTCTCTCGCTCCCTCACTTAAGCTGGGCAAGGCGACAGCACTCCCTAGCGGGCCAACGCCGCCCTAGAAAACAGCCGAACGGGTGCGTTGAAGAATCAACGTGCAATCAGCACACGCCATATTCTCACATGTTACCATTTAAGGGTTAAAATGAGCTAGATGGAAGAATAGACTTGTAACAATAACCCCTGTAAAGTGTATAAAGCTAAAGGATAGTGAGTAGGAAAACTCTAGTAAATATAAGGCTTTTTTTAAAGTTACCTCTTGTACAAGACTTTTGCTTTCTATCTATTGCGCGTGCTTACTAGAAAGTAGTTTAGAAAGCAGACTTTTTAATAATTAAACACATTTTGTTTAAGAGGCATTACTTCCATATATATATATATATATATATATATATATATATATATATATATATATATATATATATATATAAAGCGTATCCAATTCTTGTCGACAGCCCGGCATTTTAAAATTAACCTTACCTCAAAGGTTGATACCTGAATATACATGCCTCTCCGAATATGATTACTTATATGGGGTACCCTTTTTCAAAAAGAATCGCATGCATGCGAACACAATACTGATAGTAGGTGTAAAAATATATAGTTATACATAAATATCTGAACTATACTACGTATAGTAAGTAGGGGAAGCATTGTATTACACCCAAAAATTCGATACCATGATTTCACTGGAAATATGTTTTGACAGCTCCTCAATAACGGTAAATTATTTTTAGAAAACCCCTGTGTGTGTGTGTGTGTGTGTGTGTGTGTGTGTGTGTGTGTGTGTGTGTGTGTGTGTGTGTGTGTGTGTGTGTGTGTGTGTGTGTGTGTGTGTGTACGGCATAATTCAAAAACGGAAAGTCGCTTGAAAACCAAACTTGGTATTTAAAGTAGGCATCTTTCTAGAATGCGACACGAATATGTTCAAGAAAACTCTCACCGTAAAGAACCCTTTACATTATCACATTTTCGAAAATTTTGATTTTGTCAAACATGGCTCTAACAATTCTTATTTGAGTACCATATGCTTAAGACGTTTTCATCGTAAATGAAATGCGCATCTTGAATTTTCGCGAAATAGCCTCTGAAATTCTCTACATTCTGGATGACTTTTTGCATATCTGGTAAACCATAAGACAGACAAAATGTCACTACACTTAAACATAGATCTCGTTGAAGTACACAATTTATTTCAAATCCCTTTTTTGTGTATATGAAGCAATTATTTAGTTTGCTTCACGTTGATGTGACATTTGAAGCAGGATTACATAGTATTTGTGGTCACAATACTGTTCGAACTAACAATGCTTCAAGCAGCCTAATACTGCCTCAAAGTCCTTTTGAATCAGTCCTTTGCAGCCGATAAGGTTATGAGATCTCTCGTTGGGTACGTGTGGGTTGTGTTTTGAAAGGGTGGCACCAATTCTGATGATAACCTCCTTTAATAAAGCTTCAATCTTTTCACTACTCTTTTTTTTTTTTTTTTTTTTTGAGACGTTGCCAACCAAAAACCAGTCCTTTTATTGATTGAATTTTGAAACGCCTCCACCTTTCTCAAATAGGAATACGTTAAGGTTTCTTCTCTTTTTCCCTTTATTTTTTATATTCTCTTGGTCATGCAAACAGAATGGAATTATAAAGTCATCACATAGAGATCAGTTCTTAAAAGATTGAACTATCACTTAGATACTACTGTTTTGCCATATTCACCTTGCATCTACAATAGAACTAGCAACAAGGTAATTTCTACAGATGTTTATTTAATAGAGTTTGTAAGAATAGTTTGTGCAAGAGTCAAGAAAGTTATGTGCGTAACTCATATAATCTTTTAAATATGATATGAAGCATCCATACAGAAAACATGCCAGCAGAGGTTTCTGGAAGGTAGGTATTTGGTATTTCCACTGCCAGATGTCACTTTTACTTTCAAGTTTTCGCTGGCTCATAAACTCCATTAAAATTCTCCATGGGTACTTAACGCCCTGGTACATTAAGTGGAAAAAGAGCAAGCAGTGCACACACCCTCAGCTGATATCCTCCGGAATCGATAATCATGCAAAGCAACAGAGTTATACTTTCAAGAGAGCTTTCCATGGAAAACGTGCTTGGAAAATCTGGACACACATACACACACACACACACACACACACACACACACACACACACACACACACACACATACACACACACACTATCAACATAAAATCTTGTGTATGCCCACATAAGTTGAAGTTTTCGGTAGAGTTACAAAGTGTACGTCTGTGAAGATTGTATACACTGATAATTTCCTAAACGTTAAGCGATTTTGAGGAAAGCTACAGCCCAAAAATGACTGACGTGTGTACTCACATGACTTTCTCTACTCACTCTTGTAAAACTATTCTACATAGAAAACATTTATTCTTCTATCCAATTTTTGTTAATTGACATAAACGTTTGCAGAAATTGCCATTTCCCAATAGATAAAATGAAAATAGGAGAGCAGAGAAGGCATAAGTGATAGTTCAACTTTCAAGAGGTAGTCGCTATGTGATGACCTTGACATCCCATTCTCTTTATTTAGTCAGAACATAAAAAACGAATAATGAGTTCCTATTTGAGAAAAGTATATATATATATTTGAAAGTTCAAACCAACAGCAAGGAATATTTCGGAAACAAAAAGTACTTTTGACATAAACTGTGGGCTTAAACGAGATCTATATTAAGATTTTGTCTATTTCTTGTGGTTTAACAGTTATGGAAATGTCATTCAGAATGAAGAGGACTTCAGAAGCTACTCCCAGATAATTCAAAATATACATTCAATTTGCCATGAAAACATGTAAACATTTTAATCAAAATCATCAGGAAAATTTTTGAGAAATTCAGGTTTCAGAAATGTTGTTATATAAAGATAGTTTGGGATAAGAAGACCTTTGTGCAAAACTTCATGTGAGATGAGTAGTTTGTCTGGGGAGTCCCGGTAAAACTGAGGTGGGACTTCTTGCCCGTTTTAAGGTCCTGGCTTCCGTTTCTGCTGTTACTCTCCGATGTTTGATGATGACTGCAACGTGGCGATTTCAAGGATTTTGTATTTCTAAGTTTCAGGGGCACAGAAACCTTTTAAGGAGCAAGGACTCGTCTGTGTAGGAATTACTCAGGTGTCCTTGGAAAGTAGGAAATCTGTAGAGTAACGAAATTTATTCTGAGCCACACAAAGGAAAAATCGGAACGCAATGTCTTGAGCTTGCAGGTATAAAAAATGAATATCAACAGCGCGACGGGGTTTCTTGTAAATTGTTCAATGTTTCAGATTTGTTGGTGGAGGGCCATGTGGGGCGCATTTATTCACCACATTACTTTATTCTCGGAGATGCTACTGTTGCATTCACAGGAATTTATCTTCGGTACTATTCCGCTACACACTAGAATGTTTTCATCCAAAACATTACACTACTAAAGCATTATAATGTTATACCAGTAACTTTGTATGGCAAGTACTTTTGGTGCGATAATACTTAGTACCTATGAGTAAGGTGCTACTCGTTACATTTCGAGACTGGAGGCTAGTAACATATTACCCTCATTTCTGTAACAAAATTGCATCTTTATTGCCAGAACTTAACTATCATTTGGACTATTTTCGGAGGATCGTCGCGTTGGAGTCAATTCAATCTTCCAATAGGCTGTTGAAATTCCTACTGATTGAAATTCTTTGATATCGTTTTGAAACTTCCATCAAAGAGATGCTTTGCCGCGACCTTCTACTTGGATAAAGACAGCTAAAGATAGCTGCCTATCTTGTACAATGACACAGCCATAGTCTCCACTTGCATGAACAGAGGCTTTCTTCCTTCTCAACGCTGCTAAGTGAACATCTTCACATGCAGTTACCAAATAATTTACAGCTTATACCTAACTACCAATTAATTACATGAGCGTATTAAAATGCTCTAAAGGTATATCAAAATTATTCTGGACCGTATAAAGTTCCCGTCTGTCGTGTCGTGTCGTAATCCTTGGAAGCTACTGAACTGTAAGCTTTAGTATCTAACCAACTCTTCGTTTCTGAGCTATACTGCTCACAGCATTAAAGAAGAAAGCTTACAAGCTTACATGCTTACGAGTCACCAAATAGAAAGTCAAATTTCACAGGTGAATGGGAAGAGGCGATTTAGTAAAGTTAAGTAGGAACATAGGTTGCCGTCAAGAAACTTGAGTAGATATGATACACTTATTTTATACTTCATCATTTATACAAGTTAGTTACAATTCTATACTGTTTATATGTCTAATCTTATATTCTATCCTGAGCATACAATTTTCCGCACTTCCCTGAGCTGCTGTATATATTTCCATGGACCCATAGCATCAAAGACCGTGGTTACCGAGTTATTGGAACAGCACAGTCATAACTTTATACATACATACCTACATGTCCCACATACGCAATTGCAGCTTACTGCGAAGTTACTTGTTAGAAAAGCGTTGCCTTTGTATTCCATTCAGACCCAACGCTTAAACTACGGACATGTGTACCTTTTATCTTGCATACTTCGGAAAACAGGATTTCATAGTAATGACTCTGTCAGTACGAACGTGTTACTTAACTTGAATACTTCTCACGTAGTTTTCTTCTTCAAATTGGCGACAAGCGTATATCCGCTTTAATTCAACTATATTGACAGAAGAAGCGATGTCAACATGCAGCACAAGTTTATTGGGAATTTAAACGAAGCAGGTAACACTGTGTAAAATGCATATACATGAGACGGTTTCCATTATAATAAAAATAACTTATTAATGATTACGGAAAATGACGAAGAAACCATTAATTCTTTATTACACAGAATCGACGACGTAAAAGAAAATGGAAACTCTGATAAAACAGAATTAAATTACGAGAGATTTCTTCTGAAAGTATGAAAGTTGTAGCAGTTTTTCTGTATAGCGCTTATGATATACAAAATATAGCAAAGTTACAAAATCCATTAATAGCAAAGGGTTAAGAATATGTACCACAGGTGAAGGGATGCCAAAAAGGCACTACCAAGGGTCATTAGCGAACGTCCCAAACATTAACGTAAACGAGATACAATTAGTTTGGCAAGGTCTTCAACATAAGGAAAAAAGAGCCTGCTATTGTATTTTTACAAAGTATCGGAAACCCGAGGGGTTTCGCCAGAGGGCAAAGTCTTGACTTAATGAAGTGAGGGCCATTATGGATGTTTGGGAAGCTAAAAGCATATAATGACTGAGGACAGTAGGAGAGAGATCGTTACGAGGGAGAGATACATGTAAGCAACACGGTGAAAGTTCGTTCCAGCGTTACGTTAAACTGCATATTTCATTTTATTTAAAATTGTTCAGCAAAGCTTAAATGTGTAAAAATAAAACAAATAAAGAGTTCTAACAAAACTACAATATCGCTCTCTGTAACCACCACGGATACCCGAGATTAAGACTCATGTGTGAGCAGCTGTAGGCACCCATAATACGAAGCAGTCCATCGAGTGATAATAATGCTTCAAATTGGCGCCCAACGTGGGGCGTGAACTTCAGAGAATTTCAGGAATGCTGAGCGTGAACTTCAGAGAATTTCAGGAATGCTGAGCGCGAACTTCAGAGAATTTCAGGGAAGCTGAGCGAGAACTTCAGAGTACTTCAGGGAAGCAGAATAAGGTATGCGGAGAACTTCAGGGAGCTGAACAACAAAGGTCGTGAACTCCAGGGAAGGTGACCCAGGACACAGCAGGAACGAGAGGATCCACATCGAATAGCAGTGCAGCAAGCTGATTAAGGTACTGAGTGAGAACTTTATCTACGTGTTGTAGTATATAGTCAATGTATTTAAGGAACGGAAAAATGATCGAGCAATTAGATATAAATATGGAAGTGCAGGAGGGTGATGAGAGAGTGGGAGAAGGTGTATATAGTAATGTAGATAATGCAAGGGACAGAGTAGCTGATACGAATATACAAAATCAGGGAGAAGAAACAGGGGGAAGCATGGAGACTAATGAAATATTAAAATCACTTATGTCAATGATGACGGGGTTAACAGAAAAGGTAGATCAGAGTCAGAGAGATTTGACGGGGTTAACAGAAAGTCAGAAAGAGATTAAGGAAAAGGTAGAAAAAAGTCAGAAAGATTTAACGGGTTTAACAGAAAGTCAGAAAGAGATTAAGGAAAAGGTAGAAAAAAGTCAGAAAGATTTAACAGAAAAGGTAGAAAATACGAGGGAGAACTTAACAGCTGACTTAGTCAAAATAGGAAATAAGATTGAGAAACAACAGAAGGTTTTAGAAAATTTCAAGGAGGAAGTTAGAAATGAAATAGAAAATGTAAGAAGTGAGGTTAGAAATAATCAGGAAGAGGTTAAAATTGAAATTGAAAATGTGCGAATTGAAATGAGGGAAAGTCAGGAACAGGTTAGGGAAGAGATTAAAACAGTTAATAAAAATGTAGAGAAAGAAAATAGAAAATTAAGGGAGGAAATAACTACTGAATTAGCTAAGGAAAGGGAAACTAATAGCAAGGAATTAGAAATCTGTAGGAAAAGATTAGAGCAATCAGAGAGGGAAACTAGGAGATTAGCTGTGAGTGTAGATGAGGTAAATGACAAACTGAAAGAAAGATTAAATAACATATGTATGTCTGACAATGTTAGTGACTCTGTGAGTAGTAATACTATTACGGTAGCAGCACGGGACGAAGCGATGCATAATGCGTCAGCGGACATTCCGATGTTAAATTTAAATGCTGGTACCTCAGGTAATAGTAATACAAATGTTAATGTTAATGCACGCAATAGTCCACATTTGCAATGGCCCAACCATGTTTTGAATGAAATTTCACCACCAACCTTTGAAAACGAAGAATTTGATGACCCCAAGGCTTTTATAAATAGCATGCAAGAGTATTTTCTTGTAAAAGGTATTCCCGAGGAATATAAGATGACGGTTGTCAGAAAATGTTTTAAAGGCAACGCTTCAAACTGGTTAGAGTTATCAGTAGGATTAAGTAATGATTATCGGACATTTAAGGAAATTTTCTTAAATAGATATTGGGGAGCTAGCAGGCAGGCAAATATAAGACTGGAACTGAGTAATGGGAAATATAACCCGCATAAAGATCAATGCATGGTTAATTATTTTAGGGCTATAGCTAGAAAATGTAAGATGCTTGACCCTCCGATGGGAGAAATAGAATTAATTAATTTAATAACCACACATTTTCCGGAAACAATTCAACACTATCTGATTATTGCGAAGCCGATAACAATAGCGGCAATGATTGACTTGTTAATCGCACTAGAAAGAAATAAGAGCCAAAACGAGGCAAGTAATGAGAGACCTTTTGGAAATAACCGATCTCCAACAAAAATTTTCGGGCAGGGGGCAGGTTCAGGTGATGTCAGGAATTTTGATGCTCGGCAACGGTATCATGGCCCCGTCCCTAAAAACAATAATTACCACCGGAAAAATAATTTTGAGCCTCAGGATAGGAGACATAATTTCGAGCCTCAGGATAGGAGACATAATTTTGAGCCTCAGGATAGAAGAAATAATTTTGAGCCTCAGGATAATAGAAGAAGGGTTGAGAATTATCCACGGGAAAGAAACCCTCAAATTAATTACGTACAGGCAAATAGATATTACGGAGATAGAAGGGGGTACACTAGGAATCGATTTCCTTCGGGAAATAATTATCACCATAATAATAATTGGTACAGACCGAATTCCCCTAGGGAAGAAGATAGAAATGGGAATAGCAGAATTTCTCCAAATCCGGAAGAAAGGGTAGACGCTATAAACGCGGTAAAAAGATTGGAAGAAACAAATTTTCACCAGGATTCAAACCCGGGACCTTCATATAATGGGAATGGGACAGGAGCCATTAGTAAGGTTTCGGAAAACTCCAAACCCAGTCAACTTCGCCTTCAGTGAAGATTGGGAATGATGAATGTTCTTATTATGGGAAGTACTTCGAAAATAAGGGACAGAGAAGGCAATGTTTGATCGAAAAACATAAAGAAAATACAGAGAATGAAATTTTAATTGATCCGCCAAGAATAAATATTGGTATTAACGGGAAATTATTTCAGGCTATTATTGATACAGGCGCTAATACTACTGTGTGTTCCCAAAATTTTTTTGAAAATTTAGTGAGTAGTGGTGTAAAATTATTATCTTTGCCAGTTTATGGGATATATTGCTCTGTAGCAGTAGGTAAAAGGAAAGAAAGGGTAAAATTTCAAGTGATGGTAAAGGTCGAGATCGCACATAAATGCATTGAAATATTATTTTTGGTTGTACCCAGGCTTGTTTTTGACGTAATAATCGGTTGCGATAGTCTTTATGCTTGGAATTCCATCATAGATTTTGAAAATAGAAGTTTTAAGTTTGAAACAGGACCTGACACCATAATTGTACCATTTTTAGACCATACTTCGAGGATAATTGTACGGGATCAGGTAGAGGAAGAAATGGAGGGGGAAACATTCTTTGTCGAGGTAATAAATATTGGAGCGATGGAATTAGCAGAATTAAAAGTTGGGAACTACGATGAAATAGAGGAACAAAATATTGTGAGTAGAGGTAATTATTTCTGTGATTTTGACGAAGAAAAGAAACCCCGAGAAAACCCAAAATTTAACTTGAAGAATAGTAGTATAAATGAGTACGACGAAAGAAAGGACTGTGTCAAGATAGAAAATTTAATAGAATCTAAGGTGAACCAAGCTGAGAGACTAAATGAGGAACAAAAAGGAAAATTACGGGAACTTTTAATAGAAAACAGGGGGGTATTCTCGGAAAAGCCTGGAAGATGTAACTGTTACACCCATTCGTTTGAAGTAGCGAATAAAATTTTCAAAGAAACTCTAAGTAGCCACCAGATAAAACTATATCATTGTTCTTATTATTTTCCTTCAGGGAATCCGACAGAGCGGATATTAAGAAAAATAGGGACTTATTTTCGAGTGCTTCCTAATAATAATCATCGAAACTGGGTGAGGTATTGTACCATCATAGAGAAAATTATTAATAATACTGTAAATACTACAACTGGTTTTGCACCGATACAGATAATGCAGGGAATTGACCCTGAACCCATTTTTAAAAATACTCCAAGAACGATTGAGAGAAGTCAGCCATTATCAGAGGAACAAAGGGCTAAGATCGTTTTTGACAGATTGCAAGAAAAAGCGGAAAAGAGGAAATCAAAAATCAAGAAACGTAAAAATAAATGGAATCCTCAGGTAGGAGATCTAGTCCTCGCTAGGGATCATAAGTTATCCAATGCGTTAAGGGGGAGAAGTCATAGATTAGAGCTATTATATAAAGGTCCGGTAATGATTACTGAGAAATTCGGAGAGCATACTTATGAATTAGTGGACTTAAAAACAAACAAATCGATTGGGAGATGGCATAAGCAGCTAATAAGACCGTATAGAAATTCCTCAAATAGTATCGAAAAGTAAGAAAAGAAATGGTGAGAAGTAGTTGAAAGAATGGTTGGATCATGAAAATGAGGGCCTAATTGTTTCTATGTAAACTTGTAAATAACTGTAAGAATAACGTAATTAATATTAAGCAAAGTGAATATATCGAAAAAAAAAAAAAAAACAGTGAAGTGGATAATGTGCGTGTGAAAAAAAAAGAAAAAAAAAAAACAAATTAAAAGTGAAACCAGCAGAACAATCCATAACCATAAAAGACTTTTGATAAAAATAATTATATAGAATCAGAAGATCAATGTAAGAAGAAACATGTAAAATAATATTAAATCACTATGTAGTATTAAAAATATAACCCTATGTGTGTTGAGTGCTGATTTGTGTAATGTAAATATGTGAAGGGTATTCTATGTACAAGCTATGTCTTTAAGAATTTGAGTGTAAACCCTTTTAAGTATTTGTATGTAATTGACAGAAAGATTTGCTGAACAACCGCGAAATTTTAACAAGAAAATGATTTTCGGGCAAGACATATACCTTATCATATTCTTACATAATATGATAATGTATATGGGGGGCATTTGTAGCAGTTTTTCTGTATAGCGCTTATGATATACAAAATATAGCAAAGTTACAAAATCCATTAATAGCAAAGGGTTAAGAATATGTACCACAGGTGAAGGGATGCCAAAAAGGCACTACCAAGGGTCATTAGCGAACGTCCCAAACATTAACGTAAACGAGATACAATTAGTTTGGCAAGGTCTTCAACATAAGGAAAAAAGAGCCTGCTATTGTATTTTTACAAAGTATCGGAAACCCGAGGGGTTTCGCCAGAGGGCAAAGTCTTGACTTAATGAAGTGAGGGCCATTATGGATGTTTGGGAAGCTAAAAGCATATAATGACTGAGGACAGTAGGAGAGAGATCGTTACGAGGGAGAGATACATGTAAGCAACACGGTGAAAGTTCGTTCCAGCGTTACGTTAAACTGCATATTTCATTCTATTTAAAATTGTTCAGCAAAGCTTAAATGTGTAAAAATAAAACAAATAAAGAGTTCTAACAAAACTACAATATCGCTCTCTGTAACCACCACGGATACCCGAGATTAAGACTCATGTGTGAGCAGCTGTAGGCACCCATAATACGAAGCAGTCCATCGAGTGATAATAATGCTTCAAAGTATATTAATTGAATGTCGACGTTTGTAATGAAAGTGAATTATTAGGTCATTTTAGGCCCGCTGGCACTTCAATAATATATTTTGCTTCGGCTGCGACATTTGTAATGTAGCGTACACTACCTCCAACAACGCAAATGTAAATAATGATTAGGATGTAGAGTACAAGGGCACTAACGTAGAATAGATTACAATGGCTAAAACTAATGAGACAATACTGTCGTCTTACAGAAGAATTGCTGGCTTTATATTCTTATTCGGTATAAGTAGGCATTTTCTAGCAACTCACTTAAGGAGAGGAAACGTAAAATTTAAAATTTGTTGACAAAACAACTTACACGCACATCTTAACTATGTTACTGAAATGTACAAACTATAAGCTTGTACCAATGTCAATGTAGGAATATCTAAGTTGTACCTGTACAACTATTAATATGTAATGTGAAATATAATAATATAATAACCGCTAGCGTAACAGCCCGTTGCGGGCCAAGGCTTACCGCCCGGCCGCTGCGTCCCCCACCTCTGCCCATTACAGGCGTCATGAGTGTGGTGCAGTACTGGAGAGTGGGATGTGCTCAGCGCTCCGATCCCTCCCGGTCAGTTACGTGGCCTTCGCGACCTGGGGTCGCCACTTCTTTATTCAAATAACTCATTAATTTGCGCCCACGGAGGCTGAGTGCACCCCGTGCATGACCTCCCAGCGGGGGAAAAATCCCCATGCTGGTAAATGTAAAATATTTATCTAGTATTATATCGTAATACACAAATACGTGGGGGATACTCGTCGTCGTCCAACTATTAAAAGAAAGAACAAACTAAGAAGGGGAAAAACTATAGTTGGATAAAGATAAAGGGCATTTGAAACGATTTCCATTCTAAACCCTCATAACTAGGACAAGGTATTTAATGACCTATAATTTGGTAAAAAATGTAAAATCAAAAATACATTTATGACCTAAAGATTAAAAAATAGCAAAAAAAAAATAAAGAATTGCCAGAAAAAATTCTATTATTATTATTATTATTATTATTATTATTATTATTATTATTATTATTATTATTATTATTATTATTATTATTATTATTATTATTATTATTATTATTATTATTATTATTATTATTATTATTATTATTATTATTATTATTATTATTATTATTATTATTATTATTATTATTATTATTATTATTATTATTATTATTATTATTATTATTATTATTATTATTATTATTATTATTATTATTATTATTATTATTATTATTATTATTATTATTATTATTATTATTATTATTATTATTATTATTATTATTATTATTATTATTATTATTATTATTATTATTATTATTATTATTATTATTATTATTATTATTATTATTATTATTATTATTATTATTATTATTATTATTATTATTATTATTATTATTATTATTATTATTATTATTATTATTATTATTATTATTATTATTATTATTATTATTATTATTATTATTATTATTATTATTATTATTATTATTATTATTATTATTATTATTATTATTATTATTATTATTATTATTATTATTATTATTATTATTATTATTATTATTATTATTATTATTATTATTATTATTATTATTATTATTATTATTATTATTATTATTATTATTATTATTATTATTGCATTAAGCACTCACTTGGTTACTAAGTTACATAAAATATAACATAACATCAAAATATTAAAAGAGAATTATGAAAGTAACTAAAACATCTTACAATAGCTTTTATTGTATAAAATCCATTTCAGTACACTTTTATAGCAATTTTGAATTGCAGTTAACAATAAAAAATTGGCAGAGATTCTCAAACAAAAATGACTGTATATTGTTTGCTAGAATTGCCTTATAAATGGGAAGCTCCCTTATACTTCAATGGAAACAATTGGAGCATATTGAAAGCAAGCAATATCTCCTGGATTTATCTCACAGTCAGCAAGAGAGAAATGTTCACCATACAAAGCACTGCCAATTGGACACAATGTTTATACACCCTGTTCTTGTCTATACACTTCTTCATTTTCATTGATACTGCATCACCTATTTTATCATATGCACGGCTCATAACATATTTTATCCACTATTTGTATCTCTTCCATTAACGTCACTCGAGATTTTCCAGAGAAGTTTTTGCATCAGGGAGAAATCAAAAATTGGTTTGATGTAAGAAGGTTAAACAGCAATTTCTTTATCAACCAGCAGTTCTTGTGCCTTTTTTATTGACACAGACTCAGAATTATCAAAAGAACCAACTACTTTCTTCACAATGTTGAAATTCTTGCAATAATAACAAGTCTCGAGCCATGTTCCCCATCTAGTCAAAACAGGTGAAAAGGGCAATTGAATTTCTGGAGCTTCTGCTTTGAATGCTACAGTTCAAGAATAATACAGTGAACTGCATTGTGCTATGAGCTCGAAAATGTTGGTTCTATATGGCCCCAGTGGGAGATAATGGCAGTTTGTACGGGTGGTAAATGAGGTTATGTGAAAAACTCTCCACCACAAGTAGTTGGTTTCTTTGCTTACAGATGTGTAAATTATCGTAAGAGGAGATGTACTACCTACTGAATGGAGAGCTGTCTGCTGACATATTTTGGAAATTTCCACATGAAGAATTGAAAATAACAATGTGTATCCCGAATAATGTGCTGGAAACGTAGTGTTCCATAATCCATCAAAATAAAATTGTTTCCTATTGTACCCTAACAAAAATTATTTTCATTATGTATTTTTACACCATATTAACTTAATTTGTAACGCATTAGTTGAATAAAAGCTTCATTGCATTTGCATTATATTGCAAGACATTGAATTCAGTTGACAGATAGTAAGCAGTAACAATATAAGAGCAACACTCAATTGTTTCTAAAACAACTGTAAGTCCAATGTTTGTTACCTTACTGCTATTTTTCATGCTAATGCAGTGGATTGCATGTCACGTGCTATTTACATTTTGTTTATCAATCAACAGAACCCTTCCATCTTATAATCCCACTGGTGCATATCGATCCAGTTAAAAAAGTTCTAAGTCAGTAGACAAATTTTCAAATTCAAGGCTCGTTTGCGCTCTGGGAAGTATTCTTAATCCTAAATTAACATTTTATTTTCTAAAATATTTGCAATTTGGGTTGGAAATGGTTAAATGATTTTTATGGAGAACTAGGTTAAGAGAAGTCACTATTAACGCCGTATATATATATATATATAACCCATTAACTTACAAGTTCTTTGAATGCCGTTATACAGAGACCCAAAAAACATGAGAACTGCTGCGCGGTGTTTTACCACTGCGCTTCTGTACACAAGGTCACGAAGTTGGCTTGTTTTTCTGTACTCTGGAAGTGCAGTATAGAGGTGACGCTGATACCATGTGGTTGAATTATTACAGCGTGCTTTAATACTTTGTCCTGTACTTAGTCACAAACTGTGTTATGGCTCAGCATTTGTTTTCTACTGCACCGCATGTATTTATTTATGGTTCGTATGTGTTAACTCAGTCAGCTCACTAAGTGAAAGTGCGATTTGCAGAAAGATTTCCAGGTGATATGCGATTTCTATCTCTGAGGAAGCATAAAGTGTACAAGACATACGCACACACCCTGGAAGAATTAAAACGAAATATCTGCCAAGAAATTGTCAGCCTTTCTCAACGTGAACTATGGCGAGTGATGGATAATTTCCTAAAGAGGTGCCAAAAATGCATGGACGACGGCAGTGGCCAGTTTCAGCATCTCCGTTAATAACATTGGTAAGTAAAGCCTTTAAGTAGTTATAAAAATGTTGTATGGTTTCATTCCCGCTGTTCTATGACAGTGGCAGTCGGCGACGAGCTACGAGGACCCGTACATATAGAACACAGCGCAGCCGGTTCGGAGTCTTTTGGATCACCCGTTAGTTAGGACAGAGCAGTGCAAAGACTCACGTAGATAACAATTCTGCAAATTAGAAAGGGAAATGAAGTTCTTAGAATTCAGGAGAGAACCGCGTAGAAACGGTTTCAGAAAAAGAAAAGATATAGGATTGGACCGTGTGTAACAACGTTGGTAGATGTAGTGATATGTAGGTGGAACATAATAAAAGGGCATGCATTCTTCCAAATCAAATCATTACTTTGGCGTCTACAGTGTTCGTAGTGTCATTTTCACGTTGTGTGTGGTGTTAGATTTTCTGCAGAAGTATCGCCCAGGGACGACGCAGTTGAAGTAGAAATATTTAAAGGTTGATGTGAGGGCACTTTCCCATTAACATTGCTATGACTAGTAGCAACTGACGCTTCTCACTATTATAATTATTATTATTATTATTATTATTATTATTATTATTATTATTATTATTATTATTATTATTATTATTATTATTATTATTATTATTATTATTATTATTATTATTATTATTATTATTGTTATTGTTATTGTTATTGTTATTGTTATTGTTATTATTATTATTATTATTATTATTATTATTATTATTATTATTATTATTATTATTATTATTATTATTATTATTATTATTATTATTATTATTATTATTATTATTATTATTATTATTATTGAAGGAATTTAATTATTTAATTGAACAAATGGCAACCCTCTTCAAACAGAATATTTTAGCCAACATTAAGAAGTATGAGGTAACAAAAGTGTGTTATGCTCTCTCTCTCTCATACTACACTCACGCATACCCTGAGACAAAGATATCAAGTTATGCCACAGAAGCAGCTGGTGGCCGAGACCACGCCAACGAGATGCGATATGACATCGCACAACTCAACTACAAAGCAAATAACGTAAAACGTTATCAAAATTGATGCAATATCGGGGACACAGCATCAAACTTCAGACTTAAAAGCTAAGATATGTATTTTATGAGCTAATTACGCATCATTTAAAACATCCTGCTTTTTGCTGAAAATAGATTATTTCATAAATCAAATCTTCATATTATAAATGTACGACACGTTAAAATTCTAAGAATTGCTGCCATGACCGAAAGTAAAACTGCATATTGTTCCCACTGTATTAAGATATCAAAAATGCCGGTGTAACATTTTACTGCTACCTCAAAATACTTATTTTTACAAGATGTTTTACAAAATGTCTAAATCGTCTAAATAAAAGATTCAGTGATATTTCAGAAACTATTCGACATAAAGTTTTACAATCATTATTTAAAAAGGTTTCAGTATTTCAAAGGTGGAGTCGAGCAAATGGAAGTAGCAGCAAATCTACAATACGAACCTCTAGTAGCGCGATAAAGGATGCCCTCGTGAGTGGGAGGGTCTTTGGTTCAAATCCAGCCAGGACTATCCTCTCCAAATGAGATTTTATGCCAAAGAGATACCTTAAACTTATGCCTGGAGTGTTTACTTCCCAATAATCATTTGATGCATGAGTAGCATCCACTCCACCACCACCGTGTCGAATATAGGCGGTAAACATCTGATGTGTGTATTTACATGATTTTCTCTACGCACTCTTGTACAAACTCTTCTGGAAAACACTTATTCTTCTATCTACGTTATGTCATTCGAGATAAACGTTTGTAGAAATTATTTTATCTCATATTCCCTATAGGTACAATGGGAATAGAAGAATACGATGGGCTTATGGGATAGTCATACCTTTTAAGAACCGGTTACTCTGTGACGGCCATGGTGTTGCATTCTCTATGCATGATCAGGACATAAAAATTCCTATTTTAGAAACAAGGAATAACTCGAAAATGGTTAATTCCACAAAAAATGTTTTGATAAATTGTGTGCTTTAACGAGTTCTACATGTTTAGTGCAGTAAGATTTTGTCTGTCTCCCACATTTTACAAGTTATGCAAAAGTCATCCAGAACAAACTAGACTTCATGCATTCCGCTTGTCATAAAAATACCTTAAACATATTATGGTAGTATCGTTAAAATCCTTGGAACCATTTTTAAGGAAATACAAATTTTCGAAAATGTGTCCATCTTAAGGGTAGTTTCGGGTTGGAGATTTTCTCGAAAACCTTTTTATCGCATTCTCGGAAAATGCTGAACTTGAATACCAATTTTGTAATTTAACGGGCTAATCTTTTGAGTTATGCAGTTCACAGACAGACAGAGACACATACGGACCTTTTTCTAAAATGCTTTTTAGGGGGTTCAGGGGGCCAAAAACATTTATTTTCGGTGAGTATACAGTATAAGAAGGGAGCGAGTTGGCACACCGCAAAATTGGGCACTTTTATAGGATCGTTTGCAGTCTTTTAGCGGATTTTTCACAACCAATCTCTCACGGTGTATACTAAATTTGTACTGTTTTACATCCATTTTGTCTACGCTATAAGTTACAGTGAGTTCCATTTTCCTTTCAGACTATCACAGTCTATTCTATAGTTTCGTTCTTTACCAAACCTAAACTCTCTCTCTCTCTCTCTCTCTCTCTCTCTCTCTCTCTCTCTCTCTCTCTCTCTCTCTTGCACTCGTTTATTACATAATGGCGAGACTTCTGGTCTTATGACATACAGATTACAGCTTGAACATTTCTCTGTGGAACATTTCCAGCGATTTTATAAACTTTGAAGGTATCAAACGGCGAAGTTCGTATTTGAACTAAATAATATAGTTATAAGAAAGAATATCAAGAACATCACGCATACTTTTAGGAATTTTCGGACCATTTCAGAGTATTTTGACGCTATTTTAATCCTTTTGATAGATATTTTAGCCACATTTCGGGGATCCAGACTGTTTTGCGGATGATTCAAATATCTTTCAAGGCATTTGGAGGGTTATTTCGACAGTTTCAAGGGTTATTTATATTACACCATTTTCTAGACGGAGATTTTGAAGCTATTTTAGACCCTATGATGTAGATATATTAGTTTCTTTTAGGATATTCAGGGTGCTTTTACGGTTGATTTAGACATATTTCAGGTAATTTGGAGGACCCTGTAGGCTATTTTTAGCCATTTTGGAGACGCTTCAAGGTAATTTGATGGTATTTTAGACACTTTGATAGATACCTTAGTCAGTGGCGTAGAGTGATGTGTGCACTTGGGTATGCTCCTTGGACTCGTGTTAAGGGTACGCAAAGGTGAAATTTGTAAGTTCTACAATTATTAGCGAATTTTGTTAAAATTCATATCATACATAGCACATGCAAGGAATAATGTACAAACTAATTTTCATTCTAATACATTTAACACTTTTAAATTTATGATCTTTTTTTAAAGCTATTTTAGCACCTTACCTGAAATGCTCCACACGATGAAGATTTCAAAATTTTGCAAATTTTAAATATTATTATATGAAGAATGTAGGGAACAGCACATTTAGCAATGGTTGGGTTTGTTATGTAAGAATTATTAACTTTGAAAAATGTTTTCCCATAATTTTTATAATTTTTATAGAACTATATAATTCACCTACTGCTAAATATTAAAATTACAGATAAATCAATCCCAGTAGTCCTTTCTGCGTTCTCTTTGGGAGAGTCTTGAAAGTCTGAAGAATATTGAACAAATATTGCATTGTGTGGAACACTTTTAAGGTGCAAAGGTCAGTAAAACGCATTGAAAATAAATATGGGCCATAACGCCGCGTGCTCTTCTGTGTTTATATTCTCACTTGTTGAAGTTTTAACTGGGTCTGACAGCAAAAGTAATGTTATACAATTTGAACTTAGGGTTCAAATTATTGTTTCGGCGTAAAAACTAATATTTGAATGTTTTGAAACCTTTGAACAATTTCACCATGTACCCACAAAGCAGAAAAATTTAGAGTGCGAGCGAAAGAGAGAGATAGAATAGGTGGTTTAATTCAAACACAATCTCTAGTCGTAGTAGTGGAAGTAAGGTGAAAATATGTTTTTCTTATATCGCTATGATTGTGTTTAAATTTCAAATTAATGATAGTATAAACCAGATACTGGAACTCAGCAAACGGCGAAGTTCGTGTTTGAACCAAATAATATAGTTGTAAGAAAGAATATCAACGCACGACTGTAATTATTTCCCGTAGTTTAACTGGCTTCTCCTGCTCTTCTGAGCAAAGACGTCAATGACGTCATCCTCGAAGCTGAGTTGGGAGCGTAGGTCCTGAAGCAGTTTACTTTCAGTATTCTTCATAGCTAGGGATCAAAGTCTTTGCTTATACCTACTGTGTATTCTGAGAGACCTTTTAATCCTCTTCAGACTAGAATATGACCTTTCTGCGGAGCAACTCTTGCAGGTATTCTCAATATCAAAGTTGCTAACTTTACAGTTTGAGGAAAAATTGAGGTAAAATCCATTGTTTTAACGTACTGGTACAGTACAACAACGCTGTTCTTTTTCATTTCGGTATGAGTATACACTACTCATGATTCTCTTCTTAATCCAAGTAAATCAAAATAGGATCCGTAATTGTCATTTAAATTAGAAAACACATCTTATGGAAACTTTGTCTTGAAGTCAGAATTGTGAGGAATCAAGAAGAGAAACGAAACTCAATTTTGAGATTTCAACAAATCTTTCAGCTATGCATTGTCGAACGTTATCAATAATTTCACAGAGTATGGTCTGTAGATGCTTTTCTTATCCTCGCCGGCAATAGCATCAAGGCCAGTGATTGATGTTGAATTTCAACTGGTTATATGTCACTTCTTCCCAAACTGGATCGAATTCATTTCTATAATTCTGCAGAAAATACTGGAAGCTGTCTAGCATTTTATCACATTAAGCTATATCTGTTAGCTTTTGCTGGACCACTTGAAACAACACATATGCACTGAAATATATTGGAAAAAACCACCAGAAGAAAATTGAAATCAAAATCCCTCAATTTATCTAGTAAACCAACTGCGCACATACTTGCGTCTTGATCCCACTCACAATTGTCTTTATTACGCATTGATTCAAATAAATCCTTTAGATCAGACTTGAGCTCTTTTACTATAGTAAGCAGTCTACTGTAAAATTCCAACGGATTTGTGACACGTAAGGAACTCTTTTTTATCATTTACATTGAAAGCATGAACTCTCTTCCTTGATTTAACAAAATAGGTACTAAATGCTGTAAGGGAAACAAAGAAACGCTTGAGGGATTCAGCTTTTCTGTCTGCAGTTAAATCTGTAAAACTGATTAATCTTTCTTCAATTGTTCCCTCGGTTGTTATAGCGGAAGGTAATTGATAGGTGAGACTTTTGGCTAACATAGGAAGTTTCATCTAATATCAGAGATACACAAGATGCTTCAGAAATCCCTTTTCTGATTTTGTTGGTCATCACTGTGTTAATGCTAGATATTAAATCGTTCTGTATATCTGGCGAGGTAGCACGAAATACAGTGGGCTTTTCAAGGTGTTCTTTGAGAGACATGTCTTGCTTGGGTAATTCATTTACATATTCAATGAAATTCCGTCTATTGAATGCTTCAGCATTCTCAATGTGGTCACGAAATACAAGTCCTTGCTCCCCTGAAAAGCAGACAGCTCTTATCAAGTGTGGCAGTATTTTTTTTTTTTTTTTTTTTTCCCTAACTTCCACATTATGTTGATCAATGGATCTTCTATACTCATCACTCAAACAAAATTGTATTCTTCTGTTCTTACCAAACATTTCCAGTTCTTTCTCACAAAGGATGTGACTGAAGGAATACTTGTGCTTTTTTACTGCTTTAGCTATGTATATTGTTTAAATCATTATATCCGCTTAAATAAGATCTGAAGCTTTCCTGGTACGCCAGGTATGTATTCGAGGCGTTCTCGGGCTTCAAGTCAGGTGTAGTGATGTAGAGCCATAGACGTTTCGGAGTGTGCATCTCTCCCATTATCCTGGCTTGAAGCCCAGAACGTCTAGAATATCATATCCGCTTGTGGCCCAAACAGACCTTTCTGTGGAAAACAGATGACATAACCAACAACAAATTTATTTAGAGTCCTTCACACACAGAGCCATGATTCAGTTTCGTACACTTTACAACTAAAATGCCTCTGACATTTTTAGTATTGGTTTTATAGTAAACAATGTTTCTGGTTATTATTTATTTATGCCAACAAGCTTACAACTGGTGTTACTAAACACACAAACCGTGTGTCGGCAATGTTTAAGAGGTTGAATCAGGACTGAAAAATTCAATGCCATAGCCGTGGTTCAAAACCCGGCTATACCATTGAATTTTTCAATCCTGATTCAACCTCTTAATGTTTTCGATGTCATACTTTAACCACACTTCCTTTCTAGATAAAATTTAAACATTGGAAATATCCCACCTTCAATCTGTTGATTACACAGCACTCGGATTCCATATTTGCAGCAGTATGTTTCCAGGAAATGCAGCGTTCTCTCTACAACACGCGTTTCCTTCGTGGCGAACCATATGGAAGCACATGAGCAATGTGCATACCCTGCATTCGGTTTCCTTGTGTATTTTTCTTTTACACGTTCACTGCAATTACTGTTCAAAATGCTGCTTATTGTATTCCGATATGTGCAGAAGAGGCTAAAGTTGTTAATTAACTTTCACTGCCAAGGAAAATACTAAAAAGCTCAGTTTTAAACCGTATTAACTTAACAAGCGAGATGCACTTTTAGGAGTCACATCCACTGCACGCGCACATCGTTTGACATGACTGGCGTGAGGCTAGTAGCACCAACAGCCGCTCTGTTTCAATGCTTGGCGTGCTATGTCATATCAGATTGTTGCTGAAAATTTACTCCTCAGCAAAAATAATGCTAATTCGATTAATGTATAGATAATAGGAAAAGTTAACTAAGGAAAACTGGCTGGGTACATAATACATCACCCACGCCCCTGATTTTAGTCGTTTTCATGTGTTCAGGGTGCTTTTACACACACATGGACAGACACGGACGTTTTTCTATCTTTTTTCTGTTTTATTCAACGGGCTTCGCCATCAAATCTCAGCGGAATTTTGGGTCAAATTCTATACCTCCCCTACTTACTACACGGAGCAGAAACTAAAGGGCGCTTAAGCGCTGGCGGTTTAAATCACAGTGATGAAACCTGGTTAATATTTAGGATAGCAGGAGAGCAGAAAGGTCTTTTCTGTCTTCTTCTGAAAGCAGGATAAAAAGAAGGAAAGTGGAGTAGCGACAAGAAAGGGTTGGGATATGAAAGTACACAAAGGAAGCAGGCGGACAGCAAGTATGACGATGCATGCCTGATAACAGCACTCTGCCAGCGGCACAAACACAATCACATTGTACACTCTGCTTGCTTGCTTGCTTGCTTGCTTGCTTTTGAAATAAACTACAAGAGAACTTTCAAGAGTAGTGTCTTTGGTTAAAACCACACATTCCAAAAGAAATGCCGCTGCTTAATGTGGCTTTGAAAATTTCCTATTTAAAATGAATAATTCCTCGGTAAAACATGCACAACTTCTTTTGGGCGAAAACAAAGATTGCGCTCAACTTAACAACACGTGACCTAGAATTTTTATTTTCTGAACTACTTATAATAAGTAGGGGTAGTATTGCATTGCACCCATAGACATGATGTCGAAATTTCACCAGAAACACATGTTTTGAGACTCCTTGAATTCAAAAGAAGCATTTTAGAAAAAAAAAAGTTCTCTGTGTATGTGTATGGGTGCATGTGTGTGTGAGTGTGTGTGCGCGCGCGCGCGCGCGTGTGTGTAGTGTAACTCAAAAACGAAATGTCGGTTAAGAATCCCTCAAGGGTGCGACAAAGATCTTAGTGACTTCGAACAGCTGAAAAGGAGTTCTATGTTAAGGATGTTTTCACACTTGTAGAACGATGGGAAAAGTGTATACAAAGGAATGGAAACTGTTGAAAATTAACAAAAATGTGTAGACTAACTTGGTTGGTCTAGAGAATTAAGATTACGATTTTTAAAACTTGTTGCTCACGACTTTCAGCATGACTCTCGTAGATATATATCTTGATGTGAGTAGCCATGAAAACTGGGAACGAAGATCCAGAACAATCAGTAGAAACAGCCGACAGATATAGAAACGGAGATAACACAAAAGCTGTATATTCGACTGTATATAAAGGCGTTCTTCAGGAGGTTCACAATGACAGATGCGGAAGTAATGCAAAACTAATGGTTAACATATTTCTTTTCTTTTTACTAAAGAAAAAACCTTCTTGAATGCACTTTTTAGCTCCAATGTGTTTGCTTCGTAAATGCTTTTTAGTCTTTTATGACTTTTGAATTGATATTAGGACGAATTTTAAAGGCTATGTCCGTCAGAAAATATTGGGCCTTGCAATGGTCAGCAAATTATCAAAATCGCTGCGGTGACTTTTGGATTAACCTACATAAACATATGCATGCAAATTTTCTCTCTTTATAATATTACTATATCACCTATGCTGAAATCACACCTGAAAAAATGCGAGGTGCTTTATGGAAGCAGAAGTAATTCATCAAATCAGACTAGGTAACCTGAAAAAAATTATGTAGGCCGCTGATGCGTGTGTTTATCGAATGCCTAAACCTTAACTTTAGCTTACAGTTCCATCTCAAAAATAGTTGTTGCAGTGATTCAGAACGTCTTTGTCACTGTGATTATTCTGATACGTCTACACAGTCTAAAGAGTAACCATAAAAAAGGCCCACTTACCTTCTCTTCTAGCACTGTCCGAGAAATACCAAAATGTTAACTCTAACTTGGTGTGTTCTGCAAAACAGCCATAGCTTACCTGAAAAACAAAGTATATGTTTACAATAGGCTTCCATGTCAAGATCCATATCATAAATAACTTTAGTTTGTGGACTTATTTTCGGCTACCTCGCCTGCATAAAAAGAAACGTTTATGGAATGCTAATTAATAAGTTATTAGCAACTAATTTTCATCCAAGATAAACATTCCCTACAATTCTGATCCAGTTTATTTGAAATTAAAAGCATCGCTAAATCCTTAAGGAAAAAAAATTTTTTTCTTAATTTGATGAATATTATACGAGATAAACTTTAGCATAGTTACTCAGGAAAATGTGCAAGATTCCAGCAGAAAAATGTAAGCGAAGCATCTTATAGTATTTGGTTATGCACAGAGGGTTGGTTCACAAAAGTCACTGTTTCCTTTATATTTCAGGGGCTGACCATTCTGTACAGTAGAAAGGGGCTTTCTCCAACACCCTTCTCGCTAGCGTTAGTATTTGAACTTTTGGATACATAGCCAACAAAGGTAGCCAGAACCAATAAGAAAAGCCAGAACGAATAAGAAGCTAGAAAAACTTGACTTGGCGAAGCAAATTCCGAAGGCCTTCAGTATTTTACTTGGTTTTAGGGACATTTTCAGAGTTCCACTCAATCACTTCTGTGGTGAATATTTTCTTGCGTAAGATTGTTAATCATAAAGCGCATAACTTGTTAAAATGTGAATATGGTAAACTTTAAATGGCTATTCACCGTATATCTATGCTAATTACAGCACGAATCAAATACCTTGTGTTTGTCACTCTAAAAGCATCCCCAAACCCTTACATGCAACCTAAATCAACGGACGTCGAGGCTGAACCCTACGATACGGCGTAGATATTGGCTAATATCTACTTCTCCGCGGGACCTCTTGACAGGTGACACGACCTGAGACAATAAACCCCACAAGTTTTATGTAACCTGTAATTTACGGTCTATGTAACCCATACCAAATACCGTACGTAGCATTGGTAGATGTATCATTATACACCTAAGGACAAGGCTAAGATTGCTTGCTATGCAGTCTGTCCACAGTGAGACTTCGAAATGTTGAAATTTATGTCTTTTTTTCACGCGTACAGCTGTGATTCCGAAAGGAACCAAAGCAGAAACTCAAACATTGTATGTGCTAATATTTTAGTGCGCTCAATAGCCATAACAGCGCTGCAACAATAGATTGTTTCCAAAATGTAGATTCCAAATGAAGTACACAGGTATTATTACATACTCGTACCTGTTACATATTGAATCAATTATCCACGTGCATTGAAACTTTCGTCGAGTGTACAGCAAGGATCTTCGGACATTCGAGATTATAAGGAAGTAGTGTGACCAGTTTTTGGCGACTGGAAATGTTTTGAAAGGACCCGGTGATGATAAACACAGAAGAAACCAGCAACGCGTTTTTGCGGAAGTCAGTAAGATGAACAGCGAGAAAACTTAGTACGAAATGGTCGAAAGTTTAGAATTTCTTCACCGTATACTGCGTCTGCCTATATGTATAAACAAGGTATACCTACATTCTACAAGAAATCAAGTCTGATGATCGATCAAAGTGAGAAGCATTTGCAATCAATGTGCTGAATCGCATTGCTGAGGACCAGACCTGTATGAAGCGCGTAATATTTCAGATGAGGCTACCGTTCACGTTTCAGGGGAAAAGAATCGCCACAATGTTAGTATTTGGGTTACAAAAAACCCCATGCATTCGTTTATAGAGCACGTGCGTGACAGTCTCAAGTCAAATTCTTGGGCCGTTTTTCTTTAAAGAGGACATTATCACTGATAAGTTACCTGCATATGTTGGAAAATTGGAAAACTGTGCAGCCATGTGGCTAACATCCGTCAGTAGAACACTGCCCCACTACATTAGTCTTTCAGCCCGACATTTTTAAATGACACATCTCCATATCACCATTGCAGTCCAACTCCTTAGGCTACCGATTTTACACCACTAGATTTCTTCTGGTGGGGAGACTATCAAAGACAGAATGTAGACTACGAGAGTGAATGGTGTACTGGAATTGAAACATCGTATAAGAGATGTCATATTCTCTATCACAGAAAACATGTTTTAAATAGTAATGTGTACTTTACAAAAAATTAGGCATTTCTTATGCCTCTTAAGGTACGAACTGAACGGACATTGAAAAATTGATGGGTACATTACCATTTTCATGTATATATGTAACAGCAAAGCTCCCTAAAATAATTCTGTTAGAATATAAGCGTAGGTTGACCTTTTTTTTTTGTTCTACAACCAAGAAGAAGAAATGGATTCAGATTTACACTGTAACGACAAAGATTATTAGTTATATATTATAAAGTGAAAATAATTGTGAATTTTATGCGATTCTCAAAAAAGAAACTGTATCGCAACTGACAATAATTGAAATCAAGTAATTGCAGTGAGTGTCGCAAGGAATATTGACTTATTACAATTGTTGGCTTGTCTAGCCATTTTGTTCGTTAGCGTCAAAGTGCGCCATTGTTTAGCGGAAAATTTGTAAAAGTTATTCATACAAAGGCTAGCGACTTTTGAGTGCTAATAAAACATTTAAGATTTTCTTGAAAGTAATATTAATTTTTTCATCAATATAATATATCCGTACTAGCACTGTGATAATATTAAAATAATCTTCAAGTTCTCCGAGTGACGCTAGGCCGCGAGAACGTTCACACACATACTCACACACAGACTTTCTCTCCAGCAAAGGATTATAAAGGCCCATTGTTATAAAATATGTTGTAATGACACTGATTTTCTTTTACGTTGTACTTGTTTTAAATGTTGGATTCTCGCTGTGGACACTATGCATATGTACGAGGGAAACTTGATAACTCCGTGACTTTGCGCATGAATCACAGGTACCAAAGTCGTACACCTATTCGGTATACAGTTTCAGAAATGTATTATCATCTGTTTCTTGGGGTATCGTTGGGAGTCAGTAAAAGCTTTAGTTTTCTGTTACTTCATAGAAAATAGAGAAAAGTGAATTTTGTATTCGCATAAAGCATTATTTTTTTAGTTGTAAGACAATGAAGGAAACGGAAGAAATGCTGAAAAATTATGGAGACTGTGCTCCATCACAATAAAAGAAGTGGTGAGCAAAGTTCCGGGTATTGTGACGGAAGGCACACGAGTGAAAATCGTGAGATAGCCAAGATCCTACACATCTCAAATAAATGGATACGTAATATCCTGCAGGATTGTTTGGATATGAGAAGCTGTTGGCAAGACGGGTGCCGCAATTGCTCACAGTTAACAACAAGCGGAACTGTGTGACCTTTTGAACATGTTCCAGCGCAATCCAAATGAGTTTTTGTGGCAGTTGATGAAACCTGGATCCATTGCAGTGAGTCAGAGACAAAGCAACAATCCAAGCAATGTATTTCCTTCGGCAAACATACTCCAAAGAAAGCGAAAACCTTTTGTTAGCAGGAAAACTTATGGTAGCCGTCTCTTGGGATTCCTAAGGCGCGATATTCATTCATTACCATAAAAAGGATAAAATGATTCATATTATGCCACAATACTGAAACAGTTTGTCAAGAAACTGCTACATCAAAGACCTCATCCGATGTAGAAGAAAGTTCTCATTCACCAGGATAATGCACTCGCGCACCCGTCTGACGTTGTCATTGCAACCTCACTGCTACCTCATCCACCATATTCTCCAGATTTGGCGACTTCAAGCTACTTCTTCTTCTCTTTGCAAACCTCAAAAATTGGGTCGGTGGGGAGAACTTCACATCCAATGAGGACAGCATGTCAGAAACAAATTGAATTTTGCAAGCTTTAGAAAAGCATATGTTATGGAAGGGTTAAATTGGAGAAACGTTGAGCAAGGCTATAGAGTTAAGTGTTGATAAATAGTTCTCTTTTTAGAAAAATACATCTTTTCATTAAAGAGTTACGACTTTATTAAACCGCCCTCGTATATATCGTTCTTGAATGCGTTCTTGGTGTGAAGAAAAGTCTGCATTTACCTACATACAAAGATTTCTAGTATGTGTACCTAAGCTAGGCAACCTGCTAAGTATGTTAGTCAAACATTAATGGCAGAGTTAGAATAACAAAACAATGTCAAGACTGCTCACATTAATTAAGGAAACAACTCACTTCTAGCATCAAAAAAGGAACTACAATTTTAAAATGAAGATTTCGCTGATAAGTTGAATATAGTAGTACCTTCCAAATGTTTCCTTAGGTGTATAAGTTGTATGTCACTAACCAGAAGTCAACTAGTATAATTCCCAGATAAATTGGAGTGAATTTAGGAACTCAAAGGACCTGCAAGTAGCTTGTCTGCAGAGAGCACTCTGATTTTATTAATATACAAGTCCATTTTACTTCAGTATAAATGCCATTAGCAAAGAAATTCACGACTTTCAGGGTATACTTCGTTATTGAGTCTCGATTTATTTATCCATTACACTATTTTTAAGCATTTGAAATTAAATAGTAGTTACTTGTAATATATAATAGGTAGAGAAGGCATTGCATTCCACACAAAAATTCTATACTGACATTTCACTGGAAGCACACGTTTATGGTCCCCTGAATAAAAGAAAATACATTAAAAACAACTCCATGGTTGTCTCCTTCTCTCTCTCTCTCTCTCTCTCTCTCTCTCTCTCTCTCTGTGTGTGTGTGTGTGTGTGTGTGTGTGTGTGTTAGTGTATATATGTGTGTGTGCGCGTCTCTGAAGAGCATAACTCAAAAATGCAAAGTGCATTAAATTAGTATTGAAGTTTATCTTTTTCCAAGAATGCCACAGGAAGAAAATTCCCCACCCTAAACTATCATTTACATAGAAAAATTTTCGAAAACTTTGAGCTCCTGAAAAAATACTGTAAATAGCTCATATCTCTAAGATATTTTCTCAAGAAACGAAATATTTATCTTGACTTTTCTGACTATCGTTTAATCCTATTGTATTCTCCTAGTCCCATTGGTTCATGTCGTTCACAAGGTTTGTGAATCCATAAGAAACGAATAAGATCTTGGATCGAGTGTGCTGCTATGTTGTGTGAGAATTTTGACAAAATTAATGAGTTTGTGCTTTCTTTGGATCCAGTCGACGCAGGTGCATTTTCCAAGGCACAGCAACTTCTGTTACCGGAGAAAATATATAATTTGCAGACAGAACTATATTGTGTCCATAGTTACAAGTACCTGACTGCAGCTATTAAGCTATTAGAAGAACAAGATTTGGAAAAGGAGAGTGAGTAGGTGAGTGATTGGGCTTTAAGGGCCCGTCGACAGCTAGGTCATTAGAGCCCCGGAAAAGGAGCAACTGGGGCGTATTTTTACTTTCGTGAGGGAACAGTTAGATGGCTTTCCCAAAGTGTTCAAAGAATCCATACATTGAGGATTTTACCATATCTGTAGAATTGCCATTTCGAGTGAATACAAGATTTGCCCCACTGGTTTCCGTGAATGTCGAAAGAAGCTTTATCATCTACAAAGACATTCTATCTCCTAATAGAAACAGACCTACTTTTAAAAATATAGAGATGCTTAATGTCTTGCAGTACAACAGCTTAATGTGTTTTCCTTCTTCTGATGAGTGATAACTTGATGTACTTGTTTGTAATTCAATAAAGTAGAATAGAGGAACGAGAAATTGTTGAATAAACCAGCACGTTTTTGTCCCCTTTTTTACCTTATTTGAGCACCTCCCCCCCCCCTGCCTATTTTTTTCCCCTTTCTCTAAGGTAAGTAGGGGAAGTATTGTATTCCACCCAAAACATCGATCTTGAGATTTCACAGAAATATGATTTGAGACTCCCTGAATTTAAAAGAAAGTAAAAGATGCGTGTATGTGTATGTCTATGTGTCTGTTAGTCTGTGGACAGCATAACTCAAAAACGAAAAGTAGGTTAAAAACCAAAGTTGGCATTTAAGTTAAATGTCTTTCAACGATGCGACACGAAGATTTTGAAGAATATAGCCCCACCCTAAACTATCCTTTACATTTTGATTTTCTTGAAAATGGCTCGACGATTTTGATCAAAATGTCATATGTTTAAGATATTTTTATGAAAAATGAAATGCATATTTTGAATTTTCTGGCTACAGCCCCTGTAGTCGTATTTACTCTGAACGACTTTTGCATAACTGGAAAACCGTTAGATATAGACCAAATCATACTCTACAAAAAAATGTAGATCTTGCTAAAATACACACTTGATGTCTAAATAAATTTTTAGTAGGATGGATCATTTCGGAGATATTCCTTGTTATGTGTGTGAGTTTCGAAAAACAAAACTGTCCTGAATTGGAACATCGTTATTCGTTTATATGTTAAGCGTGCAAAGAGGATGGGATCCCAAAGCTTTAAAAGATTCGACTATCACTCACAGCCTACTGTAAATATTCCCCTTGCACCTATAAAGAAGTAAACAATAAGATAATTTGTACAAATGTTTATCTTAACCAACACGAAGAAGATATAGGAATAAGAGTTTGTAAGAATGGTTAGTACAAGAGTAGAGAAAGTCATGTGGGTGCAATACATCAGATTTTTCTTATGAAATTTGCACATAAAAATCCTAACCCTGATAGTAATAATAAATGTTTGTAAAAATACTTTGTACAAGTGTGGAGAGGGTTATTTGAGTGTAACATATCAAACTTTCATTATCTGTAGCAAAAGAATTCTTGCTTCTTTCAACATGTATATTCATAGTGTTTATTTGCAAAATAGCAGTTCTCGCTATCTTAACGGAATGTAATGAATAGGGCTTGGAAGTTCATGCCCTAAAAGCACTGAAATATGCATGCAAATATGCTCTTAAAAACTTCAAAATATGCCAGAAATATGCAGTATTTCATTAGAACAGTTCATGTCCCTTTGCAGTAGACCAGTTAGTGTAAATAATAAAGTTACCTTATTCCTTAGAGGTTGAAGCAGAAGTGGTCCCGCTGCTACTATTAACTGTTAAATTGCAGTTCACAACCCACACTACACAAAGTTTCAACAATAAAACGTCGTCTATTGTCTGGCAAAACACTTTTGTAACGTGAAAAACTTCTTTACACGTCACAAGATGTTATAGGGGCATATTTAAATGATGTTAACTGTTTCACAGAGAGTCAACTCTCTTGGTGTGACAGATGGTTTTCTTTCGAGGATGTCTCGAACATCGCACATCTGTTTATAACCAGAATTTTTTGAAATTACATAATTCACTTTCTCTTTCACTTTTTATCCTATGCTACCAGGAACCGAACTTAGATCACGTATTGTTTTTTCAAAGCCAGTAAGTGATTCATGCAAAGGAAATCCTACAGCTTCCAATGCCGTTAAGGCTGTTGGTAAGAAAGAAAAATGGGCAGATGTGAAACTAAGAATCTTTTTTAACCCAGTGCCTGACAGAATATTTTGCACAGTTTGTATTCATGAAGCATCGTTCGAGTCCAATGAATTAACAACCTCTTCGATCATTTCTATGTGCTCAGCATAATATAAAACTGCATCGACCCATGTTCCCCATCGAGTTAACACCGGTGCAGAAGGAAGTTGGATATGAGGTGCTGTTGATCTAAACAACTTAACTCTTTTAGGAGATTTAACAAAAATTCTCTTTGTACTGGACACAAATCTATCTACCAGTGGGAAAGAATCGCGTATTGTCTCAGAAATTCGATGAAGAGCGTGTGCCTAATAAGTTATATGAATTAAGTTAGGAAAAGTACCTTTCAGAGTTTTTCCTGATTTTACCATATAAGGTAACAAATAAAAGCAACCAATTGTATTCGATTCCACATGGACATTGTAATTTCAAAGAGTCCATCACAAACTGTGTCACAGTTACATTGTCAGTCAGGCGCGGCTCCTCAGGGTAGGCAGGGTAGGCATTGCTTACCCTATCGTAATACATCAACAAATAATGTTTAACTATGATTCTGCATTTTATCATTTGAACCGTCATTTTTCCCTAAATTGCAGTTCAAGAAAAGTTTTCTCGGTTATAATGACCAGCGCATGGTCAAATCCTTTAATCTCAATTCCGATTCATCAAAACTGCGCTGCGTGTTTGAAACGCGCGGCAGAAATGATACGCATGGAACCTGGGTAGTGGAGAGCAGGCTAGCTTAACCTCTGCCTGCCCGGCCCCATTTCCTCAGTACGAGGCCCTTGAACAGGGATAAGGAAACATTCGGTCTGTATATGCACTCCGAGCATGCGTAGACGCGTCTGCCAGCAGTCCGAACACTTGCCTGCCCAAGTCCGAATTTATGCGACATTTTCCGAACAGCCATACTCCACGAACGAAGATCTCAGAGATCCGAATCTGTCGTTATCTCGTGTAATACCAGTATGACCGACTTAATTAGTGAACTATTACAAATTTCGCTTTCGTGGCGCACTGACAATGAAAAGAGGAGTGTTTTAGCTATTTAACACAAAGCTGCAGTCAGACAATTTTTCAATTTCTTAATCTATTTTAGTCATGGGCGTCGCGAAACGGGGGAAAGGGGGCCACGGCCCCCCTCCCTTGGAAGTTGGTGAACTTAATGTGCAGTCAGTTACTGACTTTTAAACTATTATTTTAATTTTGATGTAAAGAACAATTTTTGTTTAGCACAAATTAATACGGTTATCTGCAACAAATACTATAAATTTTGACAGTAAAATGATTTAATATTATATGATTGAAAATTTCCAACATGTGCCCCCCCCCCTGGAAAAAAGTCTGCCGACACTCGTGATTTTAGTTTTGGCGGTAATTCGTCCGTAAGCCACACTCATTCACTCTGCTCTTATTAAACAACCAAACAATATATTGTTTGCGTTATCCGCAATGACTTCGCCCCCTATATTTCGGATAAACGGGGTTTATTATTAAATTATTATTATTATTATTATTATTATTATTATTATTATTATTATTATTATTATTATTATTATTGTTGTTGTTGTTGTTGTTGTTGTTGTTTGTTACTGTTACACTTTGCCTACCCTAAAATTTTGACTGCGAGCCACCACTGTTGTCAGTGGCCGACAATTTGCACATATTAAGGAGATAAGGAGTCTTTTGTTCATTATTTAAGGCACCCACGATTATATTAGCAATGAACGGCGTTCAGAATCAGAGGTTTCATCAACAGACAACCACACAAACTGATCCGCTAAGTTTTGTATATTTGACAATACGTTGTTGTAACAATGCCCTACATAAGTTTTACGCAGTGTACTTTCTTCAGGCATATGTTGTTGAGTACACTTAGCAAGAAAGTTTTTAAATATCGGATTATTAATTTTGAACAAGGGAATATCAGCAGCTAAAAATACTTGGCACAAGTCATAGGAAAATCCAGTAACCCTACTTCCTAAACACTCTACTAATTGTTTTAGAACAGGTTGTTTGTTTGCGAGTTTTCCGATTAAATTCTCCGTATGTTTTGCTGTGTTTATGTGCTGAACTATTTGAAATCTTTTCTCACCCCCTACATTTTTGTCACACGCTCAACAAAACAGTGTCCTATTATCTGTAGATATTAAATCACCGGAAAACTCTTTCTGTAAATTAATTAATCTAGCACTCGAAGTTGGTTTTATTCTCGGCATTTGAAGAGCTTTTTAACATTTTATACGCCTAATTTAATTTGGAGGGAACCAGTTCACAACACTGTTACGTTTGAAGACCACGCAGAGGCAAGCGGTGCTATAATCGTGCTGCTCAAAACGTTGACCTAACTTTATCTTTGTTAATATAAACCTCTCAGATAACGCACTGATTATTCTCTACGCACAAACATATAATGAGAGGATGGAAACAGGGGATTCACTGCATAACAACATGACTCAGCATTGCTTCTCGCCACCTCGCGAGTTACATCATCATATGCAATACTACCAATATGAAAAATATTATCCAGGTGATTACACAAAAAAAAAAAAAAAACCATATAAATTATTAAAGTATGCTATATAGAGGCTATAGTATTGAAATAATATATATTTATCAAAATGAAGAAAATATGCAGTTATATGCACCATAAAATCATGTCCAAATAACTTAAAATTCCATAATTCGTGCACATAATGTTAAAAGATACATTTTAACCCCTATGAAAAACACATTCAAATGCATGAACTTCCTAGCCCTAGTAATAAATATTAGTAATAATCGTGCCTCGCTGAACATCGGCACTGACAATTACGTAAATGTTATTAATCCAAACAAAACCGATAATGCTGACAATTACCGCACAAGACTCCTAAATCCGGTTTATTAGAACTTTGACCGACTGACTTTTATTCTTCCACGTGGAGCTTGCTCGTAGCCCACGCTTACCCACTCCACTGTGGCTGCTGAGCTGCGTACCATTTTTCACAAAAGTAAATACCCACCTTGAGTGAGACGTGCACGAAGGTTCACCTAATTCTCAGGCGTTCCTAAATAGACGGCATGAGAATGCAACTTGTCATATATGTATGCTTCCCTTGCTGTTCAAAGGGGATGGCAGTCTGGCTCACCTCGCAACTTTGAGAAGCGATATTTCAGCAATCACTCTAAATTAACGCTTAAATATTGCAAATTCAGGTTACTACATTTGCAAAAAATATATTGCTATAGGCTTTTGATTAAATACCAGACGAGAAGTGAAAAACAATGCAAGTGTTGAGCTCTTTGCTTAAAGTAAGCTGAATAACTCACACTTCACAACTCCTGTGTTCGGTGTTAGCTGAGAGAGTTAAAACGCGTTACAGCGGACTCACAGTGGCTTCGTAGACTTGGATCGAATGCCCCTAGCGCAGAATTGTTTCCCTCTTCCTTTATGTCTCAATATAACCTGTTCCAAATATACAATATTATCATATTGCTGCAATACGATTGAAATTTTAGAACTGAAAGCTTTAAAAGATATTGATTACAATTGCTGCAGATAACACAGGGAATACGCCTGCTTCAACTGCCAATCATTCTTCCAGAAATTAATATATAATATTTTCCTTTAAATACCCACATTCAGAGGTGTTTCTCTATAAATGTCAACGGATATTAGCATATTAAAGAATTTGCTTTCGTCGTGCACTGTCAATGTTTAGCTTACAATGAATGGATATAAGAAAGCATTATATCTTGTTTATGTTAGGAAATATCAACATGCACGACTGTTTGGAGTACAAGAAGTGCCTATGAGTAAACACCAAACAGAGAACAAAGACTTTGAGAACGTTCCGGAAGTTTCGAACGTCGGTTTATTTGTGGAACCATCAAGAAATTTTCTAGAAAGATGCGTGCTAAGTCATTCCCAGTGTAAAAGTTTGTCGAACGGTAGCGAGGAGTAGTTTTTGTGAGACAAAGGGAACAGTAGTAGGTGATGGAATCGTGAGTGTCGAACGAGGCAGCTGTTAGCAGTGTGTGTGTGTGTGTGTGTGTGTGTGTGTGTGTGTGTGTGTGTGTATGTGTGTGTGTATGTGTGTGTGTGTATGTGTGTGTGTGTATGTGTGTGTGTATGTGTGTGTGTGTATGTGTGTATGTGTGTGTGTATGTGTGTGTGTATGTGTGTGTGTGTGTGTGTGTGTGTGTGTGTGTGTGTGTGTGTGTGTGTGTGTGTGTGTGTAGTCTTCGTCGTGAGAGAACTGTGTATATTGACAGAGACATTTTGGGGATTCAACGTCACGTCGGAGGGTTGTAGTGAGAAGCACTTTTAGTCAGTGCGATGGTCGAAGCCAGCAGTTTGTTACACAGAGGGAATCGAAAGCCAGAAAAATGTGTGTCAAGGCTGCACGAGGACTCAACAGCTGTGAGTTGCAAGGTCGCAAAGAACTGTAGATTGTGTTAAAGATAAAAGAGAAGTGTTTTTGTGCTTCAGTTTTAGGAGAAAAATAAAGTGGCAGAAAAAGTAATTGAGCTTAATTGACATTTGTCACAGTACTACTACACAACTGTAATATGAAAACCAGGAAGCTATCTTAATCATTTATGTAATGAACGTCACTTTTACTAAAAACAAGTTTCATAGTAAAATTAATGTGAAATCCATGTTAACAAATACATGATATGACTCCTAGAATGACCGTATCTGTAAACTTATAAAGTTAATTTCTTATAATATTGATGTTCTTAACTTCACACGTGATATTACTTTGTTATTGATTAGTGTTCATACTTTCAAGTGGCGCTCCACACAAATCGTTTTTAAGAGTAATTTACACACTACTTTTTCTATGACACACAAAATGTCGCAAGATTATTATTCACTTGCCTTTACTTACTCTTTATTTCCTGTATTTTTAACAGTATAGTTTTACATACACGAATTTACGCCAATAGACTTATTTGTACAGTTTTTGTGTACGAAATACACAACTAGATTCTTAATCACTAAAAGTTGTTATCACAGTTACATTTAAAATACGAATGTACGGAAGCTCAACGTCACGACGCGTCGTGCATTGCGTATAGCGTGTCAGCGTCACACTATTGCTTTTTTCCCCTTTTTCTTGGAACAAACACTACATTTGGCTCTTTTAGGATTTACCACCGGCCATCGTTTTTTGGAGAATCGAAGTTAGCTATTTTGGTCACTTTAGCACGAATAGATCGTGGTATATTACTCTAGAGCCCTTTTCGTCTTAATTGGCTTTGCTAGCACATATCCAAGTTCTCTGAAAAAGTATCTCGTTTTCATTGTGGTTTGAGAATTATATGTGACAATAACCTGTAAATTTATACCTGCAACGTTAATCATTCTAAAAAATAGTGTCAACGACCATCTTTTACAAGCCTTAGTACTGAGTAAGCTTCATACGTTTGATCAACTACATCAACACCACTTAAGCAGGTAATAATTTCCGGTGTTTTATACTGATTAGTTGATGGACCAATTTGATCACCATGATCCATGGTAGAGACAGTTTAAACATTTTTTTCCTTCCCGGTAGCACACGTGACCAATGACATGTCTCTCTGAAATGCCAACCCCGAACTCATTGGTTCCCTTTTCGTATTAATTGTTAAATGTGCAGGATTTTTCTCTTATTGCTCTTCGAAGTCCCAAAATGACGTTTTTAGTTTTAATAGTTCATTGCAGGTAGGTGTCAAGATCTGGAAGTCCGCAACAGGGTTCTGTAGGTCCGGTATCGTGGTGCTGAAGGAAGGCTGTTGATGGTCAACTGAAGTTAATAGCCATAGACATATTATACAGAACAAATTCCTCCGGAGAGCTACAAATTCCCCAGGGTTTATAAGAAATATTCAGCTCATCGCCAACTTCACATGCACATTCTTTAGTAGAGTGGGTGCTCAAGCATACATCCTGAACAACAGATCTCCACTTAAAATACTGAGGGTAAAATTACCACAACAGTTCAATCAGATAATATAGGTTACTTACGTAAACAATCATTCACTATACTTATGTTAATTTTATAACTTGCTCCATTTACGCATTGTCAAGTTACGCATAGTAATATGTTTATTATTACCCATTTAAAATTATGTATAATTCAATATGTTACATAAATCAACATGGCAAACCTCAAATGGTACGTATTTTTGAGTACTTCACTTCTGATCTGTATAGCATTTGTTGAGGACACAGAGTAGCTGAGGACATCTACCGTCAGTGATTATAACCAAATAGTTGTTGTTGACGCCACCAGATGCGTTTTTGTTCTTGTTTTGTTTTGTAAAAATAAAGAGAGTTTAAGTATGGAGACCTAGCTGTTTGTGTACGTTATTTATACTACGGCATACTGGTGCCGAAACCTAATTACTGTTCGAATCACGGATCACTACATCACGAAACGAAACATCTTGAAGATTTCAAGCAGAAAATACTAAGTTAAAGTGGCAGTGAAGTGCAGATTACTTGAAATAAGACACGGAACCTCACAACGCCACACGACGACACCATTTCAACACAACGGATAAGTACAACATTCCATTGTATACGGGTTGATTTGCATAACGCAGCAGTATGTTTGCAATAACACTTGCTACATTACTTTCATTGATTTGGTAGAATTGTGTATTATGTATGCTTGATAACCTCATCAGTTTCGAGTAGCCATTTTTTTTTTGCCATTGCCAACGCCATCTGGTTGCCTCTTGGAATAGCACAGAGCACAGCTGTTCTTTCAAGCTCGCCCCATCTCTCCAGCCATAAATCAAGACAAATCCACTTAGCTAACAGACCTATTCTTATTCACATAATGACGGACAAAGAACAAGAACTTAAGAAACTTAAACGAAAACGTACCACTCAGCGCAATAATTGTACACGGTTTGCAACATCTTTAAATGGCAGTAATGACTCTACAGATCCAGCTGAGATCGAACACATCAGCGATCGTCTTCAGGATACTTTAAACATGTTACTCACCTTAGATGATTATATTCATGACATGTTAACAGACGAAGAATACGAAGCAGACGCACAGACTTGCGAAGAATATTTAGACAGATCGAAGCGCGCACTTCAGCACGCCAAAACCCTCCTTACAAAGAAGAAAGACAAGCCTGGTGTGCTTTCTACTACTAATAACTATTCTGACGGTATACCCACGGTCATACAAGGGGTTAAACTACCCACAATACGGCTCGAACCCTTTTCCGGTGATATAGAAACTTGGTGCAGGTTCTGGGAACAGTTCCAGTCCTCAGTTGACAAGAACCCCACAATATCTGACATAAATAAGCACGTGTTTCTAAGAGGATACCTCGAAGGAGAGCCAAAGCGACTCATAGATGGCATAGCAGTGAGCGCAGATACCTATGAACAGACGAAAAAGATACTTGTAGCACGATACGGAGACAAGGATAGAATAATCCAGGCCCACCTTGACTTCCTGGAAAATTTAAGACCTGCTTTGTCGGAAAGTCCTCAAGAGTTGAACTCGACGTACGTGGAGTGTCATCGCAGAGTACAAGCCCTCATAGCCCTAGGGGAAGATGTAAACCTATACGGACGTATATTGGCTCCAAAAATCCTACGAGCTTTTCCAGCTGAAATTTGCAGACGCTGGCTAATACACGCAAAGCGAGAAAACATTACAGAAGGTCACATGATGTCATTAATGGCGTTTCTCAATGAAGAGGTAGAGGGATCGCTAACAACTGAGAAGATCAGAGGAGAAACCACCACGTCCGCTCCATCCTTCTATACTCCGACAGCGGCCACTCTTCAAATTTCTGCAAAAAGGGAAAAATCAAAACCGATATGGAAGAAAACCATAAATCCATTCTGCGTCTTTTGTGAAAATAAAGGCCACTGGGCCCAAGAATGTAAAGAAATAACCAACCTGGAAGACAGAATACAAAAGCTCAGACTTTCCACGCGATGTTTTCTTTGCCTTAACAGAGGACACACTGTCCACCAGTGCAACAAGAAAGGAAAAGTTTCTTGCTCAAATTGCAAGCAACTTCATCACATATCCGTCTGTAACGCCAATAACACGCCACCCACTACTGTCAGCAAAATTCAAGTGGCAACATCACATTTATCATTTCTCCAAACTGCTCGTGTGTGGATCAAAGGGCCCACGGGAATTTCTAAACTCACACGATGTATCCTGGATGCTGGAAGTCAATCCAGCTTCATTGCACAGGTTCTAGTAGACACTCTCAAACTAAACGTAACTGACAAGCGAGACCTATCGGTGAAATCATTTGAAGCAACGTCCACTGGTTCCCAACTACGACGGCTTGTTCAGTTTGACATTATCGGATTTTCAACAAGGAAAACCGTCACTCTCACGGCCTTTGAAAGTGACAACACTTATTCATCGCATCAAAGTGTCACCCAGGACTTCAGTAATCTAACGCTTGCTGATCCGGGAACTAACAACGAAGAACTTCCTATTGAGATATTAATAGGTGCTGACCATTACTGGAAGATAGTAAAAATGGAACAGCTAATGCCAATAACGCCTTCACTTGTACTGCTTCCTACAGTCTTCGGCTGGGTTCTGACAGGTAACCGGTCCGGAGCTTCAGTTAATCACGTTACGACCTACCACATCTCAACCACTGACTGCGAAATATCCGATGAATCCATGAGACAGTTCTGGGATCTGGAAACAATTGGTATTCGAGAGACACATGGCAGACAAATGTCCGGGAAAGATGCAACTATCCTACATGAATTCCACAAAACATACTGTATCCAAGACGGTAGAAGAGTTGTATCACTTCCACGTAAAAAGAGCGTAATTTTGTCAAATAACCTGCCAATAGCTGAGAGAAGATTCCAGACTCTTGAGCACCGAATGCAACACGATTCGGTTTTCAAGGCAATGTACCACGCACACATGTTGGACTACATCGTAAAGGAACAAGTCGAAATAGCTCCAACGAACGAGACTCCCGGAAACGTCTTCTATCTACCACATCACGCAGTCAAGAAGCAAAAGAAAGATGGCACTAAATGGAGGATCGTGTTCGATGCCTCTTCTCATGAGCGAGGCCAACCGGCGTTGAACGACGCACTAGAAATGGGACCTAATCTCCTACCCGAAATCGTAGCGACGTTACTCAGATTCAGAGTGTATCCAACTGCCCTTGTCTGCGATGGCAGTCAAGCATTCTTACAGCTAACTCTACATGAGAACGATAGGGATCTAACAAGATTTCTATGGTACCGAGTGGAACCTCATGTTGATGGAATTACGCAGGCGAGCACGGACATTGTACCGTATCGCTTCAGACGATTGCCGTTTGGACTTACCAGTAGCCCGTTCCTCCTTTCGGCAACCTTGCGAGAACTTGCAGCCATGTATCATGAGAAGTACCCAACTGCAGCACAACTTCTAGACAGCTGTACCTTTATGGACGATTTTGCAGCCAGCGTAGATAATGATAACTTAGCAGTTACCGTTTATTATGAACTTATAGCTCTACTTCGACACATCAAACTCCCATTGTCGAAATGGTTTACGAATTTCCTACCACTCAGAGAAATATGGAGAGCAGAAGGTCAAGAGGTGAAATCAGAAACACGGGTTCTCGGTGTTAACTGGAATGCACAGTCGGACTTACTCTTTGCCACTCCAGAGGACATTACTCACGAACTAGTAGACAAACCAGCAACTAAACGCCTGCTTCTACGTGTTACAGCCAGATTTTATGACCCACTTGGTTTGTTTTCACCAGTACTGATCATCGGCAAGATTCTCTTTCAGGACACCTGGTGTAAGGGATTAAAATGGAATAGTATCTTACCAGTTGATCTTGGCCAGAGATGGCAAGCCTGGAATTCAAATCTGTCGTACTTGTCTTCTATTCAGGTTCCAAGATGGATTGGTGTATCCACATTAAGCGATAATCTGTCTGTCCATGTGTTTTGTGATGCTTCAGAAAGAGCATATGGCGCTGTACTATACGTTCGGTCAACCACTGACAACACTTGCAATGTCAAACTTGTCTTCAGCAAAAATAGGTTATCACCTGTGAAGAGAGTAACACTTCCCAGACTGGAATTACTTGCAGCCTTGGTTGGATCACGTCTTATTCGCTACTTCTGCAAGGAAACTGGAATTGATTCCTCTTGTGCCACCTTATGGAGCGACTCGGCCGTCACTTTGGGCTTGATTCGCAACAATCCAAATCGATGGAAAACCTTCGTTTGCAACCGTGTGACCGAAATTCATACGTATACTTTGTCTAGGCAATGGAGACACTGTCCCGGCATCGAGAATCCTGCAGACTACCTCTCAAGAGGACTACAAGCAAAAGAGCTGTCTTTGAAGGATTCATGGTGGAAGGGGCCTTCTTGGCTTGTCCAACATCCTAACTCGTGGCCTCGTGATATCACTGTGCCGGACACGGCTCTACCAGAAGAAAAGAAGATCTCTCAAGTCCTTGTTGTTACAGCCCCAGAAACACTGTTCAGAGCGTCACGCTACAGTTCATACTGGAAAATATTACATGTCACAGCGTGGATTCTTCGCTTTGTAAGATGCATAAAAGAGAAAAGAAAGGGATGTGTCAACTATTTATCTGCGGAAGAAATAGAGACAGCAAGGATGTATTGGATACGTCAGGTGCAACGGGAATGCTTCGGTACTGAACTAGCATCCTTGAAGAAAAGTAAACCACTGCCGAAATCTTCCAAGATTTTTCGATTTAATCCCTTCCTGCGTGATGATATTATTCGCCTTGGGGGACGTCTACAATTCGCAGATCTGACAAATGATGAAAGACATCCAGTGCTTTTAGACGGATCACATGCATTCACATACCTTCTTATCAGACAGACTCACATCAGGCTTCATCACATGGGTGTTCGTGTAATACTAGAAGAGCTTCGCTCGGAATTTTGGATTTTGCGAGCTCGACAGGTGATCAAAAAGGTCTTGCATGAATGTCTACCATGCAAAATATCCCACAAGAAGAGGTGTGAAGAGATCGAAGCCCCATTGCCATTGGATCGTGTTCGTTCTACTCGACCATTTGCCGTGACTGGCATCGACTTTGCCGGCCCACTCTACATCAAATCGGGGAACGAGATGAAGAAAGCTTACATCGTTCTGTTTACATGTGCAACGGTACGAGCTATACACTTAGAACTGGCTACGGACCTATCTACTGACAAATTTTTAATGGCATTCCAGCGATTTGTGGGACGCCGAGGAGTACCACGAATCATATACTCTGACAACGCTCAAACTTTTCAAGCAGCAAATAGAGAGCTTCAACTGTCAAAAGTTCTCACCGATCCGAAGACGCATGAATATCTAGCGCATCACAACGTGACCTGGAAGTTCATAGCTCCACGGGCGGCTTGGTGGGGAGGATGGTGGGAAAGGATGATCGGTTCCACCAAACGCTGTCTCAGAAAGGTACTTGGTCGATCACAGGTCGATGAAGAGGGACTCAACACTGTTCTGATCAGCATCGAAGCCACCCTAAATTCACGTCCCATTGTACAAGACGGGAGCAACCTTGAAGCTCTTACACCTTCCCATTTCCTCAACGGAGAGAAACTTACGACCATTCCGAACGGACCTGAGCCTGACGGAAGAAAAGATCTTACGAAGGAATTCCGAAAGAAGATGAAAATCTCCGAAGACTTCTGGCGAAGGTGGAAAAAGGAATACCTCCTGCAACTGCGGAGTTACCACGAGGTTAAGTGTCCAGCCGGCAAACATCCGAAACTGCGAGTTGGAGACGTCGCCCTCCTGCAAGAAGACGTCCTGCCCAGACACATGTGGAAGAGAGCCCGAGTCGACGAAGAACTACAAGGGAGAGATGGCCGAGTGAGGACAGCCATCCTGCGTCTACCCGATGGTACGAGGATCAGTCGACCGGTACAACTGGTGATTCCACTGGAAATCGACCAGGGTGGGGAGGATGTTGAGGACACAGAGTAGCTGAGGACATCTACCGTCAGTGATTATAACCAAATAGTTGTTGTTGACGCCACCAGATGCGTTTTTGTTCTTGTTTTGTTTTGTAAAAATAAAGAAGTATGGAGACCTAGCTGTTTGTGTACGTTATTTATACTACGACAGCATTACTGCTGACCAACCAAACATTAATGATTAAAAAGGAGAGATTTCAAAATGAAGGTCATCATTTTTGACGAGTTTACCACAGGCGATGAAAGCTCGTTCCACTGTTAGGAGCCCGAAGCAAAGCATTAGAACGGAGTTCTACCATAAACTTGCAGAATAATGGGAAACATTTACGCAAACAGAAAAAAATAAATAAATAAATAAAAATAAATAAAAATGGTGATTACGTTGAAAAATGACAGAACATATTTTAGACTTAGACGACGTCCTTGATTTCTCTATAAAGTAAAAATTAAACATTTCTTTTTTGAATTGTTGCTCATGACTTTCAATATGACCCTCATAGAAGTGGATTCAGAAGGACAGAAATTAGACTAAAAGTACCGCTCACTGCAACACTAAAACTAATTTTGAATAGTGCACTTTATTAGAGAAATTCTTTATATATATGACCACAAAATACAGAATCACCTTAGTACCCTAGAAATAGGTTCAAATCGCCTTTGAAGAGAAACTACCATAACTGGAATGCAACATTTCCTTCTTTCCTTATAACCCACCTAATGTATCTTTTCATCTCCTGAAGTATCCGAATTTACAATAATTCTATCTTTGCAATCTTGAACGTAAATTTTCGATCATGTGCATACGTTTAAACTTTGGTATTGAGACTTCATCCAGTTTTTCAAGCTGCCACTTAGTTTTCACTGTCACTTAAAGGGGAACGAAACATAAAAGTCGTGTTTGTGCCTAAATTAAGGATATGGTCATTGAAATGCAGTGGTAAGGTTGTTTTCTTCTTACACGATATTGTTATCGCTGTGCAAACGAAATAAGAAACACCTCATACGTCATCAACTCCATCCGCGCTCTGCCGGTACGTGGAAATTCACAACTTGCTTACTGCTGCATGTGCACATTTTCATAAATTGTTCTTGTTAATATTGAAGTTCAAAGGCAGTGTACTTAATGATAGTGTTTTGGTGATGGTATTACTGAGTCAGTTTCGTATTATACAAGCAACTTAACATTGTGAAAAATGAAATTCGTCAGCGTAGTGAACATGGCTGCAATGCGAGAAGCGAATTCATTTCCTTCACTTCCAAACAGAGACTAATCCCCCAAAAGATATAGGATATGGGTAGAATTTTGCAAAAGAAAATATTTTTTTTGCCTGGTTCCAGTAGGTAAACGTTTATGTTCCTTTCATTTTAAGGGCGCGATTATGAAGACACAGCTATTAAAAAGCAGCGTATGGCGGATGAAAATTTCAAAGGGCCTTTATTAAAACTTGGAACTATTTCCGCTAATGAAAATACTTCAAATTATAGTAACAAATATGTTCCTTCAGCGTCTTCATCCGAGAGCAAACTACAAAGAACAGAACGATATGAGGTTAGAAATCATAAAAACACTGTTTGTGAGTTTTTGCAATAAGATTGACAACGAAGGAGATAATAAAAATAGCGATAGAGAATGCAAAATACAAGCTGATGAAAAAAAAAAAAAAATAAATAAATAAAAAAATAAAAAAATAAAAAAATAAAAAAAAAATAAAGCATTCAGAAGTAAAATGTGTGAATCCATAAGGAAATACACACCCAATATGTTGGAACCTGAAAGCCTCTACGAAATAAGCAATGATGAGGAAGACCGGAACAAGCTGAATGAAAATCTCAAATTTCTACGAACTTGATACTTCAGGTTTTGTTAATGAGGCAGAATAAGGAGGAGGAGGAGGAGGAGGAGGAGGAGGAGGAGGAGGAGGAGGAGGAGGAGGAGGAGGAGGAGGAGGAGGAGAGGGAAAGTGCTTCATCATACATGAAAATGAAGCTACAGAGGAATATTTTATTATTGCTTGAACATCTCTACTTCTACTATTCAAAACAATTTTTCGTTACATTAAAGGAACAATGCCATGTGTTATTGCGGTAAAACACTCATTTGCAGCTCAGGAGATACGCTTTAATAGCAAGTTGTTTTTATTATTAGCTGCTACATATATTGTTTGAGAAATTTCAGTCCTTCTGCAAACCACTGGGTTTGGCAACATTTTCAAGGCCTACATTCCATGAACCATTCAAAACGGCAGAACCAGTTATTTTGGGTTCAACAAAGAAAAAATAACTTGAATTCATTAAAAGGTTGTGGTATACCTATATGGTTGGCAGAAGATGGACAGGATTTTCACCCAAATATTTAGTCTGTTCTATCATGGATTTAACTCTCGCAAAGTTATTGAGTGAGTGTTGTTCAAGGGCCCGTCGACAACTAGGTCATTAGGGCCCGCAAAGCTATTGATTTTAAACTTGTTCAAAGAGATACGGTGAAAGGCGATTTGGTAAAAGCTGCTTGAGAAAACATGATAGCTAGGCTTGTGAAACAGGAAATGTGTAGTTGAAGTTTTTCTCGCCAACAGAAAAAGGTGTAAGATTCCTGTTAAAAGCTCAGTAAAAGGAACATGAATCTCACGTATGGCATTTGACTAAAAGTCTAATGAAAGAAATTAAAATGGTAGAAAAAGCATACCCTAAGTTGATGGTATGGAAAGTCAGTATAAACAACTATTTATGGTGGCCTGCACAAAACTGTAGTGAGAACAGTGTCATATTTGTTGAAAACTTCACATCAATTCTTCTTCACATAAAAATGAACATAAATGGCTAGAAAATGGTGAATGGAAACTGGTAAACATGAATTGTTGGAAGAAATAAATTGTGGATTAAAGACGAATCATAAGCCTATCATGCTTATTATATTGGAAAACAGCTTCTTAAAAGATTTGGCTCATATTCGACATTATATACACACTGGAAGTTTGGAAAGTTATCACAGCCTTTGCCTCAGATATGCGCCAAAGATATGAGCCATATAATTTAATTTAACTTAACCAATTATAATGCAGTACGGTGTTCTGTATTTACACTGTATCGGAATCGCTAACAGAATGGTTTACATCTAAATCATACTTTTTTATTCAAACTGATAAGGGTGGATTTTGTGCTACTGTTTATCACTTGGTATTAAGGCGTGAACCATGTTTGTCATTTTTAGAAACAATTCTACGTGCGCGCGCACGCGTGTGTCTATCTCTGTGTCAGTCTGCGTGTCTGTCGGCCTGTGAACAGCGTAACTCAAAAACGAACAGTTAGTTAAAAACCAAAGTTGGTATTTAAGTTTAATGCCTTCTAAGGATGCGACACGAAGATTCTGCAAACTACCATTTACATGGAAAATGTTTCGAAAATTTTGATTAACTTGAAAACGGCTCTAACGATTTTGATTAAAATGTCATACGTTTGAGATATTTTTATGTCAAATGAAATGTATATCTTGAATTTCATGGCTATAGCCCATGTAGTCCTATTAACTCTGTATGACCTTTGCATAACTGGTAAACCATAAGAGATAGACCAAATCTTACTATACAATAAATCTGATCTTTCTAAAGCACACAGTTTATGTATAAATAATTTTTTGTAGTGCAAAACATTTCGGAAATATTCCTTGTTATTCGTGTGAGCTCTGGAGAACATACTTCTGTGAAATGGAACATCGTTGTTCATTTTTTATACCTTAACCGTGCTAAGAGAACGTTTATGTATAAATAATTTTTTGTAGTGCAAAACATTTCGGAAACATTCCTTGTTATTCGTGTGAGCTCTGGGGAACGTACTTCTGTGAAATGGAACATCGTTGTTCATTTTTTTATACCTTAACCGTGCTAAGAGAACGGAATTTTAATGCTTTAAAAGATTTGACTATCGCTCAAAGTCTATTGTATTCCCGTATTCTCCTTGTACCTACAAGAAGACGAGGCAATAAGATAATTCCTGCAAATGTTTATCTCAACTAACACGAAGAAGATATAGGAATAAGAGTTTGTAAGAATGGTTAGTTCAAGGGTAGAGAAAGTCATGTGAGTTGAAACCGAAATTATAATGTCAATATATATTCGATAATGGAAAGAAACAAAAGGAGATTCTAGTCAATAGTTAAGGGGAAAACGTAATAAAGCTGAATATGTTAAAGTCTCAAGACTGGTAGCCTAGGCAGATTTAAATTAGTGATAAGGTTACAATTGTTGTTTGTACTAAGTCATAGTGATTCAGCGGGCTGATTCCTATCTTACCATGACGTGCTCTAAAGTTAGCCAATGGAAATCGCTTCCTTCGTGTTGCTCGCGCAAAAACAAATGCAACGCAACACACACTCGTCCTGAATCGAGTCGAGATAACGCACGTGCAACTTGGGAGTTGTACGTAAGCTAGCACGTATACATAATTCGGCGGTTGCTAAAGAGTGACAAAGTTAAAGTGTTATAACGTTGTAGTTGAAGTTACAAAGTTACATTCTATAAATATATTGTCGGCAGTTCTCTACAAATCTGGAAATTTACAAATAAAGTGATATGTTGGTTGATTCTTCGTTTGGTTCCATTCCTACCATAACTCACGCACACCCTGCAGATTAGGACCTCTTGCTAGAGCTAGTCCGGACACCAAACACGAGATCTGATAGGTCTTAAAGGCGACGTCTTCGACGGAGAGGAACGTTTGCGTCAGAGTGCAACACATCAGATTTTTTCAATAAGTCTCTGCAACAGTTCACACGGCTAATCTTTCGATGACAACAATTCAAAGTGTGTTTCAGGACCGAATTATTAGTAGGGATTTATTGGCCACTCGGTCCCCCAACCTAGCCTGCTGTGATTTCTATCCCTGGGGTAACTTAAAACATAAAATGTATAAGACAAACACACACACCCTGGAAGAAATAAAACAAAATGTCCGTCAGGAAATTGCCAGCAGGGTGAGTGATGGATAGTTTCATAAAGAGGTGCCAAAGTGTATGGACGACGACGGTGGCCAGTTTCAGCATCTCCTTTCATGAAGTTGGTAGGTAAAGCCTTTGAAAGGAGTTTTTAAATGCTATATGGTTTCATCCGCGCCTTTCTATGATAACGGCAGACGGCAATGAGTGCCGAGGATGCAGGCAGGAAAACACCGCGCAGCCCGTTTGGAACATTTTTGCTCTGCCGTTAGAATAGGGCGCTCTAAAAGCATAGCATTTAAGGAGCATCCATAAATAAAAAGTCAACTTCATTTTGAAGCCATTGCTTCTTCAGTTGAATGTAGTGTAGAACTGTGCTAGGTGGATCCAAGCAACAGATATCAAAATATAGTTGCGAACGTTGCAACAATGGTCTGATTGTGCGTGCGTGAGATTCAATGGAGTGCAGTCCGAGATGTTTCCATTAAATATTGTAGCATACACTACAACTCTGGGTTAATGGCCACAGTTATTGTGAAAGTGATTGAAGCCAGTTAAGGTCCGGTCACCAAATCAATGCTTAATGATCAACACGGAGCTGATGCGTGAACTAGGGTTAAACAGATCTATGTTGCACTCACAACACTTTCTCTACTCTTGTACAAACTATTCTTACAAAAGCGTATTACTCTACTTCATCTTGAAATAAACATCACCTTAATGCTCATTTCCTTGTAGGTGCAAAGGGAATATGCGAAAAGAGTAAGCTCTAGGCGATGGTCAAATCTTTTAGGGGCTCCTCGCTATGTGATGGCTTTGACATTCCTTTTTCTTTGCATCACCAGGACAAAAAGCCAAAAACAGATGACAATAAGAAAATGATGGGTACAGTAAATGAAGGACAGGAAATTCGTTCTGGAAGAGCAATTATCCCAACATTCCCTACCAGTTTGTAAACCACGCAAAAAACCATGGGTTACAGTGGATCGAACTCGAAACCTTCCGAGTGCGAGTCACACACGTTACCCCAGTGCCACCTCTTCCCTTAAATGTGTCTGGGATTGAAGGTAGAAATGATGTGCATATGTTGAATCTTTATGAATTGGTTATTAAATTCTTTCCTTTGATATTCAATTGGGGTGATATTATATCACTCTTTAATATCAGCTCATCCGTATTTGCGGTAAATCCCTTCGTGCGGTAAAATAATATAGCAGTGTGGAGTGACAAAAAAAAAAAAATAAATAAATAAAAAAATAAAAAAAAATAAAATAAATAAATAGATAAATAGATAAATAGATAAATAGATAAATAGATAAATAGATAAATAGATAAATAGATAAATAGATAAATAGATAAATAGATAAATAGATAAATAGATAAATAGATAAATAGATAAATAGATAAATAGATAAATAGATAAATAGATAAATAGATAAATAGATAAATAGATAAATAGATAAATAGATAAATAAATAAATAAATAAATAAATAAATAAATAAATAAATAAATAAATAAATAAATAAATAAATAAATAAATAAATAAATAAATAAATAAATAAATACATAAATACATAAATACATAAATACATAAATACATAAATACATAAATACATAAATACATAAATACATAAATACATAAATACATAAATAAATAAATAAATAAATAAATAAATAAATAAATAAATAAATAAATAAATAAATAAATAAATAAATAAATAAATAAATAAATAAATAAATAAATAAATAAATAAATAAATAAATAAATAAATAAATAAATAAATAAATAAATAAATAAATAAATAAATAAATAAATAAATAAATAAATAAATAAATAAATAAATAAATAAATAAATAAATAAATAAATAAATAAATAAATAAATAAATAAATAAATAAATAAATAAATAAATAAATAAATAAATAAATAAATAAATAAATAAATAAATAAATAAATAAATAAATAAATAAATAAATAAATAAATAAATAAATAAATAAATAAATAAATAAATAAATAAATAAATAAATAAATAAATAAATAAATAAATAAATAAATAAATAAATAAATAAATAAATAAATAAATAAATAAATAAATAAATAAATAAATAAATAAATAAATAAATAAATAAATAAATAAATAAATAAATAAATAAATAAATAAATAAATAAATAAATAAATAAATAAATAAATAAATAAATAAATAAATAAATAAATAAATAAATAAATAAATAAATAAATAAATAAATAAATAAATAAATAAATAAATAAATAAATAAATAAATAAATAAATAAATAAATAAATAAATAAATAAATAAATAAATAAATAAATAAATAAATAAATAAATAAATAAATAAATAAATAAATAAATAAATAAATAAATAAATAAATAAATAAATAAATAAATAAATAAATAAATAAAAATAAATTAAAAGGCACAACAGACTTAAAATACTGTACTTTATTATATAGTGAGGTACAAGAAAAACCAAGAGCCCTAGCAGGTATACCTATGATGGTGGACCAAAAGTGGAAACGCAATATTGCTGCACACATATTTTATGACGAGAGAATTATTGTAGGACAATTCGCTTTATAATACCAAGAGGTGAAATGACAGTTGTCCGTGTTTACATCCCTCAGATGGAAAGAAAGAAGAATCCGATATATTTTATGTAACATTGCAAACTGTTATTAACAAGATTAATAAAACGGATATAGGATATACGGACTGCAGTGCTCGAGTTTGAAATACTGATAAAAAAGGCACGATCGCCCAATTTGAAGAAGGTAGAATAAATTCTAACGGAGAAAGGAATCCTCCTCTTGTTTTACCGCTATAAAGCAGCCCGCAATAATGTAACTGGCAATGACTCATAGTCATTGTATATCATTCTATCCCTTTAATTTCACGGGAATCAGTAGCCTGCTGTTCTTGAATGTGATTTTGTTACTGTGACAGGCGTCATCTGTTCGTGCGGATTTCAAGGTCACGCAGAGACAGCAGTAACCGCACACGCGTAGTTCCAAGAATTGACTCTGGGCTCTGCTCGAAGCTACTAGAAATCGCTGGGACTGCAGTTCCAGCATGAATGAGAACATTCTGGTAATTGTCGCTGTGTTATATAAGACTGTGGACAGCAAGTGAATCAGTTGTGTAATAGTCACATTGAGTTAGCAAATGAACTAGTGTTAGTCCTTTGTTACATTACTAAACGAGTGTATTACTAGATTTTACCATACTAAAAGTGTCCAGTGTTCGACTTATTGTTCTGGCTCAGGAATTCAAACAAGATTTCATGGACACAGATGGAACTGTTATTCGATGCACTATTTGCGATTCAGGAATTTCGTTAGATGAAAAACACCAGCGAGAGCGCATCTAACAGCAAATTTCCAGCTCTAAGCACAAAATGAACAAGACTCTTCAGGCAAACAAATCGCGGCAGCCTCTATTACGAAATGAGAGTTTTTCAAAAAGCCAAAATTTTAAGGAAATCAACATTGAGTTGAGTGCAGCTCTTACACAAGCAGGAATTTCTCTCAATAAGGTGAACCATCTAGCCTTCAAGGACTTTCTTGAAAAATACACACAGATGTCAATGCCGAATGAGAGTATTTTAAGAAAAAACTACATGGAGCCTGTTTACCAAGAAACCATACAAAGAATCAAGGAGAAAGTGCTTGCGATGCGGGAATCATTGCGGATGAAACCATAGACCCAATGGAACGATGTGTTTTGAACATTTTAGTTTTTCTCTTAGCAGGGAAGAAAGTTAAGCCCAGGTTATTAAAAATGTATGAGCTGCAGAAAGCCAATGCCAGTACAGTAATTCAATCAATTGTGTACTTTCGTAAAAAAACTCTGGCCTGCTGGTATAGAGTTTGAAAAACTTCTTCTTGTGGTTACGGACATGGTTTCAGCTGTTAACCAACTGAAGCCCTTATTTACTAAGTTGAAGCGTGTGACATGCTTGTTTCATGCCCTTCACAGGGTTTGTGAATCCATAAGGAACGAATACGACATCGCAAATCAGTTCACTTCTGCCCTGAAGAAGATTCTGCTGAAAGCTCCGAATCGTGTTGTGGTCTACAAGGAAGCCACTGGCCAGTTAGATGGCTTTGCCAAAGACAAACTTAAGTTTAGTCTTCAGAAGAATCCGGACATTCAGAATTTCGTCACATCTGTAGAATTGCCATTCCGAGTGAATACAAGATTTGCCCCACTGGTTTCTGTGGATATCGAAAGAAGCTTTATCATCTACAAATACATTCTATCTCCTAATAGAAACAGACTTACGTTTAAAAATGTAGAGATGCTTAATGTCTTGAAGTACAACAGCTTAATGTGTTTTCCTTCTTCTGATGAGTGATAATTTGATGTACTTGTTTGTAATTCAATAAAGTAGAATAGAGGAGCCAGAATTTGTTGAATTAGTTGAATAAACCAGTACATTTTTGTCCCCTTGTTTTTACCTTATTTGAGCACCTTTTCCCTTCCTTTTTCATCTGAAATTTGCACCTAAAAATACCGAAGCCTGATAATTTAAAGATTACTAATGCATTTCATAGGAAAAAATGATATTCATAAATTTATTTGCAGTAACAGAGGTTCCTGATCCATTACAGGTTTCATGTCGTCAACAAAAAAGAGGTTAACCTAATAAGACATGTTAAAGTATACAGAGGATGTGATATCTATAGTAATCATTTTCTACTCATGGCCAAAACGATATTAAAACCAGATGGGCAACGACTAAGAAATATAATAAAGAACAACAAAGAATCAAAGACTGTGCTGATCGCACTTCGTTTGTTTTATGGTAGCATACATTTTGTTTCGTGACTCGGGTTTTTCCCGCTGGGATGCGCTAGTGGTTTTGGCTTCCTCTCGGTCATAGTGCTGTGGAGACAAGTCAGTCGGTGCTCTCCTTTCTTGGTGTGCAGGATAAGTGGTTCCGTTTTGTTTGTTTTAACTAAGGCTCAGGGCATGTACTTTAGAATGGCTTTCTGACCGTACTTGCCTGGGTAGTGCTTCTAGCGCGAAGTAATTAAATGTTTAACGTAGTAATTCTCGTAACCCGTAAGATATGCTCGTGAATCATCTGGTGACTTTCAAACAGGCTCGAATACTGCCCAACTCCTCGTTATGGCTGGAGTTAAATGGGGGAACTAGTTGTTTTTCACCTGTATTTCTGATGTGCGTTTCGCCTTCTATTTTGTATAAAGGCCCACTATACCTATTATTCATTCATGTTACTAAATGTACACCTTATTCATCTATAAATGTTAAAGTGCTTGAAACTGTTAATGGTCTTTTCTCTTGAACTCCCCCCCCCCCATCCTCCTTTTTCACAATTGTACCTAGGCCCCTACGGTGCAAGACGATGCAGAGTTAACTGTTTAAAGGATAAATCAATAGTGGAATTTTATCATCAAAGATTAAACTGGTACTTGATTCACACGGAAACTGACGAATGTATCGGCAAGGAATAGCAGGGAATTAAAAACTTTATAAAAAGCAATAAGTGAAGCCTTAGGAAAACAGATCAACTGGAAAAGAAGAAAATGACTAATAATTCGGAATGATGAAATAAAGAAAGCCATCACGGAGAAACAGAATGCCTATGAAATATATTTACAAACAAAATCAGAAGAAGCTGGGTAAAATTATATAATAGCAAAGAATGCTGCTAACCTATGGATAGCTGGAATTTATTTCTGAGCAAAGTACGATACACACGAATTTGCATATAAATTATTACGAAATTTAAATACGATGGAAGGAGAAAATTCACAAATAGAAGTTATAAATGAACAAAAATTGATTGAGCGTTATACAAATTTATGGTATAATCAGGATATTGAAGTATCTTATAGGCAGGAAGAACAGAATAAGAGGATTAATTTAATAACACTAGCAGAATTAAACTTAGTTTTCAGGAAACAAAGAAATAGAAAATCGCCAGAACCAGAAGGAATAAACCTGAAGTTAATAAAGAATGGAGGACTACTACTTAAATTGCGCCTTCTTCATCTCTTTAACTGCTGCTGGATAACAATGACAATTCCCGATACTGGGAACTACCTCTTAACGAAGCTCGCATATACCTCTGCCGTCCCCATGACTGAAATTGCCCCGTTGTGTTCCGCAACTGTTTAACGCATGAAGGGATACCAACTTACCGCAAAGACGGATGAGTTGGGTCAGCTGGTATAATAAAATGCTGCGAATTGAAAAATATACACTCTGTGTTTTTTGGGGAAACCAATTATCTGGTAAATAGACCAAGTATTGCGTTCCATCCGAAAATTGCTATGCCCTATTACATTTGCTCATTCATTTCGAAACGACAGTGAAATTGGGAGTCTCCACTTCGAACCTTCCATGGTAGGCTCTATTATGTTAACTGAGGATACCTATTGCTGGTAGCTGATAGCTGACCACTATCATTCTCTTTCTTGCTACACAAGTATATTTTGTTGATTCAAATGATGTTTATAGCATTGGCTTTACAGCGTGGTTTCAGTGAATGTTTAACTATACAACACCGCAAGGTCTGGCAAGCCTATGATTGGATTTTGTGTGGACCAGTTCCTCCTGCCACCAGCCACACGTGCACCAGAGCATACTGGACTATGACGTCACACATCCAAACCACGTAATGAGTCCACTGGCCCTCGTTGCAGTTTTCCATCATGTGCACTTCGCCGACTTAGAAGGTCTAGTAATCGCACTTTCATCGATATCCTTCATTTGAAATTGTATGTAACTACATTTAAATGCTCCGAAGTAATTCATAGTTATATTCAGTTTTCATTGTTTCTTTTTCTCCGCAGGTGCTCGTCACTAGTATTCATGGATTTATGTATCCATACTTACAGAATATTTCAGTGATTTTCGCAATTTAACGAGCATCTATGCGTAATTCTTAACAATTTCCAAGCACAAATGTATTCTGAATAGCATAACTTGTTACTTTAATAGTGTAATATGTAAGGTATACTTGTGAAGGGCCCAAATGACCTTGTTGTTGGTATGCCCTTAAACCCTAATTACTCACTACTTATGAATTTTAATGGTGCGGAGAAACTGTCTCCCGCAGTTGTATTTTTAAATATATTTCCTGAAGCTGGGTTACTCCGCGCGATACAACAGTCATTCACTCCACAACTGGCATACTGTTCATTTTCTATTAACCTTGGTCTGTATTAACAACAATCATGATTGCACTGTACAATATAAGAGCTGTAACATTGTTAGTATTTACACATACACTCTCTCTCTCTCTCTCTCTCTCTCTCTCACTCACACACACATCCCTAGCAATCACATCCCTAGCATTTGCCTGTCTTTATGGTCTCCCTAGCATCTATTAAATTGCGATTGTCATTTGTTTTCCACATAGATATTCAAAGTTAACCTCACCATAAGAGCTCGACGCCAAACACACCAAACACAAGGTGAAACAGAAAGTACACGAAGCCAGTTCCATCAATTAATTTAGTAACTTAATAATTAATCTACTTACTTCTTCCTTCCTTCCTTCCTTCCTTCCTTCCTTCCTTCCCTCCCTCCCTCCCTCCCTTCCTCCCTTCCTTCCGTCCGTCCGTCCGCCCTTCCTTCCGTCCTTCCTTCCGTCCATCCGTCCGTCCGTCCTGCCTGCCTGCCGGGCCTGCCTGCCTTCCGTCCTTCCTTCCGTCCCACCCTCCCTCCGTCCCTCCCTCCCTCCCTCCATCCCTTCCACCCTCCCTTCCTCCTTCCTTCCGTGCTTCCTTTCTTGCTTCCTTGCTGGCTTCCTTCCTTCCTCCCTCCTTCCTTCCTTCCCTCCCTCCCTCTCTTCCTTCCTCTCTCCCTCCCACCCTCCCTCTCTCCTTCCTTCCCTTCCACCCTCCCTCCCTCCTTCCTTCCGAGCTTCCTTCCTTGCTTCCTTCCTTGCTTCCTTCCTTCCTACCTTCCCTCCCATCACCCTCCCTCCTTCCCTCCCTCCCACCCTCCCTCCCTCCTTCCCTCCCTCCCTTCCACCCTCCCTCCCTTCCACCCTCCCTCCCTCCTTCCTTCCTTCCGTGCTTCCTTCCTTGCTTCCTTCCTTGCTTCCTTCCCTCGTTCCTCCCTTCCTTCCCTCCTTCCTATTAAATCGCACTGGAGTTTGATTTACTCTTACCAATAAGAAGCTGAAGTGAAATTAGTGTTCTTTGTTTTTTAACGTTTGACCCTGTAGGTCATACCGTACGATGAATGAATGAAATGAGTGAACTGGTGCTCAAATGCGCCCGGCGTCCTAGAGCTTAAAGTTACTCACGTATCTTCTCAGGATAAGGGAAAACCCCGTAGAAAGCCTTATCAGGCTAATAGATCGTAATCGAGATTCAAACTCAGGAGCTGTTGAATGTGAGTCACGCCCATTCTGTTGATAAATGCATAGATAATTTCTCAGCCATGAGAATTAGACGACGATCTGTATGAAAATGCACAGTAAAACTACACAGTTCATTTGTGTTGAGCTGCTGGACAAATATACTTTTTTCCCAAATGATGGATGTCACATGACCGTCTTCACTCTCCCCTTTACTAGGTATTATCTCCGAAAGTATTATCTGTAGCAACACCACGACTTTCATATGACGACAAGTTTGCAAGTGCGAAGCGCGAGAAAAATTATCCCAAATATGAAAATCTCGAGTGATATTTGTTTAGAGTATTCCACGAAATAATTAATAATTCATTTATTTAATATTATTTAATATTAATGGTGATTTAAATACTTAGAACTAACAACATCCATACATTTTAATTAACATTTATTTTCACAGTTAGCACTACAACTAATGCAGTAGTCTGTGAGAATGACAAGAGCAATAAATTTAGCGTTTAATCCAGGGAAATGAGGAATTACACATGTGATGAATATAAATAAACGAATTTGCATTAGTAGTCTAGTCGTTAAAAGTAGGTCTACTATATTTAAGATTAAGTTGTTCGTCTACGCCTGTTTAATTAAAATATAAATATTCTTACTACAATATTCGTCATATCTCGTTTTCTGAATGGCCGCTAATTGTTTTTACTGCACACGGATACTTGAGATGCTCAGAAACGTAAGAAAAGGAGAAAGTGATATAACCAAACCATGACCAAGAGGTGATACTCCGGCAAGAGTGCAATAATCTGTGGAATTAAACACCACATATTAGTTCTATGATGAGCACATTTCTTTCTGAGTAGATTTTCCAATCCATGATTCACAATGTTGTAGTAAAATATATAGAATTACATTAAATGTAGAGCTGATCTTATATACTTGTAAATTATTATGATACTGCAAACTTACAATCACCCTTACTGTGAAAATGTACTTGTCAAACCTCCGCACTAGGTAAATGTTTTTGCCATTTACAGCAACATTGTTAACTACACTTTACAACAATAACGGCTGTAGTAAATACTATGGCATGTTAAAGTTTCACCTTACAGCGGAAATGGTTCGGACCCTAAGCTGCTTGTTACGGGATAAGTCACAGATGAGTATAAGCCTCTACCGTGAAATTTCTCTCTCCAGGGATTTGTTACAATATTTCGTAAGGTACAACGTGTTATTAAACAAATGCCTGATTTATGATAGGCTCCATTCATATTTTAGTACACAAATATTTCTGAAAATTTATGCACTTGAGACAATATTCAACTTACTCTGCGTGTTTAAACAGTTAATGGTAGATAAAATGGAAGAAGATCTATAACAATTTACAATGAAAACAATTTTAAATCTGTAAAAACTTAACAACGTTATATAAATACTGCCTGCCAATTGACTATTTTTAAAATTAGGCAAACTTACTGGTAATGTAGGTGCATATACGTAGGTACATCCTCATATCGACAGGAAGAGCAGTGCTTGAAAACAAACACTAGATAAGTACTACATGATTTGTCCTATAGTTCAGTCGGTGGAGCATCTGCCTGCTGTGCTAGGAGTCCCGTTAAAGCAGCCATTTTTTAAGAAATAAAAAGTTTCGAAAATTTTCCATGTGATTGGATAGTTCGAGGTGGAGGGATTTACTTCCTGTTGCATCGTTGGAATATATTGAGCTTAAAAACCAAGACTTTTCGCTTTTGAGTTATGCTGTTCTCTCTCTCTCTCTCTCTCTCTCACACACACACACACACATGGACCGCTTTCTAAAGTGCTTTGTTAGATTCGGAAGACCTCAATAGGCAATTTTACACTGAATCTAGGCATCAAATTTTTAGATGTTATATAATATAACATTATCTACCTATTATGTACGCACTGTACTTCGTAGTGAAAATAAAAAAGCGTATGACGTCAGCAACAGAAAGTAACCTCTTACATTGCAATACGCTTCATGATATGTAAAGTACACTAGTGCAGGACTGGCTACTGGTGCTTAGAGAGCACGGATAACAGTATGTTTAGCAGTAAAAAGAAGGTGAAGGTCGCTCAGAGTATTGTACAGGCCTGCTGTAGAGCTTGGGTTAGATGGTTCAGGTACCTCTGTATCTGTGTAGGGAATATATTTCACAGCGTAGACCGTATGTATTGCCTTGTACGGAAACGTGACGACAGCTTTGGTTCCCTGCCTATAGCGAGCGCTAATGTTGGCAAAATCTCCTTGCCATCTGCGTTCCACCCCAGCCGTGCCTTCATTCCAAATGCGACCAACTCGCATTGGCTTATTGAGGCAATATTAACGTGATTACACTTTAATAGTGCAGAAACGTAATTGCGTAGTATAAATTTGTGAATTAATAAATAGAACTAAGTGTAAATTGCAGGACCAATGCAATAAAGTGCCGTTACATATTATGTAAAGGTCTTATGTATGCATCCACATGTCTTTCTCAAACTATACCTAAAAAATTATTATTTTCTATATATGTAAGTACTTAATGTTAATTGAGATCATCGTTTATACAAATGTTTTTATTATATATTTCCTTTTAGAGCTCGTCGCTATGAGCTGTCTTTGATGTTCCACTTTCTTTGTGTGAGATAAAAAAGGAATAACGACTTTCTACTTGAGAAAAGTATAAGTGTTTGATAATTCAAATAGATAATAACAGAACAATACATTCAAAATGGTTATCTCCACAAAGAAAATGTATTTGACATAACTTGTGTGCTTTAGCGAGAAGTGTATTTTTGTTTAATAACATTTTGTCTCTGTTATGGTTTACCAGTTATGCAAAACCATCCAGAATGAAGAACTTCAGAGGCTATTCCCTGAAAATTCAATATAGGTATACGTACCTACATGCCACTTATCACAAAAACATTTTAAATGTGGCATTATACTAAAAATTGTTTAAGAAAACTGTTCCATGACTTTCTTGAAAAACTTGGAAGATACTGATTTTAAATACTCAATTTGGTGTTTCACCACTTTTCATAACCCAACACAGACATTAGTTTCTGAACATACTTGTTTCGGTTGTTGTAGCGCATCTGGCAACTTCTCATCCATATATTACAAAGATATACTCATCTACAAATGGAGGCGGTGTCTTATATTGACCAGACAAATTGCGCAGTTATTCCGCTCCAACAGCAGTCGAGTTTCTATGAAGATCATTGTTGCACTTCATTTATCATCTAACAGACTTTTGTGAAGGCTTAGAAATGAGCCACATAGCATTCCCACTAGAAGCACGAGGAAAACATTTCAGTCCAGAACCCATTCGTGTTTCTTCTTCCACATTGGTTCTGAGGACGGAGGACAAGTAAGGAAAGAGGAAAATAAAGTAACTTTAAGTAATCAATGAGGTTCCTCTTTAGGAACTGTACTGTGGGCGATAGTTTAAAGAAGATATCAAACTACCTATCAGCAGCGATGGTGGCTTATATACTGTGATCAGATCACACTCACATTCGCACTCTCATTCATGTTTTCAGCGTCTGGGCAGGATAGGGAATAATCTTGGCTGAAGAGAAATTCGCACTCCCAGCCGAGAATTGAACCCGCGACTACTCGCAAAGCGGATAGGGGCTCTACCACTGAGGTAAAAGGCCAGTCTTCTTACGTTTTATATCTGTATTTAACAGTAATTACAAGCAAGCATTTTGAACAAATTTGTCATTGCATGAATACCGACAATATTAAACCATACTGTGACGCTGCGTTTTTAGCGCCAGGTTCGCGTGAGGTCGGCGCCCGGCAGCGGAACCACAAGCAAGACGAACCGCGTGCTCGACCAGCTTAAAATACTATCACCCGTGAACTAGAGCCTTTTGGATGCTTGGACATCCGAAATGTTTGGAAAGTTCCTACATCTATATAAGCAAGCACTTCGCAAGTCTCGAAAGTATGCGAGAGAGGAAATCTGGCGTAGTAAATCAATGAGGTCTGGCGAAGTGAATCTTGTGGAGCGAGCGAACGAGTGTGAAGTGAATAAGTAAATGAGGGTGAGTGAAGGTGAATCAGTTAGTGCGTTAGCGTGTGCGCTTCTGGTGCGACGAGAAGTGAATTGTTCTTCGAGCAGTTGGTGACAACTGTGGTAAAGTTCAGTGAGTAGTGTTGCTGCACAGGATTGCATACCTTTTGTTTTCGACTCCCCAGCGAGTGCACCATCCGGTAAAAGAGGCTACGTCGGGCTTATTTCGTTACGTCGCTACATCAGGAGAAAAAAAAAAAACTCAGTGAACAGTGGAGGTGGTTTTCTTATCGCGGTGGTAGTGCTGCGGCTTACCAAGCGGGAGAACCGTGTTCGATTCCCGGTATCGGCGAGGGGATTTCCTCCCGCTGGGAGACCTGGTCATGTGTGCACTAAGCCTCTTTAGGTCCCTGAGGGGCCAATTGAGGAGCTACTTGACTAAAAAGTAGCGGCCCTGGTTGCGCAGACTGCATAACCGTCCGGGAGGGTTCTGGGCGCTGACCACGCACCACCCTCCAATACTGCACCCACACATGACACCTATGGTGGGCAGAGTATGAAGACGTAGCGGCTGATCACGTTTACTACAAAACTTGGCCAACAGTCGCACGGCCCGTCTCCCGGATACGTACTACATCACTCCGCTGGCAGTTGCACGGCTCGTCTCCCGGATACGTACTACATCACTCCGCTGGCAGTTGCACGGCTCATCTCCCGGATACGTACTACATCACTCCGCTGGCAGTCGAACGGCCCGTCTCCCGGATACGTACTACATCACTCCGCTGGCAGTTGCACGGCTCGTCTCCCGGATACGTACTACATCACTCCGCTGGCAGTTGCACGGCTCGTCTCCCGGATACGTGCTACATCACTCCGCTGGCAGTCGAACGGCCCGTCTCCCGGATACGTACTACATCACTCCGCTGGCAGTCGCACGGCTCGTCTCCCGGATACGTACTACATCACTCCGCTGGCAGTTGCACGGCTCGTCTCCCGGATACGTACTACATCACTCTGCTGGCAGTTGCACGGCTCGTCTCCCGGATACGTACTACACCACTCCGCTGGCAGTTGCACGGCTCGTCTCCCGGATACGTACTACATCACTTCGCTGGCAGTCGCACGGCTCGTCTCCCGGATACGTACTACATCACTCCGCTGGCAGTTGCACGGCCCGTCTCCCGGATACGTACTACATCACTCCGCTGGGAGTCGCACGGCTCGTCTCCCGGATACGTACTACATCACTCCGCTAGCAGTTGCACGGCTCGTCTCCCGGATACGTACTACATCACTCCGCTGGCAGTCGAACGGCCCGTCTCCCGGATACGTACTACATCACTCCGCTGGCAGTGGCACGGCTCGTCTCCCGGATACGTACTACATCACTCCGCTGGCAGTTGCACGGCTCGTCTCCCGGATACGTACTACATCACTCCGCTGGCAGTCGCACGGCTCGTCTCCCGGATACGTGCTACATCACTCCGCTGGCAGTCGAACGGCCCGTCTCCCGGATACGTACTACATCACTCCGCTGGGAGTCGCACGGCTCGTCTCCCGGATACGTACTACATCACTCCGCTGGCAGTTGCACGGCTCGTCTCCCGGATACGTACTACATCACTCCGCTGGCAGTTGCACGGCTCGTCTCCCGGATACGTACTACATCACTCCGCTGGCAGTTGCACGGCTCGTCTCCCGGATACGTACTACATCACTTCGCTGGCAGTCGCACGGCTCGTCTCCCGGATACGTACTATATCACTCCGCTGGCAGTTGCACGGCCCGTCTCCCGGATACGCACTACATCACTCCGCTGGGAGTCGCACGGCTCGTCTCCCGGATACGTACTACATCACTCCGCTGGCAGTCGCACGGCTCGTCTCCCGGATACGTACTACATCACTCCGCTGGCAGTTGCACGGCTCGTCTCCCGGATACGTACTACATCACTCCGCTGGCAGTCGCACGGCTCGTCTCCCGGATACGTACTACATCACTTCGCTGGCAGTCGCACGGCTCGTCTCCCGGTCATACATGCACGGACGTCAAATCAAATCTCAAATCACATTATAATTATTAGAATTAACGCAAAACGTGCCTTATCACAGGAGATGTTGGAAATGACGTCCATCTGAATGCGTCTACGATATCCTCCAAGGAAATTTCTATTCACACGCATTTCTCTCCCTCCCACCTAAGACGTTTTAACCTTTCTCTGATTTCGTCTAATGTCTGTTCTTTCTTTTCCTATCACGAATTGAGCTCGCCTCCCTGAATTTATTTATAACCGAACGCTCTATCTACTCGGAACACGCATGGCAGGATATTTACGAGTAGTTTCACCTTACAACTTCCCAACGAGATTATGTAAGCGCTTACTTATTGTACAAAAACACTGTGTTGTTGTACTATAATCGATTCATTTTGAAAACACTTCAAGCAAAACTAAACACTTCTAAACACGCCTAATGTTATTCACATGTGAACTGGACTAGAACAACACAGAAGCCTACCTAACAGAAGTAAGGCTGACGCACGTGTGACTATTAGTATGCGCGCGCAAGCAAATGTAATGAAAGTCACAGGAGCCGTGCACTTGCCGGCCAAGTTTTGTAGGAAACGCAATGTAGTCCACGTTCGTGAAGTGACAGAGTGAGCTAAGCAAACTCTCAATGAAAATTGAAATTAATCATAAAATGGTACTGAAAACAGTTTGAAAAACGGAAGGAAGTCACAATATTGTGTACTAGTACCACCCACTAATATAGCTTTGAAAGGCCATTGCGATATGCATCAATGATATCCAAGTTGGTCAAAAATTCATGTAAAATTAAAAAGGAGAGGGCGACTGTCGATTGTCATCTTTATAGATGAGTCAATTTCGCTCCTCTGCAAACAGTGAATAATTCGTTCTCTGGAGTTCAAGAGGGCAATCTGGAGGTTGAAACAAACATATTTTCGTGTTTTGAATTTTATTAGTATTATTAAAGCCCGCATTTTCATATATTCAGTGATATACAAGTGCGAGAGCAGTAAAACGTTTACTTTCTACGTGTGGAGACTGAAATTTCCAGTACTCCATTGATATTAATAATATAAATATAAATGTTCATCATAACAATGGCTATCAACATACACAAGATGATTTTTCGTACATGGAATCTGTAAGTACTGACCTACCCTTAAAAAGTAATAAAACTAATTCAGCTTTAATCATTTCTACCACTGATACCAACAAAGCAATAAACAATTGAAAGTGCGTGAAGCAGAACACAATCAATCAACAAATCAAGCTTTACGGCAACAACGAGCTAAACAAACAAAATTATCTGTACCAAAGGTGAATAAAGATTTTACCCCAAATAACCACAAAGCTGAAACTTTTACTATGGATATTGCATACTCTAATTCAAGCACTATATCTCGTACACAGAATAAGAAACGTTCATGCACTGATAACAATGTACCTACGAGTTTATTCATTCCCACAATTCCTACTCAGAACAGATTTCAAACATTATGAAACATGGATGACTCATTTGATGATTCCGAAGACCCTAAACTGAAAGTTCCACCAATTTGCTTAAGAAATATTGAAAATTTCCAGCTTCTCATACAAAGCATACGCAATCACACAAAATCAAAATTTCACGCAGAACTAACAGGTTCAACAATAAAGGTGTCCTCATCAATTTCAGACGATTTTTTATCTTTAAGTACTTATTTGAGTCCACAAGCTTACCACACTACGGATACAAGAATCCCGAAGACAAAAGGCTTTCTGTAGTCATACGAAACCTTATCAGGAACAAAAAATACTAAACGCATTACAAGAGTTACACTACCCTGTGCATAAAGTAACACAGCTTCTGGGAAACAGTAAACAACATACACCTCTCGGTGCTGTAGAACTTGAATATAATGATGCAAGAAAATCAATCGTGAATCTAACACGTCTAATTCACAGTATCATCAAAATTGAACCACACAGAAAGTCCAGAAATATACAACAGTATGCTTGCTGTCAGAACTTCGAGCACACTAAGAACCATTGCCCACCTGAACCACGATGTGTACTCTGTCTCGGAGCTCATCATTTATCAGAATGCCATCTACAGCCACGTAAAAATGATTCAGCACGTTAGGAGAGCAGAATATCCTGCAGTGTGTTGCAGCACGGTTTACAGAAGTCGATATTTCCAACACGCAGCTGAGTTTATTGATAGTCTCCAGGAAAGCAAGGCTTAATGGTCAATGTCTCCTCAGCTGCAATAATAATTATGGTCTACATATTTTAGCCCCGACTGAACCAACTTATTATTTATATAACCCTCAGTGCTTTCTGATATTCTTGATATTGGAATACGGAAAAGCATGAGACTTGCAACATATGTTGATTCATTCACAGCATTGGACTCAGACCACTGTCCAGTGTTGATGAATTTCCAATTAAAACCTAATAGAGTAGTTCAAAGACCACGCCTAATAAATGGTTTTGCTAATTGAGAAAACTTTCAATGTAATCCAACTTTACATTAATCTCAACATATCAGTTAGGGACACCAGAAGAAATCGACAACTTTGCCAACAATCACCATCTGCTCCGGCATTAGAAAACCAACAACGCTCACACAACGGCCACGTTATCACTTCTTTTCACCGTCACGTATAATTAAGCTCATACGAGAAACAGACCATGGCAGCGAAGAAAACTCAGTTGTCTTATACGAATGGTTAGAATTGAACTAGATCAGCATCGTCTTAATTCATATCGAACTATTTATCCCCTCTTTCTTCAACTGACAATTCCCTCTGGCAAGCTACAAAACAGATTCTCCGAGAACTACTATCGCCAAGATTTTCAGGTATGCACCGATAGGCGGTCAAGTGCAATGTTCTTGCCTCTAATTTCCCCAAGCAAACTTGACAACGATAAAGTATCAGACGTCGAGTATGAACTTTGTCAAAATACTCATAAATCAACTGTCTGAAGCAGAATTTCCAATGTCGCCTCAAGAATCGCTACACCTAACTCAGAATCTTCCGAATAAAAAACTCCCCCGGGTATGATCTAATACACAACATAGTGCTCAAACTTCTGACCAAGAAATCCCTAGTAAAACTAGCTGAAATTTTCAATGCCCCGCTGAAAATGGGCTACTTTGCTCGAACATGGATATTCACAGAAATTGTTGTGTTTCATAAACCAAAACATATGCCATCTAGCTATCGACCAATTAGTCTATTACCTACGTCATCAAAACTGTTTGGGAAAGTTATAATGAAGCGTTTGTGCTCTTTTATTTATCAAAATCATAATTATTTCAGCCTTCTAGTTTGATTTTCATCTTCATAACTCAACTTTTCATCAATTATTAAGAATCATTGAATCCACCAGAAAAGAATACGCTGCAGGTCTTTTTCTGATGCTGCACAAGGATATAATATATGGATTCAATGATTCTTAACAATTGATGAAAAGTTGAGAAAAGAAAAAGGATATATATATCCTTGTGCATCATCAGAGAAATAGCTGCAGCGTGTTCTTTTTTGATGGATTATATTTTGATATCCCAAAAAGCACCGACAACCCTTAGTATGTTGTACGGCAAAGCAAATTGATTCATTTTCAAGGAGAAAACCCTGTCCGAAAATGCACGCTTTGGACGCTGGAGAGCGTTGAAGTTTGAGAACGAACGGTTGTGGCAGTTCGTTAACATTCATTTTGGCATCTTAATACGAAAGGTATGCAACCGTTTAACCACATGTGTACTCGGATGAACGACCTGTGCATGCATTCCTGTGCATGCGCTAAATTGCTCCATACAGCCCTTGGTGCGCATCCTACTGCGCTACTCGTGTAGTTCCCAGTATAGTAACGTTTTTAACAGCAGTCCGATACGTACCAGTACACAGCTGCTGAAATGGCCGACTTGAGGTCCAGAACAATTTGATGTAAATCTGTGGAATCATCTCAACATCGTATATTTAAATCGATGGATAGATAGAGGTGGACCAATTCCATGGCCAGCACGGTCGCCAGATCTGACACTATTTTCTGTAGAGTTGTATGAAGAATTGGTGTATGGCACTTCTGTAACGTCAGCAAAGGACCTTATGGCTCGAGTCCACAGAGCGATTGAAAGTCTTCAAGGACAACCACACGTGTTAGATCATGTGCATGGGGCTCACCACCGCCGGTGTAGGCTCTGCAATGACATAGTTCGAAGCCCGTTATTAATGTAGACAGCCGGATGTTGGGTTTATTGACGAAGTGTGAACGTACGCCCATCTCACTCTTGGTTGCGCTACAGCAGCGTCAAACCGTACATTTCCGGACAGGGGTTCCTATCTGAAAACCGATTAGTTTGCCATGCCGCGCAACACACTGGCACTCCCACATCTCTCACATAGCCACACTTGCCAATATCAGACTTCTCAAGCTGTATCCCTAATTAAAAGACCTTCAAAACTTGCTCTGGAATGCCCAGTTTTGTTATTTAAGTCCTTAATATGTGCACTTATACGCTGATGCGATATGGAGCACAGCCAGCAAAACATACTTTAATCGTCTACAAGTTATAGTAAACAAATTCCTTTGGAAAGTGACCAATGCCCGCTGGTATGGAAGAAGCAACTAACATCACCATGAGTTTGGAATTCTCCCTCTACTTCAAAACTCTGCAGGTGATTTTTCAATAAACTATCAATATACCCTGGAGCTCGGCATCAGAAGTAATTACAGAGCCTGACTTTAAAAAAAGTTGCCACAAGATCTACTCAGTGATTCAGAAGAAAGGGATTTCACATAACCTGGTCCTAAATTGCGTATTTTTACACATTTGTTATTCATGTTCACAGGTATTCCTTTATTTGTTCTTTGTTGTATAAATGTTTATGTTTGTAAACGTATGTCTGATCTGTATACCTTCAAAACTAGATCACGTTGAAGGAGCCTTGGACCTACCTCAGCAATGTTTGGTATGTTATATCACTGGCCTGTATAACAATTAATGTTAGTTGGTGAACATTAAATTGAAAGGAAATATAAAGGAAGAAAGTATTTATGCGTCTGTGAGTGTATGTGTAATAATCATGGAAAACACCAATGGAATACATTTGTAATGATCAGGAGAAAGCTTTGGAGATTGTTACACAGCCAATACCCAATAGTTCTCTGGAAAGTATGTTTTGAGAACCCCTGAACACATAAGAGGCATTTTTAGGTTTTCTACTGTTTGCAAATAGTACGCAAGTACAGAAAGTACTGTATTACCCCAAAATACGATTCTAACATTTTACCGGAAATACACGTTTTGAGATCCCCGAATGCAAACAAAAAAAAAAATTAGAAAAAGGTCCTTGTTTATGTGTGTACGTTTGTGTCTTAAAGCATAATTCAAAAACGTTAATTGTTTAGGCGGGAAACAAAATGTATAAGTCCAATTTGAATAACTTCCCCTAATACAATCTCTAAATCAGTTTTTGGAGAGTCGAGTTTTCGGCATAAATATGTATATTAGTAGCCGCTTCTTTGCTACTGAGGAGAGAGTGCCGGCAGTACTATGGTTCGGTAATTTCTGAGTTCAAAGGTTGGTATATGTAGAAGAATGTTGTGTATCCTGAATGAAATGGTGGACTTGACTGTGAGACTGGCAACAAGCGATATTTATATCGTGCACCCAAATGACAAATGTAAATGAGTATCTATGTCAACACATCGCCTACCCGACTCTGTAGTGTGGTGGTAGCGTGTCTGCCTCACCTCCAAGAGATCGCGAGTTCGAGGTCGAGGTCGCGGGTGAGTTATTCGGATAAGGTTGTTTTCTGAGGTTTTCCCTTGTCCTGTTGGGTAACTTAAAGCTCTATGGACCTCGGGCTCATTTGAGCATCATTTCACCTATTTTCATTCATTCGTCGTCCGATATGATACTACGTTGGAGGACGTTAATTTTTATTTAAAAAAACAGATCGCCGTCTACTTGAGACATAATGAATCACGTTGTTCTATGAATGAGTGCATAGACAAACGAAGTTGCTGGGTTGCACTTAGTCATTGAACGTGAACCTTCGCTAATAAATTAATACCATGAAAACTAAGTATTGGGGATATTTGCTTATATGAACATTTTTCTTGTTTGTGTAAGGAACCTATCTTCAAATTTTTGAATACCCGTATATATAGGGAACGACAATGAACCAACATAGATAAATATAGCTAACACATTCATTAGCACAGAAAAACATGGCTGATGCTACTGTGGCACCTAATGGTACGATGTGCACTGTTGTAATGACCCCACAGACTGACCAATGCCGATGTTGGAGCAGATGGCGGGTGTAGTGGTGGAGTTATACAACTCTGTGAAACGTCGCGGTCATTGTGGTTTAAGCAACGTGCTCACTATCACCTCATCCCACACTTGTTACCATATATCCACTCAACAAATTGTTGACCGTATCAGAGAAGGGAAGTTAATGAAAGTAAGCTTTATTTCGCATGTAACTTGTTACGATATTTCCATGCAACCTCTCTTCTAAATGATTCTCAGTTTACAGTACTTATATTCATATAAGCATTCACTTATACAACAATAGATATATTATTCAACAAAAATATAGGTATACTCACATGAGTTTCTCTAGTTACTCTTGTACTAACAGTCTTGCAAACACCTATTCTTCTATCCACTTCATGTTAATCTAGAACGTTTGTCGAAATGGTTTTATTATATATTTCTTCCTAGGCACAATAGGGATAGAAGAATATGAAAGTCTCTCACTGACGCTCAGTGCGATCCCGGGCTTGGGGGGTAATGGCTGCTTGGCGGGGCCTGGCGCCAGGATGAAGAGGTCTCAGCACTTCTTAGGGACTTCCGCGCGTCTCTGTGGCCTGTCTAGCTGCGACCCTGTGTGGCACCTTCGGTTCCCTCACTTTCAGCCCTGCCTTCTGGGGGGTGATAGCCACTATGGATCTGTGTAGGTCGAAGGTGTCCCCCTCTGTGTCTGTACCCTTTACCCTTTACAATTGTGCTCTACCAAAACTGCGGTTTGGTAGTTTCGGTACAGTACGAAAATAACGTAGTAAATGCCATAGTACTGGTAGCATTGCTAGGGAAAGAAATATAGCACAAAATACAAGGAATAAAGAACTTTAATGAACAATTCAAACACAATATTCACCAAAACCTGCAATGATGAGTTTGGTTACTGTAATCAAAATAAAATTGTACTTTTCGGTTCCAAATAATATTACTCATGATCGCTATCAGTGTCTTCGATCTGGACTATAGCATACTTAGGAGAGCGTCCAAATGTTTTTGAAGACACTAATGTTCCATAGGTTAAGCGGCCCTTTATATACCCTCTCTCACTTTCGAGAAGGTTCAGAGTCAACGCTTTCGGTTTCATGATCCAAGAACGTAAACAACGCCACCGATAAGATGCAACATACCTAACTTAACTGACCAATTCTACTAGGAGAACTACACTAGTCTACACTTGTGCAGGCAGGAAGGGAAGGTTGAAATCACCTCGTTCCACACGCTGGGACAGCATAACGCATTTGTTCGTGATTACTGAGTTCCAGTGGCGGCACTGCTGCGTCATTCCTACGTACAAGAAATCAAAGCCATAAACATTCATATTCTATTCCTTGTTAACCCACATGATGTTTCTGGGAATTTCTTTTCTGGCATGACTTACGTTTTATAAGGTCTTCAATATATGGTGCAAAGGATGAAATGCAGAGTCTCAAAAGGTATGTAAGGTGGCTGTCACTTATCTTGCTGTAATACTCACTTTTAATATAGTTCATTTTTTAAAATGTTTGTTCGCAGATATAAGTGGATACAGAGATTGCCATTAAACTAGACGCAAACAAAAATACCTAGGGCAATCACTGCAGGGCAAAGACTATAATTCCCACCTTTCTTTCTCAGAACATTTTACGGTCTTGAAATTCTGAAATGCAAGTAGTTACATTTGTAGCTCACTACAAGGAAACTGCAAAGGAGTGCAAAATAATTGGATTTTGTTTAAAATGTTTTAGGTCTTCAAATTGTGAAGAGAATGTCACAGAATTGCTTCAAAATTTCGATATATTGTCCCAGGAGAATGGCGTTTATCGTCAACAGGGAACGTAGCAAGAGAAATGGTGTTAGTTTGCAACTACCGGCATTACAAATCAGGCACTTAAACTTATCGTCTTCATCTCGAATACAAAAATATTGGTTCTTCCATTCCATCTGGAACGTATACCCTTTTGACATTGTATTATTACTCCGTGCCGTCCGCCTCTGACCACTAGTTCTCTCTCTCTCTCGTTGCTTTGGTTAGTGGTGAGGGGGAAAATAACATGTGACGGGTTAGCGAAGGAGAGCTGATTACTATGTGGTGGTTCTGACATTCCAGACATTCTGACATGGCCAGAGCATAAAAATACAATTAAGGACTTCCTATGAGCATTTAAAAACCGCAAACAAGGAAAAAGAATATCTCCAAAATGGATATTTGCACAAAAAAAAAATGTTTGACATAAATTGTGTGGTTTAACGAGATCTAAATTTTCCGTGAAGTAAGATTTTGTGTATTTCTTACGATTTACCACTGTGCAAAAGTTATCCAGAAGTAAGACGACTTCAAAACATGGTTTAAGGTACACTCGTTTTTGTCGTTTCTGGCTACTGGAGACTGAAGAATGCGACGAGCTTGAAATTAACATTCGCAAAAATGCGATAACAATCTGCCAACGAAAACAAAAAAAAAAAAAAAAAAAAAAAAAAAAAAAAAAAAAAAAAAAAAAAAAAAAAAAGGAAGAAGAGAACAGAAAGGACAAAAAAGAAAAGAAAGATTGAGGCTATAAACATGACCTTACAAAACGTTGTAACAATCTGTCACAGAATCAAACGATATGCCAGTTTCCCTCCCAAATAGGGAGACTCATTTCTGATCTGGTCTGCGTGGTTCACTAATTCTTGTCAAATGTACACTGTGTATGTTTCTGCTTCCTAAGAAGTGATATTAATTTCGTTTAAAGGAGAAAAGGGAACGAAGTTCTAGTCCCAGTGAAAATATAAATGAACGTGCAAATGAAACACTACCTTATACTAAAATAATAATAGAAAATAAATAAATACTGGAAAAATGGAAAGCGTTACATAAGTGGTGCAAAGTACAGTATTCCGCAAAAATTTCATTATTTGAGCATAGTTTGTGCGAGAACACGAAAAACAAAAAAAAAGAACTGCTTGGTGTTTTCATCAGGTAATCTGTAGCATTAAGGTTCACAACAGACGCGAGAACTTGAGTTTAAAATTGTTTTAATATACACAGCAGCCTAAATGATCACGAATCATTTTTATGTACTAAGTCAAAGTAGTATAGTGTTGCGTAGTTCGCAATATCTTTAATTCATGCTGTGGCTAGAAAACGTGGTTAACGTCACGCATTGCTCGTCAGGTGACCTTGTTTACACTTACATGTCTTCCTTAATTTTCAGCACGCAAACGCGATTGCCATCAAATACCGATTGCTTGGTAATTGATGGTTATGTCCTTATTTTCGACCAGCCTATTCATTCCCAAAGCTCATTTCTTTGATGAGTGATTGATAACTATGTTTACACTTTTGGCTAGCACATTAAATGTATAAATTCAGCTCTTAAAATTCATGAAAAGAATGACTGGTTACGTGATGCAAACAGGATGCTTTGCCGTGCTGCAAAGTCTAAGAAAGTAGAAAAAATCTACTCTTCCCTGCAGAAGGAAGACGCTCCGGACTTGTGCCTTGACGATGCTAGTGAGATCCATGATGCTCTGCAACTTGAAACATGTGGTCACTCAAACTCTCCTTATTCTCCCATGTGAGTAGTAAGCACATTGCCTCAATCTTTGCTCGTCTACCACCTAGGCGGCCCAGGTTCGATCCCAGGGACCCGCATGTGGTATTCGTGGTGGACGAAGCGGCGTCAGGGCGGGTTTTCTCCGGGTACTCCGGTTTCCCCCGCCATCTCATTCCACCGGTGCTCCATCTTCATGTATCATCAGTGTCACCGCCTGCGGTGCCGTAGTAGTAAAAGCGGGCGTTAAACACTACAACAACAACTGCCTCAATCTTTTGGAACTGCTATGTTTTTCAATTGTCAAATTTTAAAGGAAAGTTGAAAAACCAGAGCTAAACTCAGTGGGCAGTACTCATATCCTGAATATTCATGTTAGGGTAAAGAATAGTTACACAGCATTCTTTGTGTAGGTTTAGGGCAGTTAGATAGATAAGGGATAGGAACACTAATAACATAATAACTTTATATTAACAATAAACTACCTCACTTTTATTATTAAAATAATATGTAATTAGATTAGAAAAAGGCTGTATTAATAAGCGATGGGAAAATTTGTTTTAAGGAACTAAAGCGAACTATCTACTATCTACTAGTCCCAATGAAACTAAAAATGGACACAAAAAGTAAACATAACCTGATAGCAGAATAGGCTTATTAAATTAACAGTTAGTGGAAAGCATTAAATAAGTGGTGCAAAGTGCAGTATTCTTGAGAAATTCCATTATTTGCTGTGTGTAGTTTGAACGAGAATGCTACAAAGAGTGTTTTGACGTCAACCTCATGTAAGCCCTATAATTAACATTCACAACAAACGCGAGAATTTAACGGTTTAAGGCAGTATTTCAAAATAGCAACGCAAATGATGGTTTTAAATATATATAAAACACATACGGTGACCACCTGTGCGTCACTGAGAACAATGTCAGCACAGATTAATGTCTCTATGAATTAACACACTGAGTTTCTAATTTATTTTTACACATATACACACATTTGGGCATACGTGTACGTCCCACACAAGCGCTGGTGAGCTCGCTTACACACAAGCACATTCACACATTACACTATGTACAGTAGTTTACAGTTTGTATACTTTCCGCGGTTTTGCTGTGTGCAACCTGCTACATGTGGAGTCCGAGGTTGCCATTGGCACCGGCCTGTGCCGTAGTTCATTGTGGCCTAAGGCTAGGGTGGATGGCGTGCAGAGTTCCGGAGTCATGACTGTTTTGTAAAGTCTTGATTCTTGCATGTTTGCGGTGTTTCGGCTCGCCTTTGTCAATATTGGATACTACGGGATTCTGGTGTCTCTTACTGCACGCCCTTATGGAAGAGGCTCTTCTCAACACTGCATCATGGATAGCTGGTAGATTGGTTTCTTGGCGTAGAATACGGTTAGAGCTGCGCAAGTGAGCGGAGGGGATTTTACGGAGGAAAAAGTTTTGCATGGTTTCGATTTGTTTAATGGCGATGTTGGAGACATTGACTTAAACCGCACAAGCTTGCAGGACTTACAGGACCGGAATGATAAGATTTGTACAGAGTAAATTTTGACTGTAAGCTGGGGTGCACAACTTTAATCGCCGCCTGCTTGTTGGCGGTATTTTTAAGGTGGGTGGACCTGCAAATTCTGCGGTTCATGGTGAAGACTAGATTTTTGACATGCTGATGGCAGTGCAATATTTGACCACCGACAGTTAGGTCCATTGCGAAAGTGTGATGCCGTTTTGGAAAATTGATTATCTGGCATTTGTTTGGACAAAGTTTAATTTTCCAATCATGGAACCATGAGAGGAAGCGGTCCACGTCCCACAGCATTTCTGCAAGCCCGATATGAGGATGTTTGTGGTAGTTGTTAATTGCAGTGTCGTAGGCATACATGGCGACTTTGCATCTGGCATCCACAGGAAAGTAGCTGGTGAAAACTATATACTTACAACAATCTGATGTGTTGTACTCACATGACTTTCTCTACTCTTGTACTAACCATTCTTACAAACTCTTACTCCTATATCTTCTTCGTGTTAGTTGAGAAAAACATTTTTACAAATTATCATATTGCTTATCTTCTTGTAGATACAAGGGGAATATTAGAATACAATAGGCTTTGAGCGATAGTCAAATATTTTAAAGCTTTGAGATCCCGTTCTCTTTGCACGCTTAACATACATACAAACAATCTGATGTGTTGCACTCACATGACTTTTTCTACTCTTGTACTATTTTCACAAACTCCTAATCCTCTATCTTCTACGTGTTAGTTGAGATAAACATTTGCAGAAATTATCTTATTCCTGATTTTCTTGTAGGTAGAAGGGGAATGTGGGAATACAGTAGGCTTTGAGAGATAGTTAAATATTTTAAAACTTTCAAATTCCGTTCTCTTTGCAGGGTTAACATAAAAAATGAATAACCATATTCCATTTGATAGAAGTATAAGCTATCCCAAACTCACACAAATAACAAGGAATATCTGCGAAAAGGCTCAATCTATAAAAATATTTATCCAGACATAAATTCTGTGTTTTAACGAGATATACATTTTTGTATAGTAAGATTTGGTCTATCTCTTCCGGTTTACGAGTTATTCAAAAGTCACCAAGAGTGAACAGGACTACATGGGCTATAGCCATAAAATTCAAAATGTGTTGTCATAAAAATATCTTCGTGTCGCATTCTTGACAGACTATCTTGACACATGTCTCTTGACAGACATTAAACTTAGGTTTTTAACCGACTTCTCCTTTTTGAGTTATGCTGTCCAAAGATTGATAGACACATAGACTGACACACACACGCACACGCACGCACACACGGACCTTTTTCTAAGAATGTTGTTTTTGTTTTCTTTTTCTTTTTTTTTTTTTTTTTTTTTTTTTTTTTTTTTTTTTTTTTTGTTTCAAGGGGTCTCAAAACATATTTGCGGTGAAATCTCGCCATCGAACTTTTGGGTGACATACAATACTTCCTATGCTATACGTAGTAGAGAAAGTAAAAATGAACAATGATGTTGCATTTCCGAAAGTTTTGTTTTTCGAAACTGACACAAATTACATGGAATATCTCCGAAATGGTTCATTCTAAAAAAAAATTGTATTCAGACATAAATTGTATGTTTTAGCAAGATCTACATTTTTTGTATAGTAATATTTTGTCTATCTCTTACGGTTTACGAGTTATTCAAAAGTTACTCAGAGTAAACAGGACCACGTAGGCTATAGACAGAAAATTCCAAATATACATTTCATTTTTCATAAAAATATCTTAAACATATGGCATTTTAATCAAAATCGTTATAGCCATTATTAACAAAACCAAACTTTTCGAAAAATTTTCCATGTAAAGGGTAGTTTAGGGCGTGGTTATTTTCTTGACAATCTTCGTATCGCATCCTCCAGACATTAAACTTAAATACCATTTTTGGTAGGTATTTAACCGACTTTTCGTTTTTCAGTTATGCTGTCCAAAGACTGACAGACGCACATGCTGACACACACACACAAACACACACACACACACACACACACACACACACACACACACACACACACACACACACACACACACACACACACACGGACCTTTTTGTAAAAACTTTTTTTGGATTCAGGGGATATCAAAACATATATTTCTGGTGAAATCTCGACATCGAATTTTTGGGTGGAATACAATACTTCCTCTACTTACCAGTAGAGAAAGTAAAAAGGGGACATGATTGCCTCTTGTTGAACACCAGCTCTCTCGCGGGAGGAGGATCAACCCATTTGGACGTAAAAGTGCTGATTTTCCAGAAAACTGTGCAAAAAAAAAAAAAAAATAAATAAAAAAATAAAAAAAAAATAAAAATAAAAAATAAAAAAAAAAATAAAGAAATAAATAAATAAAATAAAATAATTTTGAAGGCCGGGAAAGTTGAGGTGCAGTTTGGAAATAAGGCCGTTGTGCCAGCATCGGTCGAAAACGGCCTCTATGTCCAGAAATAACGCCAACGTTGAAGCCTCATTGTTAAACTGCTCAGTGACGTCATCTGCCAGTCTTAGAAGCTGCAGGTCTATAGACTGCCCTTGTCTAAATCGAAATTGAGAATTTAGAACTTCATGTAGTTCCAAAACTTGTTTTTGGAGTCGACAATGTATAAGCCTTTGGAGTAATTTACCAAAAGTAGAAAAGAGACTAATGGGTGGAAGGTGTTAGCAGGCGTTGGATATCTTAGTGAGTTGTTCCAGGGCTTTTCTCGGGAGCTGTTTAAGTTCCTCATCATTAGTCACCTTTTCGGGGCCGGTGGAACTCCCTTTAGGCAATTTCCTAATAAGTTTGTACACTTCCTGCGGCGTTATAAGGGGCTCTTGCTTTTGGACCACACAAGTTTGTACTCATATCTGTACTTCCCGTTCTATGTCGTAGTTGATCGCTGGGTTCTCAGTGAAACTGTCTTGGGTGCAAGCAGCTTTCTCCTCTTAGGAGAAGTGTAGACCAAGTTAAGTGTACAGAGCCTCATTTGCGGAGTTGACTCTGGAAGCCCATAAAAATGATGGTTCAAATGGGTGGTACTCAGCACTTTGTTTTCTCACTGTTCAATTTTAAGTTTAATTTGCTGCCGAATGACGTTGCGTGCATTCCGTATTTGGACTGACGGGTGTACCGCCAGTCTCGTCTGCGGGCAATGAGCTGCTTCAACTCGAGGTACGTGCAGTAACTGGATGGTCTTGTGGCTGTAGCTGGTAGCGTTTCTTTTGCCCGTACGTAGCGAGGCAGTAAAGTTTTCAATGGCGACATCTATGTGAGCCTCGCTATAGCATGATAACCTAGGCTGCGTCATTTCCATTGTGAAAGTGTACCTGTTCGTGTCAGGACATTTAAGAGGGCCAGAAACACAGGCTGCAGTGGCAGTCTTATATAAGTTTCATGTTACCTTTTTCTGGCTTTTTTAATCAAATATAAATGCCTAATTGCTGAAATAAATGTCTTTTGTTGTATTTTTTATTATTATGTATTCCTTTATCAGTTAAAACAAGGAGGTTTGCCGTAAAAAGGTTAGCGTTTTAAGTATCGTTTGTGTTTTCTTGACTTTCCATCGGACCATGCCTCCTTTAAAAGAAACAATGGGCGTCGATGCAGCTATTGTAACGATTAGTCAATCAACAGCCTACTGTGGAAGGATGTGTTTGTGCAATGTGCGGTCTTCATCATTTCGTTAGTACTGAAGTACAATGTCAAAACAGCAAACTTCATTTGTTTTTCGTAACAAAAGATACTGTATAGCAGAAGAAACCTATATATGAGTGTGAGTCCATTGAAAGAAATGCTAGTGAATGTGATGGTGAATTGCTTACTGAATCTTCGGTTAGTGTTTCTCAGTCTTCGCATGAAAAGTTCTATATTTCTGGCCCATCCTAAACAAAGTGTTGAACGGAGATTAAGTACCAACAAAAACAGGAGTGTAGGTACAATTGGTTGTATTCTGACCGCGATCGGGGTGGAGCTTTTTGGAAAATATGTGAAATGCATTTAAAAGTGATATTAAAGCTGTCTGGAAGCACGGGAAATCTAGAACAGCACGACAAGTCAGAAAAACATGCAAAAGTCATTGCATTTGAAAATTGTAAATTACACGAAAAAAACGTGCCAGTCCATGCGCATATACTTGAACAAAATGAAACGAAAAAGCGTTAAATCGCCAAGCAGTGTCTTCTTTAATTCGAAGTGTGTATTTCTTTAATAAGGAAGATATCTCCCACACAATATAACAGGAACCTCTAATTTTAAAGATAGCACTAAAAAGTGACATTAATCTTGTAAAGTGGACTAAATTTTAGAGTGAACGGTCTACATATATTAGCAAATATAGTGCTTCAGAATTATTAAGTTGCATTGGTAAGGTTATAGGAAATCAAAATGAAACAATTCTTTGTGATAGATACTTTTCCTTAATGGCAGACGAATCTACAAATGTGTGTAACTAAACTGAACTTTCTTTGACAGTTCGTTATGTTCTGCCGTCTTCCTATTTTGAAGCGAAGGAAAGGTTGTGTAATTGAATTGAAGAGTACTACACCTGAGTCTATACTTACAGCAATTTTATTGATAGTGAACTAAAGAAGCGAAAACGTTATGACAAGTTAGTAACATGCTCTTTGAATGGTGCTGCTAATTCCGGTGGTTCTGTGAATGGGGTCCGTGCTACGTTATCAGAGAAAAAGGGCACTAGTTGTCATACATTCTTGCAGAGCACATGTTTTGTGATTGCTGTCACTAAATGGAGGAATAAACACCCTCTAATAAAGCGCATGTTACATATTGTTAAGGGCATTTATAAACTTTTTCATGCTCCTCGTAAACGAGAAAATGTATTGCATGTAATTCATTCTGCTTTAGAACATGCTGTTGATATACGCTGATTGAGTACCTACGAGTATTGCACAGTTCCCGCTACATTCCTATGCTAAAAGTCTATTTAGATGCCATGTGAACATATACAGAAGGACGGTGCGGATTTAGCAAGTTTGTGACGCACACTCCTCTCCCCTGGGTCGAAGACGTCGTCTTTAAGATCTAAAAGATCTCGTCCCCTACCCTGTGTTTGGTGTCCCGGGATCTAACTAGCTCTAGCAAGAGGCCCTAATCTGCAAGGTATGCGTGAGTTGTGGTAGGAATGGAACCATACGAAGAATTAACCAACATTTGAGTTTATTTGCAAATTTCCAGATTTGTAGGGAACTGCAGACGATATCTAAACAGAGTATAACTGTCTAACCTCAACTGAAACGTTAAGTACTTGAACTTTGTCACCCTTTGGCAACCGCTGATTTATGTATACGCGCCAGCTTACGTACAAATCACATAGTTGCACGTGCGCTGTCTGCTCGATTCAAGACGAATGTGAGTTGCGTTGTATGTGTTTGCGTGGGCGACATTGAAGGAAGCGATTTCCATTGGTTAACTTTTGAGCACGTCATGGTAAGATACGAATCAGCCCGCGGTATTTTCTGGGCTTTGCTCGCACAACAATTGTAATTTTTATCACTCATCTGATCTGCCTAGGCTTCCATTCTTGAGACTTTAATATATTCAGCTTTATTACAACGGTTCTCCTTAACTATCGATTAGAATCTCCTTTTACTTCTTTCTATTATTAATTACTTATATTCATCTTATAATTTCGGTTTCATTTGGCAGCAGAAGTCTTGTTAGAAATGATGAATTGCAATTTCATTGTAGGTTTACTGATTTTGGATCATACATTAAAGGCCGTCTCAAACTTAAGCAAAGTTTTGCAAAAGCAACCACTCAAAATTTTACAACTGCCTATGCTTGTTTCTGCACCTCTGGAACATTTAAGATACATGATACATCTGCGATTGCGATAACCATAGTGCAGAAAATGAAACACTAAATACAATTAGAAAACTAGAAATGGACGTGATAGAAGTTAAAGCTGTGCACTTCACAAAACACAAGAAATAAAGTATGAAACATTTAAGGAAATTTGTGAAAAGTATGATTAATGAAATTGAGGAAACGTTCATTGACAAGGCAGTGAAAGTGATAGAACTAGGTGCATATTTTGAAAACATCAAAACATTTCTAGAATTTAGTCATAATGATTGTAAAGAACTGTGCTTGATGTTAGGACTGAATGTTGACACTGTTATTGCAGACTTGCGTTCTTTTATGTACCTATGCAGCGCGTAATAAAATAACAGAAGATTGGTCTTCCGATGTTGCCTCTTTTATCTTACGGGCCGGCATCGGCTATGAAGCATTAAAGACACTCGCTGAATGTGTGCTCTGCATTGCCGCTTTCACTGACGGGTCATCCAGCACATTAGGCAGGGTAATGACAAAATTAAGAAATAGGATGGATAAGGATACGCTTTAAGGTTGTGTGAAGGGGACGAGGATCCTATAGAGGACGTTTCATTGATGATGTGATCAACAGATATGCTGCAAAAACACCCTCGACGCATTAGTATGTTTAATATGTAAGTTATTCCACATCTTATTATTTTACTGATTCCCATAATTTTATTAATTAAGATACAGCTTAGTCTATACCCACTTATACGGCGTACGGTTTTAGAAGGCACATGAGCTGAACCAATGCGTGCACACGGCGGCTGCACTATTGCCAAGTGATGCGCCAGAGAGCGGAAGTTACGGGCAGGGAACGAAGAAAGAAACATTTATCGTGCCACAAATTGTCAGAAAGGATAATGATGATAACATTATGAACTGTAAGACTCAATATTAACGTACTTATTTATACGCACTTCCTCAGATGTCAATTCATTAAAAAAACTGTACACTTTAAAAATAATATTTCTGGACTGAGAGCGGAGTACTTTACTCTTAGTACCTGCTCCACTGGTACCAGGCTTTGAAAGTGACATTGTTAGAACTTCACTAAACACAATGTAAACATGTGAATTTTCTGTTTATTGTCACAGTTACACAAAGCACAATTTGATTTGCGGATTGGTCTTGAACCGAACTAAAGAATTCGCGTGCGACTGCAGTGATCCGTGATCAGTTAATTTATGAACTAAATATAGGCACCTTCTAACGACACTTCGTAATGTCTTATTCCGTAACTGCGTAATGAAAAGGAATAAAACACACAGGCAAGATTGGAAGTTGCATACATAAGTTGTTTATTCTCGAAGCGATAACTCGAGAACCATGCGTCGTAGAAAACTGGCCTTTGTGCAGGCTGCCTCAAAACTTCTTGCCGCATACACCAAGACATATTAGAATGTTGAATTTCCAGTAATAATTTTGGGCGCACGAAACACAGAAATCTCTGTTGCTCACGCTTGTGCTGTGCGTTCCGAACTAGGCAACGCTGCACGGCTGTGATAGGACAGTCGCTCCAGGCGAGCCCTCTCGAGCTCCGCCTCATGTGCCTTATAGTAGTTACACATCAATTTATTAAACATCAGAGATTGGGGGCCAATTCAAAGTAACAGTACTGTTATTTATTTTTAATACGGTATTACTAAAAGTTGTAGCCTATAACATCCCCTCTCCCCCGTCAAGCTTAATATCCCCCGGAGGAAAATTCATCACCGGTGCACCTTAGCGCTGCCAATGCAAGCAGCGTAATAGGAACAGGAGCAACTATGCTTTTGAGCAAAATAGCAGTTCCACTTCCCCCAACTGTCAGCCAACTCTTCATTCCAAAGTATCTGGTAACCCCTGAGCTTAAATGTCTACCCTTGTCTTAATTTTGTTTCGCAAATAAATGCCACATCAATTTTGTTACGCCGCAGGAAGATTTCAAGTTGATGTTGCTGTCTGTGGATGCCCTCGGCATTCAACAGGAGGGCACAAGTTTTAGTTATATCTCCCCTTACACTTCCCATCTACTTGTAGAGGGTGGACTGAAGACATATGATGACTTTCAATTCTTCCGAAGCGCTATTACAGCTTTTAAATGTAGTGATAAAGGGCTGCAACTTTGGCAAGAGTGCCGGACCCCTTCCCCAAGCTATCCCCTACCAAAGCCCCCATTCAAACACAGACACAGAAGAAACACACCACCCAGCCCACCATTCCCACCCCCACTCCAGCCCCAAGCACATCCAACAACGGAGCCAAAGCATCAGACAACCAGAAACCACCAAGAATAATAATCCCTGACGTCCAACACACGGTAAAGGTCCTCCGCATTCTGCGTGGCTCCCTTCCTGCCGGCACATATAAATTGCAGACGACGAGGGACTGCCTTAAGCTCTTCCTTCAACGGAAGCAGGACGCGAACCCGACAATGCAGCTCCTGAAGGACGCCGGAGTAGAAAACTACAGTTTTACTCCACGTGGGGACCAACTTCTTCGCTACGTAATCAAACGTCTTCCAGCTGACTTAGAGGAAGATTACGTGAAAGAGGACCTGGTCCTAAAAGACTACACCGGCGTCCAGGTACGACAGATGACTTCACGTGGCAGGCCTCTGCCAAATTTTCAGGTAAGTCTTGACAGGACCACCGAAAACCAAAAACTTCTACAGGAACGAGAGGTGTGCCATATGATGGTCACCGTGGAGGTCCTGAAAACAAACCAAAATATAACGCAATGTTACAACTGCCAGCAGTTGGGGCACACTTTTAGGAACTGCAATATGACCTCCCGGTGTGTCCTTTGCGGTGACCTCCACCGCCTGGCTGATTGCCCGAAAAAGGCCAAACAGGGCGTTGTACCCCACTGTGCTAATTGTGGGGAAACGCATCCTGCCAGCTACAGGGGGTGCGAGACGTTTCGCAACGAACGTCACCGCCGTCAACTGGCATCCATAACCAGGAGCTCTCCCAGTGCTCAGCCAGGGCCAAAACCCATCATACACCCGGCCCTGGTTCAAACAGGTATCTCCTATGCGGGAACTACCGGAGGGCCAAACGCACCAGTGCCACCACAGAATGGTCCCCCTCCACTACCCCAACAGGCGCCCACGGGTGACCTGAGTGGGATAAAAGATATATTAAACATGTTCAGAGACCTAAATTTACCATCATTATTGATGAAGGCGCAGCCTTTCCTAGCCAAATTCAAAAGGTGCAGCAGCACTTGGGAGAAAATAGAGACCATCATATGTCTCCTCTCAGCTCTTTTAGAATAAATGGCCCACGTAAGGGGAGGCACAACTTTAACGCGCGCACTACTGTGGAATGCAGATGGCATCCACAGGAAGCAACACGAACTTGAAAACTACCTACGGCGTAACAAAATTGACGTCGCATTCATCTGCGAAACAAAATTAAAGCACGAGCACACTTTTAAGCTCCAGGGGTATCAAATCTTTCGGAACGACAGAATTGGCAGACAAGGGGGAGGGACTGCTATTTTGCTTAGAAATACTATTGCTCATGCTTCTGTTACGTTGCCTGTAATGGCAGCGTTAGAGTGCACAGCACTTAAAACACGTGTAAATAGTAAAACTGTTATGCTGGTAGCACTTTATCGGCCCCCTAACTCTCCAGACTTTACACAAGACCTCGAGCAGATCCTCGCTTTAGAGGAGCACGTTATAATTGCAGGAGATTTCAATGCCCGGCACCCCTGGTGGTTTTCACGCCGGGCAAACGCGGCGGGAAATCTCCTGGTTGAATTTATAACTGATAATGATGACATTGAGGTACATCTTCCCCCAGAACCCACTTTTTGGCATCGATCAGGGCACTTTGACGCTGAGATTTTGGACATCGTACTAACAAAAAATGCGACACTGTTAAATAACTTTACTGTTTATCACAGCCTGGACTCCGACCATCTTCCTGTGCATTTCGACATACAGGGTGGCATTTCACCCAGTGCCTCTGGCCCTCAAAGTAGAGCTCAAACCGACTGGAATAAGTTCACCATGGAAATGCACGGGATGGCGCAACCCAGACTGTCATACTATAGCGAGGCAGACATAGATGTCGCCATTGAAAACTTTACTGCCTCGCTACACACAGCCAAGAGAAATGCTACCACATACACCACAAGACCACCCGGTTTTTGCACGTACCCCGAGGTAGAGCAACTCATTTCGCGGAGACGACGCTTGACAAAACTGTGGCGATACACCCGTCAGCCTGAATATAAAGTGCTAGCAAAATGGCTACGCAACATCATTCGGCAACAAATTAAAATCAATAAAACTGAACAATGGGAAAACAAAATGCTGAGTACCACACATTCGGACTCTTCTTTGTGGAAATTACTCAAGGCTTTCAAAGTTTCCACGAGCGTCAACTCCGCAACTGAGGCGCTGCACACTCAAAGCGGCTTGCACTTCTCCGCAGAGGAGAAAGCCGAGGTCTTCGCTGACTGTCTCCAAGACAGATTCACCGAAAACCCAGTGACCAACTGTGAAATAGAACGGGAGGTCCAGACATGGGTACAAACCTGGGTGGCGCAGAAGCAAGAGCAACAACTACCCACCATAACACCGCAGGAAATTTACAAGCTCATTAGGAAATTGCCTAATGGGAAAGCTGCCGGTCCAGACAAAGTGACTAATGAGGAACTTAAGCATCTCCCGAGAAAAGCTCTGGTGCAACTAACAAAGATATTTATCGCCTGTTTGCAGCAAGGCTATTTCCCCTCTACTTGGAAACGAGCTAAGGTTATCATGCTCCCAAAGCAAGGGAAAAGCACCAGACAACCGCAAAACTACCGTCCCATTAGTGTTTTGTCTACTATTGGTAAACTGCTCGAAAAATGTATCCTTTCTCGACTTCAAAAACAAGTCTCGGCAACACATGAACTCTCAAATTCACAGTTTGGCTTTAGAAAAGGACATTCCACTGAACTACAGCTCCTCAGACTAACTGATGACGTAACAGAGCAATTTAACAATGGGGCTTCAACGTTGGCGCTATTTCTGGACGTAGAAGCTGCATTTGACCGGTGCTGGCACAATGGCCTTATTTATAAACTGCACCACAATTTCCCGGCTCTTCAAAATTATCTATACTTGCTGCACAATTTTCTAGAAAATCGGCAGTTTTACGTTCAAGTGGGCCGCTCCTCCTCACGGGAGCGAGTGATGCGGGCTGGCGTCCCACAAGGGGCAATAATGTCCCCTTTTCTGTATATATTATTCACCAATGATTTCCCAGTGGACGCCAGATGCAAGGTCGCCATGTATGCTGACGACACTGCAATATACAACCACCATAGAAATCCACGTTTCGGCCTTGCAGAAATGCAACGTTATGTGAACAACTTCCTCTCATGGCAACATGACTGGAAAATCAAAATTAATCCCAACAAATGCCAGCTGATTCATTTCTCTAAGCGGCGTCACACTTTGGCAACGGACCTAACGGTCGGTGGTCAAGTATTGCACTGCCGTCAGCAAGTTAAATACTTAGGTGTCACCTTGGACCGCACAATGTGTTGGTCCACCCACATAAAAATAGCGCCAATAAAGGCAGACAGCGGCTAAAGTTGTGCGCCCCCATCTTCCGTAGTAAACAGTTGCGACTAAAGTCAAAACTTATACTATATAGGTCATTTATTCTCTCGGTGGTCCTGTATGCATGTGTGGCCTGGGCTAATGCCTCCAAAACTGCCCTCAAACAACTCCAAACCCTCCAAAACCTCTCCCTCAGAAAAATCCTCTCTGCTCCACTCCTCACCACCACCCAAACTCTTCACCTCGAAACTCATATCCCGTTCATCCCGGAGGCAATAGACAAAAGAGCAATGGCGGCATGGACGCGCATTAGGAACCACGAAAATGACGTGATCGCTAACATCGGCAAAGGCGAGCCGAAGCACCGCAAACATACTAGGATAAAATGTTCTAGAAGCGGCTTGGCTCGCCGACTAATGCGCGTCCACGCAACCTCGTCCCTAAGCCACATACATGTTCCGGCAGAGGCCCTCGCCTCGGAAAATATTCAGGAGCTGCCACCGCGGGACAGTGTACATAGTGTAAATAGTGTAGTGCGCTGGGACGCATATTTCTGGTGTGCCCAGTGAAGATGTGTGTGTATGTGTGTACGAGTGTGTGTGTGGGTGAGTGCGTGCGTGTATGTGTCTGTATATAATTTGTAAATATGTACATATGTATATATAACCCAAAGACGAAACAGGCAAAAGACAAAAGAAAACTATTCTTCGTGACCTACAGATGGTCACCGTATGGGTTTTTTGTAGACACCGAAAAAGTGTATATATAAACAAAGCCAAATGTAAAAAAATGTTAAATATAGCCTGTAAGCCGGGCCCATTGTACCGGCACCAGGCCAACACTTTTCTAATAAATAACTTGAACTTGAAGAGTGCCGGAAGATTAAGTTCTTTTTATATCTGACTTAAATTGGGTTCCATGAGAAAAACAAGAACATCCCGGTTCAAATTATAAATGTCGACTAATCAATTTGTCAACGCAATAAAATTGTAAATGATGATTGTTGACAATGAGTGAACCACAGAGACTAGATCAGAAATAGCTCCACTAGCTGGGAGTGAAAGCGGCATATTGTTGTTTCTGTGGCAGATTGGGATTGCATTTTGCGAATGCTGTTTGAAGTTGATCGCTTTCTTCCACTTCAAATAGCTAAAAGCGCCTGTTACCTAACCCTAGTGCTGACTGATGTGATATTATTAGTAAGCCGGAATACGAACAATCCAGTTCCGGAGATATTCCATACGGAGCAAGAGGAACTTCCGGGGCTGACTGCCAGACCAGGCCGCAGCTATGGATGCACTTTATTATGGGCAGGTATTCTCGAACGCGAAGAACAAAAGTAGATTAATGTGACGAAGCAGGAGGACCTTGTGGTTTGGGGACACTAAATGGGAAACAAACCTCGGTCGCATCTGTGGTCAAGTACTTGGATGCCTCATTAGGTAGAATGGGACGGCGCATTATTTTGCGACTTCTCGCTACCAAGGAAGCCATAGTCGACAGACCTTTGGAATAAACCCTCCCTGAAGACAACCACTTGGATCTACACTTCATTTCCTCCTTAAAAAGTATTATCTGTAGTAATATCACCAAACGATTTCATGTGACGATTATTTTGCCAGAGCGAAGCGCGAGAAAAATTATCCCAAGTATGAACACCTCGAGTTAGAGTATTCTGCGAAATAATTAATAATTTTTTTGTTTAGTATTATTTAATATTAATAGAGATTTAAAACTAAGCAAGCTACAATAATTTGCATGCGGTTTAATTAAGGTTTATGTTGACGGCTTGCGCTACACATAATCCAGTAGACTGTGACAACCGCAATAATTTTAACATTTAATGCACGGAAATGCGGAATTAAATATATGATGAATATAAATGAATCTATTTGCTTTATTAGAAAACTAAATTAAATTATTTTGTTGTTTAACGGCGCTGTGAATTGCAGAAATTTTCTCCCGCAGGAGTTCTTTTACATGCCAGTAAATCTACTGACGGAGGTGTGGTTTTTAAGCACAGTTAAAAAGCATCAGTCTGGGCCGGATTTGATCCCGCGACCCTGGGATCATAGGCCAGCGCCTAGTCAACTAAGCCACCTAGACCGGCTTGCTTCATTAGGCTATTCATTAAAGGTAGGTCTGCTATATTTAAAATTACAGTTGTTTGAGTTCTGCTCTTCAATTAAAATGTATTCTATTAAATCTTCACTAAAATATTCACCAAATCTTTCGTATGCCATTTTTGAATTGCTCGCTGTTTTTACTGCACATGGATGGTTCAGATGTTCCGAAACCTAAGAAAAGTAGAATATATAATCATAGCGATAATACCACGAGCAAGAGGTGATAATAGGCATGAGTGCCATGGTCTTCTTAATCCCTCTGCATAAGCAGAATATGTAGTTCTTCAAGGCGGCAAAATTAAAAGGGCAACCATTAGTTTTTAATTTCGCTACTACGAGGTGTATAGTAGATAGAGAAGATATTGCATTCCACCCAAGTCAGTAGGTTGCGAGTTTCTAACCACCATACCAACCGTTCATTGATCATGCGTTACATCACTTTGCAAACGCAACTGGTGAGGGAAATAAGACGGTAGCTGGAGGGAAGATGACGAAATGGGTACAAAGCTGTCCTCCCGCCATTGGTGGAACATTACTGTCAACCCAAAGACGATTATAAATATCGAGGAACAATGTACGTACTTTTGTATGTGAATATGTGTGTGGTTCTGGTGCTGATAGTCGCGAGGTTGAAACAGAATCTTCTAACTCCGCCATGGGGAGAAGGTGATTGTAATCTTCTAAGTTTCTAGAACAAAACGCGAAGCCTTGAGATTCCAGCTGAGTCTTAACTGGAGGGAACTCAGTGAAGTAGTTATCCTAGCTAGACTCTTGAGCAAAAGCACTGCCAGACGTGTTGGCCACATTAAATGGATGAACAACAGATCCTGTAGCTGTTTTGAGGACCGCAAGTGGCATATGGGTCGATTCATTGGTTACGCGTCTTAAGTTATTCCATACAACCGAGGAAGGTGTATGTCGAGTAAATGAAGCTACAAACTTGCTCCATGATGTGTGTTTGCTATCCTTAATAACTTGTCTGGACCTACTGAGCATTTTCTTTAATTGGATTAGGTTATGCAATGTGAGATGACGTTGAAAAGCCCTAAGGGCTCGCCTTCCATCATGAATGACATTCCGACATTCATCCGCACACCAGCAGAAAGGAAATCGATGGGAGTGGGCGGTCGACAGCGGAATGGATTGCTCAGCAGCCGAAAGAATCCTCTTGGTAGATGCTACACCAAATCATTCACTGAGTCGTGCTCGTTGTAAGTAAACACAGCCAACTGGGTGTAAAGGTTCCAGTTGCCATAGTCCAAGCGCCATCTAGGCGTAGGTGTCGAACATGTATCTTGTGTTAAGACACTAATGAGACATGGAAAGTGGTCACTAGAGTGTAAATCAGAAATGGCATTCCAGTGTAAGGAAAGTGCTGACTATGGTGAACAAGCTGCTAGAGCAAAGTGTGACAAGCTATTGAAGGAGTCAGAAAAATATGTAGACTATCTACTCCCTATCATTCTATCATCTATGATAAGTTATATAGCGCCGCCATATGCCAGAACCCATCTTCCGGTGTAAGCTTACAAGTATTGGGGTGTCTTGTCTTAGTTCGAAAACTAAGCTCTGATCAGTGTATTCTAATACCAAGTATGTTCCATTGTAGGATAGCCATGGTAATATTTTAATGGGACAAATACTCTAAGGTATCCGTCCATTACCTTGAAGTAGGCGGGATCGATTCAATTTGGCCCTCTTCATATGTGTTGGGCTAACACCTTTTTCTGAAGCTTTATTCTGCCTCTTTTTCACTGGGGTTCTCAGGTGTGGACAGGATCTTCTTGCTCCATCTACTCTACCGAGGAGGTCCTTTCCCCATAGAGAATTTCCGTCCGATTGCATTGAACCGATTGGAAACGAAGATCGGCGAAGATGAAACCCGTCGATCTGAAGCCATCCAAGAAGATTCCTCAGAAGAGGATCCCCTAGGAGATTGCCGTCGACTTTTCCTTCCCTTAGGTTTACTCGTACTGGAAGTATTCTCATCGCATCTATTGTAGTTGTTCTTAAACTTTTTCGGTTAAGTATCATAGATCACGGACTTAACAGTCTTATTTGTAGAGATCGTCACTTTCGGTGATGACCTAGGTGAAGTTTTCTGATCAATGTCAAACGCTTTTGATGTGACTTAGCTACGAGAATATTGTGTGAGCATGTGGCTCCGTTTGTATCGCTAGTTTGAGTTGCGATTTCCCGACGTGCTACCTATGAGTTTCAACTGAGCTATAAGTACCAGTCTTCGGGATAGAGGGTTGGCGCTAACGCAAGAGTTTCCTGGCTTCTGAGAAGGACACCTTCTCCTTACCCGGATCTCCTGGATGGTTCTTTCTTCCACAAGACATGGAGGCATCCTAGGGAACTTGATCGATGTTCACCACTGTGTTTCCAACTTTCTTTATGTACAAGTTTTTACCTTGTGCCAGTACAGTAAGCCCGGCTTACACACCATAATTAACATTATATTATAGTTATTAATATGCACAATATATACAATTTTTGGGATTTTTGAAAACCCATACAGTGACCATTTTAGGTCACCGACAAACGTTTTTGTTTGTATTGTTTGGTGTCCTTTGAGAGTCTGTGTCATTAATTTACACACACACACACACACACACACACACACACACACACACACACACACAAATGTGTGTATATACACACGTATATATATATATATATATATATATATATATATATATATATATATATATATATATATATATATATATATATATATATATACATATACAGCTATTTACACACATACACACACGCATTCACTCCTGCGCATACTAACAGTATGTCCCATGACACGCACACACAAACACACTAACACTGGGCACACCAAAATATGCGTTTCAGCTCACGCACTGCAATATTACACTTCACACTATAACCAGTTTTCCGCTGTTTTCCTGCGCGTTCAGGTCGCAGCTCCTGAGTGGTTCCCGAAGCGCGGGAACCCTGCCGTAGTGAGAGTGTGGCCTAGGGCCCTGGTTGCATGAGCGCGCATTAATTGGCGAGCTGCGCCGCGTCTAGAACATTTTAATTCTAGCATATTTGCGGTGCTTCGGCTCGCCTTTGCCAATGTTGCCGAACAAGCACTTTTTATGATTTATAACGCGCGCACATGCTGTCGTGGCTCTTTTCGATATTGCCTCTGGGATGGATGGGATCTTGGTTTCAAGGTGAAGGGATTGGTTAGTGGAGTGGAGTGTGGAGTTTAAGGGCCCGTCGACAACTGGGTCATTTGGGCCCCGGTTTGGTTAGTGGTTCGGAGTGGAGCAGAGAGGATTTTTCGAAGGGAAGGTTTGGAAGGGTTTGTATTTGTTTGAGGGCGGTTTTGGAGGCATTGGTCCAAGCCACACATGCATACACGACCACCGAAAGAATAAATTACCTATATAAAATCAGTTTTGATCTGAGATGCAGCTGTATGCTGCGGAAGGTGGGAGCGCATAAATAATTTAGCCGCTGTCGGCCTTTGTTAGGGCTGTTTTTTTATTTTGCGCGGAGCAGCACATGCTGCGGTCCATGGTGACGCTTAGGTATTTAATATGCTGACGGCATGCACATATTTGACAGCCGACAGTTAGATCCATTGCCAATGTTATGCCGCTTTGAGAAATGTATTAGCTGCAATTTGTTGGTGTTAATTTTGATTTTCCAATCATGGAGCCATGAGAGGAAGTCATTTGTGTATATTTGCATTTCTGCAAGACCGAAACGAGGGCTTTTGTGGTGGTTATATATTGCAGTGCCGTCAGCATACATGGTGACTTTGCATCTGGTGTCCACTGGGAAATCGTTGGGAAATCACATATACAGAAAAGACGACCTGAATGCCCCTAATGTGACGCCAGCCCGCATCACTCGCGTCCCTAGAGGAGGAGTTTCCCATTTGGATGTAGAATTGCCGATTTTCTAGGAAATTGTGCAGCAAGTACAGGTAATATTGAAGGGCCGGATAATTGCGGTGCAGTTTATAAATGAGGCCATTGTGCCAGCACCGGTCAAATGTGGCTTCTACGTCCAAAAATAGCGCCAACGTTGAAGCCCCATTGTTAAATTGCTCAGTTACGTCGTCAGTTAAGCCGAGAAGCTGCAAATCTGTGGAATGTCCTTTTCCAAAGCCAAACTGTGAATTTGAAGGTTCATATATTTCCAAGACTTGTTTCTAAGGTGGAGAAAGTATGAGAATTTCGAGAAATTTACCAATAGGAGACAAGAGACTAATGGAGCGGTGGTTTTGAGCTGTCTGTTGCTTTCCCTTGCTTTGGGACCATAATAATCTTGTGCTGCAATCAGGCGCTAAATATCTTTGTTAGTTGCACCAGGAATTTTCTCGGGAGATGTTTAAGTTCCTCATTAGTTACTTTGTCTGGGCCGGCAGCTTTCCGATTAGGCACTTTCCTAATGAGCTCGTAACCTTCCTGTGGTGTTATAAGAGATAGCTGTTGCTCTTGCTTCTTCGCCACTCAGATTTGTACGCATGCCAGGACCTCCCGTTCTAGGCCACGGTTGGTTACTGGGTTTTCGGTGAATCTGTGTTGGAGACAGTCAGTGAAGACCTCGGCTTTCTCTTCTGCGGAGAAGTGCAGGCCGCTTTGAGTGTGCAGCGCCTCAGTTGTGGGGTTGACGCTCGTGGAGACCTTGAAAGCCTCTGTCTACAAAGAGGAGTCCAATCCGGTGTCCCTCAGCATTTTGTTTTTCCACTGTTCAATTTTGTTGATTTTAATTTGTTGCCGAATGACGTTGCGTAGCCATTTTGCTAGCACTTTATATTCAGGCTGACGGGTATACCGCCACAGTCTTGTCAAGTGTCGTCTTCGTTGCTCTACCTCAGGGCACGTGCAAAGACCGGGTGGTCTTGTGGTATATGTGGTAGCATTTCTCTTAGCCGTGCGTAGCGAGTCAGTAGTTTTCTATGGCGACATCTATGTCTGCCTCGCTATAGTATGACAGCTTAGGTTGCGCCATCCTGTGCATTTCCAAGGTAAACCTATCCCAGTCGGTGTCGGCCCTCTTCCGAGCGCCAGAGAAACCGGCCATAGTAGCACCCGGTATTTCGACGTGCACAGGAAGATGGTCGAAATGGAGGCTGTGATACACAGCGAAGTTATTTAAGAGTCAAATTTTTTGTGACTATGAGTTCCAAAATCGCAGGATCAAAGTGCCCTGATCTGTGCCAAATAGTGGGTTCTGGGAGGAGATGTACCTCAATGTCGTCATTTTCTGTTATAAGTTCAAGAAGGAGATTTCCAGCCACGCATGCCCGGCGACAATACCACCAGTGGTGGCGGGCATGGCGACAATACCACCAGTGGTGTCGGGCATTGACATCTCCTACAATTATAACGTGGTCCTCTAAAGCGAAGATTTGTTTGAGGTGTTGTGTGAAATCTGCGGAGTTAGGGATCCGGTATGTGCTACCAGCATAACCGTTCTGTTATTAACACGGGTTTTAAGAGCCTTGCACTCTAGCACCGCCAGCGCGGGCAGCGTGACAGGAGCATGAACAACTGTGTAAAAACAGCACGATAGCAGTCCCTCCTCCCTATCTGCCAATTATGACGCTTCGAAATACTTGACAACCATGGAGCTTAAAAGTGTGTCCTTGTTTTCATTTAGTTTCGCATATAAATGCGACTTCAATTTTGTTAGGCCATAGGTAATTTTCAAGTTCATATTGCTGCCTGGAAAGCGGTGAGAAGACATATGATGGTTTCGATTTTCTTCATAGTGCTATTGCAGCTTTTAAACTCTATCAGGAAAGGCTGAAGCTTTGTTAAAAGGGTTAGGAGGTTGAGGTCCTGAACAAGTTTAAAATATCTCTTAGTCCGCCTAGGTCGCCGATAGACGCCTGGGGGGATTGAGGTTCTGGAGCGGGAACATATGGTGGTGGCACTGGTGCCTTTTGGCCCCCCCCCCTCAGGCGACTCCTGCAAATGAGGCGACTGGTTTGACCAGGGCCGAGTACAGAATGCCTCTGGGCCTTGGTCGAGCACTAGGAGTGTTCCTGGCCAAGGTTGCCAGTTGACGGCGGTGGTGTTCGTTTCTGAACATATCGCACCCCTATAGGTGGCAGGACGCGCTTCCCCACAATTTGCGCAGTGGGGTAGTGGCTGCCTTGCCTTTTTGGGGCAGTCAACTAGGCGATGGAGGCCTCCATAGAGGACACACCGGGAGGTCATGCTGCACATTGTGTATGTGTGGCCTAGCTGTTGGTAGTTGAAACACTGGGTGATGTTATTCGTGTTTATGACCTACACACACATTTGGGAGGTAGTAAACATGTATCGTCGTGCATAACGCCTCTACAGTAGACGCAGGTAGCTCACCATTGCAGAAACACCAGTATACCCAAAGGATTGGCACTTTAATATCGGAGCGGGTTCGGTATGCAATGGCCTGCCTTAATCCTTTGTGGGAGATCTACCCGAGCAAAATTAAGGAACAAGGTACGCGTGGACAGGTATTTGCCACGTTCTTTGCTCTAAACCCGATACACAGACGTCACACCTTGTTCTTCTAGATTCTTCTGAATCTCACTGGATATGCACGAGTGTTTATCACACCACATGAGGAGTTCAGGGTCCTGTGGATCTCTACTCGTAACGCACAACTTGCTAACAAGTTCGAGATAGTGCCCAGTTCTAGGTAAAGAAAGTACTTTCAGGAAAGAATCGAAATGTGAGGACATTAAAGTTTGAGGACGAAGTGTTACAGAGATTTGAAACTAATAGACGACTGTGGGTACTAGACTCTATGGAGAGTCAAGTATGAAGACTCATGTCATATCCAGAAAATACAGACATTAAACCCAGAGATAAGAGAAAACAGGTGCTTACAATATAACTGACAATGAGTGGTTTTGCCAGACGCATATTATGAACATAGAACGCATATTTTTCCAGGGGTGGTTTTTGTAATTCACACAAGAGCCACATTCAGAGTGGCGGCGCCGTGGCCGAGCGGTTAGCGCGCTCGCCTACCACCTAGGCGGCCCGGGTTCGATCCCAGGGACCTGCATGTGGTATTCGTGGTGGACGAAGCGGCGTCAGGGCGGGTTTTCTCCGGGTGCTCCGGTTTCCCCCGCCATCTCATTCCACCGGTGCTCCATCTTCATGTATCATCAGTGTCACCGCCTGCGGTGCCGTAGTAGTAAAAGCGGGCGTTAAACACTACAACAACAACAACATTCAGAGTGATGGGAGTCCTAAAGCTGTGGAGAATGCGCAAAATCAATGGAGGTTTTTCAGTTGATATTTGCCTTTAATTTGCTGATAACTATCTAGTGCAGTCGTATGTGAAATTGCTAAACTGAGTAAATATGTCTATGGCACTTTTCTTGTGGAGCTACTTGAAGAAGTCCCGATTAATATTCGGTGAAACCTGACTTTTCAACACGACGGTGCACCCGCACATTTCCACTTCAATCGTCGAAATTGTTTAAATGTATGGCAGGTAGAATCGCAACTGATAACTTCAATGCCACAGCCAGGTTGGCATAAATAAGTAATAACCGAATAAATAACCAGCGAATAAGAAGAGTAGCTCAAGATGTTTGGACGACACATTCCCAAGATATGACTCCAGTTGAGTTTTGTGTTTGGGGTAGTATTAAATCAGTTATTTATGAATCACCCTTAAACACAGTAGAAGAATTAGTTGCTAGAATTATTCTTGCTTTTGTCGGTCTTCGTAACCGACCACAAATATTTCCAACTATTCGTCGCTCAATCGTACGGCGCTATACTTTGTGTGTGAACAATGGTGGTTGCGATTTTGCACAGTTTCCACAGTGTGTCCAAATCTTTTTGGCAATAGATGGTATTATGTAGGGGAGTTAAAGTATAACCATAGAAAGTAAATTAATCACTTTTTCAGATTGAGATGCTTTCAATTTCCTTTTCATTTCTTTTGCCTCAACAGCGTTTCCGGTCATTACGTTACCTAGAAAAAAATTTAAATTGGCGTCCTTAATCATGTCAGAAAATAAGAAATAATTATTGTTTTCAAACCTGTCCATAGATGACTCTCGACAGTCATACAGTTGGGCAACATTTTCAACTTAGGCTGTCTCTACCACCCCGGTCCATATTTTGTATTTTCTTTTCATTGGGTTTGTGTTGCTCCAAGTTTTCTTTCTGTTAATATTTCTTAAACCTACGAAGAAAAACTTCTTTGTTCCATTACTTTTGCGGAAGTTCATATCTTATATATTATAAAGAAGATTTGGAGTAAGATAAAATTTGAAAAAACTTAATTACAATATGCATTTTACAAATCATGCAAATGTCTGAAACAGGAGCATTTCAATCAAAATCAGTACACTCATTTCTTTTTTAGAAAATTCAGAATAACGAATGCATTTTCATATAGTAAGCAGTAAGGTATTATCCTTAAAAACATTAGTACAGAATTTCTCTACATGATGTTTCGGTGCTGGGACTTATTCTTCCTTTCACTATTATTATTACTACTATTATTACCAATTCCAATATAAGATTTCCGCTTATTCCCGTTCCGAAGTCAAAGTGTTATATGCAAAATTGAGACTGCTGTTGGCGTCCGATCTCCAACATTGTGTCATATCGGACGAATGAATGAAATGATGCTCAAATGAGCCCGAAGTCCATGGAGCTTTAAGTTACCCGACATTCATCTTCTCAGGGTAGGGAAAACCTCGGAGAAAAACCTTACCCGGATAACTTACCTCAAGCGAGATTCGCGACCTCTTGAACGTGAGGCAGACACGCTAACCATCACGCTATCGAGGCGGGCGTCCTATATCTCGTCTTCCTATTGGATTATCAGCGCGCGTTGGGTATGTGTGTGTGTGTGTGTGTGTGTGTGTGTGTGTGTGTGTGTGTGTGTGTGTGTGTGTGTGTGTGTGTGTCCTTAAACAGCATAACTCCAAAACGAAAAGTCGATGAATTACCACCGTTGATATTTAACTTCAGTATCTTTATAGAATGTGACACCAAGATTTTGAAAGAATCGACCCCACCCCGACTTCTCTTTGTTTACATAGAAAGGATTTCAAAATATTGTATTGTCACAAAAATGACTAACGATTTTGCTTAAAATATACTTTTAAGGCGGTTTCATGACAAGGAAACGTGTCTCGTTAATTTTATGGGAATGTCCTCTGTGGTGCTCTACATTTTGGAGTGAGTGAGTCCCGTCGACAGCTAGGTCATTTGGGCCCCTACATGTTGGATAAGTTTGCATAAGCGGTAAACCGTAGGAGATAGACCAAATTTTACTATACAAAAAAGATAGATCTGGTTAAGGCACCCAATGTATTTCAAATGCTTCCTATTACAGCTTGAAGGACAGCGATTTGTACGGAGTGAGTAGAGAAAGATATACATATTAGGTTTTTTGTTGATAGCTGCGACTCGCGTCCACTTCGCTTGGAGATTGATGCTGCTTGAGCTTCGAGTGCCAGGACTTCTCGCCAGGGGCTACAGGAGAGCGACTGCAGCGACCGTGGTGGAGCATTTAGCGACTACCAGCCAGGCGAAGCACATACTGCGAGCACGCTGCAAGAGACTTGGTAAGCAAGTCGTAGCGTGCCGCATAGCTTCTGAATTCCTTCCTGCTTCTTCTCAAACACCGATTCTGCGCTCGGAGGGGTGCGAGCTGGTGCAACGAGAAAAGACTACATTTCAGGTAGCGGGTTGCCGAACAAGGCTTAGCCATCTACCCTCGGGTAGATAAGGCGCACCTTGAAAAAGGTGTCCGGTCTTCTGTTCGGCACGCTGCTAAGCCCCTGCTACCTGCAGCTGAGAACACGCGAGGTGTGTTTGTGTAATACTGCACCCTAGGGTGCAGTATTGTACCTGTCCCTGCACTTTCCCTACCATGTCTTCTCTTCCTTCTTCCCCCGGCAAGTCCCGAAAGGGGCCTGCCAGTCAGTCTGCAACTCCCGTTGCCAGCACCTCCACTGGTACTGTCAAAAATACCTCTGCCGAGGCTAAGAAGCGCCGTGCCACTCAACACAAAAGCGGAAGAGGCAAGTGCCGCAAAGTCGAGGCTTCCGAACCTACCACCAGCCAGGGTCTCCCACGTGAACAAGTTCCACGGGTAGGCCAAAATCCGGAGTCTGACTCCGAGGACTGTGGGAGTGTTTACTCCTGCAGGTCTTCCGTCGCTATGGACGACGACTCATTTCAACTGGTCTCTCCTCTGGCGAGGAAGAAATTTCTCAACAGGGAGAAGACGGCTTTCGTGAGGTGGTCTCACCTAAAACCAAGAGACGGCTGGCCGAATTAGCCAAATTGGCACAAGAAGGTCTCCGTAACCTCGCCCAACCCCAAACACCTCTCCCCGAAAAACGACACGTTCCACCGATCATCGTGGACGACTTCAAAGGGTCTATCGGCTTTCTTAAGCTGGTAATGCCTACCCTGTCGAGGGAGTGCACGGTGCGGCGGAGCAAGAGCCGTTTTATCTTCCAGGCCAAATCGGCCGAAGATTATAACATCGCCCTCCACCACCTTAAGGACAAGGGTATCCCTCACTTCACCTTCGGGTTGGAGAGAACCCGCGACGTCCACAGAGTTATCCGCGGTCTCCCGGTGGACACACCCATCGACGAGATTGTTGCAGACCTCAAACGTCAGGGTGTCAACCCAAGACTGGTCAAACAGCTGACCAGAGCCGCTCCAAATGGGCAAGGACCCAGAACACCCCTCCCACTATTCCTCGTAGTGGTGGAGAGAGCCCTCGACCCAGAGGGTAAGAAAATTGATGCCATCACAGGCCTTTGTTACCTCCGGGTTCACATCGAACCATACAAGGGCTCTAGCGGTCCTCCTCAGTGCCATCGTTGTCTGGGGTTTAACCACTCCAGCCACTTTTGCCATAGGAAACTTCGCTGCCTGAGGTGCGGCGGCGAACATTCAAAAGAGGTCTGCCCGAAATCTCGGGAGGATGTGCCCAAGTGTGCCAACTGTACCGGCGCACACGTAGCTTGCTACGGAGGCAGTCCAACAAGGAAGGCCATCTTAGCTGCTAAGAACCCACCACAGGTGGTCCAACCTTCTGCGGCTGACAGCCCCCGGGTAGGCCCTGCCCCGGCAGGACCGACCCAGGGTTCAGCGTACGCGGCAGTGACCAGCAGAGCTGCGGGTAAGACTGTGGCGTCGCGAAATAACACCGACATACACCCCAGAGCACAAACACAAGCTCCAGTTACCCTTCCACCTAGGTCGGGAAAACGCCGACGCCCTCGGAGGCCTGCTACCGTCTCCGAAGCTCGCAGCAAGCGTGGGTTTCCCACGGCCGCCCGCCAGCAGAGGGAGGTCGCGGTCGAAAAAAAAAAAAAAAAAAAAAAAAATCTTCTGTTGTTTAACGACGCTGTCAATTGCCAGGATCACATCAGCGTCGCCGGTGTGCCGGAATTTTGTCCCGCAGGAGTTCTTTTACATGCCAGTAAATCTACTGACATGGAGCTGTCGTTTTTAAGCACACTTAAAAACCATCGGCCTGGGCCGGATTTGAACCCGCGACCTTGGGAACAGTAGGCCAGCGTCTAACCGACTGAGCCACCCAGCCCGACAATCGCGGTCGAAGAGGACCCGGTGCTACCGAGCCCTCCTGTCCAACCACCTCCACAACAAACCACTACCCCTCCCACACCTCAGTTCCAGGATGTACTGGCGTGGTTGCAACAATTGTTGCAAAACCATGGTCAGAAGATCTGCGAACTGCTGGTAAGATTCCTCTCTGCCAGCGACCAAGCCAGCAAAATGGCCATAGCCATGGAGGCGCTCGCTCTCCTGACCACCGTCATCCCCACGCCCCAGAATGGCGGATCAGACTAGGTCTCGTACCTCGTTTAGGTTCGCGTTCTGGAACGCGTGTGGCTTGGCCGGTCAGGAGAATGAGCTCCACCATTTTGCTGGAGCGAATGCCCTAGACCTCATTCTGGTTTCAGAAACACATCTCCATCAGAACGTCACATCCCGACTCCAGGGCTATCACTGTCTCAGATCGGACCGCGTCGGCCGCCGTGGGGGCGGCACAGCGATCTTCGTGAAGAACAGTGTGGTTCACAAACCCATCCAGCTCCCTCCACTTCAAAGCCTAGAGGCCACGGCCACTTGTGTCCACCTCGGAGGTACTGAAGTCCTGATGGTGTCTGCTTATCACCCACCCCAGATGCAATTCGTTCCAAACGACTACCTCTCCATCCTTGCCCTACATCCTCATGCCATTATTGCCGGGGACTTAAATGCTAAGCATCAGCGCTGGCATAGCGGCCCCCGTGCAGACGCTAGAGGCAACGATGTCATCAGAATGGTAGACGCGGACCCTCAACTTAGAGTAGAGGGTCCCTGGTTACCTACCCATTACCCGCGAGGCCTAGGGCGGCCATCCGTCATAGACTTCGCAATCATCAAGCACTTTCCATACCATCTATCACTCACATCGGACAACGAACTTCATTCAGACCATAATCCCGTGTTGGCCATCATTAACACCCAGGTTGCCACCCATGAGGTCCCGATCCAACATCGGAACGTAGACTGGGACTGCATCAGAAGTTGCCTGAATGGCTCCATCCCCGCCAACCCCAACATCACAGACATCCCAACCCTAAAGTTTGCGGTCTCTTCCTTCACCTCTGTCGTAAAGCGAATGGTCCACAACCTCACCATCCACACCCCAGCTCCTCTTCATCCTGATGTCCTGCCTTTAGAGCTTCTTTTGCTCATCCGCCGCTCTTGGGCGGCTCGCAGGCGCTACCAGAGGCACCGCACGCCCCATCATCTAGCGGTTCTAAGGCGTTTACGCCACGAGGTTCGTCTCCGTCTACGCGAGCACCGAGTGCGCGCGTGGGAGGACACGATGACTCGTTTGAACCCGGAAGATGGTGACGTGTGGAAGATCGCCAAGCGACTCAGGAACCGAGGAGGCTCACACACCTCACCTATCCAAGGCACCCGAGGCCTGGCCTATGAACTCCAAACCAAAGCAAATGTGTTTGCTGACTACCTGGAGAGGACTATGCGTCCTAGGGATGATCCGCAGGACCTAGACTTCTCCGACCGTGTCCGCCAGGAGGTACGTCGATGCCTTCGACGTCCTCATGGGGAGGCGGATCGGCTTCCCATCATCAAGCCAAGTGAGCTCCAGGGCATACTCCGGCGCCTCGACCACAAAAAGGCTGCGGGGCCTGACGGGTTAACCCTGCCATGCTCCGCCACCTTCCTTTCAAGGCCGTGCTCTTCCTCACTAAGGTCTTCAATGTGTGCCTCGCCCTTAGTCACTTTCCACGCGAGTGGAAGGAGGCCCGGGTGATCTGCTTATTGAAGCCAGGGAAAGACCCGGTTCATCCTGCCAACTACCGTTCCATAAGTCTCCTGTCTGTGCTCAAGAAAGTACTCGAGAGGCTTATCCTAGTCCGCTTGTCTCCCATCTTAGGGGGCATTCATGCCATCCCTCCCCATCAGTTTGAGTTCCGGCCTAGCCACTCAACATCTCAGCAGTTGCTGCGTGTGGTGGAGGCTGCCGCCCTGGGTTTCCAGGACAAAGCCATACCGCCGCGGTTTCTCTAGATGTTGAGAAGGCCTTCTCTACGACCTGGCATGCCGGTTAACTCCGCAAAAACATCCAACTGGAGCTACCCACACGCCTAATACACCTGCTACACTCATTCCTAAAACACAGATCCTTTGTGGTTGCAGTTGCGGGAACCAAATCCACACGAAGGCCAATCAGAGGCGGAGTCCCTGAAGGTTCTGTATTGTCCCCTACGCTGTTCAGCGTATATGTGGCCGACATTCCATCCGAGCAGCACGTTAACATAGCCCAGTATGCTGACGACGTGCTGCTATACTGTACAAATAAACACCCTCGCAGAACCTTTCTCCCCATACAGCGACACCTCCGCCTCATCCAAGAGTGGTGTAGGCGTTGGCGATTGTCCATCAACCCGGAGAAAAGCCGCGCCATACTTTTCACCAAACGCCGCTTCCCGCCAACTTCCCCACATTCACATACCTTCGCCGAAGGATAGAGTGGGTAGATTCCCTTACCTACCTGGGAGTAAAGCTCGATAAGGGCCTAACTTTTCGGCAACACATCAACGACCTATCAGCGCGGACCAGTGGGGCAATGACCTCACTGTACCCCATGCTGCGGTCGGGGATGCCAATTCCCTTAAAGTTACGCCTCTTTCGGGCTCTCATTATCCCTATCCTCCTGTATGCCTGCGAAATCTGGGGCATGGCTGCAGACACCCACCTCCTGCGTCTGCAACGTATACAGAATAGAGGTCTTCGTGTAATCTATTCTGTATGCCGTAGATTCCCTACGAGACTAGTGCACGAAGCCTCGTCCCTCCCGTACGTGGAGGACGAAATTAGGCGCCGGGCATCCAAATTCTACGACCAGTTTCCACAACATCGGAGCGCCATGGTTAGGTCTCTTGGGGACTATATCCCTAGAGAACGCACGCTTGTGCGACACCGGGTTCCCCGCATGGCTTGCGGGCACCCCCGGTAACACAGGAGCTACCCCATCAACAGCGCAAGCTGAGCTCCTTACAGTCCTTCCAAGAGTAGATTGGAAGTCCAAAATGTTTCGCCAAATATCCATATTTGGACCACCCATCAGCAGTGCCCAACGGTAATTGCACGCTGAAATTAACACCCGATGAGGAGCATAAATTTATGCTACCTCCTAACAATCCACAATCCCCATTCTTCACCAGCCATCCTATAACATCCTAATCCCGTCATACAGTGGTTAAGGCCTAAAAGGGCAGGTACACGAATGACAAACCTCGGGCTGTTCTCAGCCTGCCATCTGGTAGTCTAGTCTAGGGTGAGGTTGAATTCTTTGGACTGACTGTAGCACATACTATTAATAGTGGCAAATTATTAATTTCCTAAGATACTTTTACACGAGATGGGACAACCGGCGAAGCTTTTAGGTGAAGGATCGATCCAATTCGCCAGGAATTGGAGCAGGCTATTGGATCTTTCTTAAAATTTGATTATGAACAATGTAATCAGTTACGAGGTCGTGAACATCCCAGCGAAGGACTCCAGGGACAAGCTATAAGCACAAAACAGTGTCATCTCCAAACAGATGCGCGTTTCATCATCTGAATGCACAAATGGAAAAGCACCTTACAGAAGACCCGATGCCGCACACATTCTTCTGTCCAACCACTCTTTGTTATTATTTTTCATATGGATCAAACCCCCACACACTGCACTCACAATAAGAAGGTATTCCACAGAGTATCCTTAGGTTCTATGAGATGTATACTTGAAATGGATTTCAAAGGATGTTGAAAATACTACCAAAAGTGCATTCCCTACAAAGGAACACCCATTCTATCCGATTTTCCATAATATGCCCGTGCATATGTGTGTTCACTTGAAATAATATATCCCTGGGCTTTCTTCAAACCCATGTATTATCAGCATATTTACAATTTTGCGGAAATGTGTATAAAATGAAGCGTGAACCCCAGGAAAGTACAGCTCTTACGATTATTTTCCATAACACTGGAAAATAGCCAAAAAGTTTTCAGCGTGAAATTGGGTATTTATTATGTGGATTTTAGCGTTGAATTCAATAATTCAATGGTGCAAACAGCTTTTCTCTGGGACCCACAATTTAAAAAAAAGTATGTTTTCTGAATTAGCACGGGCTGGAAATGTTTAAATTTCTGCTATAGTGATTGACATAGTAAACAAGATCTAATAACATTTTTTTTTATTATTTTACTACTTTAGTTAAAGCGCGTTTCACCCTTAGAAAACAGTACACGTTAAATGGAGCGCAGTGTTGCAACATGTACTAGTTGCGAATCTTTCTCCGCGCGCGACCCCGAGGTGACCAGAGTCCTGTACTTAGTACTTCAATTGCTGCTTGACGAGATGGGCACTTTTAACTTTGGTATCCCTCCATGCCTTTGTTACTGTATGACCTAAATTTACAAATGACTCGTCTGTATAAACAATTGATTTCCCCTGGTCCCTAAACCTTTTTACGTATTTTAGATATTTATGTCGCCATCTGATGGTATCGTCTCTTTCTATTAATATGCACTTCTTACCCCTTCTTTCATATTCGGACCCCAAATCATGTAAGAACCGACTAAGAGTGTCCCTTAAGAAATTTGGTTGTGTCTCATCACTGTTGAATAGTGACAAAATTATATTCAGTGTGGGTGGAATATTTGGAAACTGTAAAGAATGAACAATTCGCCGCAATCCACCTTGCACTATTCAATCATATTGCGTTAACCTAGCGTTTTGTGTAGTCCCACCCTTTTTGCTTTCTTTTTCGATGGCGTTCTTAGAGACCTTTCATTACTTCCTTTTTAATCCTATACACTACTGCTTCTGAACACTCAATAGCCGTAGCTGTTTCTTTTACTGCCTTACACGCATTTTACTTCAAAAATAATCTAACACATTCATAATTATTTGGCGTTCCTTACTTCTTAATTTACCAACATATCGTCTCTTCCTAGCTTCCCCCTCCATAACTATAAATATTTACAAAAATATTAAACAAATAACGCAATAACAGCTCACAGTTACACACACGGCTTCTTTCGAACTAATGTTAGTGCTGCTCCTTATACTATCTTCTGTGTCAGGCCTGGCGCTGAATAGATGAATACCTTTTGTTTAATTTACTGGATAAAAGAAAGAGGTTACTGCCTTTTGGTTTATTTTAAAAACTTTCTCCAACCTTCCCCAACATTTGCTCTCGCTGGTTCCCTGATGTAAACTCAATAACAAAAAAGTTTCACACTGCGTAACTTTTGCAGTGCACAGATATAAAATTTTCCGAAAACATTTAATTTAAAAAATTATAACACTTACCTGGGTAAACATAGAGAATTCAAAGTAGGCAGGTAGTAGCACTATGGTCTACTCTACCTAAGTAAAAAATATAGATGCATTCTAGCAGTTAGTTTGTTAGCGCGTGATGAGTGTAGAAACAGCAAATATCGGACTTCTATTGAAAAAAAGTTTTCTGAAGAAATTTGGGCCTATAGAAATGTATAATGACTCTGAAAAGGATATAACCTGATAGAGAAAAAAAGTCTGCATTGGATAATGTGTTCAAACCTGAAATTTATAACAAATGAATATTTATACCATGCTATTTAGTAATCTGGCAACAGCGCAAGGGTAGAAAAGGACGCGGCTAATGGCAACTTGTATGCGCTAGATAGAGACAGAGATGTCCCATTTAACTCCATACTGTCTTCTAAGAGTGGAACGCTATATAGTAAGGAACATGGTGTTATGATAATTTTGCTTTTGACAATTTATTTCCTGTTTTTATGTCTCCCAATAGCGAATAAATTATTATTGCATTTCCAAATGTCTCATCTGTTTATTTTTGAATCTCTACACTAAGCGTTATCTTATCTTATGTTTACTTGAAGGAGTTTCATCCATAGCAGATTCATGTTTATTTTTCAACCTCTATACTTAAGGTTATCTTATCTTATGTTTACTTGCAGGTGAATCTCCAATTTCATCCATTAGCAGGATCCTCTGCTTATATTTTTCAATCCCTACTCGTATGTAGTAATCATCTTCCTACCTTATCTTATGTCTACTTGAAGGTGAATACCAGTTTCATCCATAGCAGAATTAGTCACTTAGTTGTGTGTGATTCATATAAAATACTAATATAGCAGCAAATAGGTCGCAAATGTGTATTAATCATCTTGATAAATTCTGTTACATGTGCGGTGAACATACAATTAAATATAATAGACAGAAAATAACACCACTTATAGAAAAAGCCTATTAATTATTTTTTGATCTTAAACTTGGTGATCAAAACCCATGTGATTTGTAGAAATTGTGCCAGCCGGTTAAGAGGGTGGTTAAAGAATAAACGGAAAGTTTCTATTCCCTTTGCAATTCCGATGGTATGGAGGGAACCAATGGACCATATTGATGATTGCTATTTTTGCATGACTAAACTTACAGGACTTAAGGGAAAAGACAAAAATAGAATTGAATATCCAAACATTCCATCAGCTATTAGACCTGTTGCTTACAGTGATGAGATACTTACCCATTCCTGTTCCTCATGAATGCTGGGCATTAGAAGACGAGTCTGAAAAAAGTGACAAACCAGCAGTTTTATCAAGCTCAGGATCAGAATTTGAAGATCCAGATCCCAACGTGTATCATGAGGTAACTCAGGGAGAGTTGAATGATTTGGTCCGATACTTAAATCTTTCCAAAGTCCAAGCAGAACGTTTAGGTTCTAGGCTAAAGGAACGGAATTTCTTACACTGAGATACATCCATATCAATTTTTCGACGAGAACATCACCTGATTAAATATTTCAGAATGGAAGAGAATTTGGATTATTGTTGTGATATTGATGGTTTGATGAATGCTCTTGGTAAAATTCACAACCCAGATGAGTGGAGGCTCTTCATAGATGCTTCAAAATTGAGTTTGAAAGATGTTCTTTTACATAATGGTAATACAGAACCATCGGTAGCCATTGGTCATGCGGTACAAATGAAAAAAGGTTGCAAAAATATGCAGGTAATATTACAAAAAGTGCATTATGACAAGTACAACTGGTCTATTTGTGGTGATTTTAAAAATGATGGGAATACTGTTAGGATTGCAAATCGGATATACGAAATATTGCTGCTTCTTGTGTGAATGGGATAGTTGCGATAGATCCAAACATTACGACACTAAAATATGGCCTCCCCGGAAGAATTTTGTCCCTGGAGAAAAGAGTATCTCAGCTGAACCATTGGTGGATATATCAAACATTTTATTGCCTCCACTTCATATAAAATTAGGCCTAATGAAGAATTTTGTCAAGGCATTAGACAAATCTGGAGGAGGTTTCAAATACCTAGAAGAAAAATTTCCAAGAATCAGTGCTTCTAAGTTGAAGGAAGGCAATTTTGTTACGCCTCAGGTACGAGAACTAATGAAAGATCAGCTGTTTGAAAGTAAATTGAATCATGTAAAACTTGAAGCATCGATATCATTGAAGACCATTTTCGAACAGTTCTTAGTTAATACTAGAGCAGAAAATTACGAAAAATTAATTGAGAAATTACTAGGAGCCTATAGAAGTCTAGGTTGCAACATGTCTTTCAAAATGCACTTCCTCCATTCCCATTTGAATTTTTTCCCTGCAAATCTAGGACAAGTTAGTGATGAACATGGAGAAAGATTCCACTAAGATATTTCCCAAATGGAGGAAAGGTATCAAGGAAGATGGAATCCCAATATGCTGGCAGATTACTGCTGGAACCTCATAAGAGAAACCGCAGAAAGCACAGAAGAAACAGCAAATGGCAGAAATTCAACTACAACAGTAGAAGATGGACTTGAAAACGAGTTGGCAATGTTTCCAGGAATGTTAATTGGTTACTTTTACAAAATTAGATGAAATTTTATTATGAAGGATTCTTCTACATATACCAGTTACTCTTTGATATCACGGTGACAATGTTTTATTTATAAATGGCTAGAAGCGTAAGTACACGATTTACTTAAAAAAACTGAGGGTGATGGAAAAAACAAAGGCCATATTTGAACTCAGCACGTCAAAATACATAAGAAAGGATATGTTTTGTGAAAAAATTTTTTGAAGGTCAGTTTTGTTGTCCAGTGTAATTTATACGGTAATTTGTGTTTCGCATATTTTCACCATAATACAAGAACGAAATTTATGACCTTGCACTTTCTCTATTTTGAATTCGTACAATTTTTCAAATTACCACTTGATCCTTTTCACTGTAATTTAATAATGTAGCTCAACATACTGACCAGTTCTTGTTAGTTGAATGAATAAATAATGCAATATGTAAGTGGAGTGAATAAAACGGCATAACTATGAAGTGAGTTACATAATGAAATGTATTATGTATAAATATGAAATTAAGGAAATGGCTGTTATACATTAAAAATAGTTAAATATTGGGAACAGGTATTGAATTTTGATTCATAGTTTTGAAGTAAATTGTATATTGTATTTCAATATTTCTCAATATTTTTTGTCCGAAGTTATTTACACTTCCGAGTCTTATGGGAGTGACCCTGGCCACTTGTTCCCTAGACTACCGATTACATTCTTCAACATTCCTAAATTCTAAAATTTCTCTCATTTTCCCATTTTTTACAATTTACCAATTCCATTTCCTTCTTACATTCCGGAAAAATTCTCCGAAACCCCTTGCTAAGCTGGTAGCGAAGGAGGAAGGTTGTGGTAAGGGAGAGCTCCGTAAGTTGAAGGGGAGAAGGATATAAGGAGCAAAGGGAGTGGAGATCCGAACGTACAGAGCAAGAATCGGTGCTTTTAGTATGAAGAAAGGAAGAGAATGTGGTGGAAAAGAGTTCGCACAAGGATTAAGCAATGTTATCATCTCAATGCTAATTGTGGCATTGTTAATTGAGGCGTTGAGCGCAACAGTGGCCCAACCACTAAATGTACATAATGGAGATAATGGAGTGTAAAAAATATGTGATTTGAAAGTTTTATATTGACTTTAATAGCTAAGCAAGAGTCATGATATTTGGAAATTTTAATCAATATAGCACCGACAATGTGATACACAGTTACATACATCCAGGAAGGCTGGGCCACTGCTTCTATCCAGGAAGCCAGATTCAGTTCCATGCAATAACACACTTCTCATGCCATCTGTCGGTGGTTGTAGAAATGTGGTATAGGCCACTACTGCTCTCCTAGATTTTGGTATGGGGAACATGTCTGTGGTAATAACTCAGTTTCTGAATTTTAGTGGGTTGGGCCACTGTTGCGCTCAACGCCTCAATTATTGGTGGAGTAGAGCTGAATCCCTGACAGTGGAAGACCAGAGAATGTTGGGGCAGTTACTCTCCAGACTGGAGGATATGGAAGATCGTCTGAGCAACAGAATGAATGGAGTTACAAAAGTGCCATTGTGTAATATGACTGGAAATGAAAATACATACTGTGACTCAGAGATTATTCACCAAGTCTAATGGGAGGTCGACACCGCGCTCGCCAACGGTAAACACGATAAACGCTACTGCCAGAGAACTGGAACTTTCTGGATGTTTCGACATACCGAATGCTGTGGAAAGTTTCTACGGCTATATAAGCGAGCGAGTCAGTACATCATTTGGTACGTGGGTGAATCACCGAGCAAGTTATCTAAAGTGCGACGAGAAATGCTGTTCTTTGTCTGCTGCAAACTTAAACACTAAGTTAGATATTTAACCGACTATTCTTATTTGAGGTATGCTGCTCATAGGCACACGGACACACAGACACAGACACACACACACACATACACATAAACATACACACACACACTCGTATTCCACTAACATCTTGGTATCGACTTTTGGATGAAATGCAATAGATTCTCTACTTACTGCGTACGAGGTAGAGAAAGTAAAACTAGATGTTTTTTTTTTTTTAAATTTTAGATTCGGGTTCTCAACGTTTTCGGTAAAATCTCCATATCGAATTTTTGGGTGCAACACAATACTTCCTCTCTAATTACTGCAAGTAACAGAGAAAGACCCATTATTTTGTTTTGAGGATCTACATACCTACGCAAATAAAACCACGCCTCGCCTAAGAATGAGAAGGTTGATTTCATCATCATATATTTTATTATAGGCTTATTTACATCCAGGATTGCTCGGTTTAAGTTCTACCACGTAAGTTTGCAGGGTTGTAGCTTTGTACGGAATCGTAAGAAGCGTTGCCCGATGCCATCAAGCTTTTCTATTTTGATCACTTAACATCATCTGTTACTTGGGACATCAAGTCCTGGAGATTCTCTTGAAATAATCTCATGACTGCTCAGGCAAATTATGTAAGAACGTGTGAATCGAATAATGAATGTGGAATAGAAAATTAGGGATAGGTGTTATTTGCCGTTACTCTGACTTCACAATTTGCTTCAACTGAAACTCGATATAAACTGCCTTTCCAGACCTTGAATAAACTTGTTACCGCCGCAGACACTCGCCTACCCCTGCTGTGATTGGAAGCCCGTGTTACGGAATAGAATATAAAAGGAAAGTGGTTCCATGTTTTAGAACTTTATATTTTGTAACATCTGTTTTTCCTTTATTTTCACTGCCTTCAATTTTATGTTTAGTACTGTTGTTCATACGAACGAATAAATAGATGTGACGAGAAAGCTTTTACCCTAGTTTCTTTAAACCCACCCATCCACTTATGATCACGCTGCGGAGACACAATATGTGGATGACCCAGTATGATTTGCAGGTTGCTAGAGATGTAGGTACAACTAGCCATTTTGATGATCGGTACCTTAATATACATATATCCACTTCAGTGTGTCTCGTAACTGCTTTTACTTTCTCTATTACGTACATAGTATGTAGAGAAGGTACTCAAGTATTCATTTCCACCCAAAAATTAGAACAGAGAGTTAGTTCACTGGAAATATACGTTTTAAGGTGTTCTGAACCTAAAATCGAGCTTTTAGAAAAAGGTGGGCGCGCGGGTGTTTGCATGTGTCTGTGTTTGTGTGTGTGTGCGTGCGTGTATGTATGTGTGCGCGCGCGCCTGTGAACATTACTCAAAAACGACAAGTTGGTTAAACACTAAACCAGCTTCTTCCAAGGGTGCTATGTGAACATTTTCAGGAAACTTCCCAACCAAGTCTACCATTTACATGGAAATGCTAATAAAAGCTTGATTTTTTTCAAAACTAGCTCAAAAGATTTTTGCTAAAATAGCATATGTTTTAGACATTTTCATGACAAATGAAATGCATATCTTGAATTTTCTGTGAATAGCTTTGAAGTCTTCCTCATTCTGAATACTTTTGTATAAATACTAAAACGGTAAGAGATATGCGAAATCTTACTTCAAAATAACGCAGATCCCTCAAAGCACACAATTGATGTTAAATAAAAGTGTTTGTGGAGACAACCTTTTTGCAATATTCTTTGTTATTAGTTTGGATTCTCAAATACTTAAAATTTTCCCGAATAGAAAGTCGATATTCTTTTATTTATTTATTTATTTATTTATTTATTTATTTATTTATTTATTTATTTATTTATTTATTTATTTATTTATTTATTTATTTATTTATTTATTTATTTATTTATTTATTTATTTATTTATTTATTTGTTTGTTTGTTTGTTTGTTTGTTTGTTTGTTTGTTTGTTTGTTTGTTTGTTTGTTTGTTTGTTTCTTTCTTTATTTATTTACTTACTGACTGACTGACTGACTGACTGACTGACTGACTGACTGACTGACTGACTGACTGACTGACTGACTGACTGACTGACTGACTGACTGACTGACTGACTGACTGACTGACTGACTGACTGACTGACTGACTGACTGACTGACTGACTGACTGACTGACTGACTGACTGACTGACTGACTGACTGACTGACTGACTGACTGACTGACTGACTGACTGACTGACTGACTGACTGACTGACTGACTGACTGACTGACTGACTGACTGACTGATTGATTGATTGATTGATTGATTGATTGATTCATTCATTCATTCATTCATTCATTCATTTATTTTTTTTTCTCTTGGCCATGTGACAATGGAATATCAAAGTCATAACGAAGCCAGATTTTACTATCACTTAAGCCTGCTGTATTTTCCCATTCCCTCGTAACTACTCTGTGTTCACCAGCTCATGATCCTAGGGAAATGAAGGGGAGAGGAGAGGTATTCCGCGTAGTGTAACCCGAGTTTTGTAAACTTCCGTGCTAATGTTGTTCTGCTGGTTACGTTGGCAGCTTACCTCCAATTGTGCATGAACTGAAAATAACATTTAAGTTCCGGTAGTTTGAGTGACTTCTTTGCCTTAATCTAGCGTGGATGCACATTCTAAGGTTGGTATTACTATCGTCAGCGCGACTGGAAGTACGACTGCTGCTTCAGATACCGCTAAGTACCAGAAATTGTTTATTGATATACTGACTCGCTGCATTCCTGCCATGGACCATGAGCTTGTGAACAAACTGAGGAAGGAAATATGTACAACCATTTCTACAAATATCACACGTCAGATTTTTTATTTTCGTCTAACAGTTTCCCCACAAACAATCACATAATTTACTACCTGATGTTTTCTGCACAGCCGTAACTGCGAAATGACACACGCCTATCATTATAGACCATCCGTTTTGCTTCCAATCCAATACCTGACCTTCTGCCCCAGCTAGTCTGGCGTCATTACCCTCGTACTCATTTACACATTAAAAGAAGCAATGCATAGAAATGGAAATTGGAAATGGAAAGATAAGCATCAAATCCTTCATTAAACGCATTTGAATTTCCTTCCCATTTCTTTCTCTGTGAAATTGTAGACTATTTTTGTACGTAACTGAGTCGTCCATTTGTTATTAGTTTGGCGAATGGCCTCGACAATCGTTATTGCGAGGCCTGCAACCTTCAACCTGTCCCGCGCTCTCGGCCACGCCTACTTGAAGGTACCAGCTACCTGAAGACATACTACTCCTAACAAAAACTAAGCCCCGGCATTACAGCCCATGAAGAGCCAGGCCTTACCGCCCAGCCGCCGCGCCTTCGACCTCTGCCCACTACAGGCGTCATTGGTGAGGTATGCAAATTAAGTAAATATTGATGTAATGTTGTCCGTTACATTGTTCAGAATTACCAACAGCCCGTATAAGGGCATTGCGTGTCATTTGTGTGAGGTTAACATGCTTTGTATAAACTTAAGCCTGACTATTAGCTAGTTTTATTTCTTTCGGGCTTGTAGACCGTGGTCTAGAAGGCAGTGTAGATACTGCCATTTCGCCAAGTACTGCGCTTGGCATCATCAGGGTAAGATGATGCTTTGTCTGCACTGGTCAGAGTTCGAATTGGAAAGTTTCAGTTTCAATTTTCTTTATTAATAGGTTTTGGACTGGTGCCGGTACATTAGGCCCGGCTTACAGACTACAATTGGCATGAAGTTGTAGTTAGACAAATTTACAATACATACATTTCCCTAGTTATGTTACAAACACATATGGTGACCAACCTTAGGTCACCGAGAACAGCTATTGCTGGTAGGTTTTTCTTTTGTTTCTATCTTTTTTTATAAAACATATTTATATACACACATATACACACGCATTCACTCCTGGGCATACCAGAACAGTATGTCCCATCACACGCACGCACGCACACACACACACACACACACACACACTTTCGCTGGGCACACCAAAAATATGCGTCCCAGCTCACGCACTGAACTATTTGCACTTCACTTCACTTCACTTCATTTTTTACACTATTTAGACTTTTCCGCTGTTTTCCTGCGCGGACAGTTTGCAGGACCAGTGTGGTTCCTGAAGGGTGGGCCTTTGCCGTATTGTGTATGTGGCCTGGGGCCTGCGTTTCATGGGCGCGCGTTAGTCGGCGAGCCGTGCCGCGTCTAGAACAATTTTGTTCTAGTATGCTTGCGGTGCTTCAGCTCACCTTTGCCAATGTTGGCGATCACGTAGTTTTCTTGGTTCCTAATGTGGGTCCATGTTGCCTTGGCTCTTTTAGTTATTGCCTCTGGGATGGATGGAGTCTGAGTTTCTAGGTGAAGCCTTTGGTTAGTGGTAAGGAGTGGAGCAGACAGGATTTTTTCGAAGGGACAGGTTTTGTAGGGTTTGAATTTGTTTGAGAGTGAATTTGGAGGCATTGGCCCAGGCCATACATGCGTAAAGAACCACCAAAAGCATAAATGACCTATATCAAATCAGCTTGCATTTAAGATGCAGCTGTTTGCTGCGGAAGATGGGGCGCATAGCTTTAGCCGCTGTCTGCCTTTGTTGGCGGTAGTTTTATGAGGGTGGATCAGCACATCGTGCGGTCCATGGTGATGCCTAGGTATTTGACATGCTGACGACAGTGCAATAGTTGACCACAGACCATTAGCTCCATTGCTAAAGTGTGATGCCGCTTTGAAAAATGTATTAGCTGGCATTTATTGCGGTTAATTTTGATTTTCCAATCATGTAGCCACGTTAGGAAGTTGTTTACGTATCTTTGCATTTCTGCAAGGCCGAAACGAGGATTTTTGTGGTGGTTGTATATTGCAGTGTCGTCTGGATACATGGGGACCTTGCATCTGGTGTCCATTGGGAAATCTTTCGAAAAATAATAAGTTTGAGAACGGTGACATGATTGCACCTTGTGGGACGCAAGCCCGCATCACTAGCTCCCGAGAGGAGGAGTGGTCCACTTGGGCGTAGAATTGGCGATTTTCTAAGAAGCTGTGCAGCAAATACAGATAATTTTGAAGAGCTGGGAAACTGTGGCGCAGTTTGGAAATGAGGCCATTGTGGCAGCACCGGTCGAACGCGGCTTCAACGTCCATAAATAATGCCAACGTTGAAGCCCCATTGTTAAATTGCTCTGTTACGTCATCAGTTAGCTTCAGAAGCTATAATTCTGTGGAATATCCTTTTCTAAAGCCAAACTGTGAATTTGAGACTTCATGTGGTTCCGAAACTTGTTTTTGAAGTCGAGAAAGTTTAAGTTGTTCGAGCAACTTACCAATAGTAGAGGGAGGCTAACGGGGCGGTAATTTTGCGGCTGTCTAGTGCTTTTCCCTTGCTTTGGGAGCATAATAAGCTTGGCTCGCTTCCAAGTAGAGGGAAATTAGCTGTGCTGCAAACGTTAAGGGGAGTTAGGGGTGAGTTTAGGAAATTCTACAATTTATATGCCAGCATTACCAAATTTTAACCACGTTACTATAGTGGTTAGATATGCAGCTGTACAAAATTTGAAGTATGTAAGTCAAATAGTTTTTTAATTAAAAGATTTTAATTGATTAAAAAGATATTCTGATTAAAAATGCTCCTTGCGTTGCAATTTTTATATGTTTGGCATGAAACATGGTGATCTGGTGCTTCATGCACTTGAAAGTCATAATTGCTCTGGAGTTTTATTTTACACCAGTATCTGGAAATTTTTTAATATGTCTATTTACAGATTTCACGTTTTTTTAACTTTCCATCGGCATTTGAATGTGAATATGTTCAATACTACTTGACTGATATCAAAACCCAGAGCAATTTTGGAGCCTTATATGAATAAGAACACATCGTGACATTTTCAAAAGAATCCCTTAAGAACTCTGTCGCAAGGAGTTTTTCAGATGCGTGAAAATGGTGAGAAAAAAGAAACTGAGAAAAACAGCATTAAACTTTTAAAACGTTCCAACCCCATCAGAGGTGTGTTGCAGCATAGGTTTCACTTTCTGATCTCTTATCGTCTCTTATGCTGACAATTTCTGCAATTTATGGGCTCTCCTTGTGTGTGTTTGTTTCCTGGCACTGCATTTTCTACTCTGAATACATCTTCTAGCATTGCACTTCTGACAAATGCATATTGTTCCAACTAAAATGTCATTCCTAAGAATATTCCACACTTGAATTGAGTTCACGCACCCCATATTAAACTCCAGGACAGTGTTCAGTACTGCAAGTTCAAGTTTATTCCTAGACACACACCTATTTTGGACAAGTAGCTCCCACAACATTGTGAAGAGATACATTCGAGTTCTGTGTCTTTCCCTTGGCATAGCGTTCTAGCAGCTGGTCAGAACCAAGTCCCTGATCCGGAAATAGAATTTTAGTTACCACTTCTGGAGACAACTTGTGATTTTGTGGATGCAGATTAAGGATAATTTACATGATTGAGTTTCTGATCCGTCGATATTCTGTCTTGGTGGGGGCGTACGCCTAACCACCAGTCATTTAATCACTATGCACCACTATATAAAAATGGCCGCCAGATCTTTAAAAATGGCGCTGGCATAAAAATCATTGCACTTTTTAATAGACAAAACATTGAACAATTTTTCAACATAAAGATCTAAAAATCAATTGTTTTTTACCAAATCGGCCAAATCTCACCCCAAACTCCCCTTAAATGTCCTTGTCAGTTGCCCCAGAGCTTTTCTTGGGAGATCCTTAAGTTCCTCATTAGTCACTTTGGGCCGGCAGCTTTCCCATTAGGTAATTTCCTAATGAGCTTGTAAACTTCATGCGGCATTATAAGGAATAGTTGTTGCACTTGCTTCTGCACCACCTAGGTTTGTGCCCATCTCTGGACCTCCCGTTCTAGGTGACGGTTAGTCACTGGGTTTTCGGTGATTCTGTCTTGGAGGCAGTCAGTGAAGACCTCGGCTTTCTCCTCTGCGGAGAAGTGCAAGCCGCCTTGAGTGCGCAGCGCCTCAGTTGCGGTGTTGATGGTCGTGGAGCTTTTGAAATCCTTCAATAATTTCCACAAAGAAGAGTCCGAATAGGTGGCATTTTGTTTTCCCACGGTTCAATTTTGTTGATTTTAATTTGTTGCCAAATGACGTTACGTAGCCATTTTGCTAACACCTTTTATTCAGGCTGACGGGTGTACCGCCACAGTCTTAAAAGCGTTGTCTCCGCGCAATGAGTTGCTCTACCTCGGGGTACGTGCAGAAACCGGATGGTCTTGTAGTATTTGTGGTAGCATTTCTTTTGGTCATGCGTAGCGAGGCAGTGAAGACTTCAATGGGGACAGCTATGTCTGCCTGGCTACAGTATGACAGCCTGGGTTGCGCCATCCTGTGCATTTCCACGGTGAATCTATCCCAGTCGGTGTTGGCCCTTTTTCAATGGCCAGGGGCACCGGCCGCAATGGCATGTCGAAATGCACAGGAAGGTGGTCAGAGTACAGGCTGTGATACACAGTGAAGTTACTTGAAAGTGTCGGAATTTTTTGTGAGTACGAAGTCCAAAATCTCGGGGTCAAAGTGCCAAAAAGTGGGTTCTGGGGCGGGGGGGGGGGGAGATGTATCTCAATGTCGTCTTTTTTGCTATAAGTTCAACCAGGAGATTTCTGGCCGTGTTAGCCCGGCGAGAAAACCACCAAGGGTGTCGGGTATTGAAATCTGCTGCAGTTATAACATGGTCCTCTTTAGTGAGGATTTGTTCGAGGCCATGTGTAAAGTCTGGGGAGTTGAGGGGCCGATAAAGTGCTACCAGCATCACCGTTTTACTACTAACACATGTTTTAAGAGCCGTGCACTCTAACGTTGCCATTGCGGGCAGCGTGACAGGATCATGAGCAATTGAGCTTATTAGCAAAATAGTAGCCCCTTCCGTCTGTCTGCCAATTCTGTCCTTTCGGAAAATTTGGTAACCCTGGAGCTTAAAAGTATGCTCTTATATTAATTTTGTTTCGCAAATGAATGCGACGTCCATTTTGTTACGCCGTAGGTAGTTTTCACGTTCGTGTAGCTTCCTGTGCATTCCACAGGAGCACGCTTGTAAAAGTTATGCCTCCCCTTACATAGGCAATTTACTCTAGGAGGGTTGAGAGGAGGCATATAGTGGTTTATACATTCTCCTTAGTACTTGTGCAGCTTCTGAACTTAATCAGGAAGGACGACAGCTTTGTTAAAAGGGCTGGGAGGTTGAGATCCCTCAACATGTTGTGGAGTTTGAGGTAGTGGAAGGGGACCATTTAGTGGCGGCGCGGGCGCCCTTTGCCCTCTGGCAGCACCTGCAGAGGAGACGCCTGGTTTGACCGGGGCCGGGTGCAGGATGGGTTTGAGCCCTGGATGAGCACTCGGAGTGGTTCTGGCTGTGGTTGTCAGTTGACGGCGGTGGCGTTCGCTTCTGTTTTTGTTTTGCACCCCGTATAACTGGCAGGATGTGGTTTCCCACAGTGGGGTTGGACGTCCTGCTTTGCCTTTTTGGGGCAGTCAGCTAGGCGGTGGAGACCACCGCAAAAGACACACCGGGAGGTTATGTTGGACATTCTGTAACTGTGCCTTAACTGCTGGTAGTTGTAACATTGTGTGATATTAGAATTGGTTTTCAGGACCTCCACGGTGACCATAATATGGCACACCTCTCGCTCCTGAAGCATTTTTCGGTTAGGGGTGGCCTTGTCGACATTTACTAGAAATATCGGCAGAGGTCTGCCGCGGGAAATGAGTTGTTGTATCTGGACGCCAGTATACCCCTTCTACTTCAGGTCCTCTTTGATGAAGTCTTCCTCCAAATCTATAGGAAGGCGTTTGACGACACAACGCAGAGCTTGGTCACTCCAGGGGGGGGGGGAGAAGCTGAAGTTTTCAACTCCGGCGACCTGCAGAAGCTGCATGGTGCTAGTGGAGTCCTTCTTGTACTGGAGAAAGAGTTTGAGGCAGTCCCTCGTGGTGTGCAGCTTGTAAGTTCCAGCTGGCAGGGAGTCCCGTAGGAGCCGGAGGACCTTGATTGTTTGTGCCTTGTCCGGGATAAGTATTCTCGGTGGCTTCTGGAGTTCGGGATTTTGTGTGGGGCTCTGTGTGGGAATGGCAGTGTAGGTGGAGGGTTGTGGTGTACTTGGTTTAGGTGATGCCCTAGCTGGCCGTTGTGGTCTGGGTTGGGATCTTTTCTGGACTGTGTATGTTGCCGGGGACAGGTCCTACTCCTCCTCTTCGGACTCTGCTTCCTAGGCACTAGGGATGCAAATTGGTTCCGAGTCATAACCTGTCGTGGTGTGCATTGATGGTTGACTCGCTTGCCGGGCTTCTGGCCGTGATCTCGCTGTCAGAATAACTGTCCCGGCCTCTGTTAAGTGGGCACTTCTTATTTACAGGAACGGTTTTACAACCTTCCCCTAGCTTTAGAAGGAGCCTTTTCTTTTGTGCGTGCTCCTTGTAGCAGAGTCCGAGGGCCTGCGCGACTTTTGCAAAGTCATTGGACTCCCCGTCAATTTGACAAAGTAACAGTTGATAGTAGATGATCTCGTTACTGAGTTCATCTAGTTCTTTCTGGAGCTTACTTTGCTGTTTCGCCTTTTGCTCCTCCTCCTCCTCTGGGTTCATGGTGGTTGCAGCTGCGACCAATGGCGGGTAGGCAGGCGGATCGCCGTTGACTGCGGCTGATCTAGCTGAAGGTATAAATACGGCCGGGTGAGCAGTGCGGTCAGTCATTCATTCTATTAGTGTTTGAACCACAGGCGTGCGTTTTGCTGGACACTGGTGGAAAAAACAGCATTTCAGCTGTCTCGCCAGTGTAGGAGAGACTGTGACGACTGAGGTGGAGCGCTTCAATGTATATTGTTAGATTGCACATGTGCTTCAAACTGCGAACAAATATATTCATATTAGTTACAGAAAACCGGTGTAGCACTAAAAGTGGCTTAGAAAGCAAGCTATAGAGCACACCCAAGGCAAGCTTTCCTGGAGTGGCGCCAAGAACAACAGTTATCCCTTCTTCTTACTACACTTTTACTATTATCTTTGTTTCCTTGACTGACCGACAGACTAACGACTTACGAGACAGTGGGCTCACAAGATCGTAGGCAAAGGATGAGGGCTTCTGGGCTGCAACCTCGAGCCAAAATGGGTCGCAAAGGTGCCCCCCTAGAGGAGTCCGGTCCGCTGTGAGTAGCCGGAGGGCAACCGCGCTGACTGCTGATGATGGACAACAGCCATCCACTTCATCTGTCAGATCCATCTCTCCTGGAGCAGCGGAGCCCATTAGGAAGCGCACCAGGACTGACGCACAAAAGCGTAAGAGCTCTATACTACGCCACTTACCTGTAGCAGAGCTAGAAAGCCTGGGTTCTAATGAACATTTTCCCGACCCTGACTCCGAGTCCGATATGGAGCTGGGGGAGCTTACGGTGGTGGAAAACCGTAAACGTGGACGAAAGTCCCCCATTCTGCAGCAGCACACTCAAATTGCTAACCCACCCCTAACAAAAGGGGCCCTAGGCTTCCGCCAATCATAGCGGACGTGTTCCCTAACCAAGTCCGAGTCATGCGCTTATTGGCTGCGCGCCTCAAGGAAACTTTCGAGGCAAAACATAAGCCTAAAAGTCTTCACTTACATACCCACAGCATGGCGGATTTTGAGGCGGCAAAGTTGGTACAGCGAGAATTGAACATCACGTTCTACTCGTATTCGCCACAACGCCCACATGTAGAACGTCGGGTAATCAGAGGCTTGAGCTCTGAGTGTACCCCAGACGAAATAAAAACCGCATTATTCGAAGAACATGGAATAACCATTAACTCGGTGGCACAGCTCAAGAAAACTGTAAGCACCTAGGGTGGACCTAGCAAAGTGCCAATGCCTTTATTTTTGGTCGTACTTGATAAAGTGCGTGACCAAGAAACTCAGCCAATTGACACTGTGCGCAAGCTCACCTTCACTGTCGTGAAAGTTGAACGCTTTTACGGCAGAGAGGGACCAATGCAGTGCTATAGATGCATGGGTTTCAACCACTCCAGCATGATGTGAGCGAAAGCTGACATGTTTGCGGTGTGCTGGGAACCATTTGCTGGAGAAGTGCACTAAACCCAGAAACGAGTGCAAGTGTGCAAATTGCGACGGTACAGACGTAAGTGTGTACAAAGGATGCTCGACCAGAAAAAAGATCATTGAGAGCCGTCGTAAGAGCCGTCCTGAAGAATACAAGGTCTGCCCAGGGGTGTCCTTCGCTTCTGCCTTAAATAAGGCAGAGACCACTCTACATCAAGCAGAAAAAGAGACAGCTGCACCTGTCATTGCTTCCTCATCATCAGAAGCTGTGCCACCACCTCCAGGTCCAACAGAAAAAGCCACAGCGCCCAAACCCCCTGCACCAAAGCCACGCAGGAAGAGGAGGAACAGGAGACATAATAAGGCGAGCAAACCTTCTGCTGCCAATGTAGTTCTGGAGCCACAAGCTCCTGAATTACCTACATATCTATCTGTAGAGGCGGAGCCAATACCCATGGATGGTGATATACCCTCCATCCAAGCTACACCACTGCCTAACAGGGCGATGACCTCCTCTGCGTTTGCAACCATTTCCCAAAAAGACCTGGAGGAATTTCATTCTCTATTCTCGTGGTTTGGGGAGTTAATACCCGCACTTCGCAACTTTAAGCTGCAGATGAACAACCCTAATTTGACCCCAATGCAGAAGCATTCCATCTTGCTTCACACTTTGGAACAGCTCTATCCCTACTCAGCTCAATAATGGCCGGAAGACTATCAACTTTGGTTTTTAACCGACTTTTCGTTTTTGAGTTATGCTGTCCGCAGACACACAGACACACACACGGAACTTTTTCTAAAAATGCTTTTTTTGAATTCAGTAGTATTCATCTTGACATCGAATTTTTGGGTGGAATAGAATACTTCCCCTACTTACCAGTAGAGAAAGTAAAAAAAATCTCATGCAAGATTTGAAGATGGCCATGGAGACTACAATGGCCGAAAGCTCGACATTTATAAACCTAACAAGGCTGATCACCCGTGATCCAAAAATCTGATCTGTTGCACTCACACGACTTCCTCTACTCCTGTACTAACCATTCTAACAAACTCTTATTCCTATACCTCCATGTTAGTTAAGAAAAACATTTGTACAAATTATCTTATTGCTTATTTCCTTGTAGGTGCAAGGGGGATATTAGAATACAGCAGGCTTTGTGCGGCAGTCGAATCCTTTTAAGCTTTGAAATTCCGTTCTCTTTGCACGATTACAACATAAAAACATGAACAACATTGTTGCATTTCGCTAAAGTTGTTTTCCGAAAATCACAAACATAATAAGGAATATCTCCGAAATGGTTCAAGCTGCAAGAAAATTTATTGAGACATAAATTCTGTATTTTAGCAAGATCTACATTGTTTGTATAGAAAGATTTTGTCTATGTCTAACGGTTTACCTGTTATGCAAAAGTCGTCCAGAGTAAATACGACTACAGGGGCTATAGCCAGATAATTCAGGATATACATTTCATTTGTCATAAAAATATCTCAAACATATGACATTTTAATCAAAATCGTTAGAACCATTTTCAAGAAAATAAAAATTTTCGAAAAATTTTCCATGTAAAGGGTATTTGGGGTGGGGGTATTTTCTTCAAAATCTTCGTGTCGCATCCTTGAATGGCAATAAACTTAAATACCAACTTTGGTTTTTAACCGACTTTTCGTTTTTGAGTATGCTGTCCAAAGACACACAGACACACACACAAACCTTTTTCTAAAACTGCTTTTTTTTTGGATTCAGGGGGTCTCAAAACATATTTCCGGTGAAATCTGGACATCGAATTTTTGGGTGGAATACATTACTTCCCCTACTTACCAGTAGAGAAAGTAATACTAATGGGGGAACTAATGATGATAATAATTACAGAAATAATACCAAAATGATGATAGACATAATGCTAAGAAACACACCAATAAAAGTAATTTCTATAAAAGAATAACAAAAATAATTGTTATTATTGACAATAATTGGAGAAATTAATAATAATGATGATCATGATGATAATAATAACAATAATAGTAATAGTAATAATAATTAATAATTAATAATTAATAATAATAACAATAACAATAACAATAACAACAATAATAATAATAATAATAATGACAATAATAATGACAATAATAATAATAATAATAATAATAATAATAATAATAATAATAATAATAATAATAATAATAATAATAATAATAATAATAATAATAATAATAATAATAATAATAATAATAATAATAATAATAATAATAATAATAATAATAATAATAATAATAATAATAATAATAATAATAATAATAATAATAATAATAATAATAATAATAATAATAATAATAATAATAATAATAATAATAATAATAATAATAATAATAATAATTTCCCTAGGGTGTCTTCCCCTTATTCAGAGGTTACCCTCATCGCCCGGCCGCTGCGTCCTCCAGCCGCAGCCAAGGCCACGGAGGAGTGCAGTTTGGGGGTGGCGGGGGTCAGCACGCCGACTCCCCCGACCGTAAGGCGACTACTTTGACCTTTTAGGGACGCTACCTTTCTATCAGGATAGCTCCTCAATTGGCCCCCCAGGGACCTAACGAGGCTGAGTGCACCCCGTACCAGACCTCCCAGCAGGGGAAAAATCCCATGCCGGTACTGGGGATCGAACCCGGGTCCTCCGCGCCACAGGCAGGCGCGCTACCACTGCGCTACGGAGGCGGTAATAATAGTAATAATAATAATAATAATAATAATAATAATAATAATAATAATAATAATAATAATAATAATAATAATAATAATAATAATAATAATAATAATAATAATAATAGTAATAATAATAATAATAATAATAATAATAATGACAATAATAATAATAATAATAATAATAATAATAATAATAATAATAATAATAATAATAATAATAATAATAATAGTAATAATAATAATAATAATAATAATAATAATAATAATAATAATAATAATAATAATAATAATAATAATAATAATAATAATAATAATAATAATAATAATAATAATAATAATAATAATAATAATAATAATAATAATAATAATAATAATAATAATAATAATAATAATAATAATGATGATGATGATCATGGTCATCATAATCATGATCATCATAATCATGATGATGAAGAAGAAGAAGAAGATGATGATGATGATGATGATGATGATGATGATGATGATGATGATGATGATGATGATAAAGTCAGGTATGTGAAATGGAAAGTATTCTGACTGTTCTTGCCTGGGCATTTCCTGTGCCGCTCCGCTTGCTACTGTAACAAGCAGAACGAAGTTCACACACGCCACTGACTGGATTTACGCCGGTGATTTCTGCAACTCTACGAAGGGTGGTCTTATTACCCGAACGCCGGTTCGAGTGGGCGACGTGGTATAATATATAAACGTAAAATAGTAAATTCCATTTTTGCCAATTTAGTTATCATTGCTTACTGAAATCCAATGACATAAAATAATTGGTAACCCTTATTAACCTATATAACTATTGTACTAAGAAGCTCTCAAATATATAGTTCATATTATAATCCATTATCTAAATGAAGTACTGTAATTAATTTAACTGAATGAAATTGTAACTGAGCCGGAGGCTTAGGCGTTAACGTCTGTGGCCTGCATTCAGGAGGTCGCAGGTTCGATTCCGCTTCCTAGCTTCCTGACCTAGGACTTTTTCGGTTTTTTTTCACAGTTCACTCAGAAGAATGCTGGGAAGGATATTTACGTCACATCCCCCGAATCACTCCCTTTCATCTTATTTCTCTCTATCCGATTCTTCCAGGTTGTAAGCATCAGCGGGGTCGGCGGTAGGATGCGCTACGGTAGAGCTTGCGCTGTTATAATACGGTTTTCGGTCGAAGGAAGGCACTGTGGTCGGCTGGTCGCTCGAAAGGGAGATTGATTGATCACTCGGACCTGGCTGGGTGCGTTTGTTTGCTCGCTAGCCTGGTATGTAATGTGAAAGAGCTCCAACCGTCATTTGTTGTGCAACACGTCCTGTGACACATATTTAGGTGACCTCAAAACGTCAATTTCCAGCGAAATTTCAGAATCGAGGATCAAAATTGGAATGCAATACCGTTTCTGTTTACTTACTATTATGTCCGTGGTCAAATTTTTGTACATAAAGTTATAATTAAGACCACTGATTACTGTCCAATATTTCTGATGCACTGTTGCAATTGGAAACGTGTCATTTAAGAACAGCACATTGGTTTGCCTTATTTTCTTCCAGCTGTGCACAAGGGAAACCTAAACTTAATCCCGGAGCAGCTCTAGTGCTGTTTTGTGTCTTCCTTTCTCATCACAATATAGGCACATTAATGACTCCTTGGGGAAATTTAATGTAGCAATGTATTCCACCAGGCCACATTTGTTTACTCAGAATTATAATTTCTTCTTTGTGTAGCTATCTCAAAGTTTCCCACTGCGTCTTATTTTGCAGCTTTTGAAAGCCTTTTACCCTTCTGCTGCAAAAAGTTTAGTCCACAGCCGTCATTTACCTTTAACAAATATTCTGTGATTTTCATCATTTTTTCGTAGTTTTGCTCGTAGCAGTTGCTGAAATTCGTGGGTTAATACACAGCCTTAGCACAAATATTGATATTTGTTTCAAACATAACTTCAGTTTGCCTCAAACGAATTTCATTTCGCTTGTTAACATTGTTGTGAACAAACAGTATGGAATATTAGCAATAAGCTTTAAATGGGTCAATAAAGCCAAGTGCTGCTAACTAATATGCTCTCTGGAGAGTATCTGCCTACCACGGGAATAAAAAAAGGCGGGCACTTAGCCTTATTAATCCAGTTAAAAATTATGGCGAATATTTCATTCATTTTCTTCAGCCTATATATAAAAGCCTTGTAGTTATGCGTGTATGTGTCGCTAACATGCTTCTATGCCGTTGAACCAATTTCAACCAAAGTTGGCAGAGATAACCTTTAATGCAAGGCAAACATTACTGTTTAGCTTAGACTTGGCAATTCCACTTCATATCCCACAATTATTTCATGTCATGTAATGCCTATGAACGTTTGCAAGACGCGCGCGCGCGTGTGTGTGTGTATGTGTGTGAGTGTGTGTGTAAAATAAATATTTTGTTGCTTAACGACACTGTCAATTGCCAGGATCACATCAGCGTCGCCGGTGTGCCGGAACTTCATCCCGCAGGAGTTCTTTTACACGCCAGTAAATCTACTGATATGGAACTGTCGGTTTTAAGCACACTTAAAAACCATCGGTCTGGGCCTGATATGAACCCACGACCTTGAGATCAGTAGGCCAGGTCTAACCAACCGAGCCACCCACACCCACTGTGTGTGTGTGTGTGTGTGTGTGTGTGTGTGTGTGTGTGTGTGTGTGTGTGTGTGTGTGTGTGTGTGTGTTGGCTGTCCCAACATTAGACTGACAAACTTCGGGAGCTGATAAATAAAATTATTCTAAACGCTTTTTATCAAGGCAAGTTGTTCGCAGAGTTGCTTCGTTTAAGCGCTAGACGAGTTAATGTCATAGTTTACGGCCTCCCACCCAGTATAAGTATTAACCGCAAAATCAGCAATGCAAATTAGTGTTTCACTTATCTTAGTATCTTAATCCAAGAAAAAACACAGAGCACTTAAAGAAACACAAACATCTCATTGTATACAGTTAATCACAGCTTTACTGTTCAAAGCAAGTGCTGGAACACACATCCATTGCGAGGAACACAAGAGTGCATCGGCGTGCCCTACTCCGCAAAGACACCAGCCATTTCTCTACTTTGAAACTTTGTCGGTCTAATTTTGAATAGGTGTCCAAACTGGGTGTCCAAAAAAGAAAACACTGACAGCGCTTAGTATGTTGTGCTGGACGGCAAACTGATCGGTTTTCAAGAAACCCCTGCCTGGTAGTTCACCGTTTGGATGCTGGAGAGCGTTGAAGTATGAGAACCATAGCTTATGACAATTTGTTAACATTCCTTTTGGCACTTTAATACGGAAGATATGTAACCCTTTAGCCATCTGTGTACTAGGATGAACGACCTGAGCATAATAACATTCCTGCGCATGCGCTAATTTGCTCCATAGAGTTCTTGATGCGCACATTACTGCATTACTTGTATAGTTTGCAGTAACGCGTTTACAGCAGCGTGACACATTGCAGTACACAGCAGCTGAAATGGCCCGACTATAGCTCCAGCCCACTTTGATGCAAATATGTGGAATCACCTCAACATTGTATATTCATATCGATGGTTTGATAGAGGTGGGACAGTTTCATGGCCAAGACGGTTGTCAGAACTGGCACCTTTAGACCATTTTCTGTGTTGTATGAAGAGTGTGGTGTATGGCACCCCTGTAATGTCAGCGGAGAACTCTGTGGCTCGAGTCCACGGTACGACTGAAAATCTTCAAAGACAACTGCATATATTGGATCATGTACAAGAGGCTCACCACCGCCACCGCCACCACGTATCACACGCCAGTACTGCACTCCCTCATTACGCCTGTGGTGGGCAGAGGTGGGGGACGCAGCGGCTGGGCGGTAGGCCTTAGTCCGGATATTTATATATTTTTTTGTTTTTATTGTATCCTGAAAGTTTCAATTGACCCTTTTAAGTGTCATGTTTGCAAAAATACACCTTGTCTTTTTTCACAAACTTCCGATTCCAACGAATAAACCTAACCTAATTACATGAGTAGTAGCGTATTGCAATATAAGGATGGTAAGTGCGTTTTACTGGAGCGAGGAAAAGCTTAAAAAGACGAGACACAGTCGAATCCATTCAATCTCCGAGGATTAGTAAAAACACTTAACACACGTGTATTGGATACAACTTCTTTTTTGAGATAACAATTTAATACAGCGTATGAATGAAATGAGAAATGCCAACCTTGAAACCTAACATTCATCTTTCTATGCATAATCACTCTCTGGATAATATCTTCCATCGTCATTACAACGAAAGTTGAACTGATTGCAGTGAACGTATGCAATATAAATAAGTAAGAGGACAATTACTGAGGTTGTAAAAATCAACAAGTAGGTTTGATTATATTTTATATCTGTAATATTCAAAATATTAAGTTTAATGGTGTAAAAATGCTAGCGACCTAGGCCTTAAAAGTACGTAATGTACGAGGGTGAGTTAAGTTGGTATATGTGGATACAGGGTAACATGTTTACCTGCAATATCAACATAACCTGAATGGCCATGAAATCGTACTATCTCCCAAAAAGTCATCAGCGTACCTTTGTAGCACAATTTGGGTATGTCATCACTTCCGACGCAGCAATAGTCCCACGTTAACCTTTTAACCAATAGGTATAAAAATCACTTTACTATGGCAACAAACCATGCAATTTTCCTTCCCAAGCATAGGAACGGAAATCCACTAGAATGTTTGTTATTGCAAGCAGGAAAACAAACCATTTATCAGAAGTCTAGTTATTTCTTCTCTAATTGTGTTATAGGATTTTATAAACTTTAACAATGTGGTACAAGAATGAAATAAAGTTAATGTTTTGAATATACTCATTGAAAAAAAAAATAAAAAAATAAAAAAAAAAAAAAAAGAAAGAAACATTCGGTCACTAAAGTAATGCAAAGTTTTATCGAAAAATCAATGTCTGTTTTAACATGTAAGTTGGCAAACAGAGGTGACTCCAAAGTATGCGAGCGAAGCAAGTTTGTGTTCCCTTAACGATTTTTATCATTTTCCAACATTTTTATATAGAATTAGGTTCTTAATTCACTTAATTTTCCATTCATTTCCCACGTATTTCTCACAATCATTACGCTGATCGCTAATATATTTGTGCGTGCGTGTGTTTGTGTGTGTATGTGTTTGTGTGTGTGTTTGGCGCATCCGTTGCAATATCCTCACTAACATCGACTGGCACTAAGCGCCCATCTACAATGTTACAAGACGCATCCAACGCCGGCCAAGCGCAACCACAAACCCCTAACTAGCACACGGAAGAGATGGGTACAGGAAATAGGTGATAGGAAACTCGTGGGAGAAGAACTACATCAGCATTCACCTACCGACCCGGACAACCACGAAAAACCCATGGTTCGGAGTGGCCGGTTGCCTGGATTTGAACTCGGTACCTCCCGAATGCGAGTCTCAAACATTACCGCGGCGACACCTTGCACGGTTTCCGTTAGCAATAGCCGATATTTCCAAAGCTTAGTAGCAGATTGATTTCACGAATCTTATAGTTTCGGTTTAATTCTATGGGTTTTAGACTAAAGCATAGATATATAGGACTTGGGTAGAGATAAAGAATGTGTGTGTTGTGTATACGTTTGTGTGAGTGTGCTTGTGTGTGTGAGAGAGAGAGAGGCGAGGGGGGAGGGAGAGAATGTGCGTCCTGTATGAATGCGCCTGTCTGTTAATCATACAGGAGCCATTGAAACGCCTGAGCTGAAATTGACATGCAGTCAGCAAATATATCTGGCTCGATCCCTGGCATATTTCCGTTTTCAAATCACTTGAAGATGACGGATGTTTATCTGATATCACTACACGGTTTGACTCTGATTAGCTAAACGGCTAAACAGTTAGAGGGGACCTAGCACTGCCGTTCACGTCTACGTCACATTATTTATCGTTATACGAAACCTTGATCATTTCATTGCTTGCTTTAGGCCTTGATATTCAACCTGGGGTACGCATACTGCCAGGGGTATGTCAAGACTTGTGAGGGGAATTTAATTTCATTTATTTTAATCCTTCTTTATGTGGTATTAAATAGGTTATAAGCAGGCGCGGCTCGTCAATAAGTGCCACAGTGCTACAGCACAATGATTATTTTGCAGAAAATAGTTTCTTCTTTGTGTTAAACGTATACTCAATTATTATTGCACATTTTCTTTCACTTTCATTATTTTATATGCCGCGCGCTAGTGTTCTTTGCTCATTGTGTGCGAAGATGATGCACGCCTCACATACACGAGATAGGTGATGCGTTGGGTGCTACAAAATTCTTCAGTCCTTTGCAGGGAATGTAGACCAATCCACGCATGCGAAACATAGGTGTACGATTTTGAAATCTGTTCTCCTATTGGTTGAATTTACCTAGCGTTGTGCTCTCATGAAGTGGAGCACATGAATTCATGCTGCTTCTGTACAAAGTCGCTAGATAGCAGGATTGCAATGTCATCTAATGACTTTGCTTGCTGTTATGCAACTTCTGCCATCTATGTGGTGTTGAGACAACTATCTGTTGCCGGTGATAGACCTTGCACGCAACAGAGAGAATAAAACCCTCAGAAGTTGGACATGTGGAGCAATTTCCGTTGGCACTACTTATTTTTGACAGCAACAAATAACCGCGAAATACTTCATAAACTCAGATTATGAACGTCAGTTTCGTGTGCTGAGCAATATCTGTGTTGTGTACGCTAAAATGAATTCTGTGGACAGCCTAATAAATTATCCTTTCTCTAGGAGGACTCTAGAACAAAAAGTTCAAGTGAAGCAGTTAGGGAGGCAAACACCAAATCTAAACATCACGCAACCTGCAAAAGGAGGGAGAAATAATTCTTACACCAGGCGATTTAACCTCAAAATTTATGAGCATGCATGGATATGTGGATGTCAGGAAAGAAATGCTCTTTTCTGTTTTCCATGCTTGCTTTTTGGGAACAGTGATTCGTGGAGTACGACGGGAGTGACAGACCTAGGGCATATTAATGTTCTTATTAACAAACAAACAAAATGTAAAACATTTAAACAATGTGCTAGATTTAAGTGCTTTAGGTAGTACAAATATTGTGACTCAGTTAAGCCGTGCTTATCAAGAGGCGAAGCTGAAGCATAATCTACAAGTAGAGAAAAACAGGTATGTGTTGTCCCGCATAATTGACTGTATAAAGTTTTGTGGTGCATTTGAGCTTGCTTTGAGAGGACATGATGAGACTGAATCTTCTGAAAATCCTGGCGTGTTTTTAGGACTTATAGATTTAGTAAGTAACATTAATAGTGCTGTGAAGGAACACATGGACTCAAACCATATATTCAAAGGGACCTCTAAAACCATCCAAAACGAACTCTTGGATTGTATGTTAGAAGTCTGTCGTGAGGTGATTCTGGAGGAAATGCAAGAAGCTGATTTTGTGGCTGTTATGGCAGATGAAACCACAGATGTTTCGCATCAGACCCAGCTTGTATTAGTATTTAGAAATGAGAAAAAGGGTGTTCCATATGAGATATTTTGGGGTTTTTTGCAATCAGAGGGACAAAACGCAGAAGCAATTTCTGAAAGCATATTAAAAGTGTTTAATGAACTATTCAGAGATAAACGTCATAAACTTATTGCCCAAACTTACGAAGGAGCTTCAGTAATGAGTGGTGCAGTTGGGTGAGTACAAGCCAAAGTACAATCTCAGTTTCCAAATGCGCAGTATATTCACTGCTATGCACATCAACTGAACTTAGTGATGGAACATGCAGCTTCGCAGAATAAGTCTGCTAGAATATTTTTTCTTAGTCTCTCTGCTTTTCCTGTGTTTTTCTCGAGATCCCCACAGCGCTTGGCAGCTCTGGATTCTGCGGCGGCTAGAAGAGTTCCTGGTGGTTCTGCAACTAGGTGGAATTTTAGATCCAGAACTGTTAATGTCATTTATGAAAATCAGGAAGAATTGCTGCAGTGCTTTTCGGAGTTGGAAAGTTCTGCCCATGATAAGACTTGTCTGGAAGCAAATGGGCTTCGGCGTTATTTAGAAGACAGCAAATTTCTTTCATGGTTAAAATTCTTTCACCGAGTAATGCCTCATGTTTATGTACTTTATAATCAACTGCAATCAAGATCAAGTGAGGCTGTTAAAGTACAAAATGCTGTGTCTTCATTCATTCAGTGCATCTGTGACATTCGAGAGGCAGCCGATGATATATTTGTGATTCCATCTGAATCAATGAGCAAACGCCAGAAGGTAGAATATCTAAAAATAGAAGCTAAAGAAGTGTGTGACCGCATTATCGAGAAAGCTAGATGTCGTTTTCAGTCGCTTAGTCATCTCGATGCAGCAAAGCTGTTAAACTCTAAATTCTTTGGCAGCTTTTTAAGTCAGTTTCCTGATGATGAACTTCAAACTGCTGTGACTACGTATACAACACTGAACAAGAAGATGCTAAAGACACAACTTAGCGTTCTGTACCTGACTTTAGAAACATTGACGGGGCTGTGCAACTATTGCAATACATAATTTCTAACAGTCTGCAAGATTCGTTTTCTGAAGTTACAACTTTACTAACATTTTTGATCACAACGCCAATGACCACTTCTGAGCCAGAAATATGCTTTTCATGCTTAAAACGCGTAAAAACGTTCTTAAGAAACACTATGTCACAGGATCTTCTTACTGCTCTGGCAATGCTGTCCATGGAGAAAAGCATCGCTTCTTACATGGAGAGGTATAATACCAGGGTGATCGATAAGTTCTGCAGCCGAAAGGAGCGCCGTATGGACTTTATATTTCGCCATTAGGTAAGACTAATTATATAAAATGTGTAATCATTGTGCTGTACTGTAGCACACACCTTATTTTGTTCACCAGCCGCTACTGGTTTTAAGTATTATAATCCATTTTGCATATGATTATCTATAATTTGAGTCAAGGATAACTCTAGGGTTACCCCTCGTGGTACAGGCTGAAATGGAAAATTGTTTTTGGAGGCACGCGGAGAAAAAGGTTGAATACCATTGCTTTGGTCCACGGTGCGATGTATACATGTTTACGCTTTCGACCGTATTGGCAAAGGGATAAAGGGGTAGTGAGTGCACTCAGTTTGTCATGCAGACGTGGTTAGTAGCAACAGTTATAGCCTGCTGTAGGACAAGTTTTTCAAGAGGTGATGTGTGATAAGGTTTTCAGGGGATCCAAATTAAAGCTTGAATGGTATTCATTAAATACATAGCAAGGCAGAACTATATAAAAAAGTAGTAAACAGAACAGAATTCTCACAGTGATATCAATGTTTGTTGCTGCAAACAAGGCAAAAATAAATTTGTATAATATATATATATATATATATATATATATATATATATATATATATATATATAAAGGAATAAATAAGCAAGTACATAAATGGATAAATAAAGTAGCATATTTCCCCTCCAATTCAAAGAATAATTGGTTAATGTAGGTTCCTGACCTGTTGCTGGTCATAGGAATATAACAACAATATGGACAAAAATATAACAATTTTATCGCCATAATATATATTGTCATATTCATGTAAACCAACTCGTAAATATATTTATTTCTAGTTTGTAAAAATGATTAGTCCATTATAATAGAAGGGCAATTTATTTAATCAAAGAGATCTCACAAATGTGTCACATAAATCTTAAATAACTATATATACAGATATATAATATATTATATTGCTCTAACTCTACTTAATATTGCTGTTTCCATTTCGTTTCCATTAACAGTTTTAAGGACCTATATAATACAAGTTTTCCTCGCCAGCATGCATATATGAGAAATTTGTGTGTAAACGTGTGAGTGTGTGTGTGTGTGTGTGTGTGTGAGAGAGAGAGTGTGTGTGTGATTGTGTGTGTGAATGTGAGTGTGGTATGAGGGAGGGAGGAAGGGAGGAAGGGAGGGAGGGAGGGAGGGAGGAAGGGAGGGCGGGAGGGAGGAAGGAAGGAAGGAAGGAAGGAAGGAACAAAGGAAGGAAGGAAGGAAGAACTGCTATAATTAGAAGTAACAGTCTGTGAACACAAAAACTAATACTAAGTGAAATTAATTTATAAATTATTATTCGAAGAGGTCTATGTGAAATCGAATGACTGCAAGAATTAATCATGATACTGTTTAACAAGTGGAATAACTCACCACGTGAGTCTTATAAAAGAGCTCCTAACTTACTGGAGGCCTTTGCCCTATAAGGGACATTAAAGGCTTTTTTCATTCATTTGTTCATATTCATATACCTCTCTAACCTGAGTGAACTTGGCGCTGTAAGGTGTCTTATATTAATAAATATATGGCAAGTTTTAGTTACCACCCATTGGGAGAAACTATTTCCCAAGTTTTACTCTAATAACTTAAAATTATATCATAAAGAGGGTTTTAAATGCTGAAAAGTGTGTAACATATTTCAACAGATAAAACTCCAGCGCAAAATTTACTAACGAGAACCCACCCGAAATTCTGCTTTTGGATTTTTTTTTTATTAAATAGTGCACATTTTCTATTTAAAACAGATTATTTTAGAGGTCATTGTGCGTAATAAAATTTGCAAAACAAGAAATTTTAGAACAGTTTGATAACTAAGAATAAGCTTTCAGATATGTAAAACGCTCAGGATTATTTAAATTGTCATGTAACAGTCTCATTTTCAAAAAAAGATTCACATTCAAAATTTCCTATGGAATTGGGTGTAATAAGCTAAGAAACTAACTTGTCATATTTTATCATATTTGCCCAAATTTCACTGAGTGATTCCCTATGCTTACGTAACACCCAACTACCTTACATAGTACTAAGGGGACTTCAAAGCGCTCATTATAGTGTCCTTGTAAAATGCGAAAACCAGATGCATTTTTACTTTCTCTACTTGTAAGTAGGGGAAGTATTGTATTGCACTCAAAAATACAATGTCGAGATTTCACGGGAAATTTATGTTTTGAGATCCCTGAGAATTTTTAGAAAAAGGTCCGTGTGTTCGTGTGTGTCTGTCAGTCTGTGTGTCTGTGTGTCAGTCAGTCTGTGGACAGCATAACTCAAAAACGAAAAGTCGGTTAAAAATCAAATTTGGTATTTAAGTTTAATGTCTTTCAAGGATGCGACACGCAGATTTTGAAGAAAATAGCCCCACCTTAAAATACCCTTTACATGGATAGTTTTCCGAACATTTTGATTTTCTTGAAAATGACTCCAACGATTTAGATTAAAATGTCACATGTTTGAGATATTTTTATGACAAATGAAATGTATATTTTGAACTTTCTGGCTATAGCCCCTGTAGTAGTATTTACTCAGGACGACTTTTGCATAACTGGTAAACCGTTAGAGATAGACCAAAACTTACTCTACGAAAAATGTAGATCTTGCTAAAATACACAACTTATCTCAGAATAAATTTTATTGTAGGGTGAACCATTTCGGAGATATTCCTTGTTATGTGTGTGAGTTTCCGAAAACTTAAAACTTTTGTGAAATGGAACACCGTTGTTCATTTTTACTCTCTCTACTGGTAAGTAGAGGCAAGCATTGTATTCCAGCCAAAAATTTGATGTCGAGATTTCACCGGAAATATATGTTTTGAGACCCCATGAATCCAAAAAAAAAGTATTTTTTAGAAAAAGGTCCATGTGGGTGTCAGTCTGTGTGTGTCTGTGTGCCTGTTGGTCTGTGGACAGCATAGCTCAAAAACGAAAAGTTGGGTAAAACCCAATGTTAGTATTTAAGTTTAATGTCTCTCGATGCGACACGAAGATTTTGAAGAAAATAGCCCCATGCTAAACTACCTTTTACATTGAAAATTTTTCGAATATTTTGATTTTCTTGAAAATGGCTCTAACGATTTTGATTAAAGTGTCAAGAGCTTGAGATATTTTTGTGACAAATGAAATGTATATCTTGTATTTTCTGGCTATAGTCCCTGTAGTCGTATTTACTCTGGACGACTTTTTCATAACAGGTAAACCGTTAGAGATAGACCAAATCGAGCTATACAAAAAACTAGATCTTGCTAAAATACATGATTTATGTCTAAGTAAATTTTCTTGTAGGGTGAACCATTTTGGAGATATTCCTTGTTATGTGTGTGAGTCTCGGAAAGCTTAAAACTATCGGGAAATGGAACATGGTTGTTCCTTTTTTTTAATTTTTTTTTTTTTATATGTTAAGTGTACAAAGAAAACAGAACTTCAAAGCTTTAAAAGATTTGACTATCGCTCAAAGCCTACTGTATTCCCATATTCTCCCTGTTTCTACACGGAAATAAGCAATAAGATAATTTGTACTAATGTTTATCTTAACTAACGAAGAATATATAGGAATTAGAGTTTGTAATAATGGTTAGTACAAGAGTAGAGAAAGTCATGCGAATGCAAAACATCAGATTTTTTTATATTTTAAGTGTGCAAAGAGAACGGAATCTCAAAGCTTTAAAATGTTGGACTATAATCCAAAACCTACTGCATTCTAATATCCCCCTTACACCTACAGGGAAATAAGCAATAAGATAATTTGTACAAATACTTATCTTGACACGAAGATGATATAGGAATAACATTTTGTAAGAATGGTTAGTACAAGAGCAAAGAAAGTCATGTGAGTGCAACACATCAGATTGGTTTATATGTTAAGCGTACAAAGAGAACGGGATCTCAAAGCTTTAAAACATTTGAATATCGCTCAAAGGCTACTGTCTGCCTGCTGTGCTAGGGGTCCCGGGTTTTATTCCCGGTAGGGGGATAGGAATTTTTCTCCAGCCAAGATTATTCCTCACCTTCCCTGAGTCTGGAAGTATGAGTGAAAGTGTGAATGTGTGTGTGTGTATGTGTGTGTGTGTGTGTGTTTGTGTGGATTCAACGTATAAAAACCCCAAAGACCGAAAAACCCACTGTTAAACGAGTAACACCATTTGCCAATAGGTAAGGCCGCCGATATGACCTCTGCAATTAAAGGCAGTGGAACAATTTAAAAAAAGCCTACTGTATTCCCCTTGCACCGACAAGAAAGTAAGCAATAAGATAATTTCTGCAAATGTTTATCTCAACTAACACGAAGAAGATAACACGAATTTTTAAGAATGGTTAGTACAAGAGTAGACAAAGTCATGTGAGTGCAACACATCAGATTTTTAGAAAAAGATCAGTGTGTGTCTGTGTGTGTCTGTGTGTGTGTGTGTGTGTGTGTGTGTGTGTGTGTGTGTGTATGTGTGTGTGTGTGTCTCTGTCTGTGTCTGTCAGTCTGTGGACAGAATAACTCAAAAACCAAAACTCGGTTGAAAACCAAAGTTGGTATTTAAGTTTAATGTCTTTCAGATTCGACACGAAGATTTTGAAGAAAATAACCCGACCCTAAACTACCCTTTACATGGACAATTTTTCGAACATTTTTATTTTCTTGAAAATAGCTCTAACGATTTTGATTAAAATGTCATATGCTTGAGATATTTTTATGACAAATGAAATATATATCTTGAATTTTCTGGCTGTAGCCCCTGTAGTCGTATTTATTCTGGACGACTTTTATATAACTGGTAAACCATTAGAGATGCTTTATAAAACATGTAGATCCTGTTAAAATACACAATTTATGTATGAATAAATTTTCTTATAGGGTGAACCACTTCCCGTCGGTCTGGGTGGCTCAGTTGGTTAGATGCTGGCCTACTGTTCCCAAGGTCGCGGGTTCAAATCCGGCCCAGGCCGATGGTTTTTAAGTGTGCTTAAAAACGACAGCTCCATGTCAGTAGATTTACTGGCATGTAAAAGAACTCCTGCGGGACAAAATTCCGGCACACCGGCGACCCTGATGTGATCCTGGCAATTGATAGCGTCGTTAAATAACAAAATAATACTAATACTAATACTAATACTAATAATAATAATAATAATAATAATAATAATAATAATAATAATAATAATAATAATAATAATAATAATAATAATAATAATAATAATAATAATAATAATAATAATAATAATAATAATAATAATAATAATAATAATAATAATAATAATAATCATAAATAAAAAAAATACGAGGGTAAAAAAAAAAGGTTGAATACTGATTGAAAAAAAATACTGTTTTCTAATTTTCGTACACAGATGCTTTTGTAATACATTTTTCATTTACAATTGTCACGCACCAGACAAAAAAAAAAAAAAAAAAAAGAACAGATTAACGTTACTACGTAAAACATCTGATATGTTCATTCATCTGACTTTCTCTACTCCCTCTATTACAAACTATTCTAAAACGCTTATCCCAGGGCATAAGTACCTGAGATTTCAAATGCACAACAAGGAATGTCTCAAACAAATTTATTTGAAGTACATTGTATTGTTAGTGAGACCTAAATCTATCTCTTACAGTTTACCACTTACGGAAAAGTTATCCAGATTCAGAGGTTATTCGCAGAAAATTTAAACATATATGTTATTTATCATGAACATATTATAAACATATCAAAATTGTTAAGAGCCTTTTTTTGAGAAATTTAAAATGTTTTCCATGTAATGGGCAGTTTGGAATTGGGGAATTTCCTGAAAATATCCGTGTTGAATCCTTGTAAACTTATACCAAGTTTGGTATTTAAGCGACTTTTTGCTTCTGAGTTATGCTGCTCTCTCTCTCTCTCTCTCTCTCTCTCTCTCTCTCACACACACACACACACACCGACGGACGGACGGACCTTTTTGTAAACATGCTTTTATTTATCTTGAAGGGACATCAAAATGAGCATTCTCGTTAAATCTCAGTATCGTATTGTGGGGGAATACAACGGCTTCTCTATCTCTATGTACGCAGTAGCCCACCTCTGTAGCATGATGGTAGCGTGTCTGCCTCACACCCAAGAGGTCGCTAGTTCCAATCTCACTTAGGGTAGCTATCCGGATAAGGTTTCTTACAGAGGTTTGCTCTTATCCTGAGAAGACGAATGTTGGGTAACTTAAAGCTCTATGGACTTCGAGCACATTTGAGCATCATTTCACCCATTTCATTCATTCATCGCCGGATATGACACTATGTCGAAGGACGATTAACGAGCTTAACCATGAAAGAAAATGTTGCTTCAGAAAGAAGCAAAAGAATCAAAAGAAGGAGAAGGCAAAAGAAAATTCAGAGCGAGAGAAATAAAGAGCCTCTGATTTTAAAAAAGAAGAAAAGACCGTTAAAAAACAGAAGTTCGATTCGTTAAAAAAAAGAATAAAAAAAAAAAAAAAAAAAAGAAATACCTACGAGGCCCCAAACACTCGAAACCTGCTATGTTAGTTCAAACTTCCCAAGAAAATATAGTGCTTGTGATATCTATGTTGATACTCCATCGGAAGTACTGCTCAAACTTTTGCCAATGAAAATTTCTTATTTTAAGTTATATAAATTTACTATGAATTAAAATGTTCAACTCAATAACTGCTTGATTACCAATATGAACTTAACGCCAGATACGTAACAGCTGACTCCATCGCTCAGAAAACAGAGAACCCGGGTTCGGTTCCCGGCTGGAGCAGTTGAAACGTTTGCCTATCCTAGATAATTCCCAATTACGGGAATACGAATGTACTACATCAACCGAAGTATCAATACCTCATTAAACTGCGTCGAGACATTGATGGTATAATAATTGATAACATTTATCGATAATGGAGATGTATTGCATCCTTCTGAAATTTAAGATTATTATATTTTTACATTTGATGACGTCGTTACAGAGAAACGGGAAGACCGCATCCTTTTACAGTATGGGTAGACATTGAAATGTCGACTCTGTATATTTAGCGCAATTTTATGCTAAAGTTCCGAAACATTTAATTCGCGATAATACAAACATGATAATTCTCTTCAGACAAGATAATCTAAACTTGAAGCACATTTGTGAAGATTATCTAAATGCTGACATGACCTACAATCAATTTAAATGTCTTTGCAAAACTATTTTAGAAAGTGAATCAGAAGGAAGACCATTTGTTGTGGTAGTTCCAGAATTTCATATGAACGTCGATATAGGAATGGCTTTGATGTATATATTAAGGTGGATCAAAAAAGAAAATGATCATTTGTAATCATGAATCGACAGGTTTTGATCCTAGAGAACCACTCCAGTTAGAAGAACAAGCGATTGTCTTGTCATAAATAGAGATGTGAAAGCTGACTACCAATTCAAGAACAACCCGTTGTCCAACGTTCACGATCCTGAAGACAACAATGAAGCATACACTAAGAAATATGCTGACACGGTCGAAAATAGGATTCGTAATTTTTCACAGCAAAATGTTGATAAGATAAAATTGAGGCTGTGGTTAAGACCCTGTTCATTGAAGCGGCTTAAAGATACATTATTAAGAGATCATGAAAGCAACATTATTATTGGCAACGTGACAGTGAAAGTATAACCTGATTCAGTTCATGGTAATGATGTACCGAATAGAAACTTCATCCTTAAATATATCAAATCCCGTATGCAGCCAACAGATGGGAATGGTAACAGTGTATTCGGTAAGGAAAGAATCGTTGACATACAGACCTCGATGGAGACAGATGCTGTAAATAAAAAGTATGCTAGAAGTATGATTATTCGGCTATCCAACGAGACACGTAAACAGTTACACAGACATCTACTAAGGGATATTGAAGTGTAAATAGGCAAGAGGCTGCAAAGGGCAACCGGCGATTCGAACGAGACCGCCAAACCACTGATTGTTCTAAGAGATTCCACAAAGGAAGGAACAGTTCTCTAAAGGACTGTATTAATCAACTGACAGCAACCTATATAGAGAGAAAACAGAACTTCAGAGCATGTTTAATGAGATAATTACAACTATGGAAGACACCGTGAGGATATCAGGATGGACGTTATATGCTTGGAAATAAAGATATCAATTTTATAAGTAATGAAATAGAAATAGGTGATGAAAGCTATTAGTCTACTCGCGGCTTGAAGGAACTGATCTTTAAGCGCTTACCCCAGATGTTTGCATTCACCATCGATAACCTGGGTACTTAGGCTAACATTATGCAAAACACTCTTCTTCATAGAAGTGGTTACAGCAGCCAGGGTCGTTTGAGATTTGGAAGTTCGTATAAATACAAGAATATACTAAGTCCTCTGCTCAGTACCTATTCAGGTCTAGGTCTGGAGTGGAAGGAGCATCACCCTGATACGAAGGTTGACTACGTTTTCTGGAGAAATCCTAGCTCATTAGTTAATAGACTGATGCTACTCATCGCATCGAGGGACGCTGGTAATAGAAGCCATACTCAAGAAATTGAAGTAATTATCTTTGAGCTGAAAATCTCTAAAATTATTGCATGACTACCAACCGGGATATCGCTAAAGAACTTCATGGACCAGCAAGAAGGAACTCCCTACGACGTAAAATTATAAGCAAAGGACGCAATGATTTGCAACAAATTGACTTGGTTGAAATGATGCCATATGCAAGAATCAGCAAAAACTTCAAACACATGCTGATCGCAATCAACTTCTACTCTAAAATCGCTTATGGCGGGCCTTTAAAGGACAAGACCGGAGCAAGTGTTGCAAAGGCTAAGGAGAGTATACCACAAGAATTGGAGGCACCGCCTAGGTACATTCAAAGTGATGATGGGAAACAATTTTATAAGTTCATTAAAAGATTAATGTCCAAGTATAATATTAACCACTACAGCACCTATAGTAATGTAAGGGCCGCGGCTATCGATCACTTAATTCGAACGTTAAATAATATGGTGTATCGCGAGTTGTTAGTTAAAGGTTCATACCAGTGGCAAGATCTTTTACCTGGACCATTCTAAAACACAATGATGCTTTTCATTCTACTATCAACGTGAAACCTAATGGAGCAAAGAAAATGACCTTCTTTTGACAATATACAACTACAATTAAGACCGAAGAGAGGTGCAAAGAAGTTCAGTGTTGATGATTATGCCAGGGTAGGTATTTAAACATAACTGACATTTTGAAAAGGGGTTTCATTCTAACCGGTCTGCTGAAATCTTTCAAGTTGCTCCAGTGAAACGTTGCAGACCTACTACATACATATTAAATGACAAGAATGGCAAGGAGATAAAGGGCCAGGAGCTGAAAAAGACAAACTATCTTGATACTTATTTAATAGAAAAAGTGTTACGCAGACGAGGAAACAGAGTTCTTGTAAAGTGGTATGGTTTTGCAGATATCGAGTGGATCAATGAAGAAGATTTGGTATACCGTAGATCAAAATGATTAATTAAACAATATTTTCTGACTGTAGATCAATCGAGTTTTATTTATAAACCCCTCCATCTAAAATATTGGATATAAAATGAAATTAATAACATATTTACAAAAACGTCTCATATATTCAGACATCGAGGGGAAAAAGGGAAATTAACATATTTACAAAAACCTTCATATATTCAGACATCGAGGGCAAACATTAAATTAACATAATATATTTACCAAAAAAAAAAAAAAAAAAAAAACTTGAGATATCAAGGGAAAATGAAATTACCATAACATATTTACAGAAAAAAGGAAAGAAAAGGAAACATATATTCAGGCATCAAGGGAAAGATGAAATTAACATAACATATTAAAAAAACACTCATATATTCAGAAATCGAGGAGGGGGGAATGAAATTAACCGGACATTTCACAAATACCCTCGTATATATGAGCAAAAACAATAATTCAAGCACATTCTGAAGAAATTAATATGCACTTAAACATTTATATATGCAAAATATACAATATTTACAATACACATACAACATTTACAAGGAAAGTAATAATCACTAGATTGAAGGGTATAATGACCCCGGGAGAGTGTTGTATGGGATCGTTCTATCATTTTCCACTTATCATCTCCTCCCGTAATGCCAATTTATTCATTTCAATTGTTGTGATTTTGTGGTTTTTACTCCGAAGGTATTTTTTTTTATAGTATTTCATACTAATATCTTTTAAGCACTCAAAATATTTATCAAAGCTAAATTATTGGGTAGCTCCTGTGGTGATACCCTTTGCTCCTCTTACTATCTGCCCAGGATACCTGCAGGCATATAATTTTGATCTCAGCCCCACAAATTCCTCCAGAACCTTGCCAGTCAATTCATCTTAGAACAAACCACTCCTTTTCTTGTTGGCTTGCTAAATTTCATACACATTATCTTTTGGATAGTTGGAACTGTAAACATGTTGTGGGTTATCCTTAATGAATTTATAGGTATCAAAACCCGTTTCAAAATGAACGAGTCTATATAAGTCAGTATCAAGTTCTTCAAATTGGGCTTCATTTTATTATAAACGAATCAAATATAATAAATCTGTATAGGTCCAAAATTGCATGCCCAATAAAGATTGGCTTATTCATGTGGACTTTTTCTCTGACAACTCAATGTTTACTAGAGCCATATTGAAGATTATTCACCTCAGATACGTGTTTCGGGCTTTTAGTTTTCTTATCTAGTTCCACGTTGAAATAATTTTAAAGTACGTATATTTGCGGACCTTCTTGATAAACTTGCCATATTTAGCGTTATTCACCTTCTTCCACACATTTTGACCGAGTTTTGACTTCTCTTGCCCTCTCTTCTCCGTATTCAGTAAATGAGGTCTTTAACCAGTTACACTGGTCCTACGACACCACCCGGTGAATATGTCTCACACTTACGCACTGTTCTATGCACTGCTGCAGAACTCTGTAGTGCAAGACATATTTGCTCTTATCTTCTAGTGTTGCCAGCAGTTTCCTGTATTGCCCGTTTTTTGCTCCTCTTCAGGAGTCAGCTGCATAGCAACAATTCTCGAATACACATCAATGACTTCATCAGTAATTGATTTCAACTGCTTGATGAGACATCAATGGCATTGGGAGCTCTGGACAGCAAGAATTTCGATAGTTACTCCTCATGTAATGAGGAAAGTACATACTACTTTCAGGCTATTGACATTGCCTCATGCTCTTGAAAAGCTCGGATCCAAGTCGAACTGGCGTAGGTTTCGCAAGACTGGACCTTTGCCAGAACAGATTCAATGTCCGCATAAACAACCAAGGGCACAGGAGCGCTTTTGGAAAATGCTTTAAACTCAATGAGCTCATCCTGTTGTGGCATCTTAAGTATTTGACACCAATTGCACTAAGCTTACACACTTCCAGAAGCTTCTCTTCGCTACATCTCCTCATGCACGCTTCACACACCTACTGTCTTTATGCTTCGTAGCCTATGGGCTTATTAACCTGGATATGCTTTAGATGAGGCAGTAGTATGACTTCTCCTCATTTTAAACATACAACAGGTTAATATGCTGCTCTGTTGTTTTTGGCGTTTGGTACAGAGGTATAATGCTTTCTTTCTCCTCTACCAGGTGGCCCAATCCAACCGGCATTCCCCTTCGTGCGTTAACGAAATTACCGGGATAAATCCAGTCAGTGGTGTGCGTAAACTTTGTTTTGTTTGTAAGAGAACCGAGCGGTAGGCGTATTGACCAGGCTTCAACTAGCGTGTGCAGCAAGTGATAATAGAGGAGAGCAGTTTTAGAATATTTTCCACTTCACTTAGAGAACTTTATTTTCCAGGGAATAAACTCATTCCCGCACACGCCGCTATTGTCTAACATTACGGATTACAGATGGTAAATTGCCGTAACAAAATCCATGTAAACACAAGGGTGCGTAACGTTTCACTGGCATTCATTTTTTCTTATTAATGTTACTTTTTTATTTTATTAAGTTTACTTATTGTATATATAGACATATTTATGTATAGTATCAGTATTATACATACTATACGTAGTAATGTATGTATGTATGTATGTATGTATGTATGTATGTATGTATGTATGTATGTATGTATGTATGTATGTATGTATGTATGTATGTATGTATGTATGTATGTATGTATGTATGTATGTATGTATGTATGTATGTATGTATGTATGTATGTATGTATGTATGTATGTATGTATGTATGTATGTATGTATGTATGTATGTATGTATGTATGTATGTATGTATGTATGTATGTATGTATGTATGTATGTATGTATGTATGTATGTATGTATGTATGTATGTATGTATGTATGTATGTATGTATGTATGTATGTATGTATGTATGTATGTATGTATGTATGTATGTATGTATGTATGTATGTATGTATGTATGTATGTATGTATGTATGTATGTATGTATGTATGTATGTATGTATGTATGTATGTATGTATGTATGTATGTATGTATGTATGTATGTATGTATGTATGTATGTATGTATGTATGTATGTATGTATGTATGTATGTATGTATGTATGTATGTATGTATGTATGTATGTATGTATGTATGTATGTATGTATGTATGTATGTATGTATGTATGTATGTATGTATGTATGTATGTATGTATGTATGTATGTATGTATGTATGTATGTATGTATGTATGTATGTATGTATGTATGTATGTATGTATGTATGTATGTATGTATGTATGTATGTATGTATGTATGTATGTATGTATGTATGTATGTATGTATGTATGTATGTATGTATGTATGTATGTATGTATGTATGTATGTATGTATGTATGTATGTATGTATGTATGTATGTATGTATGTATGTATGTATGTATGTATGTATGTATGTATGTATGTATGTATGTATGTATGTATGTATGTATGTATGTATGTATGTATGTATGTATGTATGTATGTATGTATGTATGTATGTATGTATGTATGTATGTATGTATGTATGTATGTATGTATGTATGTATGTATGTATGTATGTATGTATGTATGTATGTATGTATGTATGTATGTATGTATGTATGTATGTATGTATGTATGTATGTATGTATGTATGTATGTATGTATGTATGTATGTATGTATGTATGTATGTATGTATGTATGTATGTATGTATGTATGTATGTATGTATGTATGTATGTATGTATGTATGTATGTATGTATGTATGTATGTATGTATGTATGTATGTATGTATGTATGTATGTATGTATGTATGTATGTATGTATGTATGTATGTATGTATGTATGTATGTATGTATGTATGTATGTATGTATGTATGTATGTATGTATGTATGTATGTATGTATGTATGTATGTATGTATGTATGTATGTATGTATGTATGTATGTATGTATGTATGTATGTATGTATGTATGTATGTATGTATGTATGTATGTATGTATGTATGTATGTATGTATGTATGTATGTATGTATGTATGTATGTATGTATGTATGTATGTATGTATGTATGTATGTATGTATGTATGTATGTATGTATGTATGTATGTATGTATGTATGTATGTATGTATGTATGTATGTATGTATGTATGTATGTATGTATGTATGTATGTATGTATGTATGTATGTATGTATGTATGTATGTATGTATGTATGTATGTATGTATGTATGTATGTATGTATGTATGTATGTATGTATGTATGTATGTATGTATGTATGTATGTATGTATGTATGTATGTATGTATGTATGTATGTATGTATGTATGTATGTATGTATGTATGTATGTATGTATGTATGTATGTATGTATGTATGTATGTATGTATGTATGTATGTATGTATGTATGTATGTATGTATGTATGTATGTATGTATGTATGTATGTATGTATGTATGTATGTATGTATGTATGTATGTATGTATGTATGTATGTATGTATGTATGTATGTATGTATGTATGTATGTATGTATGTATGTATGTATGTATGTATGTATGTATGTATGTATGTATGTATGTATGTATGTATGTATGTATGTATGTATGTATGTATGTATGTATGTATGTATGTATGTATGTATGTATGTATGTATGTATGTATGTATGTATGTATGTATGTATGTATGTATGTATGTATGTATGTATGTATGTATGTATGTATGTATGTATGTATGTATGTATGTATGTATGTATGTATGTATGTATGTATGTATGTATGTATGTATGTATGTATGTATGTATGTATGTATGTATGTATGTATGTATGTATGTATGTATGTATGTATGTATGTATGTATGTATGTATGTATGTATGTATGTATGTATGTATGTATGTATGTATGTATGTATGTATGTATGTATGTATGTATGTATGTATGTATGTATGTATGTATGTATGTATGTATGTATGTATGTATGTATGTATGTATGTATGTATGTATGTATGTATGTATGTATGTATGTATGTATGTATGTATGTATGTATGTACGTATGTCGGAACTTTTTGGGGACATCCTTTATCTATTTACAAAATTTTCGTTAATCATGACATATTACAAACACCCTAATTTGCATAATTAAGCAGTTTTGGAAAGTAATTGGTGGATAAGAGTTGTGAATTAGATGGAAAATTGGGGCATCAAAATCAAAAGCTTGTGTTAAATTCAGTGATTTTTCTCTATCCATTCTTCTATTTACTTCTCGTTGATTGAGATAAACATTTGTAGAAGTGGATTTATTACATATTTCTTGTGGGTATAATGTAAGTAAGGAAGTACACTGGACTTAGGTGATAATACTCAATACTTTTAGGAGCTGCTCGCTTTGTGATTACTTTGACATTTCATTCTGTTTGCAAGGTCAGGGCATAAAAACCAAATAGCGACTTACTAATATTAAAAATACACCCCTTGAACGCAGATTCAGTGATCTTGCATTCTAGCACCAGGCAATCTTTAGCATTATGTCTTTTCGTGTTGAGAGAGCCCTCCTCGCCCCGCTGCGGCTTCCTTTTCTGATTTGCACCGCCAACAGCGAAGGATATTGAAGGGCTTGCTGCAGCGGTCATCCTCCCTATCTCCTGCCTCAGGCTTCCCCCAGGGTGGATGACTGAAGGGCGGTCAGAAGACAGAGGTGAAGGCCATGAAGAAACGAAAATTAATATTAATAACTAAGCACAGACAGAAGAATGAGTAGTAGAATTAAGGAGGACTGGATTAATGGCCAATAATGATGATGATGATGATGATGAGGAGGAGGAGGAGGAGGAGGAGGAGGAGGACGACGACGACAACGACGACGACGACGACGGAATTTGCACTGAAACTGAAATATAGTTTCTGTATGAGAGACTATTCTTGCATAATAAATAAAAGTGCTTACTGCACCAAGACGGGGTGGGACCAAATGTTGAGGGTTTCGCTGCAGCAGTCGTTCTCCTTGTCTCCTGGCTCACACTTGCTGCATACTCGCAAGCTGCGAGAATGATGCTCGAATGAATAAGTAAAAATGAGATTATGACAATGATAGAGATGTTAACAATGGCAATTAGAATACGAAGAAATTAATTGTCATATAATAAAGCATACCGCAAATAATGTTAGTCTTTACCGTTTGCACGCTGGTTCACCTCCAGGCCACTAAAACCAGGCGATAGTCGCATTGCTGCCGGCATGTCGTGTGTCCAAACTTCGGTCAAGGGCTGAAACAAGTGCGGGATAGCTGGATATAGCTGGCTTATTGGCCAGTTTGCATTTTCCCACAAAGCCCTAAGACTTGCAAGATATGTTAACTCTTGAAACTGCCTGTAAGCGCACCTCCTTTGTTGAGAACAATATGCTCAAACAATATGTATATTATCTTTCTTATTTAGATGAATAGGAAATCCTTTTTATAATATTTAATTTATAGAATGCTTAAGTTTTCGGTATTATAATGAAATTGTTTAATTACTATTTATTATAAATAATGATTATTTCTTAAAATGCGTATAAGAGTGTTAAATAATATTGTTAGATTCACATAATTAAATTGGTATTTTTCATTTGCACTCAAATTTATGTAAACTAAAACAAATTTATAGAACATTTTATATTATTAGATAACATTTTCACTCAGATTTCAAGTGCAATATACACTTAATAAAAATGACAAGCAAAAGCTTGAAGTGCATTACTTCAAAAATTCTGTTAGTAACGAGTAACTGTTTTCTGTTAAGGTCAAGCAGTTATAAATGTTAAAGTAATTACCGTGTTTTGAATTGATTTATTGGCTGAAACTTGTTTAGTAGCATACGCTTGCGGAATCCTTATATCGAAAATATAAAAACACTTTACTCAAATAAAATATTATTTAAGCAAATAGCGAGCTACTTTTCTATTTAAAGCTGCTTGTATTCGCATTTCTGTCGCTAATTCTAGACAAGGGATGTCTTCCTCAAAAAACAGCAATTTTCGCAATAACAGACTTGTCACAAGTGGATACTTATACAGGATGGAAGGGAAGTTATTACATTCCTTCTAACATGTGCTTCATAGAAAAACAAATTCGAAAATAAATGGCTTTTGATCCAACTTGGATGCGTAATTCCATATGAATGTACGAAGATAACAGTTCGTTACTTGTAAGATGCGTAGAGTAACTTATTTCTGACATAGCTTTGGTGGTAATTATGCGACATCACACAGGTTCTGAAATAATTAATCACTTAAAAGATGTGAAGGAATACTCTAAGCAGCTTTTTCACATGTGCAGTAGGTCGACAACGTTGTGTTGAGGTTGGTCAGGGAACTGACTTGGTTTGTGAATGAAAACTGGTCTAGCACTCTCGCTTTAATGTTTTGGGAGCTAACGCTTGTGATTTGCCTACTCTCGCGCAGTAAACACATAAGGACAAGGCAGGGTATTTGTTTGTGTCCTCAAGAACCATCGTTATTGTGTTTGCTTATGTACTGAGCTAGGTAAAGTGAAGCCCACACAATCTGCAGTGTTGCCAGCTTGTTTTCGAGAGAACTGAAATATCTCCGTAGGAAATGGTCAGAGACAAAAACGTAAGGTACAAAATGTGTTCCAAATATCGAGATCTATTACTGGTTTGAATTATGTAATGACTTCCCTTCTACCCGATATATTTGAAATGCCTATAAGGCATTCCTACATGGAATCTAAATACATTCAAATAATTAAGGAAATGATTTACAGAAGTTTAAACGCAAGCAGAAACACATCCTAAATAAATCTCCGCTATATTTCAAAACAACTCCAAAACGATCCGTTAAAAAAAATAAAATATATGTATGTGTTTAAAATTTACCAGACATTTTCAGTGAGATGAGTATTTCACTTGCAGGGAAGACAAATTACACACGATTTTTCCTAAGTAGAATGATGACAGCGACGCACAAATCAACATCTTACGAACCAGTGAAATGTTTGGTTTTGTTTTCGGTCTTTTATGGCACGAGTACTTGAGTTTTAGGCGTGTAAAAGTCATTATGACTGAGTGCGAAGTCCAAAAATGTGATAACCATAGGAATTTGTTAATATGACTAGTTATTTCATTTCTTCAAAATCTGATTGATTGGCTAGTGAGAAAAAACCTTTTTCCATTGGTTTAAAAGAAATTTCCCCCCACTCTGAGGTGTTGAGGATAAGTGGAGTTGCCCCTGAGCTAAGGAAAAGGCCTGGTTAGACTTGCAAGCATGCTTTTCTAAGAATATTGGCTTCAGCTATTATTGCAGGTAAACATATTTTTCAGGAGAACAACAGAGATTTACCATTTGTGCAAAGTTTTCTAGGTGTAGTCAAGCGTTTAAAAATTTACACATTTCCATTTATTTAAATTACTTATTGGAAAAAACAAGTCCTTGTATCCCGTATAAATAACAATAAGAATTAAGAGCATTGGGGCCAGGTATAGTGTACCGGTATACCTATTTTGCAGAACGGAAACAGCACAGACCTGGTATTCTGTTAAGAACACAATGTCAACGAATGCTACAAGTTTTGTGGGAATGCAAAGCCACTGTCTTCATACCGGCGCGTTCAGCCGTTAGAACTGAACTACGCGCAACACAACGATGATGAAGAAGTTGCCTACTGATCATTGAAAATATCATTTCGCTACAATGCGCTAAGGTTTGTCATTCTAACTAGATTGTTATCTTTACCCCCTTTGACAGATAGGAAGCATGAAGTGTCCTTAGATTGAGGTTTGCGTTGCAGTTTTCATTATTTGCTATGATTTTCAGAGAAAACTATATTTGATTTGTTAACCATACTATTTACGCTATTTTAGAAAGTTTTAAGAGCCCTAAACATCGGATTGGTTTAAAACTATTTTCACTGTTGTAGGATCGGATAAACACCACACCCTCCCCTGACCATACTGGCACCCTTCGACTATGGATCGTGTTGGCTCTTGTATAACATAACACGGAATCTCGATTTACTCTGATTTTTTTTTTTTTTTTTTTTTTTTTTTGAAAGCATTCTCTAATCTTTGAAGCGAAATATTTCCGGCAGCCTGGTGCTTGCTAACCAACGTGTCAGCTCTGTTCAAATGATACATACACTGTCAACGCCATCAATAACATAAGCATCCGTTACTCACTATAATCAAATGTATTATGCAAAGCGCAATTACCGCGTTAATTACAGTATTAGCAATCACTTAATACGACTTCAGCGAAAAGTCTATCAAACACTACAACTTGAACAACGTAGTATTATTTCTTTAAAACGATAATGAAACTTGAATCACGTAGTATTATTTCATTATTCACACTGGTGATATAGTCGCACGCTAGATTTAATTGGAGTGCAGGCAACAGGTTCTTTTGGCGGTCAATTGAATCGTGATAATTTGATATGAAATAGATTCATATATAGGAGGATACTACTAAATTTGATCTACCGATTTCGAAGAAATAAATGGTTTTTTATCCAACTAGGATGCGCAATTCCATAGGAATGTATGAAGATAACAGTTTGTTACCTGTAAGATGCGTAGAGTAACTTATTTCTGACATAGTTTCGGTAGTAATTAAGCGACATAACATAGGGTTTCGAAATAATTAATCACCTAAAAGATGTGAAGGAATACTCTAAGCAGCTTTTTCACACGTGCAGTAAGTCGACAACGTTGTGTTGAGGTTGGTCACGGAATTGACCTGGTTTGTGAATGTAAACTGGTCTAGCACTTTCGCCTTCGTTTTAATGTTTTGGGGGCTAACGCTTGTGATTTGCCTACTCTCGCGCAGTAAACACATAAGGACAAGGCAGGGTATTTGTTTGTGTCCTCAAGAAGCATCGTTAGTGTGTTTGCTTATGTACTGAGCTAGGGAAAGTAAAGCCCATACAATCTGCAGTGTTGCCAGCTTGTTTTCGAAAAAACTAAAATATTTCCATAGGAAATGGTAAGAGACAAAAGCGTACGATACAAAATGTGTTACAAATAGCGAGATCTATCACTGGTTTAAATTAATATAATGACTTCCCTTCCACCCGGTTTCTAAAGTAATTTATTAAACATTTGATTCCTGAATTTATTTTCCATATTTAAATGTAATCGAACTTTAGCAGGTACCTTGCTATTGCCGCAATAATCATAGCCAGCAACATGCTAAAATTATAACTTAATTATTAGACGCGGTAGCACATTCCATCTATAAAGCAACGAAATTCCTTTGAAGTCAATGCTGCCTGATCATAAAACATGTGTCCATCATTATCAAATTTTTTAGCATAGATAGATAACTTGTCAACCCTTGTCATCAAAACACGACAGGTGACAAGCACCTGGGGGCGGCCTTTTTGTCGGCAAGAACACAACAAAGGCGGAAAGATGTCAAAACATGTTGTAAGCATCGTGTTTTACACGTGTAGCCGACTATATCTCTGCTGTTGAATCGGCATTTATCCTCTACTGTGGTCCAAGGCCTACCACCCGACCGCTGTGTCGCCACCTCTGCCTACCGCAGGTATTATGAGTGGGGTGTACCACTGTAGATGGGAAGTGGCCAGCGGCCCAGTCCCTCCCGGCCGGTCACGTGGTCTTCTCAACCAGCGGACGTTACTTTTCATTCAAGTATCTCCTCAATTGGCTCCTCAGTAACCTAATGAGGCTGATTGCACTCCATGTCATACCTTCCAGTGGGGGAAAAATTCCCAGGCTGGTACAGGGGATCGAACCGTGGTCCTCCGCGCCAGAGGCAGGCGCGTTGCCACTGCGCTATGGAGGCGGTCTAGAGAATCAAAATCTGATGTGTTGTTCTCACATGACTTTTTGTACTATTACATAAGCTATTCCTACAAACGCTTATTCCTCTGTGTACTTCCTGTTCAATAGTCTTTAGGCGATAGTTCAAATCCTTAAGAGCTGGACGCTGTGTAGTGCCTTTGAAATTTTATTCCCTTTGCATGGCCAAGAAATAAGACAACAAGTACGATTTATGCCGTCATAATAAGCCGTTTTAATGCTAGGGTTGCACAAAAGTTAATTATTATATACGAGCATTGTAGCGAAACGATATTCCCCTGATCAGTAGGCAACTTCTTCATCATCCCTGTCTTGCGGGTACTTCAATTCCTGTTTTTACGCGCCGGTATGAAGACAGTCGTTTTGCATTCCCACAAAACCATTAGCATTCGTTGACATTGTGCTCTTAACACAATAACCAGGTCCATGCCTTTTCACACAAGTATTTCTATTTCAGTAAGATACGAGTATTGGAAAATTCAAACAAATAACAACGAATATCTCGAAAATGTTTCGTACCACAAAAAAGTGTAATACTTAAATTGTTTTTTCTAACGAGATCTATATTTTGTATAGTAAAATCCCGTCTATCTCATACAGCTTACCAGTTATGCAAAAGGGACCCAGAATGATGACCAGGTTATTCTAAAAAAAGTTAAGATATAAATTTTATTTGTCATGAAAAAGTATGCTAAACATACGATGTTTTATTCAAAATCATTAGAGACCTTTTTATGTAAATTGAAAGTTTCCAAAATGCTTCATGTAAAATGTAGTTTGGGCCAGGGACATTTTCTTTAAAATTTGTCTGTGTCGCATCCTTGAAATTAAAACACCAGGTTTGGTATTTAACCGACTTTGGTTGTTGGGTTATTCTGTTGGGCGGCGCCGTGGCCGAGCGGTTCGTCTTTCAGGGTTCGACGCCAGGGACCCGCATGTGGTATTCGCTGTGGACGAAGCAGCGTCTAGGCAGGTTTTCTCCGGTTTCCCCGCCATTCATCCCACCAACTGTTCCGTCCTCACTATTTCATTCATCCATTTTGCCTAGTTTCATATCATATTTCATATCTTCCTCACTATCGTACCTTGTGCTGAGCTATCTGTTTCCTGGTCTTCATTCTGTCCGGCCCATAGGTACTCTACAGGCATTTGACTAGGTAATGGCTTGTAAGTCCTAGGGGGTTGTCAGTCCTCCGGAGGGTAATCAGAAAAAGGAAAAAATGGATATGCTGTTCACAGACAGACACAAACGCGCGCGCGGACCTTTCTATGGAAATGTTCTTTTTCATTCAGGAACCTCAAAACGTGTATTTGAAATTAAATATTGATGTCGAATTGTTGGGTGGAGTATCATACTCTCCCTAATTACTATTCCTAGAGGAGGAAGTGTAAGTTATATTTGCAAGATATATTGACTGTGAAAGAATGGGATGATAAACATTATTTTGACCGCTACTACACTTTACTGTTGCATTAATACTCCACTTTAAAGTTAAGTAGAAATCGTTCAATAATCCTCCATACTGACACACATGACACGAACAAAAGTACGTGTACATGCGACAAACTAATACCTACGGTTGGCCATAACCATTAATTAATGCTTGTGGCAGTAGAAGGACTCTCCGTGTTCCAGGCAGACAAGCTCTCAATTAAGTTCTCTTCAAACTTTGCTTGTTATACTCGTATGTGCCTGTTTGCTCTCTCTCTCTCTGTACATGCTTGCTCTTTCCTGTCTGATAACTACGTGTAGGTATACCTCCCCTTCACACAAGGCAACAAATGCACTTCATGCCTTGTACATTAATGAAATCACTATCATTAAAATAGCAGCATTTAAATGGCACAGGAATCAACAGTAACCCACGAACTAAGAGGGCAGACCATGATTTCTACTCTAAAGAAACCGTTACTAGCTTGAATAGCGGATGCTGTGCTCGTATTACGGCACACACAAAATTTAATGGCGGATTCTGCTTCCTGTTATACAAATGGTAAAGTGGGTGTAAGTGGTTTTTATATCACAGCTTTACACCGTGAGTTCATAGCGTCTTTAACTACACAACACCGCAAGGCGTGGTGGCAAGTCTCTGATTGGATTTTGTGTTGACCAGCTCCTTCTGCAACCTGCCATTGAATAGTTCTTCTAACAGCCTAAGCGACACAACAGCAACATGTGAGAAATGCATGCATCATGTGTCAAGGTGTGAACAGTGTTTGTTGCCTGCATTTGAGTGAACTTTGCCGCTGAGTGTTCACATTATAGTGATTCTGAAAGTCATGCTATATCAAGTGTATGCAATTAATCTTTGTGCAACCCTAGTATTAAAACGGCATAAATCGTGCGAAATGACCCTATTTCTAGCCAGAAAATGAATGCCCTAATTACCATAGCAAGAAGACGGCACTGACGTCATCATCGCCACAATATAATTTTCTCCAATGTGTCTGTAAGAACACCAGAAATCCTCACTCTCGCAAGTGCAACAACATTCCAACACAAGAATCACCTCATCCATCTAAAAAGGTTTTTATATTCTTTTCCGTAAACATCTGTTGATTTTTTTCTGGAATTAATAAACTCTTGGCGCTCTTAGCTTTGTTGAAAATGCCAAACGGATTACAGTCCATATTTTCAATAAGAAATTAATTATTCTTCCACACAAGCCGGGTGTAGGACAAGGTTGGAAAAGGGTAGAATGAGACTGAAAACTTCAATGTCATGGCCGGAATTTGAAGCAAGGATGTTCCGCTCCAACTACACTTTCAATAGTTTTAACATTACCTTCCATTTGCTTCTGAAACAAATGAAAGAGCATCTCCTTAGCAACCACGCACTAAACATATACCTACTTGGGTCACAATCAGTCAGGTTATAGGTACACTAGTTACATGCATATATAACTATTTCAATCACTTTCACTATGTCACACGTTACAGTTGGTCAAAAAAGCGATACCTACTTCCAATTTGAAACATTAAAGGCTGATAATAGCCAGAAAATTCAAAATATACATTTCATTTGTCATACAAATATCTTAAACATATGACATTTTAATCAAAATCAAAATTTTCGAAAAATTTCCTATGTAAGGGGTAGTTTAGGGTAGAGCAATTTTCTTCGAAATCTTCGTGTCGCATCCTTGAAAATTTCAACTTTGGTTTTTAACCAACTTTTCGTCTTTGAGTTATGCTGTCCACAGAATGACAGACACACAGACAGACACACAGACACACACACACACACACACACACACACACACACACACACACACACACACTGTAAAACTGCCTTTTTTAATACAGGGTTCTCAAAACATATGTTTCCGGTGAAATCTCGACATAGAATTTTTGGGTGGAATACAATACTTCCTCTACTTACCAGGAGAGAAAGTAAAAAGGGAAAAAATGCGTATTTTAAATTTTTTGTGTGCGCTATATGTAGTTAGCTTGGCACAGGTATCATTGTCAGCACATGTCAATCAAATCTACCAACTTATACATTATCTGAGAGATTATCTGAGAGTGCTTTATTTTGTGGCGATGTCCGCGAATAACTTCAGCTAATACGTTAATAATATAATTTGTAAATTTTACGGTAGCTTGACATTTGCTTGAGAAAGAAAAGTTGCTAAACCTTTGAGTCCCACGGACGTGATTAGTTCCGCGTTGTTGTTGTAGATAGCGCTTAGTACCAGTCGATGTGCAGTGAAAGAAAGCTACTACTAGTAGCGGTGGTATATATTTTAACCATTTCCATAACTCAGCGCCCTTAGATATCCCCTGTTCGATTGTTAGAAGACGTAAAGTTAAAAAGGGTAAAGGGTACAGACACAGGGGGACACCTCGCTCACTTCAACCTACACAGATCTATTGTAGATACCACCCCTCAGGAGGCAGAGATAAAATAAGGGAACCGAAGGTGCCACACAGGGTCGCAGCTAGACAAGCCACAGAGGCGCGCCGAAGCCCCTAACAAGTGTTAAGATCTCTTCGTCCCAGGGCCAGCCCCCACCAAGCAGGTCCGGTACCGCATTGAGCGTCCCCCCCCCCCCCTGACGGAGGACAAGGGCCGGCCGAACAACACCTAGGGCCAAGAACAGCAGTTACCATGTGCAGTCATCCACGCCATCTACCCGGCACTGCCAACAGTACACACCTGAAAGATGATAAGGAAAATGGATTGAAGGGAAATGATGGAAAGGAAGCCGTGGTGTGAAATAATGCACCCCAGCATTCGCCTAATGACATGGGGAAACCACAGAAAAACCCCTGTCAGAGTGCGCGGCCACGGGGATCAAACCTGCGACCTCCCGAATGTGGGCAACAGACATTAACGTCTTAGCCATCCCACTCGGTGTTAGAAAACGTAAATTAAACATCTTACAAAAGTCAGTGAAGTAATGCTGGCACTCATGGTTTACCGCCACTGATATACATAGCTTGGTTATGCGGCTATGAAACTTTGTGTAGTTGTTCTGCTAGTCGTGTTTATTCCTCGGGAGCGATAAAATCCTTAGAACAGTAAAGATCTGGTTTATTTGTGTATAATGAGTAGAATTTCTACATTTTCAAATTAGGTCTCTGGCAAATTCTATTACACATACTGAAATTCACACTGTGTTTAGTTCCAAGTTCACTGGAAGTATTTTCGCTTTCCTATATTTTTGAAGAAGCTTAGCACGATATTCTACATTATCAAATATACCTTTGTTCGAAAATTAAAGGTACATTTCGTATGTTGAATACTTCATCAAGTAGAGAGCAGAGATGAAAGTTTTACTATTCATATTAAACTTAACTAGATATGTCATTTTGGGTGCAATGTTACGCTATTATAAACATCATAGACACTCTCACAAAACTATCGCAAGCACAGCAGGACTCACATTCTCAGAAGCAAGACAACGCCATATTGTGAACATATACACGCCATTATATAAACTGCATGGACAGGCGAACGTTGAAAACAGTTGAATGCTAGCCATATTTTGCAACGTCAACCAGGCGCAAGCCGTCGTCTGCTATCACTGAAACTTACTTCTTAGTTACCGAGCGGGATGGCTCAGACGGTAGCGTATATGGTCAGCATTCGGAAGGTCTGGGTTCGATTTCTGTCTTCTTGATCCACAGATTTATTCGGGTGAGTGCAAAGAAGGTTCATTACATCTCTCTCCCTCCATTTAACCCCTCTTCTTACTTCATTTCACCTTTCACTAGTATTCGCATAGTTCTTTCAGGATTGACCCGTGTCGACAGTGTCTCTGGCGTTGCATGGCAGAGAAAAAGGATAATCTCTGTAAAGTTCAACCTCCGACGGTGCCGTCTCCGGCTTTAAGCCCCAGGATGTGTCCGGCTCCAGTGGGTATAGCTGCAGCTGTACTAGACCCCACCGGGGAGTTTCAATTTGGAAATGGTAGAGACTCTCTCCTCCGTTATGTCAGGGCTCCCGCATCGGCCGTCTTGTCTCCTGCCTCAACCTTTTCTCCCCGGGCGCTCTTCACCCCCCCCCCTCCTACCATGGGGTACACAGGTACAAAATGCAGTATGGCCACGGTGCTAAAGTCGTCGTCCATCCACTTTACCTTAGCTTACTTCTTAATTTTGATTCCATTTTTTATAAAGTACATTTGATATGAATTCCTTACACTTACTTAAGATGCACGCAGTAAAACCTGCTTAAACATGCGAGTTTGAATCTTAAGTACTGTAGCGTTCAAGTTCGATATGCCTATTTGATTGAGTTATGAAGAAACTATTTTAATTTCGAACTTGTGAATATATCAGCTACCCAGCAGCGCTAGGGTAGCTGGGGTTGAATGCACACCACTGGTTTTAACGCAGACTTATTTGTGGAAACATTGCAGGCATTTTACCATTAGTTGTTCCACTCTTGCAGATCATTTTAATGTAGCCATTTCTGTGTAAAAATTGCATGCCCTTTAACGTTACCTTGGCTATTCTACTCTTGCAGATAGTTTTAATGGAGACTTGTTTGCGTAGATATTACATGCCCTTTAGCGTTAGTTAATAAACTCCTGTAGGTAGTTTTAATGTAGACATGTTTGTGTAAACATTACATGCCCTTCAGCGTTAGTTAATACATTCTTGTAGGTAGTTTTAATGTCGACATGTTTGTGTAAACATTACATGCCCTTCAGCGTTAGTTAATACATTCTTGTAGGTAGTTTTAATGTAGACATGTTTGTGTAAACATTACATGCCCTTCAGCGTTAGTTAATACATTCTTGTAGGTAGTTTTAATGTAGACATGTTTGTGTAAACATTACATGCCCTTCAGCGTTAGTTAATACACTCTTGTAGGTAGTTTTAATGTAGACATGTTTGTGTAAACATTACATGCCCTTCAGCGTTAGCTAATACATTCGTGTAGGTAGTTTTAATGTAGACATGTTTGTGTAAACATTACATGCCCTTCAGCGTTAGTTAATACACTCTTGTAGGTAGTTTTAATGTAGACATGTTTGTGTAAACATTACATGCCCTTCAGCGTTTGTTAATACATTCTTGTAGGTAGTTTTAATGTAGACATGTTTGTGTAAACATTACATGCCCTTCAGCGTTAGTTAATACATTCTTGTAGGTAGTTTTAATGTCGACATGTTTGTGTAAACATTACATGCCCTTCAGCGTTAGTTAATACATTCTTGTAGGTAGTTTTAATGTAGACATGTTTGTGTAAACATTACATGCCCTTCAGCGTTAGTTAATACATTCTTGTAGGTAGTTTTAATGTAGACATGTTTGTGTAAACATTACATGCCCTTCAGCGTTAGTTAATACACTCTTGTAGGTAGTTTTAATGTAGACATGTTTGTGTAAACATTACATGCCCTTCAGCGTTAGCTAATACATTCGTGTAGGTAGTTTTAATGTAGACATGTTTGTGTAAACATTACATGCCCTTCAGCGTTAGTTAATACACTCTTGTAGGTAGTTTTAATGTAGACATGTTTGTGTAAACATTACATGCCCTTCAGCGTTTGTTAATACATTCTTGTAGGTAGTTTTAATGTAGACCTGTTTGTGTAAACATTACATGCCCTTCAGCGTTAGTTAATACACTCTTGTAGGTAGTTTTAATGTAGACATGTTTGTATAAACATTACATGCCCTTCAGCGTTAGTTAATACATTCTTGTAGGTAGTTTTAATGTAGACTTCTTTGTGTAAACATTACATGCCTTTCAGCGTTAGTTAATACACTCTTGTAGGTAGATTTAATATAGACATGTTTGTGTAAACATTACATGCCCTCTAGCGTTAGTTAATACATTCTTGTAGGTAGTTTTAATGCAGACATGTTTGTGTAAACCCTTCAGCGTTAGTTAATACACCCTTGTAGGTAGTTTTAATGTAGACATGTTTGTGTAAACATTACATGCCCTTCAGCGTTAGTTAATACACTCTTGTAGGTAGTTTTAATGTAGACTTGTTTGTGTAAACATTACATGCCCCTCAGCGTTAGCTAATACACTCTTGTTGGTAGTTTTAATGTAGACTTGTTTGCGTAAACATTACATGCCCTTCAGCGTTAGTTAATACACTCTTGTAGGTAGTTTTAATGTAGACATGTTTGTGTAAACATTACATGCCCTTCAGCGTTAGTTAATATACTCTTGTAGATAGTTTTAATGTAGACATGTTTGTATAAGCATTACATGTTCTTCAGCGTTAGTTATTACACTCTTGTAGGTAGCTTTAATGTAGACTTGTTTGTGTAAACATTACATGCCCTTCAGCGTTAGTTATTACACTCTTGTAGATAGCTTTAATGTAGACATGTTTGTGTAAACATTACATGCCCTTCAGCGTTAGTTATTACACTCTTGTAGATAGCTTTAATGTAGACTTGTTTGTGTAATCATTACATGCCCTTCAGCGTTAGTTAATACACTGTTACAGATAGTTTAAAGGCAGCATAAGAAAACGAACTGAGGTTGAGGAAGGCTAAGAAAAGAAGACAGTTAGTGGGAGCTGTCGAGAAAGTAGGAAGGTTCTTCCTGCACGGACATTAGAAATTCATAGTTGTGAACATACCAGTAGGAAAGAGAGAACGTAAAGAAATTAAGGGCGCCAAAGGAGAAAATAAACTTAGAAAGTAGGGTCCATTTTCTTGAACTAAATGAAACTCTAATTCTTTTTATGTTAAAAAGGAAAGAACTTTTCCGCGACGAGAAGGAATTTTCTTGCATGAGAAAAGGTAAGATGTCATTTGCAAACCCTTTCTGAAAAGGTTAACTCGAAGTGACCGTACCAGTTAAAGTCTGAAATGTAAATTACTTTAAAACTGAGAACCATGGCGGCGGCGTGGCCGACTGATAAGATCGGTTGTCTCACCCAGGTCTTGATCACAGTGGACCGCATGTGGGATGTGTGATGCACAAAATGGTGTATGAGAGGGTTTTCTCGAGTTCTCCTGTTGCCACCGCCATTCATTCCACCAACTACGTGAAGTAGACAAAAGAATAAACGCCTGTAGGAAGAGTATGTACAAGAGTAGAGAGAGGCATATGAGTGCAACACATTAGATTTTTAATGGGTATTGTGACATACGAGGAAAACACCAGAAACAAACAAAGCGTCAAGGTAGGAATGGAACCTCTTGTAAAGCCGTTCTATCGTAACCTGCAAAACGGTGGACAAAATGTGTGCAAAGAAATGGAAACTATGCTGGAAAACGACAGAAAAGTCTTTATATTAAGATGATACAGACACTTGGTTTGTTCAAAAAATAAGTAGTAAGATTTTTAAAAATTGTTGTTCACGACTTTCACCATCACTCTCCTAATTAGGTAAGTAAAACAAACATTTCAATTTTAACCTATATTACGCTTTAAACGTCGCACTATACGGTAAAAAGCTACCCACTATAATTGGAAACGTGTGTTTGCTCTATGGGTCTATAACAACTTGCGGAGGGGGACATAGCACATTGACCGAAATGAGGCTCTTTTATGCCTATGACCCTGGGACTCCCGGGAGAGATGGATGAGACGAATGGATCTTAAGGGCGACCGGAACGCTACCACGACAGAGCAGAGGGTAGCATCCCTACATTTTCCCAGTTAGAAGCACCCCGGTGGAGGCTGGCTCAGCCCGGTTCCTCTCCCACTCCTTCGGATTCCTACTCCCAAGGTGATCGCGTGACTCGGAAACCGACTCCCCTCCCCCTCGGGCTTGTACCATCACACGGGGGCCCCAAAGCCTGTAGGCTAGCCTTCCTATCTGGAGTACGAGATTTCCTGAGCGTAACTGTTCTCCCTGCCGTGGTGCTGCCGCGACGCTCGTCCACATCTTCAACCCTGAAGGAAATCTAACGGAATGAAGAATGAAATGAAATGCTTAAGATAACGAAATGTAGGGGCAGGAAATCCGGAGTATATGAAAATCATCCCCAGCATTCGCCTGGCGACCCGGGGAAACCCCCCCCCCCTCGGACACGGGAATACATCCCGCGACCTCCCGAATACGGCCCACAGAATTAGCCATCCCGCTCAATTAGTTACACCTTTACATATAGTCCATATTGTTTGCTGTTAATTTCGTATGTATTACATGCAATACAGTTAGCTCACTTAACAACCACAACATACTACTTTCTCTGTCACTTAGCTACAGTAAGTAGAGGTATTGTAGCCCACTGAGAAATTCAATACCAAATTTTATCCAGATAGAAAGAATAAAACGAGAGGAAGTGAAAAGGGAGATGCAAGATATCCCTTCCAGCGTTTCCACTGGGAAAACCCTCGAATGGTCGGCCGCAGGAATCGAACGCAAGACCTCCCGAATGTAGGCCACAGATGTTACTGCGTAAGCCATCCCGCTTCGTCTACCTATGTCGGTAGAGCACTTGTCTGTTGTGCTAAGGGTTCGGGGTTCGATTACCGGCTAAGAGAGAGAATGTTTCTCCATCCAACATTATTCCCTAACCCCCCTAGATACTGGAAATGAAGATGTGTTTTTGTGTTTGTGTGTGTTCCAACGTGTAAAATCAAAGAAAATATCACCGTATACGAGTTAACATTATTACCTATGTAGCAATATGTTCCAAAAGTTATAAATGTTAAAAAAATAATTATGCCAAATAATTTTTGTTGTGTTCGCCATTTCTGAGCTATGCTTTGTTATTGTTTTCAGTTTTCTTGTATTACTTGTATAGTTTCAATTAGTTGTACTTTCTAATTATCTACTGTTAACACTGTTAATAACTGTTTACGACACTATTTGCTTTTATTATATATTTTTCGCTCGCGATTATAGAAAGCGAACGCAATTTCAAATCATTACTGAGCGACCGCTTTTAAAGGAGTTTATTGTCGCTTCAGCTTGCTGTATTCACATATTATTCCCGTTGTATCTACAAGGAAATAAGTATCGTGAGAGCATTTCTACAAAGGTATGTCTCGATTAACATGAAGTGGATAGAAGAATAAGCGCCTTTAAGAATAATTTGTGGGTGGAGAAGGTTTTAATGCGTTCTCTAAATATTAAGACCATGTTCGCTGTGATAAGAAACGGAGCAGGAAGTTGCCAACTTTGTGCTAGGTTCCTATTCAGGGTTTGAGAAATGTCCGTATTTGTGTTTGAGGTAAATGGTGCGTCGATAACAAGATGAACTGACTGACTAGTCAGCAATATCTAGTGCCAGACTGCGTATTGCCAAATCAGCAAGACCTCAACTCATTCAAGGTAATGAATTACGAGGAGACCAGACGAATGTGATGCTTCTCATTCATATGATTATCTCTATCCATTATCGTTTTTATACATGTACCTTCTACAAACCTTTCAAGCTAAATCTTATTTATCTATCTACTTCGTGTTAATGGAGATGAATCCCAATGAGGTGCCGCCACGGAAACGTATACGACTCGCATTCGAGAAGTCGTGGGTTTGACCCCGGGCAGCCACTCTCTCTCTCTCTCTGACCATAGCATTTCGTGGTTTCCCCTCGTCAATAGGCGACTGCTGAATTGGTTGGCCTTCTCCCACAATTTTCCGACCCCTTGTTTCCCGTACTCATCATTTCCTTTATTGTCCTCTGTTTCTGAGTTGTAGGACCGGGCGACGGTGTTCGGTAGGTTGCGGCTGGGCTGCATATGTAAAGGCTTCCACCCTGGCGTCGGTTGGGACTGCCCAGCCGGGACCAGCCTCCACGTCGCCCCCCAAGGGAGGAATGCTGGGGGTTCGTGGCTTGTGGGTTTTCTCGGGCGATGTCAGATGCAATCGCACCAGAAACGTTAAGGATCCCGTTTTGTTTGCACCCGTAGTCACCTGGATCTAGTAGTCCTTCGGATCTCTCCCATCATTCCTCCCAGGTATCACGATAGAAGTGCAAGTGCCGGATGACCTCTGGTGCTCCAGTTTGCGCTGTCCCCTCCGAAGTATGTACCTTTACCCTTTTAATGGAGATGAACCTTTGTATCTCACACATTCCGTTGTAAGTACAAGGGGATAGGAGAATCCAAGTCGATAGCCAGATGTTTAAAAATGAGGAACTGTATGTTGACCTTCAAACTCCATAGTATCTCCATGAATTCCAATCAAAAACAGAGAACTGGCCGCACTTTTAAAAATAACAAAAGTATGGAAAAACTGAAATCAATAGTAAAGGACATACCGAGAATAGCTGATGCCACAAAACTCTTTCTCTCCATTTCTTTCACGTTGCTCTAACTAATAGGCATATGCGGCGAACTTATTGGGAGATATTCTAGAACGGTGTTTGGACAGTTGGCCTTCAAGGTTTCATCACTATACCTACCTATCGTCCTGCTTCGTCATAATTCCACAAAGGGAGCAGTGCGGAGCATCTGTGACAAGCAGATAACACTAGGGTGCCATCCAGTCTATCTGCAGGTACATCTACAGTTGGTCTTCAAGGTTTCATCACTATACCTACCCAACGTCCTGCTTCATATGATTCCACAGAGGGAGCACTGCGGAGCATCTGTGACAACCAGATGACACTAGGGTGGTGTCCAGTCTATCTGCAGGTACATCTACAGTTGGCCTTCAAGGTTTCATCATTATATCTTCCCAACCTCCTGCTTCATATGATTCCACAGAGGGAGCACTGCGAGCATCTGTGACAAGCAGATGACACTAGAGTGCCATCCAGTCTATCTTCTTACATTATATGTGGATATATGGCACAGCATACACTATTATCATTTGTTTTTGATTTATAACATTCTTTTGCACTTAGGTTGGAAATTTGGGTCATAGTATTAAAATTTACCTTTGGTGACTGTGGGAAAGTACAAAAAACTGAGTAATATTTGCTGGTCCAAGGAACTCGAGACCTCCCGAATGCAAGCCTCACCCATTACCGTTGTCTTGCTCAGTACAAAAAAGTTGTTTGTAATAAATTGTGCGTTTCAAAGAAATGTGTATTTTATAGTACGTATAGCACGTTCTTGTTCTTTTCCTTATGATATATCCCTTACACAAAGTAACACAAAATTCCTTCCGACAAAGAAAAATTCACAGCCCATTCTTAGAAAATTCTGGATATATATTTTGTTTGTCACGTACATATGCTAAATACACGTGTAGTATTTTAATACGCCCATTACAGTAACTTCTTACCGGTAAAATATGGAAACTGTTTCCTTGTAGGATAGTTTGGGGTGGAGGAATTTCTTAAATACTGCGTTTCTTATCTTTAGAGATACTGAACTTAAATACCACGTTTCGTATTTATCGAACGTATCGTTTTTACTTATGATGTCCGTAGACCCACAGATCAACGTGCGACCCATTTCATTTAATTCACTTTAAATTTGGGAGACCTCTACAGATGTATCCACGGTGAAATTTCGATATTAATTGACAGAATGCTTCTCTTATTTACTATAGGAATGCAGGTGACAGATAAGCCCATAAGCCGAGCACAATATAGTTGCTTTGAAGTTCCAAACTCTTTTCATCACCATGAGATAAATACCAGTACCCACTTCTATGTCTTGGATTCACATGAGCTTCTCTTCTAGTTTTTACACGTTAATCTTATTAAATCTTATGCTTCTGCTTACTACTCCTTTATAAACTTTCATTGCACATTTACCTACATGTTTCGTAAGTATGCGAAGCTTAAGCGATATTCAGTTTTTTTTTTCAAAATCGGTCTCTAAGTGATGGTTTAGAAATCCCATTCTCTTTGCATGAACAAGACTTAAAGAGACAACAAAAGTAACAGCGCGTTGCAGTTGAAAAAAGTATGAAGCACTTGAAAATTCAAGCCAACAACAAAGATTACCTCTCAACTAGCTACCACAAGAAAAATTAATTTGTTATAAATTCTGTACATTAACAACACCTACATTTTGAGTAGTTAGATTTTGTCTAACACTTACGGTTTAATTAATATATAAAACAGATTATTAAGAGATCTTCACAGGACATAATTAGAAAATTCAACAAATCTACATGCTTCATTTGTCATGCAAATATCTTAAACATAGGGGACTTCAATGAAAATCATTAGAGCTATTTCTGAGAAAATCAATAATAATGCAGATTTTCCGTACAAAGCGTAGATCGGAGTAGAGGGAGTTTCTTAAAATCTTCGTGTACCATTCTACGATTTTTGACACATAATCAACTTCTCGTTGTTTGAGGTACGTTCTTGAGATTGTATTCAGACACACACACACATACACAAACACACACACACACACACACTCACACAAACACACACACACATCCGAACAGACTTTTTTTCTATTTTTCTACAAATACTTTTTTTAGACAGACGTGTATTTACGCTGAAATCTCGGTATCGAATTTCTGGGTGCAATACAGCACTACCTCTACCTACTTCAGGTAAAACGAGTAGGTGGGAAGGCTCTGGTGATAACCTGTGTGGCTCCCTTTCGAGAGGGTGCAGGTTCGATGCCCACCGACCGTGCACTCTAACTTGCAACTTTCCATGGTTTTCCCCCAGTTACTTAGGTGAATCCTAGGGTTCTGTTCCTTATACCACGGCTTTCGTGCAATTTGTGGCTCTGCGATAATTAGTATGGCCTTCATTTGAATACTGTCCTTATGCTATCAGCTTGCCCACCCTTAACCTATGTATATGTAAATATAAGTGTGTGTACGTGTGGGTGTCAATCCTAAAACTACTCAACCGAATTACACAATTCTTTCAACATTAAAAGGCCCTGTTCTTCATTATGCCTACCTGCTTGCAAGAAAGGCAGTTTCTATCCATAGATAATGTAAATGACCAAAAGGGATTTACAAACCGTTACACTTGAGTACGAACACATTTGAATTATAAAGGAACGCACTTGCGAACGTCTTGCTGCTAGTTGACAATGCAGAAAATGCATGCGAAATAATGCAAATGCCGCCAGTATGTCAGTTTGGACACACACATACAGACAGACACACACGATTTAGTAATTACAAAATCAGAAGACACATCAAACCAAAAGATAATCGAATCGTATAACGCGATGAAAATATTCTAATAACTCTCATGGAGAGAGATTTGCTCTATTTCCTTTGAACCTATGCTGTGAACCCGTTCATCATTAGGGCATTCTAAATAATTGTACCCACAGCGAGAGAAAAAGCTAACGGTGAAGCGATAGGTATTCTGTAATTAACATGTCAGTATATTACTTTTCTCGGTGGCCGCAGACTATGCTTCTTTTCCAAAGAGGTTAATGTGCTGGCCTGGAATTTGGAATCTTCATGTTCATCAACTTCACCTCTATTTTAGGGTTTCTGCATTATATGAAAAGTATGTAGCTTTTACCTACCACTAAACAACTGCGGAACCAAAGTGAAGCTGCAGAGTTTAAACATTTCACAAAGTGTGATTACACGACGATTCCTCCAAAGAACAAGTGTAGATTACGTAAGTGAAGTTAAGAAACTCAGACGTTCTGCTCATGTTACACTTCGCGAATATCAGGAGATTTTTCGTCCGTTATTAGCAATTACAATTTTAATAGTGATACCGCCATTATAGGCGGGTAATATCAATAAGTTTATAACGAATGATAAACACAATACATAAATAATTGCAATAAATAATTCCATATGTTAAAATCAATGCTTAATGCGAAGAAGCCAGAATTACACTTCGTCAGCAAGTGCAGCTTGAGTAATTAGTGTTTCCTGGATTCAATCGATCAGAAAACCATCAGATTAAAGGTCAGATTCCTAGAAAGTCAGTTATGTTGCCAAGATGCGTAAAATTTTAGAAACTCACACAATAATAGCATTTCAGATACGTAGAAACGTAACCCCCTGCCGCAACAGCCCAATTGGGCAAAGGTCCACCTCTGCCCATCACAGGCATCATGAGTGTGGGTGCAGTACTGGAAGTGGGACGTGGTCAGTGCCCCGATTCATCCCGGCCGGTTATGCGGTCTTGGCAACCAGGGGCCACTACTTTTCAATCAAGTAGCTCCTTAATTGGCCTCTCAGGGACCTAACGAAGCGCAGTGCACCATGCCGGTACAGGACATCGAACCCGGGTCTCCCGCTCGGTAAGCAGCAGCGCTACCATTGCACTAAGGAGACGACCGTTTCAGATAAGAATAAGTAGAAATTTAGGACTGGACTGTGTAAGCAGGAAGTGATGAAGATGTAGTCAGGGGTAGTCATGCAAGCGGGACTCAACTAAATAAAAGAGCCTATTTTTGTGAAATTCGTGTCGCTCCCGTCGTGTAGTGCAAAATTGTTCACTGTGATCGGTTATCGGAAGTTAATGGCACGTAAAGACCGCGCTCGATGGTATACATTTACTGGTCGATGTGAGGGAAACTTCCACTTCACAGTTCTGCGATTCACGACTACTTGGTTCCGCATTCTTCTTCTTCTTCTTCTTCTTCTTCTTCTTCTTCTTCTTCTTCTTCTTCTTCTTCTTCTTCTTCTTCTTCTTCTTCCTTTTCCTCTTCCTCTTCTTCTTCTTCTTCTTCTTCCTTTTCCTCTTCTTCTTCTTCTTCTTCTTCTTCTTCTTCTATTATTATTATTATTATTATTATTATTATTATTATTATTATTATTATTATTATTATTATTATTATTATTATTATTATTATTATTATTATTATTATTATTATTATTATTATTATTATTATTATTATTATTATTATTATTATTGTTGTTATTGTTATTATTATTATTGTTATTATTATTATTATTATTATTATTATTATTATTATTATTATTATTATTATTATTATTATTATTATTATTATTATTATTATTATTATTATTATTATTATTATTATTATTATTATTATTATTATTATTATTATTATTATTATTATTATTACGTAAACAGTTATTTTCAAACAGTGAAATATGACACGACAGAAGTTAGTACATAATGCTTTACTAGTTACATTTTGAGTTATAAGATTCAGAAAGAGTTTAATCCTTGAAAACTCAAACAGCGGGTAACATACTTTGCCTACATTAAATATACCAACTAACTTAACGATATTGTCCATTGATCAATGCTTCACGGGTGATCAGCCGTGTTAAATTTAAGAAGGTCGAGCTTTCGGCCATTGTAGACTCCATGGCCATCTTCAGGACTAAAAAGATGAAAAAGTCTCCTCAGTTTTCCAAATATATACTACTGTCCATCCTCATTTATATATGCATGCACTGAGAAAAGACCTCTTAGTTTCTGGACGGGCCCAAATGCCCTAGCTGTCGACGGGCTCTTAATGTCCACTCACTCTCTCATTCATTCGTTTACCCACTCGCTCACCTACACGCTCACCTACTTGCTCACCCACTCACTCTTAGTTTTTGTAGCAGCCGATCCATTGTGATGCCGTTGAGGTGTTATCCTCCCCCAGAAGTGGGCGCCCTCGACTGTTACCATATCGGAACTAAGTCCCTTACTGGCTTAGGGGTTGGTGAGTAAAAGAATGATGGTGAGTTAAGGGTGGCGGACAAGGTTACGGATTCTTTTTGTACAGGTATGGGAAGTAACATTAAAGGGTGGTTAGAAGACTAGGATGGGGATAAATGTTATATGAGTATTTTTATTTCTTTCTTTTTTCTTTTCTGTTTTTTATGATTCAGATTCTTTGGAGAACCAGACTGGTGTCAGCATCAAAGGGTATAGAGGAAAATTAATCATTTAAATCCTCTAGATCTATATACAATAGTTTCATATATATATATACGATTACTTTAGTACAATGTCGTGTAAGTCAGCTAATTCAGTAAAAACAGAGGAAAATTTCGTAGGATGAAATTTGCTATACAATAATGAAAAAGCCTAAATTCCTGTTAACTTTTACTTTCTCTACCACGTACGAGTACATACGTTACGTTTACCACAAAACTTGGCCGGCAGGAGCACGGCCCGTGTGACTTTCATTGCATTTCGCTCCGTTACATCTGTTCTTGTCCGCATACGTGGGTCCGTCTTACTTCTGTTAGGTAGGTGTTCTGCACTGTTCTAGTCCAATTCATACGTGAATAACATTCGGAGTGTTTAGAAGTGTTTAGTTTTGCTTGAAGTGTATCAAAATGAATCGATTGCAGTGTATTGTACAACAAAGAGCGTTTGTGTACAATACGTATGTGCTTACCTCGTCATCCTGTAGGGAAGTTGTAAGGCAATTTGAAACTAAATTTCCTGGCACGCGTATTCCGAGTAGAAATACCGTTCTTTGCTTGTAAATAAATTCAGGGAGACGAGAACAATCTGTGATAGGAAAACAAAGGTAAAACGCGTGTGCTTAAGGAACAGAAATTAGACGAAATCGGAAAAGGCTAAAACGGCAACCTCGAAAATCTCTTAGGCGCCTTGCATAAGAAATTTAGATTTCAAAAGTTTCAGCATGGAAAGCAACAAAACTTTTAAAACTCAAATCATACAAGGTTAGTATTTTCCAGGAATTGCTACCACGTGATCATCAAAGTCGGGTAAATTTGTAACTGGATTTTGAGGAATGTGAGAAACATAGTTTCATTTACATGATCATGCGTTATCACAATACAACCGATACGATACAGAAAAACCCAATTTCGTTCATGTAACTCCTTTGCATGACCAAAATATCGGGGTATGGTGCGCAATAAATGGATACAGAATAAGAGGGCCCGTTTTTCATGAGCACCACAATTAATGTAAAAACATACATAAACAATATACTGGGACCATGTTTCAAACTGCTGAACGTCTGTCTGGACTCTGCCATCGTGCTTACAGCTGATGGGTCATACAGTTCAATGTTTGAGGACAGAATCATTAGTAAGGGTTTATGGCTCGCTCGGTTTTCTGATCTTACGGTATGCGATTTTTATTTATGGCGCAAGTTGAAAAACAAAGTATACAAAACTAAACCTCACACATTAGAAGAATTAAAACAAAATATCAGGACAGAAATTAACGCTGTTTTGAAAGCTGAACTAATGCGTGTGAATGAAAATTTCCTCGGGAGATGCCGCAGATGTATTGATGCACATGGACAGCTTGTGATTTTGTATATTTTGCGTTTTATTCTGATAATTGCTAATGTAGGTATTTGAGATTTGTTTCACGCGCATGCATGTGAGACCGGGAGACGGACCGTGCGACTGCGACTGCTGGCGAAGTCCTGCAGTACGTGACCGCCACGGGGCGTGCACTTGCCGGCCAAGTTCTGTAGTACTGTAGTAGGTACAGATCATTCAAAAATTCGATTCCAAGATTTTACTGAAAATACACGTTTTGTACTCTGAATAAACATGGCATTCTTAGAAAAACGACCAGATATATGTGTGTCTCTCTCTCAAAGAGAGAGAGAGAGAGAGAGAGAGAGAGAGATGGGGGGGGGGGGCAGCAGCATAGCTCAAAAACGAAAAGTCTATTAAAAACGAAACTTGGCATTTCAGTTTAGCATGTTCCAAGGTTGTGACACCAGATTTTCAACCAAATCCCTCACTTTGTACAGGAAACATTTTTTCAAAAGTGGCTCTAAAGATTTTGATTAAGATATTTTCATGAGAAATGAAATGTGTATCTTGAATTTTCTGAGTTGGCCTCTGAAGACCTTTTCGTTCTGGATGATCCTTGCGTAACTAGTAAACAGGTAAGAGTCAAAATCTCATTTAACAAACAATGTAGATCTCGCTAAAACATCAATTCGTCTTTTTTGGCAGTTAACCATTTTTGGGACATTCATTGACGTTGTATTGCATTTTAAAATACTTACACTTTTCTCAAACAGGAAGTCGCCATTTGTTTTTTATGCCTTGACCGAGCAAAGAGAATGAAAATGTCAAAGCAATCACATAGCGAGCAGCCCCTAAAAGTATTGACAATTATCACCTAAGTCTAGTGATTTTTCTTACTTCCATTATAGCCACAAGAAACATGTAATAAAGCTACTTCTACAAATGTTTATCTCAATTAACGAGAAGTAGATATAAGAATACGCCTTTTTAATAACAGTTTGTTGAAGAATGGACAGAGAAAATTAATGAATTTAACACAACCTTTTGCTCTTAAAGCCCCAATTTTCAAACTAATTCACGAATCTTATCCATTACAAATGGGCTTCGAGCTGTGTACCTCCTACGTCGTTGCAGAGCTTATACCGGCAGTGTTGTGTTTGATGCCCGTAACTCAGTGCCCAATACTCAATCTTTGAGATTTTCAATCGCTCCGTGGACTCGAGCCATGAGGTCCTCCGCTGACGATGCAGGAGTGCCATACACCATACACTTCATACAAGTCCACACCGAGAGGTGTCAGACTGGCGACCGTCTTGGTCATGAAACTGACCCACCCCCACCAATCCAACGATTTGAATATACAATGATATTCAATGGTGATTCCACACATTAACATCAAAGTGTGCTTGAGCTCAAGTCGGCCATTTCCACATCCGTGTACTGGCACGTTTCGCACTGTTGTTAAAAAAAAGTTTACCGCACTGGAAACTACACAAGTCCGCAGTAAGTACTCTATAGAGGAATTTAGCGCATGCACAGGAATGTTATTATGCTCAGGTCGTTCACTCCAGTACACGTTCATTTATTAAGACACCAAAAAGAATGTTAACAAAATGTGACAAACGTTCGTTCTCAGAGTTTGACACTCTTACAGCTCCAAACCGTGCATTTCCGGACAATGTTTTTTTTTTTTTTTTTTTCTGAAAACCGATCAGTTTGCCACCCAGCGCAACATACTAAGGGTCGTCGGTGTTTTGGGACACCCATATATATACACACAACAGGTGGCCCACCCCAGATGGCATTCGGGTAAGTAGATAACCCTTGGTGCATTAAAAGCTGCAGAAACCACTGGCGTAAATCCAGTCAGAGGATGTTACTGTTATGAACCTGTAGAGGTCCATTTCAATTAGTGGTACCCTGGATACTGGATGGGCGTAAGTAGCCACCAAGATCTTCTGACCTAACCCCATTAGACTATTTCTTTTGGAGACATTCAAGAATATTGCGCTTTAAACAAATCCCCTCAGAAGATCGTTAAAGCATCTACATCTGTCACACCCGCAGTTCTCAGAAACTTCCATATGGATACAAGGAGACGGTTGAAACATTGTATCAATCAACAAGGCATCATTTTGAACATCTACTCTAAGAATGACGTCACCATAATAGTAGCCTTTGATGATGATAATAATCGTAATAATAATAATAAATAATGATAATGATAATAATAATAATAATAATAATAATAATAATAATAATAATAATAATAATAATAATAATAATAATAATAATAATAATAATAATAATAATAATAATAATAATAATAATAATAATAATAATAATAATAATAATAATAATAATAATAATAATAATAATAATAATAATAATAATAATAATAATAATAATAATAATAATAATAATAATAATAATAATAATAATAATAATAATAATAATAATAATAATAATAATAATAATAATAATAATAATAATAATAATAATAATAATAATAATAATAACAATAATAATAATTACAAGAATATGTCATCATAATGATAAACACAATAATCCTAATAAACACACTAATAAAAATAATTGCTACAAAATAATAGCAAAAAAAAATCTGACCTGTTGCACTCACATGTCTTTCTCTACTCTTGTACTAACCATTCTTACAAATTCTTATTGCTATATTTTCTTCATGTTATTTCAGATAAACATTTGTAAAAATGATTTTATTGCTTATTTGCTTGTAGATTCAAGGGTAATATTGGAATACAGTAGGCTTTGAGCGATACTCAAATCTTTTAAAGCTTTGAGATCCCGTTCTATTTACATGCTTAACATATAAAAAACTGAACAACGATGTTGCATTTCACGAAAGTTTTAAGTTTTCCAAAGCTGGCACAAATAACAAGGAATATCTCCGAAATGGTTCACTCTACAAAAAAACTTATTTGTACATCAAGTGTGTGTTTTAGCGAGATCTACATTTTTTGTAAGTTTAGATTTTGTCTATCTCTTACAGTGTACGAGTTTTTCAAAAGTCATCCAGAGTAAATGGGACTACATGGGGTATAGCCAGAAGATTCGAAATATACATTTCATTTGTCACAAACATATCTTAAACATGTCATTTTAATGAAAATTATCAGAGCCGTATTCAAGAAAATCGAAATTTTCGAAAAATTTTCCATGTAAAGGGTAGTTTAGGGTGGGGCTATTTTCTTCAAAATCTTCGTGTCGCATCCTTCAAAGACACTAAACTTAAAAACCAACTCTGGTTTTTAACCGACTTTTCTTTCTTGAGCTATGCTGTCCACAGTCTGACAGACTGACACAGACACACACGTGCACCTTTTTTAAATGGTTTTTTGGATTCAGAGGACCTCAAAGCACATACTTCCGGTGAAATCTCGAAATCGAATTTTTGGGTGGAATACAATACTTCCTTACTTTCTCTACTTATCAGTAGAGAAACTAATAATCGTTGTTATAGTGATGATAATAAGAGAAATAGTAATAATAGTAATAATAATTAACAATAATAAACATGAGAATAAAATAATAAAATTAATAACAATATGGTAATAACAATAGCAATGATAATAATAACTAAAAATAACAAAGTACTGCAATAGCATCAATAAGGAACAAAGAAATGGCAATGAAACATTACGCACCCTCATGTTTGCATGGATATTGTTGCAGCGGTTTAGAATCTGTAATCCGCAGTGTTAGACAATAGTAGCATATACAAGAATGAGGTTATTCCCTGGAAAATAAAGTCATTTATGTGAAATCAAAAATGTTCTGACTGTTCTTGTCTATTATCACGTGCTGCACATACTAGTTGAATCCTTGGGAGTTCCTCTTCTATTACAAGCAGAACAAAGTTCACACAAGCCACTGACTGAATTTACGCCGGTGATTTCTGCAACTCTTTTAACACAAGAAGGGTTATCTATTTACCCGAACGCCTGCTGGAGTAATCTGGGCCATCTGGTATATATAAAAATTACCATTGACTCAATAATGTATTTTTTTTTCTCATTTTGTACGAGCAAGCTCATTTCGATACGAGCTTTTTCATTAATGTTTGGCTGAACGCTCTATGCTTAGCTGCGAGCTCTGAGAATAAAGACAGGATCCTTTTCCAATAGCGAGTTCCTTCAGGCACACCAACTGGAGTTCACATTCCCTCTGGCTAGCAATGCTCGTATGTGAAGGAATGGAAAGGAATGTCCTTTGAGCTGGACATTGCACTATCATATCATCGTCCATCCTGTCCTGACATTCACACAAAGGAACCTTCACGTCTGCTGCACCTGACATTCGTCATGTCCCCCACCCCCACCCCATCTATCTGTCACTAGCCCTCCCCCCATCTCTGTCTCTGTCGAGTGCATGTTCGATTCTTAGAAAATTATTTCTTGATTTTCTTTGATGCAAATGTCTAATTCGGAGAATAAATACGTAACATTTCACATTTTTAAGTATACTCGTATATAAATAATGTCTGGTTTTAAAATGTAATTGTCTTATCTCCTCAAAACTGCAAGCCCTTTTAATTAATTACTTATGCAAACCGATACTTATGTTTTGAAGTCAAACGTCCATTAACCTGTTAGGTTACGATGGGACATAGAAAAAGATATTGAATGCTGCATTTATAAAATCAAATGAAATTTCCTTGTATGTTACACCTACTTTCTAATGCTTTGCGAGTTGATTGCCATGTAGTTTTTTTCGATTTGCTTTAACAGTTTGCATTTAAAACTTGCTTTCCCCAAAAACGAATTTGACTAAAGAACATTTCCGGGCTATGATATTTTGCGACTTTAATTCATCAACCCCAAAGTACATGAAGATTACCGAGCGGGATGGCTCAGGTTGTATCTCCCGCATTCGGGAAGTCCCGGGTTCCAGTCTAGTGGACCGACTGGAGTTGCACTGACTGGATTTTTTCGAGATTTCCTCAGTTATCAAGGTAAATACCGATTGGATGGTTAACACCACGACTCATAGTTCCGCCTTAGGTCTGAAACAACAGTAAAAATAAAAATATATAATGATAGGTAATCCTGTGGTGGCTAGTTACAAAATAATGAAAGCACATAGACAATGGCATCCTAAAGCCATCTGTCCGTCACAAGTAGAGCTACAGTTGCACTGTGCTGATCCCTGTGTGTACACGTGAACAAGGAAAATGGTAGGTATGGTACAGGGATGAGACCTAGAAGGGTAACTCTCCCCTATACACCGATTTAAGAGGTATCCGCCGCGATATGACAATAGAGTTAAAACGATGTAAAATCACACGACTTTCTCTACTTTTGTACTAACTGTTCCTACGAACACTTATTCCTCTGTCTTCTTCATGTCACTCGAGATAAACATTTGCAGAAATTATTACTCATATTCTTGTAGGTGCAAGAGGAATATGGGAGAAAATCCTGTACTAGAATAGCTGTCCTATTTTACGGTTGTCATAAACACATGTCTGCTAATAGATCTGTAGAACAAGACAATTTTAAATATGAATGATAAAGGAGAAAAAAAATCACATAATGTAAAAATATTTGATAGATAAAATGTAATAATGTACATTATTGTAAAATTTGGAAATAGGATAGCTAGCCATTTTAGAATTCTTTCTTTAATTAATTTAGTGTAGTATGCAGATAATTATGTTAAATGTAGAAAGAACGTTGGATAAGTTGTAAACCAATATATTCTAAAACACTTAATTGCAGTTCAAAACGTCGGAAGAAATTAACAATAAATCTAGTAATCACTCCACGAGCATCAAATAGTAAACCAATCATTTCCAAATTTGAAATTCTGTATTTGTCTCTTAAATAGGAGTGAAAGACTCAAAATGTACTTTTTACCCTTTTCAACCTCCTTAAGTTGGTCTACTGCACTTTTTCAAATCGGATTACACGCTCAAGAATTAATCCCCTATTTTGTTGCCTGCCAATGACAATTACGTCTACTTTTTCAAAGTAAATATCACCATTTCGGCACCTTCACAATGTATGCGTTTCAGTAAATTGTAATTACTAATTAATTATTTCTGAGTTTAAAAGCTTTTCTTACTAATATTTGCACAAACTAGCATTAATCTTCTAAACTTAAGCGAACAAGAAATATGTATATATGTCACCAAGTATTAATATAATTACCAATTTCTTATAACGGTATAATGAAAACCAAATGCCTTGCCATGGCCTACAGTAGGCCTTAAGCGATAGTGGAACCATTCGGAGTGGCTCGCTATATGAAGGCTTTGAAAACTGATCTCTTTGCACAGCTAAGATTTAAAAAAGTGAATTACGACCATCAATTTGAGAAAAGTTCACACAAGCTCATTTGCAAAGCTCACACGAATAACAATGAACATCTCCGAAATGGTTCGCTTCAGACACACACAAAAAATAAATAAATAAATAAGTAGGTAGGTAGGTAGGTGGGTAGGTAGGTGGGTGGGTGGGTGGGTGGGTAGGTAGGTAGGTAGGTAGGTAGGTAGGTAGGTAGATGTGATCCTAGCAATTGACAGCGTCGTTAAACAACAAAATAAAAAAAAAAGATTTTGATTAAAATGCCATAGGTTTGTCTTTATGACAAATGAAATGTATATTTTGAATTTTCTGGCTATAACCTCTGTAGTCCTATTTACTCTGGACGACTTTTGCATAACTGGTAAACCGTTAGAGATAGACCAAATCTTACTATGAAAAACTGTAGATCTTTCTAAAATACACAATTTATGTCTGAATAATTTTTTATAGAGTGGACCATTTCGGAGATATGCCTTGTTATTTGTATTTCTGTCAAATGGAACATCGTTATTCAATTTGTTGTATTAACCCTGCAAAGAGAACGAAAGCTTTAAAAGATTTGACAATCGTTCAAAGCCTAGTGTATTCTAATATTCTCCTTCCACCTACAAGGAAATAAGCAATAAGATAATTTATACAAATGTTTATCTCAACTAACACGAAGAAGATATGGGAATAACAGTTTGTAAGAATGGTTAGTACAAGAGTAGAGAAAGTCATGTGACCTCAACACATCGGATTTTTCATGCGAAGTCCCAGACGAAATATTGAAGCTTGTACATGCAAGAGCCTAAGGGAAATCCCAGCTGCAGCAGTAGAAGTGAGACAGAGGGGGATGACGAAGACCACGTTTATTTTTGCTAGGTGATCCATGCGTATTTTTTTAATAATGTAGTTTTAATGTTTATATAGGTATTAACATATAATCTAGCCTTTTCTAGCCTTTTTGGCAAGCCCGTTTAGCTTGTTTTATTGAATTATAGCTGGCAGCACTAGCCCTAGGTCTGCTTTTCACATCCATTCAGCCTGGAGGAACTACTGGTCCCTAAACTGGCAACTGGCATTGTTAACCAATGTATATATACATTGACCTCGCAGTTGACAAGGAATTTAAAGTTTGTTCAGAAAATCTGGCATGTGAATACCTTTGGTACGCGGTGCAGGTCCTTCTGATGCCCCATCGGTTCTCACAGCGGTTAGAGTGGGCGATAGGCTACTGCATTTGGAGGAATCAGTACTACAAGGTTGCTAGACCTCAGTTGCGTAGGAACATAAACAGTGGCGGAAGGAATTTGGTGGATGTGCAAGTTAAGTGTCGTGCTCTTTATTGCACTCTCTCCTGACAGCCATTACTGACCACGGTAGCCAACAGGATGTACACTTTAGCAAAAAATTGTTTGGCACAGACATGGTAGCTCCTGCAGCCTTTCGGCAGCTGCGAAAAGATTACGAAAGAGCATTGCGCTTGATTGAAAGGGCAATAACGATGTTAGCCTCCAAAACCATGTACAAGGAATTATTACAGGATTTCTTGACAGTGTCGGCGATTGTCCTCAAATATCCAAATGCTCCATGGAAGGTTATATGGAAACTCTTCAGCTATCGTTATATACCCTTAGACTGGAAGGTATGCTTGTATCGGTTTATTAACGAAATTATACTCACGGAATGCAAGAAATATAAACACAATATCGTGCCTGCGCCGTGGTGAAAACATTGTGGACAACTAGACACGCAACGCCATAGAATTGCCTCCTGTGTGGTTGTACGTGACATATGGACATAGACCAAGAAACAGACAGGACACTTGATCGGAGTCAAGTTCGAAGATGCGGTAACTTCAGTTTTATTATCAAGGAACTTCCAGAAGAGAGCTACAAAGTACACCCAGATATGGTAGACATTTGCCTTCTACCATTACTGTCTCAGACGAGCGATCGACTTTACCAGACTTCAAATCATGGCTAAGGGCAGAAAGATACCGGATGAGAAGACACCCTCACATACAAAGGCTCCTGAGTGAGCATTTAGAATTTAATGTATGAGAAATTTACACAAAAAAGTAGTATTTGTCACAAATCGTGTGCTCTAACTCAAAAAGAAAAAAATTGTCTGGTCTAGTCAAAAACATATCGAAGCCACTTAACTCAATTAAAACTTAAAAACATTTTTAAAAAAATAAAATAGAGAGTGTATAGTGCAACCACAGCGTTTACTTGCCAAAAATATGTATATAAAAATAAAAATTAAAAAAATTACAAAGAAGTGAAAAAAAGCATGAGGACGCATAATGTTTGATTGGCATTTCTTTGTTTTTTATTAATGTTATTATATCTATTGTATTTATTATTATTATTATTATTATTATTATTATTATTATTATTATTATTATTATTATTATTATTATTATTATAATTATTATTATTATTATTATTATTATTATTATTATTATTATTATTATTATTATTATTATTATTATTATTATTATTATTATTATTATTATTATTATTATTATTATTATTATTGTTGTTGTTGTTGTTGTTCTTTTTGTCGTTATTACTATTACCATCACAATCACTATTGCTTGTAGCATTATTATTAATTTTATTTTAATAAGTTTTAGTATTATCATTCTCATTACATTAATATTAATATTTTTGTTATTATTCTCTTAGTTATGGTTATCATCAAAGGCTACTGTTATAATGACTTCATTCCCAGAACAGGTGCTAAAACAGATTCCTTGATACAATACTTCAACCGCCTCCTTGTACATATCTATATGGCCGTTTCTGAGAACTGCGGGTGTGACAGATTCATCTGCTTTGACGATCCTTTGAGGGATTTGTTCAAAACGCAATATTCTTGAATGTCTCCAAAAGAAATAATCTAATGGGATTAGGTCAGAAGGTCTTGCTGGCCAAGGTATAGGGCCACCTAGTCCCATCCAATGTCCAGACTACAACTAATTGAAATTGATCTTTACAAGTTCATAATGGTAAGGCGGTGCACCATCTCGTTTGAACCAGTGCACGGTGTTGTTCCAGCATGGATCACCACCACCGCCGCCACCACCATCACCACCACTACCAACACCAACACCACCACCAACATCAACAGCAACACCACCACCAACACCACCACCAACACCACCACCAACACCAACATCACCATCACCACCACTACCAACACCAACACCACCACCAACACCACTACCGCCACCAACACCACCATCAACACCAACATCACCATCACCACCATCGCCACCACCACTACCGCCACCAACACCACCACTAACACCAACATCACCATCACCACCATCACCACCAACAACAGCACCAACACCAACACCACCAGCACCAACACCAACACCGCTACCGCCACCAACACCACCACCTCCACCACCGACATCAACACCACCACTACTACCACCGCACCACCACCACCACAACCGCCACAACCAATACCACAACCAACATCAACACCACCACCACCGGTACACCAGTTTGTCCTATTGTGGTCGAAATCCTCACGACGACTCCCTGTGCGATCAGGACTCCACCTGTGTTAACTGTGGAGGTGCACACCCGTCGAACTCGCGCGATTGGCCCCGCTTTTTAAAGGAGAAGGCAATCCAGGAGCTTCGGGTTAAGGAACACCTGACTTTTGTAGACGCACGGAAGCGGAATCAGGAACTTCATCCTACCAACACCTTGAAGTTTTCTGCAGCTGTCCACCAGGCTGTTACGAAACAGGACGCCGTCGTACAGACGTGCCCCAGTTTGCCCTCTCGGGTTTCCGTGGGAGTTAAAACTGGCTCACCTGACGAGCATAGTTCTACTTCATGTACAGTTCGACCACAGACTACCTCTTCTGCCGTCCTGACGCCAGTTCCGCCGTCCAGACGCCAGTTATACCGCAGTCGACTTGCTCTGAGACTGCTTCGTTACCTGTTGAGCGACATCGTTCCAGGCATAAACACCGGGCCAGCAGTTGCACGTCCTCTGTGAAGTCCCGCTCCCGCTCTGCGAGCCGCAGGGGTTCTTCAGACTCCCAGACATGGGAGGAGTTGCCAGAGGATGGTGGGCCGCGCATTATCGGTCCAAAGAGTGCAAAGGTGAAAAAGAAAATAAAGACGAACTACTAATTGAATTTTAGCATGGAAACAATCCAGTGGAATATTAATGGGTTCCGGGCCAGGGCTCCAGACATACAACATTTAGTTTCTCAGCGATCGCCTTCCATCGTCTGCTTACAAGAAACCCATTTGCAGCCTAATCATGGTTTACATCTACGTGATTTTTCCGCATTTAGACATGACTCTGCAGTTGGTCGGCGAGCGAGCGGTGGTGTGGCTAGGCTGGTGGCACATACCATCTCTGCCGCCACCATACCGCTTAACACGCCGCTGCAAGCTGTAGCGGTGCGTGTACAGCTGCAGGGCCTGTGCTTCTCTATTTGTAATGTCTATCCGCCACCGCTCCTGTTTCTAGGCGATCTGAATGCCAAAAACACTTTATGGGGTCCGACATTGACGATGCTCGTGGGTGCCTTATAGCAGACGTTTGTGATATATCTGGCTTGCTTCTGCTGAACACTGGTGTCCTCACTTTCTTATCCTCCACTTACGGCACACATTCAGCACTAGAAGTTACCTTTTGTAGCCCGGCATTAGTTCCACTGCTAGATTGGTCGGTGCTTTCCGACCTATTTGGCAGCGATCATTACCCCATTAATATTCACCTCTACCATACCCATACTGTGCCAACACAGCATCCTCACTGGATTATTTCCAGAGCTGATTGGGGGAAATTTCACTCCCATATTCATCTCACTGACGATGGTTTTACCACCATTTACGACATGGTGGAATATTTTACATGCTCTGTGTTGCTCGCAGCAGATTCCAGCATTCCTCGTGGATCATCTACACCGCGACACTTTCCTGTGCATTGGTGGTCTGAGGAATGCCGTTTGGCTATGAAAGCGCGTAAACGTGCTCTGCGTCTTTTTAGTTTACATCCTACCATCCTGCAGCGTCCAAACCGTAAATTTACGGACAGTGGTTCTTGTTTGAAAATCTATGTGTGTCATCCCGCACAACATGCTAAGCGTTGTCAGTGTTTTGTTTTGTGTGTGTGTGTGTGTTTGTGTTTTTTTTTTTTTTTTTTTTTTTTTTTTTTTTTTTTTTTTTTTTTTTTTTTTTTTGAACATATATACCAGGTGGCCCACCAGAGCCGGGCCCCACCGTAAGTACATAACCCTTCGTGCGTTCAGTTCACGGCGGAAGAGAGGCCAGTGGCGTTGACGCCTCTCAGCGGGACGTGAGGTGACAGACAATTGAACCAGCGTGTGTACTTCCTGATAATAGGCAATAACAGTATAAACAACCAAGAAAGTTTCATTCTACTTACAGGATCATATATTCACTCTCTCTCTCTCTCTCTCTCTCTCTCTCTCTCTCTCTCTCTCTCTCTCTCACACACACACACATATATTACCTTTATATCTACGCACTCCATTAGAATAATTAAGTAGCTCATTTTGAGGTTTGCTCTCGTATCCTGCTAAGGTATATAGTTTTGCTTTAGAATGTCCTATAAGAAGATTTGGGAATGAAACCAGGATTAATAGACTAACAGAGATTCCCTATGGCGCAAACATGGTTTAAATCTACATCTTTGCTGGGTCAGAACAAGAGCACATACTCCAGCTGTAAATTCCAATAAGTGACCGGATCAACATTATCGGTATATGTAATAAATAAGTTATTGAATTGCATTATACTCGATACTAACAAGTTAGTTGCATTATTACTTTCCTTTCTTTTTACTTTCTCTACTGGTAAGTAGAGGAAGTATTTTATTTCATTCAAAAGTTCGATGTCGAGATTTCACCGGAAATACATGTTTTGAGACCCCCTGAACCCAAAAAACGCATTTTTAGAAAAAGGTCCGTGTGTGTCTGGTGTGTGTGTATGTGTGTGTGTGTGTGTGTGTGTGTGTGTGTGTGTGTGTGTGTGTGTGTGTGTGTGTGTGTGTGGCTGTCAGTGTGGACAGCATAACTCAAAAACGAAAAGTCGGTTAAAAACCAAAGTTGGTATTAAATTTTAATGTCTTTCGAGGATGCGGTACGAAGAGTTTGAAGAATGCTTCACCCTAAACTACCCTTTACATGGGAAATTTTTCGAAAGTTATGATTTTCTTGAAAATGGTTCTAACGATTTTGATAAAATGTCATATTTTTAAGATATTTGTATGACAAATGAAATGTATATTTTCCATTTTCTGGCTATAGCCTTTGTAGTCCTGTTTACTCTGGATGACTTTTGAATAACTCGTAAACCATAAGAGATAGACAAAAACAAAAGATCTGACTATAGCTCAAAGCCTACTGTATTTTAATATTCCCCTTGCACCTACAAGGAAATAGCAATAAGATAATTTGTATAAATGTTTATCTCAACAAACACGAAGAAGATATAGGAATAAGAGTTTGTAAGAATGGTTAGTACAAGAGTAGAAAAAGTCATGTGAGTGTAACACATCAGATATTTTACTTTTTTCCCCTGCTAGGTTTGTATTCTGGACCACTGTGCCTTGGTTTTCCTATAGGATTTCTTTATTACCCATGTTCTAGCAAGACACGAATTTTCATTCTTAATTGCAATATCAGAAAACGAAAAGCAATGGAATATAATTATGTTGTAACTAGATGTATGTTCAAATAAACATAACGTTTAAAAATGTATGATATGTTGTACTCACGTGATCATCTCCACTCTTGTACACACTATTCTTGCAGCTCATTCTTTTGTCTGCGTCATGTTAATCGAGATAAAACATGTTGAAATGTTCTTATTACATACTTTCTTGTCGGAACAATGGAAATATGCGAATACAGTAGAACTGCAGCGATAGTCAAATCCTTTAAGAGCTGGTCGCTTTGTGATGCCTTTAACATTCTAGGGCTCTTGGCATGGTCATAGAAATACGAATAACGACTTCCTATTTGACAAATATACGAGTATTTTAAAACTTTCATGCAATAACGAGGAATATCTTTAAAATTGTTACCTCCACAAATAAAATTTATCTGGCATAATTTGTGTGCTTTAACAAGATGTACATTTTTGTGTATTAAGATTTTGTCTATCTCTTACAGTTTACCAGTTATAAAAAAGTCATTCGGAATAAACACAACTTCAAAAGTTACTCCCAAAGGTTCCTTCAAAAGTTACGTTTCCTTGTGTTGAAAATACCTCATACACACGGTGTTTTAATCAAAATCATAGAGCTATTTTTGATAAAATCTAAATCTTCGAAAATATATTCATATAAAGGGTAATTTTCGGTGGGGATTTTCTTGAAGATCTTCGTGTCGCATTATTGAAAGATGCTTAAGTTAAATATTAGTTTTGGTCTTTATCCGAAGTCTCGTTTTTGAGTTGTGCTATTCACACAAATATTGACCGCTATGTAAATATAATATTTTACATTCAGGGGAGCTCAAAACGTATGTTTTCTGTGAAATCTTGGTCTAGAATTTGTTGGATGGTATGCAATACCTTCTCTATGTACTATATACATGGCAGAGAAAGTAATAATTACTGGGATATTTTGGTGAGAGTGCCCCGTTTCGGGGATGGCAGAAAAAACAATCTGTCTTCCGTCCTTCAGAATAGCTCAAAAGTACAGGTTCATATGTTTCCTGTGATAACGTGTTGTGCATGAAACACCAGGGCAAAGGACTCATTAACTCTGGAACAGTGATTTAAATACCTGCAAGTTAATGCAGGAGTGACACCTTGATATCGTCCATACCCTCGGTACTCCATGGTATCGAAATATACCTAATACTTTGAGATAAATTCTCGATAGGTACTTCCAGAAGTTTAAGTTTCGCACTATTCGGAGTTGTTGCGTTCAAGTCCGTGCTAGATAACGAATGAAATGAGTCAAGGCTTTATTTTACTGCCTCGCACGTTTCCCAAAGAGTTGCTGGACTATAGTTCTTGATACACCTTGACTGTGTTTCCTTGAGTGAATGAATGCAACATTCCATGTACTCTTGAGTCTAAATTAGAACATACAAAACAATGGCGGAAGGAGTAAAGGCGCTCATGTGACATGCAGTGTCAACCGAGTTGTGAATGAATCTGCCGCACTAAATCATGTTTCTTCATTAGCTTTGCTTATGACTCACTCTCGGTTATTAGTTACCTACTCCTGTGCCCAAAATATGTGAATCCAGTAGAAACAAATCAGAAGTTAAGACATGAAAAAAAAAAAAATACAGCGCACGGAAACATTTATTTCGTTCTCTCCTTCTATCTGCTAGTTTGTGTTTCGCAAGGGAAACTGGCGCCACGATGTCTAATTTCCATACATATTTCGTTTTATGACTGTATAACAGTGATATCGAACAAGACTGAGTAAAATGTAGAACTAATTTGTAGTAAACTACTAAAGTAACAGACCGGTGTGTGAAATACGCAGAAAATGTTTTCATGCGATGATAAGTCATACAACACAACAAATTTAAAGCAGCATGTTACATTTATACATCTAGTGAAGAACCTCTATTGTAAAAATAATGTATCAGTTCGCCATCACCGACAGAACATAATGTCGCGACATCTGAAAATGATAGGCAGAAACAAAATTGGTTACATGCGTTTGTACACAGAAATGTACTAATTATTACATATTCAGTGAGCAAGCTATATATCGCCTTTACAGCTTTTATAAAGTATGTATCGAGAAATGAGGGTGTCGTCCCATCACTAAAATTGATGTGAAAGACTTTTGCAATAGTTCCTATGTATGTAAACTGCTAACGTTTATCTAGAATGTATTTAAATAAACAGACGTGTGACAAAACATAATTAATATAAGGGCTTATAATAATTATAACGCTAAACGAATGTTAAATTACCAATAATTCAAAGAGGGTTCGAATGAGAAGTCATATTTTCTGTTCCAACAAGTGCACACTCACTAAGTATTTTGAATGTAATCCCTCTTTTTATTATGATTATCTTTTTTATTTCGCTTCAGGCCATCTACGAACCACGTGAAGCAACCCACTAAAGTGGCGTAAATAATAGCCCCGCAGAACCTGCGGCGCGAGGGACCCCATCTTTAGGGGCCCCCAGACCGCCTTTAATAGTCCCCTTAAAAATTACATTTTTTATTCAAGTCCACCATGGAAAATCGCTAGGAAGAAGCACTGGAACAGATGCAATTCACTGAGGACATACTTGCAACAGAAGTCTACCATGTGAGCACTTTCTACCCTTTCTTGCTTAAAAGTGTGAAGCTTACCTCAAGTGCCTAAAGCCTTCGCAATCCTATGGAGAAATTCATTAAGGCACGGCATTTTATACAATACGGTTGTTATAGTAGCCGAACAAACTACACAGTAAGTACGACTGGTACCTATGCGTAAATGTAGTTGATTTGCCAATAAATTGCATTATTTTAAAATGTGTTAATGAGGTATAAACATAAATCAATGGATGTTGTTCTTACCATTTGCTCAGTGTTATTACTTCTGAGGTACCGCAAATAGAAGTCCACTTGTTTAATATCCGAGTTACCCAGAATATTGACATGTAACGGTTTTGTTTCACCTAGATGTGCATTATGCATTTAGCGACTGTGTATTCTGTATTTAGGAAAAATAAGGTTAGTGTTGGTAATCAGGGAGTTTATCTTAACACTTCTTCTACGTGAGTAAATATGTAATATTTTAATCTCTCCATTTTTAAGCTTTATTAGTACATAGGGCCCCCAACATTTATTTGCAGTAAGTGTCATAATTACCAGCTAATTACTTATTACCAGAGCCCAGATGTTTACGACCTAAAAATCTTAGAAATATGCAAGCACTTATGACAGAACAAAATTAGAAAATATGACTTAAAATTTTTGGGTGCATTTTCTACATCTTCAAAGATTTAATGCTGTTTAAACTAACATTATAGTAAAAATCTATTGAAAAAATCTAGCACACTCACTAAGAAACAAATATTAATTTTATTGTTGTATTTAAATTTGTTTAATTGGTCAATTCAGAGCAAACCCTCAGCTCTGTACAGAATGAAATAGATGTCACATTTTGAAGGGTAATCAGAAAGAAGAATTACAGTAGCAGAGTACATACATTTTAAAGTTTTCAAAAATGAACCATCTTCTATTTGCACACTAGATTGTAACATGAGAAAGAGCTCTCAATATCCCATGATGTTATTGGGGCATGTTTCCTGCAGCCGATTCCGGGCGACGACCTGATATCTGTAGATAAGGTGCTGTAGTTCGTCACCAAAATTGATTCTGCGAAACATGTTTAACGTATGTTCTATTCTCAGGCGTTGACTCAGGGGTCTCCGTCTAGGGGATATGTGAATGGCGACCACAAGGTACCCAAGCTGAGCAGAACATTACTTCCACTTACTGGTGTTTTGCTCCTCACTGTAACTTTTCTATCTGACCTTACCTTGGTCATCTCTTGTTCTCTTCCGACCCCGATGCTATTAGGGTTCCCGAGGGCTAGGGAATTTTTATTTTTCCAACCTCTCCATTTCTCTAATTTCTCTATAAAATCTTAACCCCTAACATGCTGACCGGTCATGGCATGTAATACGTCCTCTGATTGGTGATCAGAGGATATGGTCGGTGAATTTATTTTGATAATTCTCCCGGTCAGGTCGGTGAGACCCGTAAACCAACGACAGGTGTGGTCCTCCAGACATTCTGGGGGTTGTGAGAGAGCGATGTGACCGCCAAAACATAAAAATATGGTGCTCTCTAAAAAGCGGTTACTATTACTGCTATTGCTCTCTTCAATATCATCAGTGAAAAATATTGGAGAGCAAGAGGATTAATGACTTCATTGTCAGAAATCCAGCATTAGCTAACAACAACATTTATTTGCAGGGGGTCCTCAACACTTTATCTACGCCACTGAGCCACTGTATTTATATTCATTTAATTTGTTTTTCCTTTCTATATTTATCCTGTCACTGTGATGTGCTACTACTACTACTACTACTACTACTACTACTACTACTACTACTACTACTACTACTACTACTACTACTACTACTACTACTACTACTACTACTGCTACTACTACTACTACTACTACTACTACTACTACTACTACTACTACTACTACTACTACTACCACTACTACTACCACTACTACTACCACTACTACTACTACCACTTCTACCACTACTACTACCACTACTACTACCACTACTACTACTACCATTACTACTACCACCACCACTACTACTACTACTACTACTACTACTACTACTACTACTACTACTACTACTACTACTACTACTACTACTACTACTACTACTACTACTAACCACTACTACTACCACTACTACTACCACTACTACTACCACTACCACTACTACAACTACCGCTACTACTAAACTTACGGAGCAGGGTTTCGGAATCCCATTTCACGTTGGTGCTGAGGGTGCACGAACAGGCCTTACCCAACCGTCAGCCAGCTACTGCTCTACATCCAAACCTACGGTGGGAAACCAGGCCGAGGTATTGGTAAAGGCTACTGGAATTGTTGAATGTATGGATGATGACGGCAGTGTCCCGCAGTGAACAGGTACAAAGGAGAAGTGCCAAAGGACAGATTCGCAGGGAAGCGATGATACCCAGCGCACACTGGTATCCTATAGAAGAAAATCTTTGCCTATTATAAACCCTTTAAAGGAGAATTTGAAGGAGAATAGGGAAAGACACCTTGCATCATAGGGGGAAAGTCAAACCGAGATGGAGGAAAGCTTACTGGGACCAAGCAAAACCAAAAAGTTCTTGAGAATATAAAGAAGAGAAAATAACAACCCCGAGAGGAGATGGTGTATGGTGAGGATTTTTATCCTTTCCAACGCAGAGGCTCTATACCGAGATCACCAGTTAAAAGTGCAAGTGAAACTGAATTTAAAACTAAAGGAGAAAGTACTAAAAATTATGGTAAGGGTTGTACCAGTTTCTATAAAACACCTTCGATAAGTAAACAGGATATTAGGGAGCAAAAGAGGAAAAGGGCGGAAACACCAGAAAAAACAAGTGAGGATCAGATACGAATGGAAGGACTAAGAGAGTAAGCTGGACAATTGTTTAAGTACAGTGAGAAACTGTCGGAGTTGGTGAAGAAGACTCCAAGTACCAAAGCAGAAATTAAACGTGGTATCAGAAGAGTTGGGCAGTTGGCTGAAACAATGTTGGAAAGATGGAAAGGAGCTGAAAAACAGAAAAGGAAGGGGGAGTTTAGAGTACCTGAAATGCTAGAGATAGCAATGCAGGCTCAAGAGGACGTAATTCTGAGGGATACTGGTGGTAGTGCCCGTAGTAGTGCTGAAGTGAGAGATATCGAGGAATATATGTTACGCGCTAAATGGCTTGATTATTTCGCCCTTTTATTGAATAAAGATTGGGTGGAAAGAAACTTTCAATCAGTAGCTATGGTGACAGGGAGTATAACAAAGTTAAAAGAGGTTGATCTGGCAGTGGTAGTAAACCCAGAAGGTAAAGGGGAAGAGGGCATTTTGAGAAGACTGAAAGAGCTGGAGCCGAAGAAATGGTTGTGATTAAAGCTAGGGATACAACTTATGCAGAACTATTGAAAACTGTGAAGCAAAATGTTGATATAGGGAAGCTTGACGTGAAAATAAAAAGTATAAGGAAGACCGGAAGAGAGGATTTAGTTCTCATGGTAGAGGGGCCGGGGAAAGCAAAAGCCCTGAAAGAAGAGATAAAAAATATTAAGGAAATGGAAGCTGGTACCATAAGGAAGGAAGTTACCGTATTCATTTATGGAATGGACCCGAAAATCTCGGAAGAATAACAAAAGATAGTTATTGGTGAAGAAATAGGAATGAAGGAAGGAGAAATAAATAATATATCAATAAGACCAGGCAGATACGGAAACCAAAATGCAACTCTAAATTTGCCTACTAACCCTGGGAAGTTACTACTAAAAAAGGCAAATTAGAATCGGATGGCTACAATGTCAGGTGAGGGAAAAAGTAAGTATAACACGGTGCTATAAGTGTCTAGGATTTGGGCACAGAGCAGCACAATGTAAAGAGGAAGAAGATAGGACAGGAAGCTGCCTAAATTGTGGAGTGAGTGAGTGAGTAGGGTTTAAGGGCCCGTCGACAGCTAGGTCATTAGGGCCCCAAGTCAGAAGATAAAAGCAGGGAAAAACTCACCACCACCTAACAATGAATCAAATATTAAAACGGGGAGTCTAAAAGAAGGATAAAAGCTAATACAGTTCAAATGTAAAACTGGTCTAAAAAGATAACATAAAAACAGTTAAAACCTCAAAAGTGATCTTACAATGTACATAGATAAAAATACGAAGGTTAAAAATAAAATCACAAAGTAAAATACAAGTTACACCTGCTTAATGTAAGTGTTTGGTCTTCATCTTTTTCTTTTTCAGTCTTATCTTGACTGACTTGGGACCTGGTATGTTCAAGTCGCCATCCTCAGATGAGTCTGAAGAGCCCTGTCGGCTTGTTGAGCGGGAGCGGGACTTCCTTGATGATGGACGACTACTCACCCGGTCTTTAGGTCGCGAATGGTGAGCGTTTCCAGGTAAAACGGTGTGGCTACTGCTTTTGGATGGCTGGTGAGCAGGTGTCTGCACGGCGGAAGATTTAGTTGCCGGTGCAGGTGTATCACGGGACGGTGGAGAGGGAGAGGCGCTCGTTGGTGAGTCAGTCTGCGTGGCAGCATCAGCGACTGGAACGTGCTGAATGGCCACAGTGTGGGCAGGAGTGCGGCGGACTGCTGACGCGAAACCTAGGGTTGTCGCAGGTTTCAACTGTTCAAAGCGGCGACGTGCTTCCAAAAATGTGAGCCGTTCTTTCACGCGCAACTCCTGTATAGCTTTCTCGTCCATAAATTTAGAACACTGACGCGAGCTTGATGGATGGCTCTCTCCACAATTCACACAAAGAGGATCCCGTGTACATGCCGAGTCTTCATGGGCTGGTGATCCACAACGCTCACAAATAGATGGATTATTACAGGAAGTCTTAGTATGGCCGAAACGTTGGCACCTGAAACAACGCATTGGGTTTGGCACATACTGGCGTACAGCGGCACGTTCGTATCCACAAAAGATGTACTCAGGTAATTTCGTGCCTTTGAATGTTAGAAATACTGTACGCAAAGCTAACTCCTTGCCATCCTGTTTTCGCGTAAGGCGATAGGCCTGACATACACGCTGGTCAGAGAGAGAGGTGACAATCTCCTCATTCGACAGGTTGTCTAGACTTGAGGTGGTGACAACTCCCCTACAGGTATTAAGCGTTTTGTGTGGGGCTACCCGAATTGGGTAGGATCCCAACAACTTCGCTTTCGAGAGTTTCTGTGATTGCTCTGCCGTTTTGGTCTCGATTAACAGCGTACCGTCACGTAGTCTTGTCGCGTTCTGCACCGGGCCACATATTCTGTCTACCTCACGTTTGATATAAAAAGGGCTAATATCCATAATCGTCTTCCCTTCACAAGCCAATGTCACAACAAGAAAAGAGTCAAAAAGAGAGGGTTTGCGCGGATACATATTGAAATTGGACCCCCATCCGGAACCGTCGGCGTCAGCCTGCCATCCGGGGGTCAAAGAAAACAAAGACACCAAAATCTCCACGGTCTGTGCCGCCATAGAGACCCCTCCATGACTGATCTCAAAGCGTACTTCAGAGGGGCTACCCTCCGATCTCCACTGCTTGTCCGCATGGGTAAACCGTTCACCACGTGACACCCCGGTTTTATGCCCCCACCACAGGAATAACCGCCTGTGGCTCCCCGCTTTAGCACACGCTGCCTCAACCGAGTCAGCGTGGATTCAGGGGACTTCGGGTTGATTACACCGGGGCTCCGTCAGCGGTAACACGTCCAGCCGGTGATACTAACCCGACGGCACGCGGCCGTCGGGAGATTAACACCGGCCGTGCCCTCAAGGAGCTACGTGGGTGTACTTGACGTGTGGACGGGCTCCGCACCTAAGGCTACACAAGGGGGCAGTGTGAAGGGTCCGCCTAACCTTCGCGCCTGAGACCTCCAAAGAGCACACAAGTCGGGGGCCGCGCCGAAAACCGTGGGACAGGACCACGGAGATAGGAAAGATCCCTGCTGGTGAGACAGGAGTTATAAATCTAGGAACTTACAAACTAATAATCAGAATAAGCCTAGAAGAGGAAGAGGGTGATAAAAAAAAAAAAAAAAAAAAAAAAGCAACATAAAACGCTGCACGTGGCACAGTTAATGAAGGTGGAGGTGGTGAAGTGATAGTGAGCAGCTCGGGGCCCCGGGTGCGCCAAACCCGGACCTACCGTGGTAGGTTCCCCTGGGGGAGTTTGATTTCGGAGTCCTCTTCTCCTAGATGAGTTGTCAACCAAGACTAACGAGCCTCATCTACCCGTTGGAATGTTCTTAGCTTCCCCTCACCTCTTGCCTACCAGTGGTCACGAAGACTCACTTAGTAGGCCGCCTGGATCGGGTACTGAGCCCCTCCGCCACGGCAAGGCGACACTCCTTCGGAGGGGTAAATTGTGGAGAGAAGGGACATATAGCCAAAGAGTGCAAAAATACACCCTTCTGTATGGAATGTAAAGTAGGTGGACATAGAACGCATCAAATGAGATGTCCGATATACAGGAATCTGATCGTGAGCGCAAGACGAAGAAGGTTAAAATAGTCATAGTGATTAAATCAAATATGCGTATAATGCAAGCCAATCTGATGATCGCAACGCAGTCATGATATTGCAAGTGCAATTGCAAAGGAGAGGCAAATCGATTTTATGATTGTAAGTGAACCTAATTTGACGTGTGTGTCCAGTGGTAGCTGGATTAAGGACAAGAGAGGTGATGCAGTAGCTCTTTTCTTGAACAGAAAATTAGAAGTGACAAATCTAAGGTTATAAGAAGGTTACACATGTATCCCTTTTAAACATTATAGGATTCATGGCTGCCATAGCTCACCAAATATATCATTTGAGAAATTTAAGGATTATATCGATTCAATAATGCAGGATTGCAGAGCGCTACGAGGTGAACGTATCATAATTGGGACCTGGTGGTGCATAATGCAGGGGATAAACCAACATTTGTAAGAGGAGCCTGCGGGTCATACATAGACATTACATGTTCAACCTAGAAAGTAGCAGAAAAAAAATCATAAATTGGGATGTGCTGAATGAAGAGCCACTCAGTGACCATATCCTAATTTATTTCGAAATAAAGGAAACAATATGACGAAGTGATAGGAATATAGAAAAGACTATGCAAGAGTACAACTGGGAGGTGTTAAAACTCATTTTGGATTGGAAGTTAGAAAAGAGTGATGTCAATAAGGATGAAATCAATCGGGATAGAATGATAAACACATTACAAGAAATGACAATGGCCAGTCCAATAAGTAAGGGTAGGAAGGGAAGATCACAACTCCCGTACTGGTGGAACAGTCAGATTGATGACCAGAGAAAGAAATGTATTCAGATTAGGCGCAAGCTGACAAGACTCAACAGAAGGCGCTCTGGAGGACAAGACGCAGAGGAGCTGAGGGTAGAATATAGAGAAAGTAGAAATGTATTAGGTAGACCCATTAAAGAAGCCAAAAATAAACTTTGGTAGAAATTGTGTGATGAACTTAGACCAAGATATTTGGGAAGCAGGTTACAAATTAGTTACAGGACGGCTAACAAACAGAATGTCAATTGAACTGACAAGAGAAAGGAGAAGAACCGTGACTGAGCATTTATTCCCGAATAGGGAGGATAAATTAGCGAATATTATAAGAGGTAATGAGGTAATACAATTTACTCTGGAAGAATTACAAAATGCAGCGGAAGATATGAAATCAGGTAAAGCACCAGGTCTGGATGGTATTCCCCCAGAAGCTGTTAAGCGTGCTGTAGAAATAGCTCCTGAATGGGTTTTAAGTGTTTTAAATACCTTACTAAGTAAACAGGAGTTTCCAGATGAGTGGAAAGTAGCCAAGTTCGTCCTGCTGTTAAAAGGAGGGAAGATGCCACAAGACCCATCAGCTTTCTGACCGTTATGTCTCCTGAATACATTGAGTAAGCTATATGAGAGGCTAACAAGGATAAGGCTTGACAAGGAGATTGATCAAGGGGAGGGATTATCCTGTCATCAATATGGCTTCAGGAAAGAAAAGTCCACTATCCAAGCAATGGAATCAGTAATGAAAAAAAATGAGACAGAAGATAAATGAGTCTGCGTAATCACACTATACTCTGTTCATCAAGAGATTAGAGGAGATATAAACAAAGCACCGGTTTGTATCACTCCGCGGCCACGTGCTTTCACAATGACGCAACACAGTTACCTACCGCTACGCGTAGTTATAATATGCATTTTACACTACTAAAAGGATATATTTACTTGATCCAAATATAATGTAGCACGTGGAAATTAACTGCTACTTACGTCTTCTCTGTCCACAATAACTCTTTTTCATTTTCTGCTCACAATCTCGAAACCTATCTCCAGAAGCAGCTTGTGGAGGGAGGTTAGTTTTAAATCTGGAAGATCGGGTTCAGAGTTAACTGCCAACAGCACTTTGTTTAAGGTGGGGATTCATTGACTGACAAACTTTTCGACGGATTGCAGATCTCACACTCACAAATTCGTTGCAAACTACATCCACCATTTATCTGGCACGTGGAAGCTTTTGGCTCGGATCTTCACCAACTGATGATTTCTCTTTGCGTGTGCTGTAAATACTTGCAACTGACACACCGGTAAACTCGAATGTTAATTTTATCACGTCTTCGATAGCAAGTTCGGGATATTTCTCGCAGAACTTGTTAAACACGTTCAATATTAGTCTTTTCACCACTTCGCAACGCTTTGCCGCGCTTATGTTTTACAGCACTCACTTGTTCCGCCATGTTACTGTCATACTGAATAATGCGCGCGCAGAATGAATTAGGCTGGTTACAGATTCACGTAAGTGCGTATTCTTACACTTTAGCTATGCTTAGTACACTTAGTTCATGCTTTAGCAAACATTAAGTGACATTTTAGACCTTAGTAACAGTATTTCTTCAAGGGACTATTTACATGGCAAAAGCGTCAAGAGGGCGCGCTGTGGTCAAAACGCACGTGGCTTTGTTTACGTCTCCTCTAATCTCTAGATGAACAGAGTATAGATGTGATAAACGCATGTAACACTGCAAGCTGGAGTATAATAATCACAGAATTGCAGCGAAGGAATATATCACTATATCTTATTAATATAATAACACAATACTTTGATAAAAGGTATATCCAGTTAGATAAGAAGGAGAAAATGCAAATAACGGCGGGAGTACCACAGGGGTCATTATTGGGACCCACATTATGGAATATTTTATATGATGGGGTACTGTGGCTTAAGTTGATGACGGACTTTGCTGATGATCTGGCGCTTGTGACTGCAATTGATGAAGAAGAATTTATGTTTAGAGCAACCGAGTCCTTGAGACGCATACATGAATGGATGAAGACCAATAGACTAGTTCTAGCAGGACAAAAAAACCGAAGCTGTGATTCTAAAAGGTCCCAGGAAGCGCAAGAAAGTGTTCTTCACTATTGGAGGTGTCACGGTTACACCCAGTAAAGCAGTACGATATTTGGGTGTAATGTTAGGTGATGGTGGAAATTTTGGAGAACATATTAGGAAACTTACCAAAAAGGCCGAGGAGAAAGCATCAGCATTGTGTAGGCTGATGCCAAATATTGGAGGTCTGTGTACCATGAAAACGCAGTTGCTATGTAGTGCAGTGTATTCAGTGCTGTTATATGCGGCACCCCTGTGGTGTCCTGTGCTTCAAAAAGGCATTTATAGGAACCTCATGGACAAGGTACAAAGAAAGATGCTTTTGAGAATGGCCTGTGGGTATAGGACTATGTCAGCTAGAGCCTTACAGGTCACAACAGGGTCTATCCCTATAGATTTACAAGTGCAGGAAAGAAGCACCATACATGAGGTAGGTGGCGTAATTTCTAAACAAGAGAAGATGGACATAAGAAGGCGGATAATTGAGAAGTGGCAAAGGCGACGGCAAGAGACCATGATAGTAGGACAGTGGACAAAGAAAATCATTCCCGACATCAATAAATGGCTAAATTGTAAGCATCGACAGCTGAATTACGTCCTGACGCAGGTCTTGACAGGACATGGGAGATTCAGATATTATGCCAAGAGGATGGGGAAAACTGAAGATGACTTATGCAAGTATTGTACACAAGTGGACACTGTAGAGCACACCATCTTCTACTGTAAACAATGGGACTTACAGAGAAATAAAGCCCAACGGAAATTGGGTTATAGTTAAGTGCAAATAATCTAGGAGATGTGATAATGGAAAATCGAGAAACATGGGCCATTTGAAAAATCCCTGTCCATATCAATATTGCAGGTTAAAGAGGCCGAGGAAAGACACATACAGAGACTTTAGAATGCTTAGACAACTCCCATTTCTGAAGTAATGCCACCAGCAGTCTCAGAATGGCATGTGACGGGGCAGGGTTTTTAGTTGGTAAGAGTCCAACTCGCTAGAGTAGCATCCATGTAGGATTTTTCCCTGCCGAAACAAAAAAAAAAAAAAAAACTACTACTACCAGTATAACTACTACTACTACTACTACTACTACTACTACTACTACTACTACTACTACTACTACTACTACTACTACTACTACTACTACTACTACTACTACTACTACTACTACTACTACTACTACTACGACTACTACTACTACTACTAGTATAACTACTACTACTACTACTAGTATAACTACTACTACTACTACTACCACTACTCCTACTACTACTACTACTACTACTACTACTACTACTACTACTACTACTACTACTACTACTACTACTACTACTACTACTACTACTACTACTACTACTACTACTACTACTACTACTACTACGACTACTACTACTACTACTCCACTACTACTACCACTACTGCCACTACTACTATGTTTGATCTATTTGGTTGAATGTTTCGTAACATGTAGGTAATGAGAGGCAGAAACAGTGGGTAATCTCTATGAATGTGAAGAATGTACTGCATATGGTGTAGAATAATGAAATGCCTAACATTCAACTGTAATTAAAATAGCACCACTTAAAGGGCACAGGAATCAACAATGACCCACAAACTAAGAGAGGAAATCATGAAATGTGTTCCAAAGAAGCGTTTACTAAGCTGAATAGCAACTTGTTCGTATTAGTTCTTCTAACAGTCTTGGCGAGGTGCTGAGGTATTCATCATCACATCATAACAGCAACTTACGTGGCTAGCGAGAAAGACAGGCCACGGCGCGAATCAGAGTTACGTACTAATAGTAGTCTGATTCGTGTATACCATCATGATAAAACTGTATCTTTTGTACGAATTCAACGAGCAATTTTTTGCCCCCCCCCCCCCTCTCCAGTGAGAATATTCTTTAGCATATAGACGTATTAGGCAATTGTGGTTTTACTTCATTGGGCCATGACTGAACTAGGAGAATTACGTCATTGCAGTTCGCTCCGTAGCCTTTCCATCTCGTTAGCCATGAGCAATCTCGGAGAAATGCAAGCACCACGTGTTAAGGTGCGACCTCTGTTGGGTGCATTTCAGCAATTTTGCCCTTGAATATCCTATTGTAAGTTTGGTGATTCTGAAACTGATGTTATATCGAGCGTATTTAATAAACCAGTTCATTATATGGTAAGTAAGAGTTAATTTAGAATAGGAGACCTACTCCCGATTTGGAAAACGGCTTAAAGACGCAAAACAAGATGAAGAACGTCGTGGGTGCATTTAACTCTAAGCTTTGTAGACAGATAATTTGGTTTTGCGGCTGTGAAACTTTGGTAAGCTCTTCTGCCGGCTCTGTTTGCTGCCTGGGCCGGGAAGTATAAATCTGGCGGTTATTTGTGTACAACGTATAGAGTTTGTGTTTCATGCCGAGGATACGCCACTGGGCAGGGACATGTTTGATGTAGATAACAGCCAATACGTATTGCTGCGCAGACATGTGTAGATGCTTGCTGTCAAATCCAGCAGTGGCACATGTTTATATTTAGATGAAACACATGTGTGGAGTTTCGCGTAACTTGAGAGTGGATGTAATGTCAGCTCCCGTTCTGCGTGGGAAAAGCGTTGCGAAAGATGCAAACTGCTGTCAAAATCATGCCACAGGCCACATGTGACAAATTGCAAATGGCGTAGTACCTCCTTAATATTGTAAACATATGTATGGATGATAAGAGGGGCCTCATGTGCAAACTATCCTTAAAAACGTTTACTCTTCTATCTATTTCATGTTAATTAAGATAAACAGTCGTGGAGATAGTTTTATTACTTTTTTCCCTAAGGATATAGGCAAGATTATATTCCTCATGCCGAAACGTTTTAAAAAATTAATTGGAGAGCTTTAGAGGCATTTTTATTTTCCCTTTTCTCTACCACATACACACCAAAAATTAGATATCGAGATTTCACTGCAAATACAGATTTTGAGGTCCCTCAATTCAAAACAACATATTGTATGTGTGTGCATGTTTTCGTGTGTGTGTGTGTGTGTGTGTGTGTGTGTGTGTGTGTGTGTGTGTGTGTGCGTGTGTGTATGTGTGTGTGTATGTGTGTGTTTCTAATTTTGTAATCGCGATAGCCATAGGTACCCCCATTTAAGAAATATGCCTTTTTGAAAAACATATATTCAATAACTTCCCGACCAAATAATTAATAACTTCCCGACCAAATAATTACTAGAAGGAAAGGCAAATTTTGATCTGTTGCAGTCACATGACCTTCTCTACTCTCGTAAACTGCTGTTACACACTCTTATTCCTATGTCTTTTAGAGTTAATTCAGAAAAGCATTTGCATAAATTATCTTATTGCTAATTATTATTTACTTATTTATTTATGCCAACAAGCTTACTGCTGGTGTTTTTAAACACACAAGCCATGTGAGGGCAATATTTTAGAGGTGAAATCAGGACTGAAAACCATCTACCATCTAAAGGTTACTTAAACCCGGGACATAGATTATGGTACTTACAGCAACAACAATACTACTACTACTACTACTACTACTACTACTACTACTACTACTACTACTACTACTACTACTACTACTACTACTACTACTACTACTATTACTACTACTACTACTACTACTACTACTACTACTACTACTACTACTACTATTACTACTACTACTATTACTACTACTACTATTACTACTACTACTACTACTACTATTACTACTACTACTACTACTACTACTACTACTACTACTACTAATAATAATAATAATAATAATAATAATAATAATAATAATAATAATAATAATAATAATAATAATAATAATAATAATAATAATAATAATAATAATAATAATAATAATAATAATAATAATAATAATAATAATAATAATAATAATAATAATCATCATCATAATCATAGTCATATACTCACAGTCACAGCCACAGTCACAGTCATAGTAATAGTAATAATAATAATAATAATAATAATAATAATAATAATAATAATAATAATAATAATAATAATAATAATAATAATAATAATAATAATAATAATAATAATAATAATAATAATAATAATAATAATAATAATAATAATAATAATAGTAAGTCGCCCTTGGGGTATTTATCTCTGATGTGAGATTCCCTTGTGGTCTAACCGGGAAAAGTTCGAATCGGCTGGGGAATTGAATGTTGTACTGGCAAGTGGGCCATGGTAGCTTAGTGGTTAAAGCAGCCGCTCGATAAGCGGAACATCCGGGGTTCAATTACCAGCTATGGCATTAAATTTTTCAGTCCTGATTCCACCTCTTATGTTATTGCTAATTTCTTGTAGGTGCAAGGAGACAGTGGAAATATGGTAGGCTTTGAGCTGGTCGCTATGTGATGCCTTTGAAATGCCCTTCTCTTTCCATGACTAAGATAGAAAAAAAAATAAAATAAAATAAATAAGTCACGCATTCCCATTAGCGAGAACTATAATTATTGAAAAATTCAGACAAATAAAAAGAAATATCTCGGAAATGGTTCACTCGCGAAAAATGTGACAAATTGTGAGTTTTATGACATCTACAGTTTTATGTAATAAGATATTTTCTTTCTCTTTATGGTTTACCAGCTGTGTAAAAGTCATTCCGAGGAAGAGGACTTCTGAGGACATTTCCAGAAAATTCAATATATACGAGTACATCTCATTTGTGCATAAGTCAAAAACGAAAAGTAGCTTTTTTAATTATTATGTATTTATGCCAACAAGCTTACTGCTGGTGTTTTTAAACACAAAAGCCGTGTGTGGGCAATGTTTAAGAGGTGGAATCAGACCATGGTAGTTTAGTGGTTAAAGTAGCCGCTCGATAAGCCGAAGATCCGTGATTCAAATACCGGCTACGGCATTGAATTTTCCAGTCCTGATTCCACCTCTTGCCTTTCTTAAGCTACACACTTGGTATTTAAGTTCATCTTTAAAAAAAATCCATCGTCCTTAAACTAGGCATTACATAAACACATTTTTACTTTCTTAATAACAGCTCTAATGGTTTTGATTAAAATGCCATATTTTAAAAAATGTTCATAACAAATGCAGTGTGTATCTTGAATTTTTTTGGGGTAGTCTATGAAGTTCTCTTCATTCCGAATTACTTTTCATCCACAACTCATTCGTTCCCAAATCTTTCATCGCAAGAATCCATCATCGCCCTCTTACTGGTGCATTCGATTTGAGGGACGTGGTCGTGACCGCCAATTTTACCAGCGTGTGCATTGCTAAACCTGCGACTTACAAAAATTACTCGTGCCAATGTTCGAAAGTTTCACTAGGGTCCTAACAAATGTGTGTGCTACCGAAGTAGCTTTTCGAACTGATTGTACCCCACAGGACTGTAAGTTTTCTTGTGTCTTACATAGTAACGTAGATAACTACAGCAAAAGCATAACACACCATTCTTTGTTTATTAAATGGTAACCGTAAATGGTAAACGTTAAAAAGGGACAAAATCTCACTACAGAAAGAAGTAGAAGAAAGAAGTAGGTACTACGGAAAGACCTCGTTAACACACTTTATGTCAAGTACATTTGAAAGGACTATAATAATTATTGGAGCATTCAAACAAATAACAAATAATATGTCGGAAATGATTACTCCATATAGAAATTACAGTACAAAATTACAGTACATGACCTAAAGTGTGTATTTTAACGAGATTTACATTTTTGTGTAATAAAACTGTCTCTCACTGGGTATCTACCTAGAGTGAAGAAAACTTCAGACTTTTGGACAAAATGCAATATATTATTGCATTTGGCAAGAAATCTCTTAATGTAATTTTGATTGAAATCATTAGAGGCATGTTTGAGAAATCAAAATTTTGGAAACATTTTCCATGTCATATGGTATGACATCTTTGTAAGATGCTAAACTTATATACCAAGTTTGGTATTTAAACACCAAACCGAGTTTTCATTTTGGAGCTATGCTATTAACAGACAGCAACATACAGAAACACAGACACAAATCTTTTTCGAAACACCTTTGTTTATTTATTTTTTGTGTATTTACTTATTTTTATTTATTTTCATTTTATTTCTTGCACAATGGGGCCTGAAATCTGGACGCTGAATTTTTGGGTAGTTCCCTCACTTATTACGTGGTAGAGAAAGAAACATGAATATTTCTCAAAAAAATGTTTATTTTTGGTAATGGGAGATTTGAATTTTCTCTAAAATCTTAATGTCTAATTTGAGGTGGAAGCCTGTAAACCTGTATGTATGTGTCACAGGAATGCAGCAGAGAAAATGAAAAAAAAAAAAAAAAAAAAATTCCTTTAATAACAGGTTTTGGTAACTGCGCAAGTTTATTGAATTAAAGAAAAATTGCTTTAAAGCCCATGAAAGCGCACAACAGAGCGACACAAAAATGAGTTATTTGAAGGTAGGATGCTCGTAATGGGGATGCGAAAAGGGTAAGATGATACGGGATTGGGCAGCGCTACTCCTAAGCACGAAGTGGGTGGGTGATAACTGAAAGAACGCCAGGGAACAATGCGCCTCTTCACTGGCAGTTGAAGTGTCTGCATATCCGTCACGCACATCGACCAACGGCACTTCGATCCAAATTCTCCACTTTGAAACCTGTACGAATTTGTGTGGGAAATAATCCATCTATGTACATACAGCATACGCAGGCTAATTGGGGCACTCAGCAAGGTGGCGCTGTTATCGTGTTTACATTCCAGTAAACACTAGGTACACTCAACAGCAGTGTTGCCAATTTAGGTTTTACTCCGTTAAATGTCGTTTTTTTTTTTTTTTTTTTTTTTTTGTTTCTATCCTATGCATTGCAATGTAAAACTTTATTTCACCGGAAATAACTGCTTTGGCGTCCTTTGGACTCAAGACAACATCACTTTTATTATCTCCTGCATATCAATAGGAGCGCGATACAACGTAGCCATATCATGTGGTTGTGCGTGAAAAAGAATTATTCCACAAGCCGCAGCAGTTAACTCTTGGCACTTCTTAAAATCAAGTTTGCACCTTTCTTCGTCAGTGGAGTTCCTTTTAAAATACGCACACACCTGTAAACAACTTGTGATGCTTGACTACGTAAAACACTGTATTTTCTTTCCTCTTCTGTCACTAACACAATCACTTGCTTTACTTAGCGACATGTTACAGGTTTCTACAACTTTATAGAACTGCACATTACTGTTCCGTCCCCTGTCAGAGTAATTAGGGGTGTATTAGGAGAAAGGAGGAAGTATAACGGTACACTTATTCACAAAGGTTATTCACGCCTCTGTTATCAGCTCGAGGTCTGCTTCAGGTCTGACACGTAAATATAATTGCGTATAGGTAAATACCGAATGACTGAAACTAAATTTACAAGGGGCGTAGCTTAGGGGGACGCTAGTGCGCTGAGCGTTCCCCTTATTTCTCTATGTTTAATTGTTTTATATCTATTTTATTTTATTTTATAATACTTTTAACACAGAACAATTATTTTATACAATCATTTAGCACTGATATTTTCTCAATCATACTGTTCAGCAGCTATACAGGATGGAAGTGAAATAATCCGTCAGACCTTAACAGCGAATTTCTCATGTTGTGAATAACAAGAAAGTCTAATACCAAAATGTTGAAAAGTTTATAGTTTTGTAGAAAAAAAATATTTTTATCACAAAAACTTTATCATCACTTGGCTGAATTATTATTAATTGAAGGCTCTTGATTTATGGCTATGTTAATAGAAAATTGAATGAACGACAACCTTTTGCTTTGACGTATTTCAATAGATTCAACGGTTTTTTGTGTAAATTAAATTTAAAAAACCCACAATTTATTGCAACAAAAAGGCAAAAAAATTTTGGGTTCCTTTAAATACTGTATACGCTAGCGTTTTAGCCCTAAGTTAAAGCGCGGTTTTGACTCCGGAGTATTGTTGAGGTACTGTTAATTGTGTTTCTTTGCGATAAATAGTTGTACATTAACTCAAAGTGCGTGTGATATTTACACCATAAGAATGAGTCACATACTACACCAGCTAAGATGTTTTCTCTCATTATATTTTTTCTTTTCGAAGTTTGGGAAAGGAGTTCGTTTTCGTTTTTTGGCACTATATAGCTTGTATTTTATATACAACACACACACACACACACACACACACACACACACGCACATCTCTCTCTCTCTCTCTCTGTTTTTTGATAGTTGTATATTTTTTAAACTATTTAATATACATTTTAACCTATTACAGATCAGAATGAAAGATGTTGTGTACAATGGAAACTCAATAACTACAAAACAGTTTAATTTTATTTCTTATTAGCGCTGTAGTACTCTTAAGAGGTAATATTAAAAGGAAACAATGAAAAGTGTTTAGTTTTCCGAGAATTCCGTGCCCTTTTCTACTTCCCCAAGCAGGACCGTCTCTTCACGCTTACTAAGATCAAGTAAAAAAGAGTCAATTGCCAAGAATGCCAGTCTATCCAGACCATCACTTTACTAATGACAGAATCGTCAACTTCCAAATATGTTAAACCGTTCTTAATCATCAGCCATTACTTCAATATTTTTATAACTGAGAGTTACCAATTTTTATATTCAAAATTACTGGAATTTCTCGGAGTGCGCCTAATTGTAGCGTTCCAATTTTTTTCTTATTTCACGCTACGCTACTTTTTTCATACTTGCTTGCACGATCTTTATGTTTATATGTGATATAAGTTTAAAACTTGTAATAAAGTATTAATATCCGAGTTTTAATCTAGTGCTATTTGTGGCTGGGCAGCGCTGCACGCAGCCGAGGAGCCTCTGAAGATCATATGCAGGAGCTTGGACGCGAACCTTGGAAGACGCCTATCTGTGAACAGCATCAACAAAAACCTGCCTGCTCAAAAATGAAAAGTCGTCTAAAATCAGAAATGCTATTTAAATTCAGGATATACCAAGGATGAGACACCGATTTTCAAGAAAATCCCGCCTCCCCAAACTACCGTTTTCCAAAAATGGCTCTAACGATTTTAATTAAAATACAGCATGTTTCAGGGAAAATGGAGCCTGCATCTTGAATTTTCTGGGAATACCTGTAAAGTCATGTTCATTCTGAATGACTTTTGCATAAGTGGTAAACCATAAAGGTTTACTAACTACTTCTACATCAATTTCAAATGTAGATCTCGTTAAAGTATACGCTTTGTCAAATAAACGTTCTGTGAAGATAACCACTTTCGAGATAATGCTTGTTATTGATTTAAATTTTCAAGTAATGATCCTTTTCTCAAACAGGGAACCGTTATTAATTTTTAATGTCCTGACCATGCAAAGAGAGCGGAATGTCTAAGCCACCACATAGTGACGAGCTCAGGATTTGACAATCACTTAATCCTAGTGCATTCTCCTGTTTCCATTGTACCTATGAGGAATTATGTAATTAAACCACGTCTATAAGCATTTATATCCATTAACATGAAGAGAATAGAAAAAATATATATAATAAGAATAGTTTTACAGGAGTGTGTAGAGAAAGTGATTTGCGCACGTGATTGTTTTATTGGAACAGCTAGCACAACCCGCAGCTTCATTCATCTTGTGTGAACCAAGCTCAATTGTATCTCTCTCCTTCCCTTCATATTCCTCTTCACCTATCTGGTGTGTTACTGGTGATAGAGTATCCACACTTGGTTGCTGCTCTTAGAAGATAAATAACTTACAGCTCATGCTTAGCTGACGCATGAATTTAATCCTAAGTACATATCAATAAATGTTAATAAATGGTAAAATTCAGCTATCAAGTGTTATACACAATGTCCGTAACAATAAATATGTATTGAATATAAAACGTTAGAGGATTTAATATACTTCATATACGTAAATGCAGTAAAATAGGCAAAACGCGCAGGAAGATTAGGTTTTCAGGACTGAATAAAGGACCTGCAATAATTTACACCATCTTTGTATTCATAAATTAATACATGTTTAATCTAAGTAACACTTATTATCCACAGTTAATTACATGTTTTAAAATGTACTTTTATTCACTTTCTTTGTTGTTCATATTGTAAGCATATATTTTTTCACTGTTTTTACGCTAATGGCTGTTGCCTTCATTAACACTTTATTTAGATTGTCACTATTACATCACTTTATCAAGAAACCTTCGGGAAAAGAATGTTACGCGTTTCACAATCGTGACACGCACACACACGCGCACGCACACGCGCACACACACGCACACGCACACGCACACGCACACACACACACACACACGCGGACCTTTTTCTAAAGATACTGTTTTGAATTCAGGAGGTTTCAAAACGAGTATTTCTTTTGAAATCCCCACATCGAATATTTAGGTGGAATATAGTACATTCTCTACTTACTGTAAGTAATAAAGAAAAGAAAATAGATCGATGATTCCGAAGCATTTGGTTATTTTGTTTGGGAACAAGTGAAGATTTGAATGCAAAATTCTCTGAATTAATCGACAACAGATCCCCAAAGCTGCAGGATTCCTCCTAGTTGGACTACCTCGATGTTTTCAGGACTACGGACTCTAGAGGGGTATGATAGTCTTTCCCCCTAAAATAAAATCAGATTCAATTTATAGGAAAAGTTAGTAAACTGACTCTGTTAGCTCCTTAGCTCATCTTGTAGCAGAGTTAGTATGGAAGTATCAGTGTCTCCACCATATTCTTTGTTTCCGTGAAAAACAATACAACCTTCACCTACTGAGAAAGTCTTTTTCCGCAACGGGGCACGGCGGTAAAGTGTTCGATCCCGGTGAACTCTTGCCCATGGGTTTTTCATGGTTTCCGCAGATCGGTTGGCAAATACTGTGGTGATTCCTCTTCTACCAGATTTCCCTGTTCCTCATTTCCGTACCCAACATTTCCTTCATTGCCATCCGTTTCAGGGTTGTAAAGCTAGGGGACGGTGTTCGTTGGGTTGCGACTGGACGGTGGATGTGAACCCTGTAAAGGTTTCTTCCCTGGCGTCAGTTGGGACTGGTCGGTCAGAAACCGTGGGAACCTCACCAACAGCAAGGGTAATCACTGGAGTTAGGGACTTGGGGGTGGGCTCGGATGGGGTCGGCTGCATTCACACTGAAAATGTCTCTCCCCTCATCCCAAGGCCTGGTTATGCCTGGTGTTGTCCATTTACCTTGTTCGAACACTTCACGACCAGGTGTGTTTCTGCAGTGCTAACGGCTGACTTGTGAAACGAACTACAGAATTTTCCATTAACCTCAGCATTCATTTGCAATTTCAACACGATTCTACAATGTTGCTATTTTAATGTACCTACTAAAAGTTGTGAATGCATAGTCATACCTGTAATTGTAATTTTAATTTTATTGAGCCTTAAATCATACAGACAATGGCATCGTCACAATAAAAACATATTTAAAAAGAAACATTTGTCATATTTAAATAATCGCCAATAACAGAAAAATGATTTAAAACTAGCCAACTATAGAACCTTTTTTAAAAAATGGGAAGTGGCAACCTGTGATATTCAGATGGTATTTTGTTGCATAACTGTAGACCCATTATTAGATAACTTAAGCCCATCTTATTTAATCTATAATTAGGAATATCCAAATTAATATTGTACCTTGCGTTATGGTATGCTTGTCACAAACTTTCTTAAATGTATCTTTCCTCTGCCAAGTGTATATTGTTAAAGCATAAACATATAAGTTTATATCAGTTAATAAATTTAATGTTATAAAAAGAGGCTTACAGTGCTCACTCTTAGATTTATTAGACAAAATTCTTATCACCTTTTTTGTAAGATTATTACCTCTGTTATATGACTTGAGTTACCCCAAAATAACAAAGCATAATGAAGCACAGACTGAAAAAAGGCAATATAGGCACTTCTTAAATGCACGGGAGGAACATTGTAACTTAAAACTCTTAATAAATACGGAACTCTCGATAATCTTGCTGAAATAAATTCAATATGTTTGGACCATGTTAACGTAGAGTCTAAACTAAACCTAAACTTTCATACTTTCAATGTGTCTGCACTAAGTTTCTGTAAGGCATTCATATTCTTTTCTTTCATTCCAAAAGATGTGACATCTGCATACATAATTGATAGTTCATTAGCATATGCAGGTAGATCATGGTTTGTTATTTGAAAAAGTAACGGACCCAAAACTGAGCCCTGAGGTACTCCATAGTTTATACCTGCTTCTTCAGAGCGTGAGCCATTTATTGTAACAACCTGTTTCCTGTTACAGAGATAAGATTGAAAAATTTTCAAAATGTTACCCCTAATACCACAATGCTAAAATTTGAAAATAATTAAGTTGTGATCGATACAATCAAAATGTTTTATTAAATCACAAAATTATATATTTGAGATTAATCTATTAGTAAAATTGCTATAAATTTCACATAATAGCGTAGGGGAGAGGTTCTGATCTGTGTGGGCACTGCGGACCCCTAACACTCGTGGTACTTTTGACGCAACTAGAAGTACGCCGGGCCAAACAAGGCCCCCCCCCCCAGGGGAATTGTTCGGATTGGATTGGACTCGGTGGTACAGTGGTTCCAAAACCAATCGGAGATAGCCAGCGGCCCACCGAGGTTTTTAGGTAGTATTCACGGATGGGTTGATGCGCGTAAGTGGCGTATTCACTTCTCCTGTGTGGGAGGGTTTGTTAAGAAATCAAGTATTGCCCTAGTGAAAAGCCCCACAGAAGGAGTGTGCACTCGGATGCTGCCTTCCCTACTCCTAGAAGTCTCTCGCTCCTTATGGGCGTAGACATAGATAGATCTCTCTCTAAATAATGCAGACTTTTCTAATGTTACGAATTATTAACTGTATCAGTGTACTGTTCCCTTCAGATATAGACTAACAAGGCTTATAGTATCATAACACTTAAGGAATGCTTCTAGAATAGTGTACTTACATTATGAAAACAGGTTTAGGGTTTGACAAAATTCTATGGAGCTTACCTGTAACAAAGAAAATAACTTATTAAATGCATGATTTAAAAAAATAGTTATGTTCATTATACAATATTACGTATTCTATACATTTGCTAATAAAACATAAATAATTCAAAGAATTACATCACGTGTGTTAAGGATACAATTCAATAATTCCTCAAGGTCTAAAGTAAGAATTAACACTGATATGTAAGAGAAAATAACACTACAATAATTTATAATTGGAGATCTGAATGGCATGTTTTCTTCAGTCTACGTGCCGGGCGTTCCTTTGGCATGTTCTGGGGAATGTCTTGCAGTAAAGAGTTCTGGTGATCGATGAATGATGTGAATAGCCAAGTATAGGAGGACTGGAGTGCAGATTCAACTGCAGGATTGCAAAGATCATTGTGAAGTGCAGAATTGCTGAAGTACCAAGGATCATCTTCTATGACCCGAAGAACCCGATTTTGGAATGTCTGCATTCTTTTCAGTTGTGAATCTGAAGCTGAGCCCCAAATATAGTATCCATACATCCAGAAAGGCCTTTTGAGATGCAGTGATACGCGCGAACTGCTTTTATGAGGTATTTGAGTTAATAAAGTCTGCACCTTGCGGCTGGTCGTCCTAAAGGTCTCACACAGATTGCCTCAGCTGAGATCTTATCTCGTGGGTGTTGAAGAAATAATAACCACAGTTATTATTGTGAAACCTTTTTTATTCCAGTCCACAGTAAATGCTACTCTTCCTACCATATACCCTTTGTTATCGACTTCGTCACTGACTTTTCCTCGCGGTACTGGCCGGCGCTGATACTAATGTTGCAGGGGTGTTGTAATAATGTCGGAGTGTGTTGTAGAGCTCTCGGTGTGTGTTGTAGGACTCGCGGGGTGTATTACAGAACTGGGCTCGGGGTGTATTGTATGACTGGGCGTATCACAGGACTGGGCTCGGGGTGTATTGTATGACTGGGGTTTTAAAATGCGTGTTCGCCGGTTTTATAACTTTCCCATTTCCCCTGACTATACCCTTACCTTCTGTCCACGCAGTTTGCAGTGATTGGTGGAAATTCATATTGTACGCGCGGCTTCCGAATTTCCACCTATAGGCATGCCTGGTTGTGGCGGGAGTTCCAGAAGGGGATTCCGCCTCACTGCACATGGCGTCCCTGTTAGGCTAACAAAAGGCACAAAAGGATTTTTCGCCTTTTGTTTAGCATTGTCTGCGTCGTCACCTTAATGATGGTTTTAACCTGAGTTGGAGCAAATTCTGGTTGATACACGCCTCTACCTGCCACCCTGAATGATCGGTTGGCGAATATTTTGTTTAAGAATTTGCTTTAGCAATTGATTTGATTTATCCCGCTACAAATGCCCCGCTATGAAGAAATCAGTTACCACCATCGGTAGGAATTGATTTGTTCAGAGCTCGTCTCCCACTGAACTTTAAAATTTTCTTTCTTTTCTCTTTTTACATTTTCCGGGTTGTCGGCGAGTCAGTGTTTTTTTTTTATCATACGACGGCGCAATGGGTATATGGTTCGATACTTGAGTATTCCCCCCTTTTTTTTTACATATTTTACATACTGAACATATTATACAGGTTACCCTTTTGAATGACATCTTTTGAATACACATATACACATACATAAATAGCCCTTCGAATTTTACATCTTTCATGTGACATATACTCACGTGGAATACACACATATATAAATAACAGATTACCCTTTTGAATGACATATTTTGAATACACATATACACATACATAAATAGCCCTTGGAATTTTTACGTATTTCATGTGAAACATACTTACATGGAATACACACATATATAAATAACAGATTACCCTTTTGAATGACATATTTTGAATACACATATACACATACATAAATAGCTCTTCGAATTTTACGTATTTCATGTGAAACACACTTACATGGAATACACACATATATAAATAGTCATCTGAATTTTATACATACTTTACATGAATGACCTGTACAATTGGCGTACATATTTCATACGAAAGTGACCTGGACTTTTTTTTTTTAAACTATCACTTCCTTGACACTTTTACTTCGGTTCACATCTTTAGGTCTTTTCACACGGCATTGGCTACATGTCCTTGGTATTTGAAGATTTCGGAAATTAAGGTCTGTGTGAACCAACTGTGTGTTAATATATGAATTACCGTTATCACGTCACCAGAGTTGTCATTCATTTATTCTTATTGCTGGCAATATTTCAGTATACTAGTTCTGACGAAAGTAGGCAATTCTATTATTACAATTCATTTTGAATTCCTTTCGCCAAACAGCCTATCTGAGAGGCCTCGCTTTCCAGTGTCACGTGATTGCGTCATATTTACAGGATCTACTATTTACAATTTACTAATTACTACGTTTAAGGCAATCTTCCACCTTACCCGTGAGGTATAAATTTTGTTTAAAATTATTTATTTAGTGCATTTCCTTGCTCCACATGCGATTTGGTTTTTTTTATTTTCTATTCCCTGAAGGGTCTTAGCAGTGAAAGGTGGTAACGGCCCAGGTTCTTATGGCTTTTTATTTTCCTTATTTAAAGTGCAAGTGGCCAAATTGGTTCACGATCTCACACGGGTTGGAGATTATCGCATTTATTTTATTCAGTGTGTGTGTCGTCTTACTAGCACTTTTACTTTCATTCAACGCCGGGACATTTTTGGCTACTGGGCATATCCTTCCCAATAAACTGGTTTCCAGGTCAAATTCCTCGTATTCCGGCTGTCCGCTAATTGCCTGTACATTACCGTCTGCCCATTCATTTCGAGCTCGTATTTCCTGCACTCGCATGCTATACTGTTTAAACACCTGTTCCTCGAACGGATTTTTGCGAGAATAACTTTCACTTTCGTGTTTACCATTATCATCATCATCATCATCATCATCATCATCATCATCATCATCATCATCATCAACTATCCATAGCTCCTCATTTCCCCTTTCGTACTCGTTATTCCCATCGGATTTATTCTTCATGGATATTCTTTCTACAAAGAATTCTGCATTTTGTATATTTTCTCCGTCTTCGAAACTCTCTTTATCATCTCTTGTCATTTGCGTGAATGGAACTGAAAAGATCTTTTCTTGTGCGGTGATCTGCAATCTTTGACATCCGAAGTCTATGTTTGCCCGCGTGGCCATTAAGAAATCTGACCCGATAATTAATTCCGAAGACAACCTTGGCATAATTAGCGCAATAATATCCAACTTCACCCCTTTAATTTCGGTCTCTATCAATACTTGTTGAGCTATTCTCGTTTTGCTTCTACCGATGGCCAATACACAGTATACATTAGAGACAGGTAGTGTTTGTAGTTTGAGCCCACGCGATTTCAAATTGTTAAATAATTCCTGACTGCAGACTGTCACATTAGATCCGGTATCCACTATTGCGTGACAATCCATTCCTCCTATCGTAACTGCGATCCTAGGCGCCTCCACAATGTCACACATTCTATTTTTAGTTAAATTCCTTTTAGCTTCGGGATGCTCTGCGCTGTCCTTATTGTCATTTGATAGACCCATATCATTCTCCTTTTCATTTCTGTTAATTTCATCATCATTCGGGGCGCATATCGGAGAATTTATGTCCCCGTTTATTAGTTTAAAGAACCCCGGTCAGCTTCTTGGGTACATTTTACGGGAGCCTTGAACCTTACATCCTGGGATGCGCCTGTATCGTGCCATTGTTCCCTTTCCCTCGAGGTCAACGGACTTTCACTCTCATATCGTCGGTCTGGTTGGTAGGCGTTGCCTGCGTCTGGGCGAACGTCGTTCCGTCGGTTCTGCCATCTTGTTGGTTGCCTGTCATTGTTATGGTTCCACCGATAACACATGAAATGCATTCTCCCCTCATTGGTGTGGTTCACTTGGGCATGGTGGTTCGGACCGTCGTATCGGCGATTTCCTCCGCCGAACGGATGTCGGGGCCTTGCGTCATGGCGCCGGTCACCTGTATTGTAGGGCTGGTGTCGTCTGTTCGGGTAATTGGGGGCAGTTCGTGCCCCGCTCCCACTGAGATGCTGCCTCTGAGTGTTAGGTGCGCGCTCTGTTCTCTCCCCTTGGAAGGTGGTTAGCAACTCAATCGCGTCATTAAGGTGGCGGAGTTTGGCAACAATTAAATGATTTCTAATGTGCTCGGGGAAGTGCGACGCCATGAGGGTTATAAATTCCTCCTCTCTGATTGGTGGGTCTAATAGCTTGGCCTCTTGTGCAAGCTTAAGGAAATAGTCCACCATACTCTCCCCACTATGACTATTATATCTGCCATTGTTTACCCTTATTCTTACGTTACACTGTTTCTGGGTGCTCCAGTATCTGGCAAGGAAGGCCATTTTAAATTGCTCGTAAGGGACTCGGTCGCCCAGTGTGAGCCTAAACCAATTCAGGCATTTCCCCACTAAACCCTTTTTAATGACCATTAACTTGAACTGGTCGGGGACAGACTTCATCTCAAAATATGTTTCTAGGTCTAAAATATATTGTTGGGCGTTGTCATGGGCGTCATCAAACGATGGGATAGCTATCTCGTTTAAAAACTGAAAACGCATGTTTTGCATGTAGTTTGCACTTTCATACGGAACATTTATATCGCTCTCACGTGGCACTGTTAGCAGCGTCCCTCTTACATTGCTATGGCTGTTATTTGATTCTGCACGTGAGATGGCTGTGCGTGCGCTGGTGTGAACTGGTTCATTCATTACAGAGGCCCGCTGTATTTGCGTCCTCATATCAGCAATGTCACGTGCAGTTTCAGTAATCTTGTCACTATGGGAGCTCTGGGCTTCGGACATTTGCGCCAGCGTTTCCGCCATATTGCTTTTTACTGACTCTATTTCCCTAACCATGTCATTCCTGATTAATTCTAGATCTTTATCTATCTTGTTCTCCATTGATATGCAACTTCTCCTCAGCCCATCACTCACGTATTTTCTTATATCTAGGTTATCTAATTGAAGAGCTTCCACTTTCTCTGTTAAATGTTCTATTTCTGCCTGCGTACCTTTTAGTTCAGCCCTGATTAAGAGGAAATCTTCCTGCATCTGATTTTGACCTATTCTAATGTCTTCCAGTACCTCCTGTTGCTGCGCTAATTTATTTTGTATCTTTACGTCTAATTCCCTATTGCTATTTTCTATTTCTCTCTTAATTTCTTTATTACTATTCGATATTTCCTCTCTATTGGCCTGCAGTTCCCCTTTAAGTCCATTAATATTTTCGGCTAATTGCCTAAGCAGTCCCGCTACATCTACCTGACTTGGGTTGTTCCTTTCACTTTCATACATAATGGGCCCTTCTGCGGGCACCTGATTCTCGCATTCCATACTAATGGGTTTCCCGTAATTCTTCCCGCTTCTCAAAGTCATAAAAAAGTCATAAACTGTTTAACTCTACCCTATCAGCTGTTTATTTTAAATCCCTCTTATGGAAGCCCTTCGTATTTAATTCTATATTTACAATTCTTTTTAACCCTGTAAGAAAATATCTAGATGCAATTTTCCTACACACTTTAGGTTTTTATTTTTTTTTTTTTTTGACTTACTGCGGCACCTTCTGCAAGTTCTGGAGGTTCTGGACGTTCTGGAAGCTCTGGAAGTTTTGAACGTTCTCGCTTCTGTTGTGTGGTGTGTTCCTGATGTGGTGTCTTCCTTCACGCTTGTTGGCGTTGGTGTCCGTAGCTGCTGGTTGTGGTTCTTTCGAGCCCCACGTTGGGCGCCATTTGCGGCTGGTCGTCCTAAAGGTCTCACACAGATTGCCTCGGCTGAGATCTTATCTCGTGGGTGTTGAAGAAATAATAACCACAGTTATTATTGTGAAACCTTTTTCATTCCAGTCCACAGTAAATGCTACTCTTCCTACCATATACCCTTTGTTATCGACTTCGTCACTGACTTTTCCTCGCGGTACTGGACGGCGCTGATACTAATGTTGCAGGGGTGTTGTAATAATGTCGGAGTGTGTTGTAGAGCTCTCGGTGTGTGTTGTAGGACTCGCGGGGTGTATTACAGGACTGGGCTCGGGGTGTATTGTATGACTGGGCGTATCACAGGACTGGGCTCGGGGTGTATTGTATGACTGGGGTTTTTAAATACGTGTTCGCCGGTTTTATAACTTTCCCATTTCCCCTGACTATACCCTTACCTTCTGTCCACGCAGTTTGCAGTGATTGGTGGAAATTCATATTGTACGCGCGGCTTCCGAATTTCCACCTATAGGCATGCCTGGTTGTGGCGGGAGTTCCAGAAGGGGATTCCGCCTCACTGCACATGGCGTCCCTATTAGGCTAACAAAAGGCACAAAAGGATTTTTCGCCTTTTGTTTAGCATTGTCTGCGTCGTCACCTTAATGATGGTTTTACCCTGAGTTGGAGCAAATTCTGGCTGATACACGCCTCTACCTGCCACCCTGAATGATCGGTTGGCGAATATTTTGTTTAAGAATTTGCTTTAGCAATTGATTTGATGTATCCCGCTACAACCTGTGTTTTGAAACTAGAGAGATTTGTGCATTCCAAGTCAATTTTGTTGCTAATGGTAGTGCTAAATATTTGATACTCAACCTGAGCAATATCTTCAATATTTAATTTGACTATCTATTTGCTGATTTTTGTTTCGTAGGTATATATACTAACTAAACTGGACATTTTTGGGTTTATCTTCACTCTCCACCTTTTGTACCATTCACCTACTTTGAATGCATATTCTTGGAGACTTAATTGCTGTTACTGTCGTCTTAAGAACTGCTATATCGACTGCATACTGTGATATAATTAGATTATCACTGTTTGGAAAATCGGAAGCGTATATTAGATATAGAAATGGAGCAACCACACATCCTTGTGGAACTCCAGCGTGTACCACTTTCGAAGATGATAGTGATATTTTGCATTTTACAGAAAACGTTCTTCTTGAGAGATATGATTTAATTATTAGATATACGATGTCACTCGCTACAGATTTAATGTTGTGTAACAGTCCTACATGCCACACTTTGTTGTACGCTTTTTCAGTATCCAGGTATACACCATAGCAGATATCCTTTCTTAAAAGCGAATCAAGTATTGTTTCTACCACAGGATGCAGCTGCTAAAGACAAGTATGGTTAGTTCTGAAGCCAAATTTTGTGTGTGTGTGTGTGTGTGTGTGTGTGTGTGTGTGTGTGTGTGTGAGAGAGAGAGAGAGAGAGAGAGAGAGAGAGGCTGCAGAGGTCTAAGCAAATGAGGAAGAAACAAACGTTCAAATAGTTTGCAAAAGATGGTTAAGAGACTAATAGGACGATATGAATATGGATCCGATTTTAGTTTGCCTGGTTTTGGTATCATTATTATGGCGAGCTTCCACATTGTAGGAAAGTAGGCTTCCGGAATGATTGCAGTGTATATTTATGTAAGCAGTACCAGGGGTTTTCTTGGAAGAGCTTTTAATAAAGCTAGGGTAATCATGTCATGACCAGAGTATTTCTTCGCCGACGTTTCGTTTGTTCCATAGTGTAATTTCAATAGTGGACTTGATGGGTTGAGAGATAGCTGAAGTGGTTTATGTCTTCCATTATTTTCTCATTAAACTGCACCTCTTCTGCGGGATTAGGTTTGAATTGTTCTTGAAGGATCTCTGACAAGTGGTGATATATTCTCTATTTGTTTTGCTCAAGTTTTACTTCTCTTCCACAGGGAAGCATCACTAGTATCTAAAGATGGTAGATAGCATAGCAGTACTTTGTTCCTCCCTAAAAAAAATTATGGATCTTTTGGGTGACAGGATTATACGTTGTTTGATATGGAGGATATTTAAATGCATCAATTACTAAGGAGAGCGTTCCTTTTGCATTAAAATGCTGTATTTTATACTAGTTTCCTTTAAATCTTTTTACTTAATCTGTTACATACGTACAGTAAGTAGAGTAAGAATTGCATTTCACCCATAAATTCTATTACGGGATTTCAACGGAACTGCATGTCTTGAGACACCCTGAAAATGAAGGGGGGGGGGGGGGGGGAATCTGTGCACGCGCGCGCGCGCGCGTGTGTGTGTGGTCAGCACAACCACCATAACTCAAAAACGAAAAGTTGGTTAAAAACTAAATTTAGTATTTAAATTCAGAATTTTCCAGCTATTTTCTACATGAAACACTTTTCAAAATTTTAAAATATTTCTCAAGAATGGCTCTTTTGGTTCAAATATCATATGTAGTATATCCATATTTTCATGACAAATACTGTGTATGTCTTGAATTCTCCTCTTCATTCAGGATCAGTTTTGCAAAACTGGTAAACCGTAAGAGATAGAACAAATCTACCGTAGAAAAAATGTAGAACTCGTTAAAGCAGACAGTTTATGTCAAACTGCTTTTCTTTACTTGTGGAGCAAACCATTCCCGAAATTGTCCATGTGATTACTTTGAATTTTCAAATACCGATCAACTCTTTGATTTGAGTACTTTACTGTCCTCTTCCCATTGCACCTACTCTCATCATGTATAAGTCAATTATGAAAGCCTTTATATTGTTTGGTGATTTCAATGGCAGCAACAATACTGTTCAAAGAGGACAAAAATTCAATCATTATTGCTCAACCTGAACCTAGCTTTAGTACATTCTATGGAACCAACACATTCCTCAACACTAATAGCGGCATCGACCATTACGTTTTCCTGAAATTGCACTAGTCAGTTTACTCGGTGCCACTTGGAAGCAACCATTTCCCAATAATCATCGAAGTGCACAATAAGCCACCAGCGTATCCAAGGCCTCTAGACTGAGTAGGGCGATCCCGGTGTAAAGCAACAATGAGTGAAAATATGCAAACATTACAGACACTACCGAAAGGTAAAGATGACATATATGCTCTGGTAAAAGGCTTCACTAACTTACTGAACACCGCAGCTATCATTAGAGTACCTAAACAATGAAACACTGGTCTTAAAGTCAGTCCTGTGGCGAAACAACGAATGCAAACTTGTTATTTACAGCAAAAATAAGGTGACTACAAATCTAAAACCCTTATACTGAAAACAAAATTGAATTTTTGAAACTTAACATAAGATCAAACTTATTACACAACACAAAAGAAATGCTTGGTTAGCTTTCTGTCTTATGTTAATAATCAAACCTCTCAAAACGTAATGTGCGATAAAATTAGAAAGATAGAATATATACGGTGGAAGGTAATACTTGGTCCATACGTTTACCAGGGAGTCTGCAAGATAAATAGGTACATGTATAACAAAATGTCCAATACAATCACTGGCAATAAACACCCGTTACGCCGAAAAAAAGTTGTGTCAAACATTTGGGGCCATCTAGCTTCTTGACGAATGGATAAATTCAACTTTGTACACAATGTTCAGTTTTGACATCAAGCCGATCATATCACAGCAAACACAACGACACAGATATGCTAACACGTCTTGATTCCTATGTCGAAAAAAGTTCTCTAAACACAGCTGTAGTCATTCGCTTCACTTAAGGTCAGCAGCTCTAGTCAGACAAGCTTACGCACATGCAGACGGGGAGAGATTGTCATGCAGCGAAAAACATAACTAGCGATCACTTTTTCCTGGCGTGATAGAAATATTTTGTTTCCAGTAATGTAATCAATACATTATATTGATTATTATATACAATAAAATCCTTTCCAGTTCCCAAAACCTTGTTGAGTTGGTATTGGGAAGATCAAAGTCACCGGCAATATCCTAATGTTTCTTTATATCTTTCTTCGCAAGAGGTAGAGAAAGCAAATCTAGTAAAATGTCAGGTTATTTAAGGAGGCGTTAGTAGCTTCCCCTTCTTTTCCTCTCAAATGAGAGCAGAATTCAAACTACTGGCTGGACATAGTTTTAACCGCCGCGAGAAAGGGAAGTATTGATTATTTCTGATGGTTCACTAAATCGTTACCCATTAAGCTATAACTTGCTTTTTTGAAACTGCGTGTGAAGCTACATAAGGTCAGATTATTGGTCCAATGGCAAGCTGGTAACACAGACCGACAAATTTCAGAAACTGTGTAATTTCACAGAAATGTAATTAAATTCCACCCAAGGAAGGCGGTTTATTGTATGTGTGCTAGATGAAAACCTTCGAAAGCAGAAATATATTATGATATAAAGTAATAGAAAAACGTGTTTTGGAGTTATTTCGATACGAATTTTAATTCCATTATAAATACAGGGAAAATTTGTAGAAGGATTAATCGTATTTATATTTTTTAATATAATATTGCATTATGCTTACTCTAAAGCTTTACACGGTTTTGTGACTCTAAGGACAAAGTTATTGTAACACATAATTATTTTACCCAATAAATGCTGCTTCTTCCAAGCAACATCTGCAACATTTTACATTAATAGGCATTAAGAATTTTGAGATTAACCTAAACAAAATTAAAATGTGACTTTTCTACGAGGTCAAGTGTATCTACGCTCCCCCCTTTCCTAGCCCTTATTACAGCGCCACGCCTCTAACCGCGAATTGAAACTGCAGCAGCAGTTCATTGGTGAGTAGCTATACCTCATTCCTTGCGATACCACGTAAGACGATAAGTAACAGAGAGATGCTCCCGGACAGTGCATTTTGCTAAATTCGTTTTATGTACATACAAGTTATAGCGAACGGAACATTATCCCGGCATGTAACAATTGAAAATGTAGTCCCAGAAGGCTCTTTATTACATGTTACTTTATTTTTAGTTGCTATAAATAATGTAACATCCTATATGGAGGTCTTTTTGCAGATGAGATTACGATATTCTGCAAAGGCAAAAACATCACTAAAACTCAAGAAATCCTTCAAACGAATATGCATTCGCTTTCACACTGGGCTAAAACTTTGGTATTTAAATTTTCCAAAACAAAAACATCGCCTTTTCATGCAGAAAAAAACGATACTGAACCCCCTGAATTCTATATGCATAATCATAGAATTAACAACCTAGGCACCATTAAACTACTAGGTTTACATTTGATACAAAATGTGGTGATACTGTAGAACCTAAAAGTGAGAGGTACCAGAAGAATTAACGTCCTGAAAATAATGCCAGCTAATTTTACAGTGCTCTACAGACTACGTGATTTCTACGAGGGTGACATTGACACTTTTACAATGTGATGATTGTAAAATAATGAAAAATGTTAATATTTGAGAGTTGCTTTCTAATGTTTTGCGAGTTTACTGCCGTATAGTTTGTTCAACTTGATCTAATAGTTTAGTATCATATTTAAAGATTTTGTGTGCATCCAAAAATCAACTTGACTAAAGAATAATCCGGGCTATGATTTATACAATTTTAAATCGCTGTTAATGCCGAGCACTGTGAAGATCAAGTTAAAAATGTCTATGGTAACAATTTATAATTTTTTCAGTGAATCCAAGAGAAGTTCTTTTTCTTAATGACGAATTTCGTAAAGGCGCCTAGGAACTGCTGTTACTGATGAAAATATTTCCACTGTTCAAGCAATCGTAGAAGAAAATATCTTATATATTTATTTAAGAGACATGAGTTAAATCCAAAATATTTTACGCCAACATTTGGAGGTAAGAAAACCTTGTTGTTCATTGATTCAACATAAACTGACTCTCATTAAAAAAATTAAAAATCCGCATTGATTGGTTGGCAGGAAACCCCTGGAAAAATTACAAGGCAGCACTTCAACTATGGTTTGGAATATTGTTACTGCTGATTAATCTTGTATTTATTGCCATGATAAATTGACGAGACATGCAAATGCATCCTTTTATAGAACAGTAAAACTGCTCAAACTTAGTAGTTACCCATTTCATTACTTTGCAGTCCCTAATATGTGTACCTCATATTTGAATACTTTGGCTTCTTTGGGGGGATAAAACATGCATAGTACATATTTAAGGAATTATTGGCGTTATCGTGCATATAATATACATAATATTCATTTTAAATGCATATTTTAATGCTTGAGTGAACACCTCAACTTCTAGATTTTGTGGCAATTATTTTATTGTGTTCCTCACTTAAATATACCAGGTGAGTCAGCTGCCCCTTATTCTCGAGTTTTATGCAATCCGCATTTTATACCCCAACATGAAAACATCGACCCCATTACTAGGTTCTACCAGCGTATTTAACATGGATGTTTAACACTCGATGAAATTAGTACTAATATAGATGTTATCACATCGGTTTTTAATATATTCGTAATTAGACAGCTGACGTTTGCACTTCTGCAAATGTTCACTGGAACCAGCGAATATTACATGTTAAACGGTATGTGTACCTCACACGTTACTAGGTAGCTCAGTTGGAACGAGCGTAAGACTCCGAAGTCTGCTGTCTGCTGTGAAGGTGGTTCGAATCACCTGCGTGTACTAATTTTTTTTACCATGCAATCCTCACAATTTGTAAACTATTATTATTATATTCATTTTTATTGTTTTATTTATGTTTTATGACATTGTTTGATGTTTCTTTATTGGTGAACTACAATTATGTAGTTGTTTAAACACACCTATAGGTAGGTGCAATTGAAATAAAGATCATTTATGCACATTTGAACACAGAAAGCAAGGAAATTACATTGTCAGAGTTTAACATGGAAGTTAAACTCAATTTTGCACACAATGAATTATTGTGCTATTAAAAATGCAGACAACCAAAAACGATTTAAATTATAATGTCCTAAGCCCTCAGGGACTTCATAATTAGATTATTGTGAATTCGGTTTCCAAGTTTTGATGAACATAAAAAAAAATGTTTACAATGGTGAGACTCGAACCTGTGTCATTGTGGCTTAGCAGAGGACCCGTCACAATCCTATTCAGCTATTTCGAGACTTGACTAAAAAAGCACGTACCACGTGCAATACTAGGACTTGTATGCCTGGCTCTATGCCATTGCCACCTCGCGAGTTTACGGGCTTGATTTAGCCTTTTAAGACAGTTTTAATCATTTGCTGGGCGATTTAATATTATTACTAAATGGCAAAAGCTGTTATGCATATTAATTAAGATGTACGAGGCGTAGTTCACGCAAAAATGTAAATAAACTGTTGTTTAATAATATGTCCGTTTTGACTGTACGGGTCCATGATGGATGAGGCGTGTCTAAATTTTTCCTAATTTTTGGCAACCAATCCCCGCTCTAAGTACAAGAATCCACCATTTTCTTTTTAGCTGACGTTGTTAGTGTACTCATATGATAGGTCCATTTTTTCCGAGGCGTTTACTGAATTACGTTGCTTTGTGTACTCTAATAAAACGTTTGTAAAATAGGCTGGGAACCGGAATTCGCTCTCAGTAAACGTGTCGTATGTTTTTGAGGTGTACTTTAGCGAGGAGTACGTTCTGTCCCTTAAACCGCTGTTGCTCTCAATTTTGCGCATTCCTCTCTTTAAGAACGTCAAGCAATACATTTTAGTAAGCGCAAAACTGGACTAAGGCGCACATGCCGTTAGATGGGTGGCCTACCTTCCAAAAAAATAAGGCGCGGCTGACTCACCTGGTATATATATATATATATGAGCCATATGAACTATGGCTCCATATTGGTGATACTAGAGACTTTGCAAAAGGTAACCAAAGTGTTGTAGCAAGAAATAATGAATTCTCTCAGAATTAGGGAGTAGCTTTCTATATACATAGTGTTTTTGCCCATGGCGGTATTCAAAACAATACTGATCGACGATCCCTATTACTCCTATACCGCACTATATGGTGGTCCTTGGAGCAAACATGTGGTTTCATAACTAACTTGAAGATTCTTCAGCACTCTATACCTAAACTTCTGTTTATTCACTCATCCTGTTAAGTGATAGCCTCATCAGTCGTAAACAGAGAATGAATTCAGGATCAGCAGTACGCTTGTTGGCAGTGCATTACAGGCCAGCATTCCTTAGACCTTGTCTCCCTGCATCTGGTGTTGGACCATTTGTATCTTATACAGGTGGAAATGGAGGTCAAAATGTAAGGTCCTATGCAGCTTTCGTCTTGTTAATTGCAAAGTTTGTGAGCGACGTCTTGCTGAACGTTGAGGACTTGCTTGAAGAGCAGCAGTTATTCTACATTATTGTTATGTATTCGCACCGTTCTTCCTCATGAGAGTGATCGACTGTAAACACTATTAACATCATTATATCATTGGCATCACCATCCGTCTTGTGTATAGAAACTATTCTGTAGCTGTTCTCATCTCCAGTTCCCTTCCAGAACACCCGTTGAATTACTTCACAGACCTTGTTACAGTTGATTACAGATCATACATTATTGAATGGGCCAGATCTCCATAGTTTCTGAAAAACAAATAAACACTGTAAAGAAAGCTAGCTTAATGTGCTCCCCTACTCCTTCTGCTTTACAATAGTGACAAGCTAAAAGTAGGTAATCGAAAATGATCCACCTGTAGAAGAATAAGCTCATTTAAGGATTGTTTGTACCAGAGTGAATAGAAAAGGTCATGTGAATGCATACAACAGAAGTGCTTTTATGTCCTGGCCATGCAAAGAGAATAGAAATTCAAAGTAATCACAGTCATAGCGACCAGCTCTTAAACGATTTGACTATCACTTAAGCCTAGTGTATTCCTGAAACTATAAGAACTATTTAGGGACCTTACGCTTCACTTATCTTAAAATTTGCTGTAAGTTCTTACAATTAAACGCATATAACAAAATACCTAGGCTATAAGCTTAACTTGTCTCAGTATGTGTGTGTGTGTGTGTGTGTGTGTGTGTGTGTGTGTGTGTGTGTGTGTGTGTGTGTGTGTAGGAACGGAGGGTGGACACCGCGACCCACCGCTATCCCGACATGGAATGTTTGCCTGCTACCACCCCCGCTTCCTCCAATGGGAAGGGATGAGGGGAAGTGAGAAGGTAGGCTAGTCAGAGAACGGAGCCAGCGAAGCCCAGAGACGCACAGAAGTCCGTAACAGTTACAGATATTGGCACCTGGCGCACAACCAAAGTGTTTCCCCCAACCAGGGAGAGGGTGACACTAGTGACAAGGGGAAACCACGGAAAACCCAGGTCAGAGTGGTCGGTCGAACCCAGGAACTCCCGAGCTTCCGAAGGGAGTTTCACACGTTGCCAGGCCACCACCTAGCTTGTTATATTTATGAATTTATGTTGGTTCACTTTTAACAACTTCAGTTTTTCATTGAATTTAGTGTACTCCCTTGTACCATTTGTACCTACAAGGAAATGTACAATAAGACAATTTCTGCAGATATTTACCTCAATTAGAATGGAGTAGAGAGAGTAATAAGTGTTTGTAAGAATACTTTTATCAGAGCGAGTAGATAGTCATGTGAGTGCAACGCATCAAATTTGTTTCTACCCCAGTTTCTATTAAGAACAATTTACGAACTTTGTTCCAATATTCATCCTGAGACAACAGCATCTGTAATTAAATCCAGTCAAAGAACCAAGTTGCTGATGCTCCTCAGAGCCCCATGATGAATGACTATCAGAATGTAGAGCAAATTATAACTTGTGTTTTCTACACAAGATCGTGTAGTTGCCGTTGAAAAACTGGTGGTCTTTCTCACTCTGTGGGGAATATAACTTACTTGTACCAGTAGATTAGTTTTACCCTGCATGAATTCGCTAATGAAGAAGAGAGAACGCAGTTAATTATTGTTGTTTCCGACACAGAGAAAGATGAGAAGGAGAGGGAGCAGAGGAGCAGAAAAGAGAGAGAAAAGGAAATAAAAATAAAAGGAACTAAAATTCATTGATTAAGCTTCCAAGAGGCAGGCAAGAAGGCAACGGTCGTAAACGTTTTTCTTGAGTGCTGTGTGCATATGGCGCTAAACGTTATTTTAAACAATCTACAAATGTCCTTGCATAATAAGAACTTCTGAGAATCGTTTTCATAAAAGCAGCGCAGTTTTAATGTACTCTTTAATGCCTCTGGAATGCTGAGTAGATATTACATGCCCCTATACCTTCTAAACCTAACATATATAAAATGTTTCTCCTTTCATAAAATAACAATTATTTCTGATGTAACTTCTGATTACTTTTGCTGCTACGTGTATAGTAGGTAGAGAAAGCATTGCAGTTCACCCAAAAATTGGATATAGGCACTCCACTGGAAATAAATGTTTTGAGATCCCTGAATCAAACAAATTATAAAAAGGTTTGGGTGTTTGTGTGTGTACGATGTAATGCAACGCCGCCCGACCCAAACCTTACAGCCCCGGCGCTCTCCATCAAGGGTAGGAGGCTCCTGATCGAGCTGATCCGAAACGACGCTAAAGAGAAGAAACGTTTACACAGCGCATAGCCACCGACTAGCCGCAACCCACAGAATATCATCACGTAGTTGTACAACCCTGAAACGATGGGAACGGGAAACGGACAGAAAAGTGGTGGTACAAGGATAAGCCCCAAGGATTTGCCTAAGTAACAACGGGAACCACGAAAAAGCACAAGTTAGAGTGCACGTTCGGAGGGAATCGAATATGGGTACTCCCGAATGCGAGTCACGCGCACTGCGGCCTGCGCCTCAATTGTTCAATAGGGGATAAGAATTGGTCATTAAGATATCACATGCTCAGTCCCTATATAGACAGAGGAAGTTATCCCAAGGATTATTATAGAAACGAAGAAATCTACGAAAAGATCGTAATAGAAGAAAATATGTGTACTAAAAGTGAGTGGAGTAACGTCTTTCTTCGGGTCATAGTAATCTTCATTCCGCTGGACAAAACGGAAAACAACCCTAACAGTACACCACCATTTAATCATTGATGGTGTATTCAAGGATTGGAGACTCCTATTTCGCCAGATTTAAACAACTCATACTGACTTTGGGAATAACTGCCAAGAAATAAGTGTCATTTCAGTTCTGTTCCCTTTTCTTCAAGTTAAGGGAAATGATGCGTCAAAATTGTCCAAGATGTCTTGCCTTGTTTTCTTCTTTAGTAGCCTTTCTTACACGCAACAATGTCTGTGGAGGGAGATGCAAGAGATAGGGCTTGTGAACGCTTCAAAGTACCTAGATGGAGAGATAATACTCATCATTAGCTGGCCTTTCTGTTGTAAAGTGGCTAATGATCCTCGAAGATGCTCCACTAAATAAACTATAGGTTTCTTTATTGATCAATGGATAAGTAATAAGGACATAAGCTCCCAAGAAAGCCCGGAGTGTTATAACAAGAGACATCCTAAAAACAATGCTGTTTGAAATTGCTACTGCGACAATTCTCTAGGAAAACAAACAGAACCAAATTTTGGAAATCAGACCTAATCGCTTCTAAAATCAGAGACTGCAACCGCAATCGCCAGTTTATAAGACAAGGGCTGAATATGAAAGGATTAAAACGTACTAGAAATACTTCTTTGATGCAAGTAGCTGTTTGTAGCAAAACAAGATTTAATTAGTGAGCATAGCAATGAACAAACAGCGCCGATTTACAATGCTCCCGAATTTAGCTTGTAGCTCAGCATGTTTCCCTGCCATCATTGCTGCCTCATCGCATGTTTGGGCAATCAGTCGTTCTAAACATGAAAGGTCATGTGCTTAAAGCATGCTTCAAAAGGGATTCAGCTTTTTTCACAGATGTTTATTACTCCATTTCATTGTTTACACTCCATTTTTCAAAGTATTCCTCTGAACGCACTTGAATGGTGCAGGCCACATGCTTTGTGATGTCCTTGAGAATCTCCCCACTTTTCTTCAGCATTGCTTCAGAGTTCTTAAATCCAATATGTGGCGGTATTTCTATAGACAACATAAACAATTTTGTCATGTCCTCTTTCAAAACATACATAAGTGCTTCCGTCTGAAGTCACAGAAGTAAATTATTATATTATTAAACCATAATCAATCTGGAGGTAAAATTGATTATGGTTATATCTTGTTCATCTAGATATATGTTTAAGCTAATATCCATTATTGATAATATTTGTTCATCTATACGCTTAAATTGTAAGTTCGTTAAGGTTGTTTGCTAGCTTTTTGGGTAGATGTAAGGCAGGAGAAGACAGGTATGGCTGCTGTGACGTCAGCTCACTCAGCTCACATGCTCCCAATGACGGCCAGTGGAGCGTGTGCTAGTTTATGTGAACAGTCATGTTATAACGCAAATAGAACAGAAATTATAACTATTTTGCCTGAGCTAGAGGAAAGCTATACAGAACATTTAGGTGGACATTTTCCGACATTTACCGTTTCGATTTTCTTTAACTATTTTGTCAATGTTAGGGCATAATGTACGGCATATTTGTAACCGAAGACTGCATGTAAGATTGTGATCTGACAATATGCTTCGGGATTTTGACTTAGAAAGCTTCATAACAGAAAAGAATTGTTCGCATACATACGTAGAACCAAACATACATAACAACAAGGGCATACAACCTCAGAAATCTGGTTGAGGAACATTCTTATAAATATCAGCCAAGTCTTCCTTGTGTTTATATTTGTCCTTCAGCAAATCGTCGCACTGTAAATTTCTCAATCCAATTTGCTACCTGCTAGAAACATTGTTGACATCCAATGAATATAGGGTCGCAAAGATCTGAAACGTAGTTGACCATGTTTCTACATATTGAAGCCTGATCTCAAACTGGTGTGAAACACGGAGAGCTGAATACAAACACAAAAGCACTACACACAACACTACACAACGTCAACAAAAACAGAAAATAAAAACAAAATTCGCACTAACGCCGTTAAAATCCCTCACACAACAAATAAAAACCCTCAGACTAGCTGAAGAGGGTTCTCCCTGAACAGCCCGGGCGTGTTGTAAACATTCCCAAATAACATTTTTCATATTCATTCAGTTTCGTCCAAGTAGCGCTGCTGATTTAGGCAGCATAGCAATACACCGCTCTCGCCTGACGTCACACGAACTTACATGCTAGCTCTTCGTTTAAATACGTCACACGGCCCGAAGTTGTCTTCCCCTGATGTAAGGGACCTAGATGGGCAGAAAAGTTCTGCCCACGGAAGGGTGTAAAGGAATGCTATAGGTTAACTGGGGTCCACCCATAGTACATAACACAGCCCCTTGATGTAAGACACATATGTACACGTAAGCAAACTGCGGTGTTATTATGCAACTTTTGAAAGCTCCAACGTTAAAAGAGGCGAGAGCCAATCAGGCTCATATGTTTAAATTTGTAGGTATGGTAGGAATAAAAGACTCCAATGCCTAAAAATTAGTGCTTTCCAGTTTTGCCCAGCGCAAGCGTTGGGGTATAATGCCCGCGTAACGGATAGGGCAATTTGATTTGAAGCTTTCCTGGCGACGAACATATTCAAGATGTTCTCGGACTTCTAGCCAGGTGTAGTGATGGATAGCCATCGACGTTTCGGGAGTGTACATCTCTCCCATCATCAGGATGGGAGACAGGGTTGCCAACTCGCACGATAATTATGGGGGCATACGATAATTTTAATGTTTGTACACATGGTTGCCAGCCCGTACGATAATAATTATGGGGGTGTACGATAATTTGAATGTATGATAATTCGGTACCGGAGAAATATCATTTTCACTGGTTTGTCACACCAGCGAAATGAAACTAATACAAATAGCGACACCAGTTTTGCCCCCATGGTCTGTCTCCACCCCCTCTAAGGCAAATATTTTTTATCCTACTAGTCCTTGCACCCTTTATCCTCTTGTTGCCAGTGTGCCCAGATCTGGTAACCTCAATGAAGAAGGCACTGTTCAAAAAAATGATGATCAATGGAGAACTGAATAAATGATACTTCGTGTGAAATAAAGAGCATGCCTGAAGCTGACAGTTTCTGTAGTGTTGTTAAACATATGTCACCTTGGTGGAAATGCTGATTTCAAAGAACTAGCAGCCTTTGCATTATCAGTGATTTCGTTGCTCCACAGAAACGCTTCTTGTGAAAGAGTTTTTTCTAAACTGGGTTTAATAAAAACTAAAGTTAGAAGCAGATTGGCACTAAATACGGTAAATGAACTTAGTCTGTCTCCTCAGCTTATGAAAGAATGTGGTATATCCGAAAATCTGCAAGTCACCAAAAAGATGTTAAGGTTTATCAGAACAATAAATTTATATAATGCTGAAACGGTTGAGGAAGATGAACTTTCAGACGAGTAGTGCCAGAAACATAAGTGTTAAAGTTGCAATACTGGTTGAGGCCATCAATCTTGTAAGTGAATATCATAAACATCATTACTATTACATTTTCATAAGTGTTATGCTGATATTTTTATTGTTGTAGTATTTGGTTTATGGTGTACGATAATTTTGAATCCAAATCTATAATTTTGAGTGGCTGGTACGATAATTTTACTTTTAAATGTTGGCAACCCTGATGGGAGAGAACATCTTGAATATGAATAGGATAGGGCAATATTTCGCGTAATAAATGTAGGGAAGCGCGCATACTTTTGACAGATCAATCAAAACAACAGTCTTAACAAACAGCGAATATTTGATAAGTATTTTATGGTAAAACCACTGAAATAAGAGTTGTAAGAGAACAGAAGTTGGTTTTGTGTGTAATATATACCAATGAAACGAAGTAATGGGTTATCCGAACATTTATTTGTACATATTTATATCTACAACACTAAACTCCTTACCCGTCCACGTCTGACTAGAGATACGTGTTCAACTGCTCAGCCAAAGCAAATTAAGCCCTTAAATTGAACCCAATATAGTCATTATACAGATATCCCGCATTTAAAAAAAAAAAAAAAAAAAAAAAAAAAAAAAAAAGACAACGCTTAGTATTTTATACCGGACGCCTAACTGATCGATTAAATGCACGGTTTGGACGCTTTAGCGCATCGAAGTATAAGATGGGTGTACGTTCACATTTCATCAATAAACCCAACATCGTGCTGTCTACATTAGAAACGGGCTTCGAACAGTGTACTTCCTACATCACTGCAGAGCCTACATCGACGGTGGTGAGCCTCATGCACATGACCAAATATGTGCGATTGTCTTTGTAGATTTTCAATCGCTCTGAGGACTCGCGCCATAAGGTCCTCCGCTGACGTCGCTGAAGTGCCATACACCATACTCTTCATACAACTCCACAGAAAATAGCCGCGAGGTGTCAGTTCTGACGACCGTGCTGACCATGTAACTGGTCCACCTCTACCAATCCATGAATTTGCATATGGGACGTTGAGGTGATTCCTCACGTTTACATCAAAGTGTGCTCAAGCTGGTCATTTCAACAGCTGTGTACTGGTACATGTCGCGCTGTTGTTAAGAAACGTTACTGTACTGGAAACTGCACAGGTAACGCAGTAGGATGGGTACCTATGGAGCAAATTAGCGCATGCGTAGAAATGTTATCATGCTCAGTTCGTTCATTGCAGTACACAGATGGCTAAATGGTAGCATACCTTCCGTATTGAGGTGCCAAAACGAATGTTAACAAATTATCACAACTATTCGTTCTCAAACTTCGGCGCCCTTCAGCGTCCAAACCGTACACTTCGGGACAGGGGTTCCTAGTCTGAAAATGATTCAGTTTGTCGTCCCGCAAACATGCTCAGTGTTATCGGTGTTTTTGGGACACCCAGTATACCTGTTAGGTATAACCTGTTAGGTTATTAACAAGAAATTAAGTACTATTCGTAAATTGAGCCACAATTCGCCACAAATGCTTTGCCTTTAATGATGGGATAAAAATAAACCGCAGGGTGCAGGATCGGGGTTATAAGGTGAATTTAACTAATAACAAAATGACCTGATTTACGACGTCATGCCGCGCATTGTCATGATGAAGTACCCATCGAGTTCGATGAAGTTTTCTTGCAGTATGCTTCCTCAGTTTCGAGAATACTGACGTGCTACTGTAACGGTAGTGTGCGGGGAAACTGCATGCTGATAAATCATGCCGACTTCCACACTGCAGCTTTTCTTAAATTCTTGTGTGGGTTAAACGTAAACAAAAGTTCAGTGCACTCTACTGCTTGTTTTTGTGGAGGTGTCATGAGAGGTGAGTCCACCGTGGTGGAGTCTCTACCAGAACCATACCAGGAATGATTCTTTCCTGGTACAATGGGGTATGCAAAAAGTGACGGTGGTCAGACGGTGGTTTTGTTGGAGGGACTTCTTTTATTGGTTTGGGAGTAATTGAGAGGGGACTTATCCTCCCCCAGGCTTCTCCTAATTATGGGATTGATATTTTTTTATATAAATATAAGCTTTTTATTTTAATTTGGGCCAAGTAGAAGTATGGGGCGCTTGTATGTTTCCCGGAGTCAATGTTATACTCCCCGAGGTCGCAGAAAAGGCATTGAAGCTGTGTGGAAGGGAACTATAGAATTTTTTAGAAAGAGATAGGATATGATCAGTAAGGGTTGTGGTGGAAAGGTCACGTTGGATGTCTCTGTTTGGTATGTTCCAGTCAACGTGAACAGCGGTACGAAGAAAGCGGTTTTTAAGTATCTGAAGCCGTTTAAGATGTGATTGGGCAGTAATGCCTAGACTTGAGATGCATAGGTCAGGGTAGGGCGAACTATCTGCTTGTAGAGGAGCACTTTGTTGCGGATGAACATTGCTGATTTCCTGCTGTAAAGTGCATATATCACTCCCATCCTCCGGTTAACCTTGTTGGTTATATTCTCGATATGGGGTTTCCAAGTTAATATATGGTCCAATGTGACCCCAAGATATTTTGCTTGGTTGAACCAGTTCATTCTACTACCAGCTATTCGTAACTCAGAAGGATTCTCTTGTACCAGCCTTCTAGTGAACGTGGCTGTCTGTGATTTCGCTGGGTTAATCTTCATACGCCAAGCTGCAAACCATGCAGTTAGGGTGTCAGCGTACCTCTGGAGCCTGTTTGCTGCTACTCGAGAGGCAGTGACAATAGTGGTGTCTTCTGCAAGCTGGTAGACTGAACACCCCAGGTAGGATGGCAATGAGTTAAAGTAAATCAGGAAGAGAAGCGAGTCAAGTACACTTCCTTCAGCGACTCCTGTACGAATAGGTCAGGAGACCGAGGAAACTTCACCTATGCAGATGGCGAATGTTATGTTTTGCGTGTTGGAGTGAATAAGATGGGTAATAATGTGAGAAGAGATGTTGAATTGGATTAGACGGTACAGGAGCCCCTCGTGCCAAATGGAGTTAAAGGCTAGTGTGATGGCGAGAAAAAGTGCGAAAACCAAGTACTGTTGAGTCCTGTTATGATGTCATCCACCAGTCCGAGTAGTTAATGGACGGTGGAGTCCCATCAACGAAAGCCAAACTGCTCCGGTCGAAGTACTTGTGGAGTATCCAGGGTATGTCGGAGTCTCACTTGCACAATCTTCTCAAAAATCTTGCTCAGCGTTGGAAGCAGGCTAACTGGCCTGGATCCTTCAGGAAATGAGAAGTCCTTCCCTGGCATTGACAAGGTGATGAGTTTACCATGTTTCCATGCTTTTGGGACGTAGGCACAATGGGTGCACAATAAGCTCCAAGCAGTTTGCGGAAGGGCTTGAGGTGCTGCGTAGGGTACGTTATCAAACGCTGTTGCCTTGTAGGGGCCACAGTGGAAATGAAACTTTGGACTTCTCCTTAGATATTAGGGTTACAGCCTCCGGCAGGAAAGACCTGCATAAAAATTGTCTGACTTGGACTGCGACCTGACGTATAAGGTCCTTCTCGCAGGTGTCCGCTGGATGAAAGGTCTATTCAAGGTATTCAGCCATCATTTTCACCTTATCTCTGGCTGATTGAGCGAAGCGGCCTGGAGAAAGGGTTTGTCTTGTACGAGTAGATGAAACACTGTCTTGGACATGAGCCAAAGGGATTGATCCTCTGTGTCAAGTGAATATAGTCGTCACTCTCATTCATCGTTGGAATAGTCTACAAGTTCCAATTTTAGGACACGTTGCAATCTGTTGAATTCTTCTCCGCTATGATGTCACGAAGGTGGCGAGGCAGCTTTTTAACTGTGTGAGTTGGGCCTCGGCTTGGTACAATTTCCTGTGCTGTGGCTGCAGCTATGGAAGTGTTGAGCTTTAATCCTGTTCTGTAGAGCAGGGATCGAGGGTTTCTGGTATGTCTGCCAATATTTGGATAAACTCTCGCCAGTTGACTCGCCTAGAAGAGGGAAAGAGGCGATGTGATTTATGGTTCGACCGGGATTGGAAAAAGCAATAGCAGGGGATAGTAGTCTGATGTTAGCTCAGGTAATGAGAAAACTAGAGGATCGTATTCTTGTTCTTGATGAGGGAGATGTCCAGCGAGTCTGTGGGACGACGACCTCCGTAGTTGATAGTAGAAGAGGATGGCGATTACCGCTAGATTTTTGGTGAGCTCGTAGCGTTTTAGCATTCTTCCACGATGATTGAAGGTTGTGGAGTTCCATGCTAGGCTCTTTGCATGGCGTATTGGTGGAATATATCACATCCAACTCTCTGTTAATGATGGGACGACTAGGGGAATATACATGGAGAACAGTCTAATAGGCCTTTTATTCGTCTCCACCTGAATTCCAGTAGTTTTCAATTTGGTATTTGGAGTAAGGAACAGCTGGTGGTGTTGTATGCTACGGCTCACAGAAGTGGCAGTTCCTCCATAACCGTCAGCTCTATCAGTCCTATAACAAAGCACGCCTGGTATGGTGGGCTTTGTTCGAAGGTTTCAGCACCTTCATACCCTTTGTAGCCACAACATTTGCTGTCCCTCGCAGTTTGAACCGGGTACCATTGGCATTACAGCAGTAAACTTTCAGAGACAGTTGCTCCATCATCCCTAGAAGCCATGATGTATAATGAGTTTTAGTACGGTGTGCACGAGAATGGTGTATGGGTGCATTTAAGGGGGTAGAGTTCGTAAAGCTTCAGCTAGGAAGGCTGCGAACTCAGGCTGGAGAGAGATAGTGATTTGCCTCATTGTGTTAAGGAAGGCCTCATCGGAAACGGCGGGGACGGAAGAGGGGCTGTTGGGTTGAGGTTGTTGAGATGGAGGTGATAGTAAACCTGTAGGTGACTACTGCTAGCGAAGTGCCCGTTGTTGCCTTGCAACATCCTGTTGAGCAGATTGTTGAGCAGATTGCTGCTGTCTAGTTAGTGCAGCCGAATTTGTAGGTAGCCTGTTTGTAGATGCTTCCATTTGCCTCTGCGGAGGTGCTGGCTTTGCAGTGGATGGTACAGCCTGTGGCTCATGCTGTGCTGCATTGGCAGAAGAAGTTGCTGCGTAGCTCAGGTATTTTATAGGATTTTTTGGAGCCAGTCCAGGTATCTTGCTCTCGTAAAAGCTTCACTCGAGAACTCCGCATTATGTGGAACTTGAGGTCGAGTGTTGTAGCGGAACATTTGGCCTTGTTTATTTGCCATAAGTTCCACTCGAGCCTCCTGCCACACCGGGCACTTGGCATAAAGGCAAGAGTGCGAATCCCCACAGTTGTATCAACGCGAAATCGCTCCTGTGAAGGTGAGCCTCTGGCAGCTTGCTCACTTGTGTTCAACGTCCCCACAGAATGCACAAACTGTTTGCAGCAGACAACCAGCAGCATTGAGGGTGAATCGGTTGGCAGTTAGTGTACCGCTTCTGTCACATTACCTCCATTTTGTGGTAGGCCAAATGCAACCACCTCTAACAATAAACCTACCAATAAGAGAATGCTGCCGCTTATGGACATTATACATAAAACAGCGCTCTTTTCAAATGCTCATGGAGAGAACGGAAACTCTGAAGGCAGCTACATGAAAAAAAGTCAGTCTCAGGTCTTTGTTGATCAGCTATATATTCTGTCTTTTCTTTATTACGGTAGGATTTCCTCACCTCAGCCGATGGCTTATTGTGCGTCAGACCTCAGGAGGAAGGATGATATGAGAGTAACCTACAGGTGGCCAGAATAAGTACAAAAAAAAAATAAATAAATAAAATAAAATAATATCTCCCAGCTATGTCCAGATACCTAATTTCTTATATCTGGACGTAGTATACGGATATTATCATTTATTTAAACTTATTTATTACAATTTTTTCACAATAGAATGTGCAGAAGTTACTAACTTAAATTAAATAACAATATAAATTAAATATAAATTAAATATTGTAAAGTTGTCCCTAGTCTCTAGTAGGCTGTCCAAGTCTCATCAGGCTGTCGTTTGGCCTCGTTCTTCTCCTTTCTGCTTACAGTTGGTTTGACAATCTTAACGATCGACGGGATGGTGCTACAACAGTCGCTGGAGGTGTATAAAAATTTCTTAGATTTCTTTCTTGTTCAGTTTGTCTTAAAGATCTTTCTGCTATACTGATTTGAGTTGCTAACTCATTTAAAGTATTTAGATTTTCCTTATTCCTGACCATTTCCGATAAAGTGAGGTACATGAGCTTTTCCCTGTTAGATTGTCCTATTTCACTGTATTTCTGACAGTTAAACATTACATGCTCAGGAGTATCTTCTGTATTGCATCTGGTGCACATTTCAGAGTTTATGATGCTAAAACGTTTTAAGTAACTGCCATATGGCCCATGGCCTGTGATGTAGTGTAATGCAGCTTGTAAGGGATTTAGGTGCTTTAGTCGTAACCTTTCTCGTATATTAGGGTAAAACATATAGGTGCATCTCCCAGTTTGCAGGTTATCCCATTCTGACTGCCATAAGGATATTAACTCAGTCCTTATTTGTCTTTTCATATAGCATCGTTTTCCTATAATATCTTCTATCTTTTGTTGATTGCTTTTCTTTAGCCAATAGTAAGTACCATATAGGCGAACCTGTAGATCTATTGGCCAGGTACCAGTGGCCACAAGAAAAGCCATAGTAGAGGTCGTTCTTGCTGCTCCAGTAAAACGGAGAAGAATTTTCCTCTGGCATTTTCTGAGATCTGCGACGAGGTTTAATTTTTGCATACACTGTGCCCACGCTCCTGCACCATATGTAATGATGGCAGTAAAGATACAATTATGATATGTTCTAATGGTAGTGAGAGGTAGTTTATATTGACGTTGGGCAATACTGGCAATCTTCATCATAATTTTACTGGCTTTGTTGCAGACCTGAGTGACATGTGTCTTGAAGTTGCCTTTCTCATCAAGCGTTATTCCAAGGTATTTAATATACTTGTGGCGTTGAATACGTTCTTCATGTATTCGTATAACTGGGTTTCTTAATAATTTACCTTTAAATAGCAAATACGCAGATTTGTTAGCTGCAATTTGTAGTTTAACAGAGTTGCACCATTTATATATCTTCTGGGTCACATCAGAAGATTTTGTTTCCAGTTCCAGGCGGGTGTTTCCTTCTATTAATAAAAGCAGATCATCCGCATATGCTATAGTGGTATATATTTGCGTGTCAACTACTAACTCATTAAGAAGAGGCTCCAAACCTATATCCCAGAATATTGGACCCAATATAGAACCTTGCGGGCATCCTTTCGTAATATCACGTGTAACTGTACTATTTGACCCTGTGATGTTGACTCGGCGGTCTACACCCAGAATAAGTACAGGTAAAACTACTATGCTGGATCCCTAACAGGTTCAGGAAGTTTATCAGCCCAAAGGAGTTCCAGGTCGCCACAGAAAGTGCGCAGTCAGCCTGTTCCGGCCAATCAATCAGTCTCCGACCACGTCCCTCTCCTCCGCCGAACACCGCATTTCCAGAGTGCAAGCACCACCACAGCGCATCCTACTGGCCACTCCATTGACTCTTACAACCTGGAATGACCGGGGAGAGATAAGCGATTTGGAGGAGGTAAGCTAAATATCCTTCCTAGTATTGGCCTGAGTGACCCAGAAACAAAAATCCTAGGTCAGGAAGTTCGGTCGCGGGAGTCGAACCCGCGACCTCCCGAATTCGGGCCACCGGTGTTACCGCCTAAGACATCCCTCTCAATCGCTATATCCTGTAATGGCTTGGCAAGTTGCTGCTTGAACGGCTTATGACAGTTTTATACGTGAAAATACAACCACAATTTATGGAAATCTGCTGTTTCAGAAAGACAGAGAGGTTAAAAGAGGAGAAATGCAGGTCAAGCATTGTTGTTATTGACTAATACCATGCATTTCGCAACAGGGCCATTAACATTCATGCCTTCCAATACTTCTGCACTTCTGTAAGTTCTCCATATATATATATGTTCAACGTGTATTTCTGCTTTGTTGCTGGGGATTGAACTGCAATAGCTATCCGAATGGTGGGGACATTAACCGTTTCAGTTCGAAGAACTTTTAGCACATAGGTACTGATTATACAGGGTGGGTCAAAGAAACGGGAAATTTTAATTTTGTTGTTGTTAGTACATGGTTTATATCAGAAGGCTTAGATTCATGTCATTGTTGAGCGTGATAGTTGCAATTTAGTAAACATGGAACAGTGGACTGGTGAGCAAAGGGGATTTGCTCTAAAATCTTATTATCTAAATGGTCAAAGCACCGAAGCTTCTCGTAGGGAGTTTCGTCGTCATTTTCAACTCCGTCGTCATGATGCTGTGCCCTCTGCTCATGCGATAAATGACTGGTTCGTAAATCAGAAGAAACAGGCTCAACACTGAAGAAGAGACCTCCAGGTAAACCAAAATCTATTCGTACACTTGAAAATATTGAGAAAGTTAGAGTTGCTATAGTGAACAGCCTGACACGTTCAGTCCAGAGACATTCTCTGGCACTTAACATGGATCGCTCTAGTGTACGAAGGATACTGAAAAGCTATCTAAAATTTCACCCCTACGGTGCAACAGCACATATTGCACGAATCTCTATGACGGAACTGCAAAATTTGTTTGGGAATCATGTCTTATCGAGGAGTTGAAGCATTGCGCGGCCTGCACGATCTCCTGATTTGTCTGCATGTGATTACTTTTTATGGGTTTGTCTCAAAAGTAAAGTATACGCAAAAAAGCCACGAAACATTGAGGACCTGAAGACAGAAATTCGTGAAGAAATTTCGAGAATCCCAGTAGTTATGTTGCAAAGAGTGATGAGAAACTTTAAAGATCGATTACAAGAATGCTTGCGTGTTGGTGGTGGACACTTAAAGGATGTCATTTTCAAGAAATAGTGATTATAGCAAATGGCGTACTATTTTCTAGATCTTCATATAATAAAAATTCATTTAATACATTGTAATGTAAACCCCGCGCGACAGCCCACGAAGGGCCAAGGCCTACCGCCCAGCCGCTGCGTCCCCCACCTCTGCCCACTACAGGCGTCATTGGTGAGGTGCAGTACTGGAGGGTGGGACGTGGTCAGCGCCCCGAGCCCTCCCGGCCAGTTATGCGGTCTTCTCGACCTGGGGCCGCTACTTCTCCATCAAGTAGCTCCTCAATTGGTCCCCCCGGGACCTAACGAGGCTGAGTGCACCCCGTGCCAGACCTCCCAGAGGGGATAAAATCCCCATGCTGGTACCGGGGATCGAACCCGGGTCCTCCGCGCCACAGGCAAGCGCGCTGCCAGCTGCGCTACGGAGGCGGCCATTTAATACATTATCTAAGGTTTATTTCACAATTTCAAAATTTCCCGTTTCTTTGACCCACCCTATATATGTAGATCATGATGCTACGCAGTATATCATGACGGCGCAACTATGTGAAGTAAGTTTTAACACGAACTTTCGTAGAACGTTTAATAATATCGTGTTTGACGCATGTGTTGTTTTCAGAGAGAATGAGAGAGAAGTACAGGTAGAAGAGAGGATTCTATGTTGAGCCTATGTAGGCTATCGTGTCATACCCGTGACGGAACCAAGGCGAGCAGCGACCCAACGTGAGGGTCTCAACGTGTGCTGGAGATTCTTCATCTCGACACCAGGGTTCGCCCAGTAACCACTAGCCGTATGGGTTTTATGGCAGCTATAAGGCTATCCGGTCGAGAACAGTAAGTACAGTACACAAATCCCCCATTCGCAGTGATAACTCGTCCATCGCCAACATTTCCGACTCTTTTTTGTAGTGTTTAACGCCCGCTTTTACTACTACGGCACTGCAGGTGGTGACACTGACGATACATGGAATGAAGATGGAGCACCGGTGCAATGAGATAGCGGTGGAAACCAGAAAACCCGGAGGAAACCCGCCCCAGCGCCGCCTCGTCCACCACCAATCCCACATGCTGTTGCCTGGGATCGAACCCGGGCCACTTTGGTGAGAAGCAAGTGTTCTAACCACTCGACTACAGCGCGGCCATCCGACTCTGAAAGATTTGATCGAAAGGAACATGAAAGAAATGAAGGAACGAGAAATTCATGGGATGTAATTGTCACTGCCAGCATTCGCCTGGTAACCCTGGAAAACCTTCGAAAATATCCATGAGTCACGGAGGTCGGCCGAGAAAGTCCAACCCGCGATCTCCCGAAAGCGAGCCTCACACGTCACCGAGGAGCCATCTAGCTCGGTGAGAGAGGTAGAGGCCACGAATCTGCAATAAAAGGTTTGCAGGACGAAGGCATTGAGATGATTACAGGATTCTTTTGTATACTTGTAACAATAAGGGAAAATGAGAAAAGGATTTGGCGAAGTAAGCAGAGTGCTATTCTGGTGTGAATCTTTCACTCCCTAAAGAGCTTCGTGCCGTTGTTTCATTTGTATAGCTCCCTTTCACTTCTATGGTTATAACGGAGGGGGGGGGGGGTGGGGGGGCTTTGGCTTGAGACAAAGCTTTGACTGTATGTTACTTTAAAGTTGGTTTTGAATCATGAACATACATGCATACTTCCACACACTATGAAGGATAAGGAATTATTTTAATTAAATAAAAATTCCACCGCTGCATCCGGGAATTGAAGCCGGAACCTTGAGGTTCCCTAAAATGTTTGTTTCTCACACACTACAGAAGGGGGCCAGCAACCGGTGCAGAGTGCGGAACGCAGAGCCTTCGGCCCTTTCTGCTTCTTCTGTGACTCCTGAGAGGGATGGGTGAGGGTAGAGACATGATGGGCGACCAGATCAGGACGACGACGGGCGCAAACATTGACGGGGGTCTTTAACTTTTCCAATTCCTATCTATTCGACGCTGCCGCAGCCGCAAGCTCCTAACCTCCAGCGGTTTCCCATGGTGTAGCCTACATTAAGACCGTTGCTTACTGGGCAGTCCCAAACGGCGCCAAGGAAGAAATCTTTACAGAGCGTAGGTACATTCACAACCCATCGAATATCGTCGCTTGGCCCTGCAATCCTGAAACACATAACAATGCGGGGAAATGAGGGACAGGCAAATAGTCATAGAATAGGAACTATCTATCACATCGGCATTCACTTACCGATCCAGGGAAATCACGAAAAACCCAGGTATTATTATTATTATTATTATTATTATTATTATTATTATTATTATTATTATTATTATTATTATTATTATTATTATTATTATTATTATTATTATTATTATTATTATTATTATTATTATTATTATTATTATTATTATTATTATTATTATTATTATTATTATTATTATTATTATTATTATTATTATTATTATTATTATTATTATTATTATTATTATTATTATTATTATTATTATTATTATTATTATTATTATTATTATTATTATTATTACTATTACTATTATTATTATTATTATTATTATTATTATTATTATTATTATTATTATTATTATTATTATTATTATTATTATTATTATTATTATTATTATTATTATTATTATTATTATTATTATTATTATTATTATTATTATTATTATTATTATTATTATTATTATTATTATTATTATTATTATTATTATTATTATTATTATTATTATTATTATTATTATTATTATTATTATTATTATTATTATTATTATTATTATTATTATTATTATATATTATTATTATTATTATTATTATTATTATTATTATTATTATTATTATTATTATTATTATTATTATTATTATTATTTTTAGTAGTAGTATTATTAGTATTATTATTAGTATTATTATTAGTATTATTATTAGTATTATTATTAGTATTATTACTATTATTATTACTATTATTATTAGTATTATTATTAGTATTATTAGTATTAGTATTATTTATTACTATTATTTATTATTATTATTTATTATTATTTATTATTATTTATTATTAATTATTATTATTAATTATTATTATTATTATTATTATTATTATTATTATTATTATTATTATTATTATTATTATTATTATTATTATTATTATTATTATTATTATTATTATTATTATTATTATTATTATTATTATTATTATTATTATTATTATTATTATTATTATTATTATTATTATTATTATTATTATTATTATTATTATTATTATTATTATTATTATTATTATTATTATTATTATTATTATTATTATTATTATTATTATTATTATTATTATTATTATTATTATTATTATTATTATTATTATTATTATTATTATTATTATTATTATTATTATTATTATTATTATTATTATTATTATTATTATTATTATTATTATTATTATCTGTTTTGTGCTCTGTAGTATTCTCCAGGACCAACGTTACGCAACTCACGGCAAAAGCCGTAGGTCCTCTCATTTCACCCAATCATCATGCTGCCATCGCAAGTAACGGACAGAGACAGTGGATCCAATAATATGTACACAATTCCAGCCATTGCTTGATAGAATGCGGTTTCCCAGAAGGGATCATATGGGAAGAGTTGGAACAGATAAACGTTTGAGAATGATCGTAAGGTTCACCTATTATAACATATTGTGGTGCCGGCCGCCCTTCACAGCAAAGGACAGTCGGGGCCAAACTACCTCACACCACATACCAGGCGCGGCGCGTATCAAAGGCGATCAGGTCAAGCTGCCTCGCGCGACTGTTGTGAACACGTGACAATCATAGTGGCAGAACAAAAAGGGATTTTCGAGATTATTCGAGAAGTATCCGGCGGCCGACGTATTGTAGATGTTTAGAAAAGTCCATGTTACGTCATCCTCGTTATATAAGGAGGCAAGGTGAGGAGAGGAGTTAGTTGTTAGTTTGAGAGTGTGTGTCGGCTGCGTGTATACGGAAGAAGATAGCAAAACAGTTAATGAGTACTGAGTGATTGTATCGTCAGGGTTAATGTTTGAAAAACAGAGAATGTGAAAAGAGACAGTGAAAGGAATAAGTCAAGGTTACGAGAAGAAAACAGTTGTAAGTTGTAATATCACGAAAGACTGTAGACTGCGTTAACGTCGGTAAAAAGGAACTGTGTATTTTGCATTCGGTTAGAAGCAAATAATGTGAGAAGAATAATTGGATTGGGCTTTTATCGTTTTGTTACAATATCCATGAAAGCATGTTTATTTAACTGTCGATACCTACTGGTCAAACCCACAATGGGCGGAGGAGAAACACACACAGCGGCCACAGAAACTGAATGCTTGGGTTGGCACTGTTGGTGACCCATGTTTTTTTCTGCTTGTTTGTATGTTTTCCTTTAGAGAAACGCTAAATGCTAATAGATGCTTGCAGTTGCTTCGAAGTCAAAAAATATTGAATATCGCAAACTACTTTTCAACTCAAGCAACCATTGGCTACCAAAAGATGACCTTTCCCCAATAAGATGGAGCTGCAGCTCACTTTGGACAGATTATTCATTACTTAGATCAGGTTTTTAGCACATCAGCATCCTCTACATGGCACTCGCGGGAGACTCTCTTTTGAGCCCCAAGAGAAAGCCACGGCTTTCGCAGACCATCTAGAGTCCCAATTCGAACCCCGGGAAGATGTCCAGGACGAAGACTTTACTGAACTCGTGGAGGCGACGGTAGATTACCTCTATGAGGCACCTCCGCCGCCACGCGCAGAGATCCAAATCCCCTTAGTCACCCCAAAACAGGTGGCTTCTGAAATCAGAAGATTAAAACCTGGCAAATCCCCTGGTCATGATGGCGTCACGGCGCCCATGCTCCAGCACCTTCCCCGAAAGGCCGTAGTCCACCTGACGAGGATTTATAATGCATGTCTGCAGCTTCGTCACTTTCCTACTTGTTGGAAGGAGGCGAGGGTGGTCTGCATTTTGAAGCCCGGCAAGGACCCGGTTTTCCCTTCCAATTACCGTTCCATAAGCCTTTTACCTATCGTTTCAAAAATCTTTGAACGATTATTCCTATCCCGCCTCACTCCTCTCTTCGAGGAAAGGCAACTTATCCCGGATCATCAGTTCGGTTTCCGTCATGGACATTCCACTACACTACAGCTGCTGCGGCTGGTTGAGAAGGTTGCCCTGGGTTTCCAGGAAAACTTCAAAACAGTCGCGGTGCTTCTGGATGTAGAAAAAGCCTTTGCAACCACATGGCACCAGGGGTTACTGTACAAACTCAGAGAGGCTGAAATCCCTCCCCCCTACCTCACCCTGATTGGTAGCTTCCTTCGGGATCGCTCTTTTCGGGTGCGGGTGGAGGGGAAGTTGTCCTCGGTCAGACCCATAGCGGCTGGAGTTCCGGAGGGTAGCGTGCTATCGCCGTTGCTCTTTGCTGCCTACATGTCTGACCTACCCGTGGAACCGCATACTGTTACGTGCCAGTATGCTGACGATGTCCTCATACTGGCACAGAACAAAAATGTTCGGTACTGCTTCCCTCCACTTCAGCGACAGCTCGACGCTATCGGCAGGTGGAGTGAACAGTGGAGAATGGCCATTAGCCCGCAGAAGAGCCAAGCTCTACTACTGGGCAAAGTTCGAAACTGGCGGCCGGGTGTATCCCTGGCAATGCGGCGGAGAAGAATCCCTTGGGTTAACTCTGCCAAATACCTGGGGGTACTACTTGACCGTGGTCTAACCTTCACTCCACACGTCAGAACAAAGGTCGGTCAGGGACATGGCGCCCTGAGACAGCTATATCCCATACTCCAATCAACCATGCCCACATACCTGAAACTACGCTTGTACCGTGCGATCGTCCCGCCCCTGATCCTGTACGGGTGCGAGGTCTGGGGTACGGTGGCTCGTTCCACCATCCGCAGGCTGCAGACCGTGCAGAACAGGGCGCTTAGGATGATCTACGGTACCGATCGTAGGTTTCCATCACACATCCTTCACACTCATTCCGGCATCCCATACATTGTGGACGTAGTGCGGGACAGGACTCGCACAATGTATGACAAACTCATACCTCACCCAAACCAGCTGGTGAACAGCCTGGGGCAATATGACCATCGCCTCCCTAGGCGGAGACAGAGCTACCGTCTACCCAAGGACGCCCTTGGCTGGTAGGTACCGCTTTGCCTTCATCATCCTTCACACCTATCACCTATTCCCCTCGATTTCCTGTCACTGGCACTGCATTGCTCGCCGGCCAAGGCTGACGAAGTAATCAGTAGGGAAAAGGTCGCTTGGATGGCTAGACATCCAAGATCCGACAGATCCCGCCGCCAGTGACAACACAGGAACCCACCCTGCACCATCAGACATACAAAGACAAAAAAGCCTGTTACATATACCAACCTATACCACCACACGGGTAAATCCGTATTTAAACGGATAGGTACCGTGGCCACCTTACCATCCGCCTGGGTTAACCCAGACGACTAGTACTCACTCCTGGACTCCTGGAACAATGGATTACTAGGAGAGGTTGCTTAGATAGGCCAGTAAGATCCCCAAATTTTTCACCTTTGGAATCCTTTTTATGGGGTCATTTGAAATCAGTGATATATCCAGACAGGCACAAACTTAGAAGATCTTTGGCATGGAATCATGGAACTGATGAGACCGCATGTGGTATTCGTGGTGGACGAAGCGGCGTCAGGGCGGGTTTTCTCCGGGTACTCCGGTTTCCCCTGCCATCTCATTCCACCGGTGCTCCATCTTCATGTATCATCAGTGTCACCGCCTGCGGTGCCGTAGTAGTAAAAGCGGGCGTTAAACACTACAACAACAACAACAGAACTGATGAGACATTTCTGAATCTTAGCTAAGTTATTCCTTAAATGGTTTCTACTGTCGGCTGTCATATTGACAACCAGTTGAGGGATACCAATTTGAACACCGAGTAAAGAAGGTGAATTATCTCTGTTTCTTGGGCCCAAATGACCTCGTTGTCGTCGGGCCGTTAAACCCCACACACTCACTCACTCTCTGTTTCTTTTTTCCTTTTATCTTTGTTTTATTTTTGCTTGTTTTCTATTATGGGTACTTGTTGAGAAGCTGTTCAAGAGTACTTACTATAAGATATAGGGTGTATCTACTATTTAAAATAACGATGTTGCAGTACTTCCTGGTAAACCAGTACATGATTGTGTCCTTACATAGAATTTCGTGTTAATCAACCACATACTTCAAAAGTTATTTAGGTTCGGTGATGCGGTACTTTTAAATGACCTGTAGTTTCTTGTTAACTGGCTATCTGAGTGTACATAAGAGACTCTTATTTGTCATCTTTATCGCGTAAATGCAGTGAATTGGGCATACAAATTCTGGCACATACCTTGATGCTTAATCTGATCACTCTGATTAGAAAATAGAAACGCAGAGAGATACTAAATATTACTGGCAGTGAGCAGAAGCACTCAATCCTTTTCTTGTATTAACCCTTTATTGCACGATCGTTAAGACGATGCGAATCGGACTAGTCATATGTTCAAATCCGAACGTCATCTGTTCGAGTGCAGCTACTGCCATCAGATGTGCCTGTACTATAGGTCGCGCATTAGATTTTAACAATGTCCTTCAGCGAAGATCCACTGAGCTAGCCTACTCTCAATAAACAAGTCAGCAAATAGTTTATATTACGCAACAAACAGCTCTACTTTCCTATGTTATGTTTCGAAGAAAACAGTGCAGTTGATTACAAAGTTTTGTGTAGTGTGTTTTAACGAGAAATAATGAAAACGATAGCAGCTCAAACGGAGAAGACGAGGAAGAAATGTTGGGAATAGAAGAAATACAAATTAAATGTAAACAGTTACAGATATTGATAGAGCGATACATGTGGCTGATATCAGTGGAAGTGTCATAATTTGCTTTGTAGTTGATGTACTTCTTGACAGCAGGAACATAAGAGCGAGGCACACAGTATCTGGGTGCCATTTCTGCTTTTATGTGCCACTGTTCTCGTAACAGTGAGTAACTCGCATCTGTCCTCTCATTCACAAATGTCACTCGTCAAAAACTAATGCGCGACCTGTAAAAGATGTGAGAGGGCCTACGCAAAATAAGAAGTATTATGGCACCCATGGATAGTGATAAGGCTACACGTAATTCCATAATTGCATGGCTTTTGCGTTTTGTCCACCCCACTTCACCCCACCCCACTCCACCCCACCCCACAAAGCACTACGTAAGTATTGAAGTAAACAAAATTATATTATGCAATGAGAGCACAATGGCGCCAATTAAGATGCGAATGTCATAATATTCATACGAGCATCTTAATTGCCATTATACTCAACCTTCATGCGACTTTATGCTCGACCATGTTCTAAGGTTAAATATTTCTAACATGTTTTTAATATTGTACGTTGCATGTTATTTTAGCCAGTGTCCGACATTTTAACTGTTTGTTACTCGAATCAATGGGAGATGCGAGAATCGACTGTAGCCTCTTCAACTTTTATGTTGATCTTGACACAATATTAGAAAGAGTGTATGCTATAACCCTTATAAGGGTACCCTTTAGAAAACGAGAAGACAAATTGAATTTATTACAATATTATTTACAATATTAACACAAATTATTAAATAAACAGAGTAGCTTAATCCCGAATACGCTTTCAGCTGCATGGGAATGTGCTCAGACGTCGAAGTATTGATCGCTACATGCGGATCTTTTCATTGGCGGCTAGCAGTGTCGTGATGAACAGGTGCACCTTTGATTGGTCGACTAGCAGTGTTTGATGAACAGGTGCACCTTTGATTGGTCGACTTGCAGTGTTTGATGAACAGGTGCACCTTTGATTGGTCGACTAGCAGTGTTTGATGAACAGGTTCACCTTTGATTGGTCGACTAGCAGTGTTTGATGAACAGGTGCACCTTTGATTGGTCGACTAGCAGTGTTTGATGAACAGGTGCACCTTTGATTGGTCGACTAGCAGTGTTTGATGAACAGGTGCACCTTTGATTGGTCGACTAGCAGTGTTTGATGAATAGGTGCATGTTTGATTGGTCGACCAGCAGTGTTTGATGAACAGGTACACCTTTGATTGGTCGGCTAGCAGTGTCGTGATGAACAGGTGCACCTTTGATTGGTCGACCAGCAGTGTCGTAATGAACCTGTGCAGTTTAATTTGCGTATACCAGTGTTATGAAGAGGTTGATATAATGATGTCCATTACAGTGGCGTATAAGAGCTACATTATGACATGGTCGAGCACAAATATAAGTAATATATAAAATTGCTGCAAATACTAGAATTCCATTGTATAGCCTGAAAGTAACAAAAAAAAAAAAAAAACACACACACACTACAATATAAACAAAATGGCCTCTTAATATTCGCTTTGCATATCTGCAAAGTAGCGTATTGAAGGGTTACAGTCATTGTGGTATTTAACATGTTGGATAACAGTGTATCTTAGTAGCAATTGCTGATGCTGCATTTTCTACATTAGAAAACGAATTGGCTTCTACCTTTGCAAAGGTCTGAATTGTCCTAAATTGCTTCCTCTTGGGCCGGCATTTCCGCACTTTCAGTTCTTTTTTTGTTTTTTGGTGGGAGGAGGAGGAGGTTCTTTTTCCACTCTCCTCTCGAGAAACGCATTATTCTTAATCCCGCTTAATCTGCAACCTTGTGTAAACTACACTGACCAAATGTTCCTCGTTGACCTTTTTGATTGTTCCAAATGATTTTTTTTCACTGCCCAAGAATGGGTTAAAGTAAGATGTGAGACTGAAATTTGAGAAAACATTGTCTGATTTGTTGCAGTCATACGACTTTCTGTGCCGACTCTTGTACAAACTATTCTTACGAACGCTTATTCCTCTGTCTACTTCATGTTTATTTTCTCTTTACCTGATTGCCTTCCCCTAAATCGAGATACAAATTTGCATAATAGATCTTATTGCTAATTATGTTGTAGGTAACCTGCTGTCCGTACTGCTTCACGGGGCCTTTTACCAAATTTCTCAGCCGGCGCGTGAGTAGCCGGGCTGGAGTATTGTTGTTACTCCAGGCACTGATGTATTTTAGAAACCCTAGGGCTCAATTTTTGAGGAAAATAATATTTTCGGTTTTTCCTTTATAAAATATCAATATTTTATATTTTTGTATTTTATATTCTAACATTTTTCCCGATCCGCCATCTTAAGTGCATTGGTATGTTAAAGTCACCTTCCTCTTCATTTTAACCACATGTAGTGCCCCACGTGGAATGGTGCTTTCTTTTTCTCAGTTTGGCATTTTATATGACATTTATTCCTTACATTTCAGTTTTGCATACATTCAGTCTTTGCACACATAATCTCAAACATGTTATCTAAAGATTCAAATATGTATTTGATGATTACTTTATTTATTGGCACACAAAATATAATTTATGCTAAAAAGAAAATAAATTTTAACGCCTAACTTCATAAAAGCAAACTTATATTTCTCTGTAAATAATGGCATCAACTTCAAATACGTTAATTTATTTTCAGTTTACTTAGGCATCAGAAAATGCCATTACTATACTGCTCTGAAAAGTGTGAAGCAAGTTTTATAAGAGTGAATTTTATTAGCTAGCGGCTCGTGGCCTAAATTATACGTGAAGCTCTTATCACATAAAAATCATATGCAACATATATATTTCTTATACATTAAGTTGATTCTTCTGTCCTTTCTGTTGGCGTATTTCTCAGTTATGTCGTCATGAAAAGGCTGCTTCCTCTCTGAGGTCACTCAGCAAATCCTTGTGGATGGAGAAGTTGGCTAGAGATCTTTCCCGGGTCATAGAGCTCCGCAAATAAGTATTTATGCGCTTGAGAGCCTGACCACGTACCACCCTCCAGTACTGCACGCCTGGAGTGGGTCGAGGTGGGGGACGCAGCGGCTGGGCGGTTAGGCTTGGCTCTTCATGGATTGTGTCGGGGCTTAGTTTAGCGCTTGAGTGCAGAAAAGCTTCTCTCCACTGAAACGCTCATTGACGACAGTGCTACGACGAGCGAAAAAAGTTTGCACACCTGTTGAAATATATTACTGTTTTCTTTGACCAATTTCAATGTTTGTGTAATGGGAACATTATAATGGTATTCTAGGTTTCCATAAAAAATCTCAAGTTCTGTTGTCAAACGACTTATTTTAAATAGCTTTGGATATGTTTCCTGAAGAGAGGTGAGAGCATCAATGGAGAAAACAGTTGAATGATGCAGGAACCTCGAAGAATCAGCGAGAGTACAAAGCTGAAGTTTTCCTACCATTTGAAAGCTGACTTGCTGTCTGGTCAGATTCAAAATCATTTGCTGTCTCCTAAAAAACCTTACTGAGATCATCCCAGTTTTCTTCAACCACTTTAAGCAATTTTCAGTATGAACTACATCGCGTGTTTTGCAGTGGGTACATGCCGGCCCTAAAAGGGTGTCTAGGGCATAACTTCTCTTGGCAGAGCTATGAAAAAGTGAAGGGATATTTCAATATCAGCAAAAAGAGATACGGCATTAAAATATTTCATTAATTGTGCTTTGTATGACTAAATTCAGCCTATAGTCTAAACAATGATCAAAGACTGCCTGAGGTGCAAAATCCTTTACCTTTTCTTGCAAACCATTTAAATATCCAGACAGGCACTGTCCTATAAGTTTTGACTGATAGTCACAGAGTCCCAACACTGAATTAAGCAAGACAAACAATGCTTCCGATGTTCTACCACAACTGACATATTTTGAACTCCAAAAAGCGTTCGACTAGTTCACCATTGGCGTCTAGTAGTTTGACAATTATGGAACACTGTGATTTCTGTGTGATATCACTTGCATTATCAATTTGAACTGGAAAAAAAAGTCGCCGCTGCATATTTCCAACTACATATAATCATCAATGTACTTCGAAATACAGTCAATAATCTCCCTCTGAACTGTTTTCGAATCTCCAGTGAAGATACTTTTGATTTTATTGTAATGAATCTGAATCTCTGACGGATTTGTCAAAATTAATAAAGACAACAGTTCTTTAAAATGTCCCTCGTTAGATGAAGATGAGCTTCCATCGTGACCACGAAAAGGAAGCTCTTGTCTGGCTAAATACCTTACTGCATTAATTACAACCTTAAAAACTAATCAGTGCAGTCTTACATTTACATTTTACTGGGCAACATATAATCGATTGTTTTCCTTCAAAGCATCAGCAATGATATTTTGATTCTTTTCGAGTTGCCTTAATTGGAGCGCGCACTTGAGATGTTCAGCAGAGTTGGAATGTTTATGTAATGGCCAATTGATGTTTAAAATGTCACAAAAACCAGCACTGTTCCACTCTGTCTTTTTTTACACCAAGTAAAGGCACGACCAACAAAATAGTTTTTCATTATAATAACTACTACACAGCCACTCATAATCACTGTACCACGGACCTTTAAAATGCTTTCTGTAACATTTCACACCTTTTGTTCAACTTTTTGTGCCGATAAATTAAGAATAGTAGTTGGACTTCTTGTTAATAGCACATCCCTTTTATCACAATCAATCCACCGCGAAAATGGCGTTTGTAATATACTATACTCAATATCGTTTTGCAGATGTATTTCTCCACTAACTTTAACTAAACAAAACAGAAGTTGTAGCGATGCTAACTTCAGTAAGATAGGCAACTAGAGTACACAACCAGTTTACCCGAACAGTATTTTACACTGTCTAGTTAATTACAACAATAAGAGAGGGAGGTCGCATTTTATTTTGGATTAGCTTGCATTTCACTAGGGCAATAAACCGATAGACTAGACTCTACAAGGCGCTGGTGTTCGCTATACCTGAACTGAGTAGCTGCACTTCACCCTCGCAGCAGGGTTATTTAGCAATATGTGGAACCTTATATTCTGCTTCGTTGTCATGGCAACCGGATATAAACATGCAACTATATGCTAGCCGTTAGCACCTTCAATGCTGAAGCGTGAGAGAGAAGGAAGGTAGCTGGTAGCTTTCATCCTTTGCTTTACCTTCACAGATATATTTCCGAATGATTGTTTGTATATTTAAACCTACAACAAGTTAAACACCTATATCATATTTAATACAACTAAAACTGGTGAAGTGGAGCCTCACTGCGTCACCTGAATAGTTACCACTGTTATTAGCTAATTAAAAGTTTTTAATTTCATTATCTGAGAAACTGTGCCAGAACATTGAGGTTCTGCACATCATTTCTTTATTTATTCACATCAAGTGTGTCAGTTTTCAAGTGCGTAGGTGTGAAATTGAAAAAAAAGTTAGAAAATTCAGTCGCAGTGTCCCTTAAAAGGGAACGAAACATAAACATGAATATTTCATTCCCCACATTAGTTGATTTGTCTTCAAGAATAGATAGCATCGCTGCAGTTTGACCGTCCCAAGGTGAATGGTTCTCATGTTACTTGCTGTTGTTAATATATGTGACGTCAATAGTTGCATTGAACTCAGAGAAGACGTTAAGTTTTAAATAATAAATAAAGTTCAAGCGTTAATACCAAGTGATATACAGCAGTTCAAAATCTGCTTTGAAAATGAGTAAACGTGGTATCTGTCCTTATTAGTTTGAACCTAAAATGTACCATTTTGAAGATTTAAACCATTCGGATAGCGATTCCGACACAGTATAAACACCGAAGACCTGCTGATTCCGTGCATTGATTTAAGTTGAAGGCCATATATCTGAGACGAAGACTGTGATATCTCTTCAAACTTCCAGTCTGTACAGAATGTCGAGTATGAGCCAAATCTCTTGAAATCTGCGATCCAAAATACTTTTCTTGAGATCATGATAAATGTTCGGTTCGTCTTATATCCGTAATTTATTTGTCTTCTTCCAAAAATTCATCATGTCCACAAAGTTTCCATTCAACATTTTCTAGCCACATAATTATGTTCATTTTTATATGAGGAAGAATTGATGTGAATTTTTCAATTAACATGACACTGTTCTCGCTACAGTTTAGTACAGCTCACCATAACTGGTTATTTATAGTCTTTTCCCATATCATCAACTCTGTGTATTGTTTTTCCACCATTTTTTTCATTCGAATTTTAGACAAATGCTAAATGTCAAATTCAGGTTTTTTTGTACAGATACCGTATACCTAACTTTATGTCTGTCGGTAAGAAAAATTTCAATTCTACACATTTCCTGTTTCACAAGTCTAGTCGTTAAGTTGTCGCAAGCAGCCTTTACCAAATCGCCTTTCACCATACCTCTTTGAACAAGTTCAAAATCAATAATTTTGCGAGAATTTAAATCTATGGTGGAATAGAACAAATATTTGGCCGAAAATCCTAGGTAGTCATACTGCCCATCTTCTGCCAACCATATAGGTACACCGCAATCTTCCAATGAATTCAAGTTCTTTTTTTATTTATTCAACCCAAATTGATCTAATAACTGGTACTGCCATTTTTTAAATGGTTTTATCGAATGTAGGCCTTGAAAAAATTCCAAACCCTATGATTTTCAGAAGGACTTAAATTTCTGAAACAATATACGTACCAGGTAATAATGATAAACTTGTTATTCAACGCACTTCCTTCCGGTTTTGTGAGTTCCAAGTATTACCGCAATAACACACTGTTTTAACACATAGCATCGTGTCCTTAATGTGATGACAAATTGTTTTCATTTCATTTCTACATAAAATAGGCACCAAAAGTAGAGATGTTCAAGCAATAATGAAATATTCCGCTGTAGCTTCATTTCCATCTATGATGAAACACTCTCTTTCTCCTCCTCCTCCTTTTTCTTTTTCGTTGTCACTTGTATCAAACTCTGAAGTAGAAATTTTCATTCAGCTTACCCTGATCCTCCTCATCATTGCTTGTTTCGTAGATGTTTTAGTTTCCAACAATATGTGTGAGTATATTTCCCTACGAATTCAATGCCTAGTTTACATTTTCCTTCTGAAGTTCTGAATTATTTTTAATCAACTTATGGATTCTCTTTCATTACTTTTATCATCATCCCCTTCGTTGTCAGTTTTATTACAAGTAACACTGACACATAATTCGGAAACATGCTTTTACGATGTCTAGCCGCATATCGCCCTGTTCTTTGTCGTTTGCTTTTGGATGAAGATGGTGAAGGATCAATTGTCTTATCACAACTTGAAGTATCTTCAGTTTTCCTAATAGTAGGACTAATCCCAAGTTTAAACAAAGCTAATTTTTAAATAAAATGGAAGGAACACAAAAGACTACTGGGACCAGGGACAAAATGTTTTCTTTTGCAATATTCTACCAATATCGTATATCTTTTGGAATATTTGCTTATGTTTGGAAAGGAGTGAAAATGAATTCGCTTCTCACATTGCAGCCATATGCACAAGACTTGGGCATTTTATTTTTCACAATATAACGTTGTTTGTGTAATACTAAACTGACTCAGTAATACCATCACCAAAACATCACCATTAAGTACACTGCCTTTGAACTTCAATATCAACAAGAACAATTCATGAAAACGCACTAGTGCACATCCAGCAGTAAGCAAGTTGTGAATTTTCACGTACCTGCAGCGCGAGGATGGTGATGACGTATGAGGTGTTTAGTATTTCGCTTGAACAGCGATAACGGTATGGTTTACGAAGAAACCATACATACCACTGCATTTTAAAGACATGGACTTCATTTAGGAAGAAACGTGATTTTTGTGTTTAGCTCTCCTTTAACTGAACATGCAGATATTCGGGAGGTGCATGGAGGAAGAATTGTGTGCACGTGGGAACCCAATTTGCCATTTGAATATGTTACTCGAAGTTATATATTCATCTGTGAATGATCTAGAGCTATGCACGTAAAACAGGGTGCCTGCGTACGTACGGAAATGTAAACAAATACACACACCTCCTCCTTGCTATACATATGCTGCCTCCCAAAGCTGCGGGAACGGCATAAATGGAAGAGTGTGTACAAGAGTAATATGGGAAAAAGTATCCGACAGTCAGATCTTTCAACAACTAGTCACTATGTGATAGGTTTAACATTCCATTCCCTGTACATGGCCAGGACATAAATAAGAATGACTTCCTATTTGAGAAACGTATGGCTAATAGAAAATCTAAACAAATAACAAGGAATATCTCGGAAATGGTTCACTCCACAACAAAAACGAATTTTACACAATACTTACTCTATAACAAAGAGTACTTCAGATTCTATTTCTAGGAAATTCAAGATATGCAATTTCATTTGTAATGAAAATATATATAGCATCACTTATGTGTTATGTTGGTTTGTGTACGCTTTAAAAACTCACAAAGTTCTGCATCGATTTATCTCAAATTTTGACACGATATACAACCCGCTTCAAAGATTGTTTTTACCTACTTCTTGCGTCAGTAACATATATAAACACACACAAGAGCCATGACATAATTAGAAAGGGTAGAGTGAGCCTAAAAATTGTAAAAAAAAAAAAAAAAAAAAAAAAAAAAACACTTGTGTGGAAAAACATTAATTACATTAATTGACCTCATAGTTGCTTAAAACTAGAAGCCCGGGACTTAAGTACTTACACGTTGTAAGTCGCCATTAAGGTATGTTATCTCAGAGATCTCCTTGTGTGGTTTACCGGGAATAATGCGAGTGAGTTGGAGAATTTAATGTCATATCGGCACGTTGGCCATGGTAGCTTAGTGGTTAGAGCAGCCGGACGGTAACCGGTAGATCCGTGCTTCAAATTCCGGTCATAGCATTCAATTTTTCAGTCTCACTCTACGCTTTCCAATTATGTCCCACCCCACACGCGGCTTTTGTGTGAAAAAACATTAATTACAATAAGGATTTTTTTTTTTAATTTATTAACATCGAAAGAAGAACTTATCGAAAAAAGTATTTCCTACTATTCAAATTGATTACAGAAATCACGAATGGATCAGTGAACGGGCTGTCCTAACCGCGAAGAATAAAGATGTCTATCAACTTAATAATTTTATACAATCCAGTAATCAAAGTGAGAAAATTATATATGAATCGATAGACGCCGTTGTGGAAGCACATGAAGTAGTTAATTACCCATCGGAGTTTTTGAACTCTCTTGATTTGCCAGGAATGCCACTACACACATTAAAATTGAAAATAGTTGTGCCAATTATCATGTTAATCAGCCAAAACTGTAACGGCACGAGGCTCGCAGCTAAGAAATTGATTAACAACGTAGTGGAAGCAACGATATTAACTGGGCCTTTCAAAGGCGAAGATGTCCTCATTCCTCGAATTCCCATGATCCCGGCCGATATACCATTTAAATTTAAAAGATTACAATTCCCAATTCGATGGCATTTGCGATCACAAACAATAAAGCTCAAGGTCAATCTTTAGAATTGTGTGGTTTAGATTTAGGTGCGGATTGCACAATTGTATGTTGCATGTTCCCGTGTCGGCAAACCAAATAGCCTTTATATCTACGCAAACAATGGAAAAACAAAAAAATATTGTATACCCACAAGTATTGCAAAATTAAACTTTTTTGTAACGTATGCTTTGATTTGTTCCTCATTTCTCGTCCATACAACCATAACGTGCCACAGCGAAGCCTCCCAGGGCACAGCCTGGGTATCAGGGTACCCAGGTTCTTTTCTTTTCCTGTTTTTAACCGTGTTTTTTTTTTTTTTTTGGGAGAGAGAGAGAGAGAGAGAGAGAGAGAGAGAGAGAGAGAGGATACTTATTTAGATAAAGTTGAAACGCAAAATGTTAGCTAAATGTACATTTTCATCCTAATTTTTTGAGCCATTTCCGTGACGAGACCTTTAATATCCTGGCTTGTTTGTTGAAATTGGCCCATTAACAGAGAAATTATGGCCAAAATAGGGTTTAGAGTAATTGTGACTGTTACGCGTAAAATAGCGGTTTTTTTTTTTTTTTTTTTTTTTTTTTTTTTTTTTTTTTTTTTTCTTCCAGGAATGACACCTATATAGATAAACTTAATAAGCAAAACCCTGTCTGAATACAAAATTTGTAGTGACAAGTTAAACACATACCTATATCATATTTAATACAACTAAAACTGGTTAAGTGGAGGTTCACTGCGTCGCTTGAATGGTTCTCGTATATTATACGAATGTGAGCTGCTGCACATTGTGTTAAAATGCTAAGAGAGGTTTGGCTCGAGAAGCCAGCGCAAGACTGTCTAAGCAACCTTGCACAGAAAACAAAAGACGTGTCCCCACACTAAGAAAACAAAAAGGACGCACAGTTATTGACTCAGCGTGTGCAATCGTTCGTCGCGTCTCTTCATCAGTAAGAAAGGGATTTCCCTCCCTCCACGTCTTTATTTCAAATTCTGTTGGCAATTTACTTTCCTGACTGCAAAGATACTTAATGTACGTTTGGCGACCGATTGGGTATGTTTTTATCAAAATCCGTTAAAAATATAATGATTCCGGATGTTTGCTTTACTTTTTACTTTGTCTACCACGCACATAGTTGGTAGAAAAGGTATCCCATTCCACTAAAAAATCGATAACGAGATTTTAGTGGAAATGCTTTTTTCAGCTCCCCTGAATGCAAAACAAAGGCATCTCCCCATGCCATACTATCCTTTACAAGGAACATTTCTCGAAACTTTTAGTTTTTGCAAAAATGGCTCTAAGTAGTTTTATTAAAATGCCTTAAAGGGTAAACTGTAGAGTACGGCGGGGGACACCCCGCTCACGTTGACCTACACAGGTCTATTGTAAAATGCCTTAAGTTTAAGCCGCTTCTATGTATAGGAATATTTATATTTACTTTTATAGGAATGTCGTCACAAGTCCTCTTGATTCTGGTTGACTTTTGCATAACTATAAACCATAACAGATAGACCAGATCTTACACAAAACATGTAGGTACCTAGACCTCGTTAAAAGCTGCGAGCGAACTAGTCTCCTTCTTGAACAGCTCATTTGTCTCTCGCCTCGGCCTCTACTCACTCTTGTACGAACCCCTATTCTGCAACCTCTTGCATGTTACATCTGCAGACATAGTCTTGTTGCATGTTTCCTTCTATACAGTTACAAGGGAATACCGCAGACTTAAGCGATACTTCAAATATTTTAAGACCTGCTCGTATATGACATTCCATTCTCTTTGCATGTCAGGGACATAAAAAACGAATAACGACTTCCTATTTGAGAAAGGTATAGCTATTTAAAAATGCAAACCAATAACAAAGAATGTTTAAAAGATTATCTCCACAAAAAGATTTACTTGCAGAACATTGTGTGGTTAATGAGATCTATACCTTTGGTGCAGCAAGATTTTGTTTATCTCTCATAGTGCACCAGTTATGCAAAAGTTATCTACAAAACGTATACTACAAAACTTGGCCGGCAGGTGCACAATCCCTGTGACCTTCACTGCATTTGCCTGTGCACGCGTGCTAAATCCGTTCTAGTCGTCACACGTGCGTCAATCTTCTGTTAGATGGATGTTCAGTGCTGTTCTAGTCCAATTCACACGTGAATGACATTAGGAGTGTTTAGAAATGTTTATTTTTGCTTGAAGTGCTTTCAAAATGAATCAATTGCAGTATACAGCACAACAAAGAGTTTAAAAAAACTATCAGGATAGAAATTAACACTATTTCAAAAGCTGAACTAATGCATGTTAATCAAAATTACCTCAAAAGGTGCCGTAGATGTAGTTACTGCAGATGGATGGCACTTTCAACATCTCCTGTGACAACGTATGTTTTGTGTTTATTCTCATAATAATAATTGCTAATGTGATTACTGTTGACCTGCATGCATGTGTGTCTAAAGCGCGTCTCACCCTTACAAGACAGTACACGTTAAATGGGGCGCAACTTACAACATGTACTATACGTATGGGTTCATTCATCATCGAACCCCAAATCATGTAAGAACAGACTCAGAGTGGCCCTTGAGAAATTTGGCAGGGTAGCATCACCGTGATAATGCCGTGACAAAATGATATTCAATGTGGGTGGTATATTTTCAAACACTAAAGAATGAACAAATTTTCCGCACTCCGCTTTGCACTATTCCAGCATATTGCGTTAACCTAGCGTTTTGTGTTGTCCTGCGCTTTTTGTTTTCTTTTTCGTGGCGTTCTTAGAGCTCCTTTCACTAGTTCCTTTTTAATCCTATACACTACTGCTTCTGAACACCTGATAGCTTTAGTTGTTTCTTTTACTGCCTTATTAACACTCATTTGACTTGAAAAAAATATCTAACAGATTCATAATTTTTTGGCGTTCCTTACTTCTTAATTTACCAATACATCCTCTCTTCCTAGCTTTCCACTCCACAACTATAAATATTTAGGGAAAATGTTAAATAACGTAATAACACTTCACAGGTTCTACACAGTATAAACACACACACTTCTTTACCAAATGATGTTCACTTGTACTTCTGCTGCTGACTTGACGCCTTTTATTTGAATTGGTGAATACCTCTTGTTTGCCTTTACACGATAAAAGAAAGAGGTTACAAGCTTCTGGTTTATTTTAAAAACTGTCTCTAACCCTCCTCAACATTTCCTCTCGCTTGGTCCCCGATGTAAACTCAATAATAAACAAGTTTCCCACTGTGTAACTTTTGCAGTGTACAGATATATTTTCCGAAAACATTTAATTTAAAAAATTGTAACACTGTAACACTAAGAGTAAACATAGAGAATTCAAAGTAGGTAGGTAGCAGCGTCATGGTTTGCTCTAGCTAAAAAAACAATATAAACGTACTATAGCAGTTAGTTTATTAGTTAGTGCGTGATGAGTATAGAAACAGCAAACATCGGCGTTCTACAGTTTTCTGTAGAAATATGGGCCTATAGAAGTGTATAATGGCCCTAAAAAGGATATAACCTATTAGAGAAAAACATTTTACACAGAATAATGTGTCCAAACTTGAAATTTATAACAACTGAATATTTACACCATGCTATTGGGAACCTGGCGACAGAGCAAGAGTAGAAAGGACGAAGCTAACGGCAACCTATACCTTGCGACAACGCTAGATAGAGGCAAATATATCCCATTTAACTCCATACTGTCATCTAAGGATGAAACAACCTATAGAGGATGGGCCGCCAAGTCGTGCAGTACGTGTCCGGGAGACGGATCGTGCGCCTGCTGGCCAAGTTTTGTAGTAAACGTACTGTAGAATGAAAAGCACTTCAGAGGCTAGTCAGAGAAAATTGCAGATATAGGTACAGCTCGTTTGTCATGGAAATATCTTAAACATATGGTATTTTAATCAAAATCATTACATAAATTTTTGATAATATAATTTTTTTAAATGTTCCATGCAAAGCGTAGTTAGGGATGGCAGGACCTTCTTGAAAATCTTCGTGCCCCATCCTTAGAAGATGCTGAATTGAAATACCAAGTTTGGCACTTAAACTTCTTGTTTCCGAACTATTGTGTTCACGGACACACACGCGCGTGCGCGCACTAAGGATCTTAACTTTGCTCTCAGGCATTTTAATCAAGTTTAAGGTCCTTTACGTGCCGTAAATGTACGACAGTGGACTATCGGCTTACTTCCCTTCCAAAGGAAGCCATTCTGAGGATTTTTACGCCCGAAAAAATCCATCGGCCTCCGCCGGGTTAGAACACGCCTCTTCGGCCGTCAAAGTTACCCCTGGATCATGGAGGACGACTTAGCTGGTTGCTTTAACATTCTGTTCTTAGCACGTCCGGGATGGAAAAAATGAATAATGAATTCCCATTTGAGAAAAGTTTAACTATTGGAAAATTTAAACAAATAACAGGGAATTGTGAGATTTGGTTTACTCCACAACAAAAAGGTAGGCTCAATGGTAATAGGGAAATAAGTGACATTTCATTTTTTTTTTTTGAGCCCGTCGCTATGTAATAGTGAAATTGCGTGTCTTTGTGTGGCCAGGAATAAACAAATATGATGTTACTACTCACATGAATTTCTCAACTCACTCTTGTATATTCTTGAAAACGCTCATGTCTCTGTCTAATTCATGTTAATCGAGTTAAACGTTTGCATAAATGGTTTCATTGGATATTTCCTTTTGGTACAATGCTAATTGCAGAATGTAATAGACTTAGGCGATAATCAAATCCTCTTGGAGCTGGTCGTTATATGATGTCTTTGACATTCCATCACCTTTGTATAGCAGGACCTAAAAGAACGAATATGGACTTCCTATTTGAGAAAAGTATAAGAATTTGAACAATGAAACCAATAACAAGGACTACCTCGGAAATTGTTAGCTGCACAAAAAAAGTATTCGACATAAATAATTGTGCGATTCTCTTACGGTTGACAAGGTGCGATGTCATTTAGAATGAACAGCACTTGAGAGGCTATTACCATAAAATTCGAGATAAACATTTCATTTGCCATGAAAATAATTTAAAAATGTTTTTCTATCAAAATCTTGTCATTTTTTATAAAATCAAAATTACACAAAACATTTGCATCTAAAGGGATGTTTGGGGTATTTTCCCCCTTCAAAATACTGTATTGTTGAGCTGAGCTTTAATACAAAGTTTGGTATTTAACTGGGTCTTCGTTTCTTAGTTATGCTGTTCACAGATAAATGTGCACGCACAAGCGCAGGAGCGCACACACACGCATGCATAGGCGCGCGCCTGCACACACACACACACACACACACACACACACACACACACACAGAGACACACACACAGACACACACACAGACACACATACACAGACACACACACAGACATACACACACGCAAATCACTCATAGACCGTTTTTATAAAAATGCTCTCTTTTGGCTTCAGGAAGTCAGATCACCTACATATATTTCCAGTGAAATCAAATCTTTGAGTGGAATGTAATACTTCCCCTACTTACCATATGTAGTAGAGAAAGTAAGACGTCTCGTAATGCTTTCCTTCTGTAATATTGCCTCCATTTCCTCCACCAAGCGGCAGTGTGGTCCATGTACGCAAGGTAAGCAGTGCTTACCCTGTACAATGCTACAAAATTATTTATATTACATTATTTAGCAGCACGTTCTGATTCTATGTTAGGCGGTTGGCTACTGCAGTTGACCTGAACTAAGATTTCTGTTTTATTGTACGATACGTTCTCAATACGTACAATATAAGTGCTGAGGCTTTCACGGCCGGCATTATCAACTATGTTAAGTAGATTTTCCGGGTTTGTGGGCCGTGGTCGAGTTGGATTACCTTCCTCCGACGTTTCGCTGAAAACTGCGTCCAAAAACTCCAGGCACTTCGTAGAGAACCTGAAGACCATACAACTGGGGGCAGAGGACCGCCTTGTCAGTTTCGATGTCATTTCTTTATTCACCAAGGTTCCGATTACAGAGGCACTACAACACATTGCCGAACTTTTTCCGCCCGACATCACCAGTCTTTTTCGTCACTGCCTAACCACAAGCTACTTCCAGTGGAACAACACTTTCTATGAACAGATAGACGGCGTTGCCATGGGCAGCCCTTTAAGCCCCGTAGTTGCAAATTTTTTCATGGAGAAGTTTGAGGAAGAAGCGCTAAGAAGCGCTACATATAAACAAAAAACCTGGCTTAGGTATGTGGACGACACCTTCATTATTTGGAGCCATGGGGAGGAAAAACTAGAAGCCTTTTTTCATCATCTAAATAGCCAAAACTGTGCCATACAGTTCACCATGGAAAAGGAAACAGACAACAGTCTTCCTTTCCTGGATGTCCTAGTGACAAGAGAAGCTGATTCACGTCTGGGTCACACAGTTTATCGCAAACCTACTCATACTGATAGGTTCCTGCATAAAACCTCGAACCATCATCCAAGACAAAAATTGGGCATAATCAAAACCCTTTCCGAACGGGCCAAGAAGATTTGTGAGCCGCAAAAGCTGAATAAAGAAATCCGACATCTTAACAAGGCCCTCATCAGCAACGGTTATACACACAAGGAAATTACAAGAGCTCTCCATCCGAGGTACCCGTCAGTCCAAAAAGACCGGAGGAAGCAAACCCTGAGTACCATTTATTTACCATACATCCATAAGGTAACAGACCGAATAGGAAGACTGCTGCAACACTACAACATTAGGACTATTTATAGGCCAACAAAGAAAGTCAAAGATTTATTTAACTCCGTTAAGGATAAAAGACATCCACACTGCACAGCCGGTGTTTACAAAATACCATGTAGCTGTGGACAAGTATATATAGGCACCACCATGCGGAGTATCAGCACTCGACTAAAAGAACATGAAAGACATAGCCGGTTGGGGCAGACGGACAAGTCAGCGGTGGCAGAACACTCTCTATGGTTCGGCCACGACGTGAATTACAAAGACACGGAGGTACTCTCAAGGACAAGCCACTACCAGGCTCGCTTGACTCGGGAAGCGATAGAGATTTTTATGCATAAAAACTCCTACAATCGAAAAGAAGAGAGACAGCAGATAAGCAAAACTTGGCTCCCGGCTCTAATAAGAGGGAGAAGAAAACCCGAGACACGGAAAGCTTTCTCCTTTATACCATGATCAGAGACGTCCCATTTGCCGGCATTTTGAGATCGATAATCTCATGTTGGTATTCATGAGAACGAGCGATCGTGAAAGTTTGTGTTACCATGGACACTAATAACAAACAAAGATGAATATGAAGGTTTGCAGTGAACTTTAGTTTATGTGCAGCCGCTAATAACAGAGGTTGACCCTGAAGATGCTGGACGCAGTTTTCAGCGAAACGTCGGAGGAAGGTAATCCAACTCGACCACGGCCCACACACCCGGAAAATCTACTTAACATAGTTAATACGTACAATCATTCGTGCAACAACGTAGTGTGTCCGTGAGGGCTCGTTTCCGTAGGTTTTCGGGTCAACTCGGGCCCCATCGCGGTACTGGCTCAAGAGAAGCACATGTGTTCAGTGCGGGTCTAGGCGAATGACCTTCCAGCATTGTCGCAGTTTAATAAGTGTATGTTAAGTGAACACACAAGTAACGAGTGACTTTCTGCAGTGAGTTTAGCTTTATTATTCGATGGCAAGTGCAATATCACTGACATCTTGTTAACAGTTGATTTATGATAGATTTTCAGATAGTTTACCACATGCCGTGTTAAAGCAAAGTAAGCAGTTTCAAACCGTGCGTACACTAGTGCTTGCAGCTTGGACCTAAAAACTTGGAGAGGGGAGGAAATATGGAATCTTCACTTTCTTTGGAGAGCAGAACTGCACACGCAGATGGTTGCACTGTGTGCAATATTATCTCACGAAGTTTTTCTTCTAGAAATTATGAAGAAAAGATTAAACTTGTGCAGGAAGGAAGACCAATGCCAGACCTAAACATTACTACTCTTATGAAAAGCTGTGTAAGAAAATTCAATTCACAGCTATATATTACTAATGAATGGCTTACTGGTTGTCCGCACAAACAAAACCTTTATTGTTGGTGTTGTCTTCTGTTTGCTAACGAAAAAAATGTATGGTCTAGTGGCGGGTTCAGTGACATGGGGAACATCCATAAAGCAATTAAGAGACACAGTTTGACTAGCACTCATCTCCAAACCATTATTCTACTGAAAATATTCGGCAAATCCAGAATTGACCATTTACTGGATACTCAGAAGAAAGTGAGGGAAAATCAGCACAACGAACTAGTAAGAAAAAATAGAGAAGTAATGAAACGCCTAAATGATATTGTTTGTTTCTTGGGGAAACAAGGATTTGCATTTAGGGGTCACGATGAGCCATCAGAATCCAGCAGCAAGGGGAATTATATAGAACTTGTAAACCTGCTTTGTCTGTATGACGACAAGTTAAGAACTTTCATGGAAAAGGGGACAGTGTTTACTGGGCTATCAAATCTGATCCAGAACGAGTTAATTGAGTCAATAAGTAATGTTCTAATAATGGAGATAAAGAGAGAAATCAAAGAGACCAGTTTTGTTGCCTTTAGTTTGGATGAAAGTACAAATGTTGCAAATTTATCCCAACTTTCTGCAGTAATGAGATTCGTTGGACCTGATGGTGACGTTCAAGAAAGGTTTCTCCTCTTTATAAATATTTCAGATGATCGGTCAGCTGATGCATTATACACAATTGTAAAGGAACTCCTGGATGAATTTGACTCTGGGGAAAAGCTAGTTGCTCAGACATATGATGGTGCGGCTGTTATGGTGGGGCATTTAAATGGACTTCAAGCAAACGTACGAGGATGATTTCCCCAAGCTCTATTTGTACACTGTTTCGCCCATAGATTAAATCCAGTTCTGTCACAGGCGATTTCACACATTCGAGAATGCAGGATATTCTTCATGACTGTTAATGGAATAGCAGCATTTTTTTCCAAGTCTTCTAAGAGAACTGAGGCCCTGGATAATGAGAAACACAGAAGATTGCCGCGTGTTTCGGAGACGCGCTGAAGCTACAGCTCTCGTTTGGTGGAAAGAATATATGAATTCAGAAAAGAACTTTTTTCATTGTTTGAAACTATTGCAAATGCAGATGAGAAATGGGATCCGGATACTTATACTGCTGCACGCGGTTTCGTAAGCACAATGGAGGATTTCACCTTCAAATTTATGTTAGAGATGTTTGCTATAATATTCCCCATCACGGACACTCTGTATGATATTCTCCAAGCAAAGTGTTCTGATATTGGATATTGCTTAATGAAAGTTATGGAATTTCAGAGAGCCTTAGAAGAGAAGCGCAATTCCGTCGATGAAGTATGCGACAAAGTTGAAGAAGCCATAGGTGATCCACCGCCTACGAAACGTCATACCAGCAGTGGTGGTTTGAATAGGAAAATACACTAAAACGTTTCTATTGTGAGGTTCTGGATATGCTTCTACTCCATCTCAGAGAAATATTTGGTGATATTGAGTCTTTGTGTTTTCTGGAATTGTTAAATTGTAATAACTTGAAATACAAATCGTCTTTTCCAGAATTATCTTTTCAGTCACTAAAAGAGTCCTATGGGACAGTCTTTGACTTTGTTGCGTTGAGGTCAAAACTCTCTGTCACTTACTTGTCTCGAGACATGCATCATAAATCTGTGAATGATCTTCTAGACTTCATAAAAGAAAATGAACTGAACAGAGCGTATAGTGAAGTGACAAAACTGCGCGAGTTAGTGTTAGCTATTCTAGCAAGTAGTGCTGCAGTTGAACGTAGCTTTTCTAAACTAAAAACCATAAAAAAGTATGCACGCAACACTCAGGGACAGGAAAGACTTTCAAACTTAGAGAAGGAGCTTCTGGTAAATCTACAACAGAATCCCAAATTCTATGATCTTGTGACTGACGATTTTGCCAAGAAAGGGAGGAGAATCCAGCTCTGCTTCAAATAAGACAAGATAAATCATCAATACTTTGTTACAAAGTAATGTCAGGATAACAGTGATACTATTGTTTTTAATTGCATGTACTATGTATCAGTATATTTTCGTTTAACCATTTACAATGAGATTGCTTACCCTGGCCAATACCTTCACCACACGCCATTGCCAAGCGGTATCAATGATCCGTGTTTGAATAACAACTTAGGAACACAAAAAACGAACCAGTAGATGTTACAACCCATGTGAAATGAAGGGGTGTTTCGGATACCGCCTCCGTGAAAACGTAATTTCGATGGTTATAAATATAACAAAATATATGAAATACCCGCTACTCTCTTTTAAAACACAACCAGATGAGGAATACTTTCGAAGGAGACTATTATGTGTAAGCAAAGTATCATATTAAATGATTACGTAGACTTCCACGCCTTTGTCCATTCCTTCTTTCTTGTTTCCGGTGTATTGTTGGTTTATTTAAGAAATTAAATTCTAAAGTGTTGCACTCACATGACTTTCTCTACTCTTGTACTAACCATTCTTATAAACTCGTATTTCTGTATCTTCTTCGTGCTAGTTGAGATAAAACATTTGTGCAAATTATCTTATTGCTTATTTCCTTGTAGGTATAAGTTGAATGTTAGAATACAGTAGGCTTTGTGCGATAGTCAAATGTTTTAAAGCTTTGAGATTCTGTTCCCTTTGCACACTTAACATATGGAAACATCAACAACGATGTTCCATTTTAAGAAAGTAATATTTTCCGAAACTCACACACATAAAAAGGAATATCTCCGAAATGGTTCACCCTACAAGAAAATTTATTTCGACATAAATTATGTATTTTAGCAAGATCTGCATTTTTGTATAGTGTGATTTGGTCTATCTCTAATGGCTTACCAGTTATGCAAAAGTCGTCCAGAGTAAATACGAATAGAGGGGCTATAGCCAGAAAATTCAAGATATACATTTCATTTGGCATAAAAATATCTTAAAAAGATGACATTTTAATAAAAATCGTTGGAGCCATTTTCAAGAAATTCAATATTTTCAAAAAAATTTCCATGTAAAGGGTAGTTTAGGCTGAGACTATTTTCTTCAAAATCTTCGTGTTGCAACTTGGAAGACATTGAACTTAAATACCAACTTTGGTTTTTAAACTACTTTTCGTTTTTGAGTTACGCTGTGCACAGGTTGACACACACACACACACACACACACACACACACACACACACACACACACACACACACACACACACACACACACACACACACACGCAGACATACAAACACAAACACGCACGCGCGCGAACCATTTTCTAAACATGCTTTTTTTTTTTAATTGAGGGGGTCTCAAAATATATATTCCCGGCGAAATCTCGACATCGAATTTTTGGGTGGAATACAATACTTCCCCTACTTACCAGTAGAGAAAGTAAAAATGAATAACTATGTTCCATTTGCCTGAAACATAAGTTCTCCAAAATGCAGACAAATAACAAGGCATATCTCCGAAATAGTGCACTCTACAAAAAAAAATTTATTTCGACATGCATTGTATATTTTAGCAAGATCTACATTTTCCGTATAGCAAGATTTTCTCTATCTCTTACTAGCTATGCAAAAGTCATCCAGAGTAAACAGGTTAGCGCGCTCGCCTACCACCTAGGCGGCCCGGGTTCGATCCCAGGGACCCGCATGTGGTATTCGTGGTGGACGAAGCGGCGTCAGGGCGGGTTTTCTCCGGGTACTCCGGTTTCCCCCGCCATTTCATTCCACCGGTGCTCCATCTTCATGTATCATCAGTGTCACCGCCTGCGGTGCCGTAGTAGTAAAAGCGGGCGTTAAACACTACTACAACTACAACAGAGTAAACAGGCCAACATGTGTTATAGCCAGAAAATTCAAAACATACATTTCATTTGTCATAAAAATATATAAAACTTACGGTATTTTAATCAAAGTCGTTAGAGCCATCTTCAAAAGAATCAAAATTATCGAAAAACTTTCCATGTAAAGGAGAGTTTAGGGTGGGTGCAATTTTGCTCAAAACCTTTGTGTCGCATCCCTGAAAGCCATTAAACATATGTACCAACTTTGGTTTTTAACCGACTTTTCGTTTTTGAGTGTCACAGGCTGACACACGGACACTCACGCAGACACACAGACACAGATCTTTTTCCAAAAATGCTTTTTTTTTTTTTTATTTCCGGTGAAATCCCGACATCGAATTTTCGGGTGGAGAAAGTAAAAATGAACAACGATATTCCATTTGACAGAATTATGTTCTCCAAAATTTACATAAATGACAAGGTATATCTCCGAAATGGTTCACCCCGAAAAAATATTCATCTCGACATAAATGGTGTATTTTAGCAAGATCTAAATTTTTTGGATAGTAAGATTTGGTCTATCTCTTACGGTTTACCAGTTATGGAAAAGTCATCCAGAGTAAATACCACTACAGGGGCTATAGCCAGGAAATTCAAGATATACACTTAATTTGTCACAAAAGCATCTCGAGCATATGACATTTTAATCAAAATCGTTAGAGCCATTTCAAAGGAAATCAAAATTTTCGAACAACAAACCCTAGTTTAGGGTGAAGAAATTTTCTTTAAGTTCTTTGTGTCGCATTCTTGAAAGACATTAAAGTTAAATACCAACTTTGGTTTATAACTGACTTTTCGTTTTTGAGTTATGCTGTCCATAGACTGACAGACCGACACAGACTGACACACAGACATCCACACACAGACCTTGTTCTAAAATTCTTTTTCATCTTTATTCAGGGAGCCTCAAAAACATAAACATTTCCGGTGAAATCTCGACATCGAATTTTTTGGTGGAATACAACAGGTACTGCCTCCACTTTACGTAGCAGAGAAGGTTAAAAAAATCTGATGTGTTGCACTGACATGACTTTCTCTACTTCTTGTATTAATCATTCTTACAAACTCTTATTCCGACTAAATACGACTACAGGGGTTATAGCCAGAAAATTCAAGATACACATTTCAGTTGGCATAAAAATATATCATACATAACATTTTAATCAAAATCGTTAGAGCCATTTTCAAGAAAATCAAAATGTTTTAAAAATTTTCCATGTAAAGGGTAATTTAGGGTGGGGACATTTTCTTCAAAATCTTCATGTCGTATCCTCGAAAGATACTAAACTTAAATACTAACTTTGGTTTTTAATCCACTTTTCGTTTTTGAATTATGCTGTCCACTGACTGACACACACGCGCGCGCGCGGACATTTTTCTAAAAATGCTTTTTTTTTTTATTCAGGGGGTCTCAAAACATATATTTCTGATGAAATCTCGAAATCGATATTTTGGGTGGAATACAATACTTCCCCTACTTACCAGTAGAGAATGTAATAAAAATTATGCGGTCGTTTCGCCTCAAAACTATGATCGGTTTCTTCAATGGGCGACTACAAAATATCCATCCTACTTATGTGTTTTAATACCTCATGATTCACGCAATGCTTCTTTGAGTCCCATAGTGAGCCCACTCAAGTCACCTACACATTCACTGGCAAAATGTTGGGTGAAAGAACTTCCAAAGCTGCTTGGCAAGACTTCTACTTTTGTTAGAGATTCGAGTCATCTGGTACAGATATTGAGACAGTTTCAATTGGAACCTTACCACTTACTGGTTAGCTTCAACGTCGCCTCTGGGATCCCCATAAAAGATGCACTTGTCATAATCAATGCAAAAATCGAAACAAATGGACTACCTGAAGATTGGAGAAACATGGTGGGCAGCTGTCTTTCTTGCAGTTTTTTCAGCTATGGAGAAGAATTGAACAGGTAAAAGGGGCAGCCATGGGTCGTCCCTTTTCCCCGTTGTGGCAAATCTCTTCATGGAAGAATCTGAATCGTTGGCTATTGAAACTTGTTCCCTGAAACCTGTAATCTGGTTGAGGTATGTAGATGATACATTGGTCATCTGGCCTCACGGAGAAAACACTGTCCCTGAATTTTAGACCACCTCAATAGTCTGCACAACAACAGCAAATTTACTATGGAATTAAAGAAGGATAGAAGACTTGCTGGTGGAATGCGATATAGCCATGAAAACACTTCGATATTCCGTATATCGGAAACTAACTCATACAGTTACGTACATAGAAGCCTCTTCATATCACCTACCACCTATAAAAAAGGCAATGATAAACACACTCGATCAATATATCGCATGATTGGCACAACAGATCTGGACGTATTAAAATGTTAATGACTGGTACGAAGATGATCTCCCAGATCAGCTGATGAGCGGTGACTGGAGGCTGGAAAGTGCATGGGACAATCAATGTCAAATATAGCGCTTCATCTCGTCTTCATTCATTCATTGCTGCATCTCTGGCCCTTGGTTCATGAAGTATCTAGTAGCAAGCTGGGACAATTTCTCTCATCGAACAGTGAGACACATTGACACATTTAAAGAAAAGACCAGGCTGAACCGTGACACAGGCACACCATTCAACACGATATGGAAGACCACATTAGCAGGTCAACTTCCTATTGGAGGAGAAGGAACCAATAGGATTACGAGTGGGACGAAACTCCGCAGTCAATCAGAGTAGACAGTGATAAATTGGATGGATTTTTTGCAGTCGCCAATTGAATAAGGCGAACATAGTTTTGCGGGGAAACGTCGGTAAGTCGCGGCCCAGACAGGAAACAAGAAAGAAGTTATATTGCTTACTCCGAGTATTAGTGCAGCGGTAGTAGTAGAAGTAGTAGTGGTAGGGGTGGCGGTGGCGGTGGCGGTGGCGGTGACGGTGGTGGTGGCGGTGGCGGTGGTGGTAGTGGTGGTAGTAGTAGTGGTGGTAGTAGTAGTGGTGGTAGTAGTAGTAGTGGTGGTAGTAGTAGTAGTAGCAGTGGCAGTAGTAGTAGTAGTAGTAGTAGTAGTAGTAGTAGTAGTAGTAGTAGTAGTAGTAGTAGAGTAGTAGTAGTAGTAGTAGTTTTTGTTTCGGCAGTGGAAAAGTCTTACAAAGACATCGCTTTAGCCCACTGCGCCACGGCAGGACTTGCTCCAAGTAAGCTAAATATTGAACAGTTCCTAGACTCGGCAGTTGGTTTGGCAGTTGCAGATGTTTTGTGCTCATGTAAGACTTCTGAAGGAAGTGGAGAGGAATTATTTGCATGTATCATCAAACTTAATGACAGCTACGACTTATACACACGAAACTGTTTATCAGCGACGTGGAAACAAAGGTTTAAGCTTTTCCTACCATCAAATGGTAATAAGAAATGACAACAGGATTGTCTAAAGTAAAAACACAAGATTAATGGAACACAATGACGTTCTGAATGTTCTTTTTTATTATATTTAATTTTAGGCCTTAACATATTTCTCTTTGAGAACGTGGACGACTAGCTTGTAAAGTTACCTTCTGTCCTTACTGTTTGGAGAATTACAAGTTAAACGTGCTTCCACCGTGGCCTCAGGGCGGGAGGGAGGGAGGGAGGGAGGGATGAGTGGAGAGACGGAAAACGCGATCAGATAAGAATAACGACGGAGGTAAGCATGGATGGTGTCACTAATCTTTCCAGTTCGAACGCATCCGTCGCCTGGTCCGGCAGTCCATAAACAGATGACAGTGGGGAAAAAAAAAAAAAAAAAAAAAACGCTGGGTGCAGGAAAGTCGTGATAGAAGAGTAACCATTCAACATCCGCCTAACGAACGGGGGAAGCAATGAAAAAGCCATGAGTCACAGAGGGTCGTTGCCTGAAATCGAACCCGAGACCTCCTGAATGCGAATAGCACACTTTACCACAGCGTCGCCTCACTTGGTATTAGAATGTGATGCTAAACATCATAGTTGTTTGGAGAGTCCTGATATGAAACCACACTTAATTATGCACCAACAAACTATAACTTTATAAGATATTTCACATATCTCTCAAATGGTATATTTTAAAATTTCGGTTAAACTCGCAACTTCTGGGAGATTCTGCAAATAAGCCTTTTTACCGTTTTCAACACTTTAACAATACATTGAGCAACATGAAGCAAATAGTAGCTGATTGAGTATGATACCTGCTATCGATCAATTCTGACCGAAGATCAACACCGGTACCAGTGAGGGAGGTTTCAATTATAAAGCACTCCCTTCTCATTTGCAAACACTCTAGGTATTAATTAGAATTTCCCCCTTGTTTTGTTTGTCTATCTCTGCTTTCACTTGGCCACAGTGCTAGTACATCAAGCTGTATTGTAAGTCGCAAAGCAAGGTAATAGACATTTTCACTACATTATATATTTATGTTCTCCCAGTAATCTGCACCAAGCGAAGTGGCGCTGCAGTAACGTGAGCAACTCACATTCGGCATGTCCCAGATTTGATTCGGAGCGAGCGCCCACTCCGACCCATGGATATTTTGTGCTTTCCCAGAGCCGATAGGCGAATACTGGGATGGTTCTTCTACCACGACGATCCTGTCTCTCATTTCCTGTACCCATAATTTCCTTCATTGTCATCTGTTTGATGTTTGTAAGACCATGCGACGGTGCTCGGTGGTTTGCCGTTGGACGGTGGATGTCCACTCTGAACGTTTCTTCCCTAGTGTTGGTTGGGACTGCCTAGTAAGGACCCCACAACGCTGGGGGGTTGGGAATGTGGGTGGGCTCAGGTGACATCGTATGCGTTCTAACTGGAAACGTTAGGAACCCTGGCCATGCTCGTGCCCGTAGTCATCCGGATATGGTTGCCTGGTCTCACCCATCATCCTTTCCTCCCAGAAGTTATGTCACAAGCACAAAGGTGTCGCACTGCCTGCGTGTGGTACTCCGTCCCAATTGCAAGAGCTCTTCCGTAGTATTTAATTTATGTTATTGACATAAGTGCTAAAATAATATTATGGCTTATGTAAACCGTCGTGGCATTCCATATGCGCAAAATAGGAGAAATGAGAAGTGATGAGAATGGTAGGGGAGCAAGGTGCTAGAAACAATGTCAGAACTCGAAGGTAGTCACATGCACAACCTATTGTACTACTGACACTCACAGCAGGTAGAGCAATAACCCTCACTTTTCTTATTATGCAACCGAGTTGGTCAGTGCTATGGCGCATCTTTGCTTCAGGAGCAGGGGATTGTCACGACGTTTTACACAAGCTGTACATGCACATTTGGTCCTAGCCATCCACCATACAATACTAACACCAATAACAATTACAATCAACTTTGTTAAACTAAAATGCTCTCAAGCTTTCACTGTCCTGTTCACGGACAACTTCCGTTTATTTATTTACTTGCATAAAATTGTTCCCAAAGTTCTCAGTTCTAACAGGTCTTTTTAAACATTTTTCTCACTGTCATCTCTTTATTTCTATTTAACCATTTCCTACAACCTCAAATGTTTGTATCTGATTATTCTATTAACAAATGTGTGTCTCATGTTCCTTCCCATTAAAAATTGGGCGTCTTTCCTAGAACGAATTGTTTCTTTCATTTCTCTATTTCCATATTCCCAAACGAAAACAAGCAATACCCTCCCTCTCATTCTTGTCACAAACCTTATGATCAGGGTTAAGATTTTTAAGTGCAAACTGCAGATGAAAAAATGAAGGGAAAAGGTGCTCAAGTAAAAAGGGACAAAAGGGTGCTCGTTTATTCAACTAATTCTATAATTTCTTGTTCCTCTATTCTAATTTATTGAATTACAAACAAGTACTTCAAATTATCACTCATCAGAAGAAGGAAACCACATTAAGCTGTCGTACTTCAATACTTCAAGATATTAAGCATCTCATTAAGCATCTCTTATTTTTAAAAGTAAGCCTGTTTCTATTAGGAGATAGAATGTATTTCTAGATGTTAAAGCTTCTTTTGCCATCCATAGAAGCCAGTGGGGCAAATCTTGTATTCACTTGGAATGGCAATTCTACAGATGTGACGAAATCCTCAATGTCCGGATTCTTCCGAACACTAAACTCAAGTTAGTCTTTGGCAAAGCCATCTAACTACTCCCTCACGGTCCCCTCCGAAGGAATGTCGCCTTGATATGGCGGAGGGGCTCACTACCCGATCCAGACGGCCTACTAAGTGTCTCGTTTTTTACTACAGGTAGGCAAGAGGTGAGCGGAAGCAAAGAACATTCCAAAACGGGTAGATGAGGCTCGGAAGTCTTGGTCGACGACTCATCTAGGAGAAGAGGACTCCGAAACCAAACTCCCCCAGAGGTTCCTACTACGGTAAGTACGGGTTTGGCGTATCCGGGGCCCCAAGCTATACTCTCTATTGGGTTCCTCTGAGAGGTGAGAGGGCACCTGCCAAACACCCAATTAACTTTGGCCCACTTTTGTGTTTTACCTCCCACCTGATGCCTCCCTGTACACAGTCTGATGGATAACCTATGCACGGGTTATAGGAGGGTGGAAAGACGCAAGGGGTGACTGGGTAACCGCGGAAGTCCCAACCCCTGGTTATCATGTAGGATCTGTGTGCGTATCCGCTGATAAAGGTCAGTTCAGGAAAGAGGCCAATGCATGAGCTGGTGCACTCCTGAAGGCGATTGGGTCCCTCTGTCTGTACATTGGGAGGTGAGACCCTAGGGTGAGCAAGGTCCAGGCCAGGACTCTCATCTAAGCCAGAGTGGCACCCAGGATGTGAGCATGCCATCAGAGACATTTGCAATGGTGGAGGATTAATGCGCCATGAGTTCTTCTAAAACTCAAAACAAAAAACAAAAATAATAAAGTATGTGTAAAGGAAGTAGCACAGTCGAGTGGTCCTCGCTATTCATTAATAGCTAGAACTGGAGCAGATAAGAAATGTTTATTGGTGAGCCCATTTACCATTCAAAAGGGTTTGGATAACATTGCTGGTCCAGTAAAACCATGCACTAGATCTAGCAATGGCCATCTCCTGGTTGAAGCACATTCAACTACCCAGGCTCCTAAGATACTGAAAGCGAATATACTAGTAAGTTATCCTGTACGTGTTGAGAGGCACAGAACCTTGAACTCCTCGCGCGGCGTGATAAACACCCGTGTATTGGAGGGATTATTCAATGAGGAGATTCAAGAGATTCTGACAGAACAACGCGTCATTCACGTTTACCGGGTTCAACGTAGAGAAGGTGGCGAGTTAAAGCCAAATAATACCCTATTCCTGACCTTCGAACTGGTAGATATGCAGCAAAGGATTAAGGCAGGGTATGAATCCATCGAAGTTAGGCCTTTCATCCCAAACCCACTCAGATGTTTCAAGTGCCAGCGCTTCGGACATACAAGCGAACTTTGTAAGGGACTAGCTACATGTCCTCAATGTGGAGATGAATTCCACGATGGTTATGTACTGCAGCTCCTTCATGTGTAAACTGCAGTAAACATCTAGTTCCCGAGACTGCCCCCGTTTTGTAGAGGAAAGGGCGATCCAAGAGATACGGTTCAATGAGAAGGTGCCTTTCTCAGAAGTCCAGAAGCTCTTGCGTATTTGCCAACCCTCTGTTCCAAGGTCCGGGGCCTATAGCTCAGTTGCAGCTAAGCTGGTACCGAGCAGAAGGATCGCAACGCAGACCAGCGATTTCAATGGGGCAACAATTTCCGAAAAGACACTTGTAGCTCGTAGCTCTATTCCAAAGCCCTCAACATCAGCGGGGCCCAAATTGCCTAGCTATCGACGGGCCCTTAAACACTATGCACTCACCCACTCAACATCAGCGCGTATATCTGCATCAACGTGTACAAAATCTGTTGGTGAGAAAAATACAACTGTTAGATCACCAACGAAAATGCCAAACTCAACACAGAAGACTAGCAAACCTGTAATCTATAATGCGTCATCGATAAAGTTTAAGAAGAGCTACAGAAAGAAGGATTTCCTCAAGGAAGATAAGCCTGATCCCAGTATATCAAAGGGATATAAGAGTCAAAGAAGATCTCCTCGAACATCCTCTTCTGGGTAATCTTCAGGAGCGGACTCAGAACGGCGTCTTTCATCTTCACCGGTCCCCATAAGCAACCGGTTGGAGACACTCGAACCCAAGTTCGCTATGGGAAAACGGACGTTCTCGGCAGAAAACATGGAGTTAGATCAATCTGCCTACACTGGGAGAACCCCAGTTGAAAAGAGGCGCGAAAAAGCGTCTGAGAAGAATGCCAGCCCAAGAGGGAAGAAAAGGGCTAAATTAGATCGACAACCGCCTACTCCAAAGTAATGCACAATTACCTTGGAATACTTATTCCACACACATATTAATATGGCTATCCTACAATGCAACATACGTGGTATTAGAACACAACGACCAGAACTTGAGCTTCTGCTCAAAGAGAACGAACCTCTGGTTGCATGTTTGCAAGAGACTAAGCTGCGTCCTCAAGGCGCTTTCCATCTAAGGGGATACACCCCAGTACGGTGTGATGTTACACCAGAAGGGGATATGGCGGTGCTACGATACTTGTCAGCAATGACATATATATATATGCAATCTGTACCAATACGGTCTGATATCCAATCAGTTGCAATAAGGATCCTACTGCCAGATATCCATTTCACCATTTGAAGTCTAATTTTGCCTCCGTCCCGTGACTTCTCTTACATTGATTTAGAAGATCTAGTTTCCCAGTTACCAACACCGTTTAAGTTGGTGGGAGACTTCAATTCGCACCACCCACTTTGGGGCTCAAGTCGCGCTTGTGCGAGAGGCAAGCTCCTTGCTGACTTCCTGGCCAGTTACAACCAAGCTCTCCTCAACTCTGGAGAGCCTACATTCATTTCTGACTCTTTCAATACTTTCTCGTACCTTGATCTTGCAGTTCTTTCACCTAAGTTGGCAGTCTCCTTACAATAGTATGTCATCTCTGATTTACACTCTAGTGACCACATTCCATGTCTTATTAGTCTCTTAACGCAAATTGCATGTTCCATGCGTACGCCCAGATGGCGTTCGGACCATGCCAACTGGAACCTTTACACCCAGTTGACTGTGTGTACGTAAAACGAGCACGACTCAGTGAATGATTTGGTGTAGCATCTCACGGGAATGATTCTTTCTGCGTCTGGACAATCAATTCCGCGGTCGACTTCACACCCCCGCCGATTTCCCGTCCTCTGGTGAACGGAGGAATGTCGCAATGCCATTTGTGGTGGAAGGCGTACTCTTAGGGTTTTCCAACGTCACCCTGCTTTAGTTAGCCTAATCCAATACAATAATATGCGTGCCAGGTCCAGACAAGTCTTTAAGGATAGCACAAATCCATAATGGAGCACATTTGTAGCTTCATTTAACCGACGCACACCTTCTTCGGTTGTGTGCGATAGGTTAAGGCGTGTTGCAGGTCAATCGACCCATATACCAATTGCGGGACTGCGAACAGACACAGGAACTGTTGTTGATCCATTCGAAGTCGCGAACACGTTTGGCAGTGCTTTCGCTCAAGTGTCCAGCTCGGACAATTACTCCCCTGAATTCCTTCCAATTAAAACTCGGGTGGAAACTCAAGGCTTCGATTTTCGGTATAGAAACGTACAAGATTACAATCGCCTTTTCACCATGACGACCATTCTCTTAAATGTTCGCGATTATCAGCACCAGGAACGGTCGGTATTCATGTAGAAATGTGTGGCATTTCTACATGAATAGAACAACAGCCTCCAGTGTTGTTTTCGACGATGCCGTTCAACTGTAGAACATCTAATGTCAATATCGACACAGATAATGGACGGACTTATGAAGAACGGTCAAACCGTTGGTATATTTTTCGATATCAAGAAGGCTTATGATACGTGCTGGTGAGCAGGGATTCTTCGTTCCCTGTATACCTGGAACATACGTGGACGCCTACCTCTGTTCATTCAGGAGTTTTTGAAGGACCGCTTTTTCCGAGTAAGGGTCGGCTCGGTTTTTTCTAATTCTTTTTTTCAGGAGGAGAGAGTACCTCAGGGTTCGGTACTAAGTGTCACGCCCTTTACTATATCAATTAACTCCATCTGGAAATGTGTTCCACCTGGAGTTTCCTCATGCCCATTCGTAGACGACTTAGATGTCTATTGGACTTTTTGGCGCACGGCGTTCTTACAATGGCGCCTGCATCAATGTTTGGACAATCTTAGAGAATGGAGCTCAACTGAGAAGTCAATCTGCTTTAATTTCTGGCGTCGTAGGAGACGATTACCAGCTTTGCTCCGTATCGGTTCAGATTAGTTCCCTTCGCAGATAAGACGAGCTTACTGGGTTTGATCTTGGACAGGAAGCTTAATTGGTCATGGCATATTGCACAGCTAAGAGCACGATGTGACCGTACCCTAAATATCATGTGAGTGCTAAATGGCAAATTGTGGGGAGCGGATCGGACAATTTTGTTGCAAATGTATCGCGCACTCATCCGAACCAAAATAGACTATGGATGTATTGTTTATTCGTCAGCACGACTATCTGTGCTGAGAAGATTAGACGCGGTCCACAATAGGGGCATCCGCATTGCAATAGGGGCTTTTCCAACAAGTCCAGTGGTGAGCCTTTACGCCGAGTCCGCAGAACCTCCTCTACAATATCGGCGCGAGATTCTCTTGGCAAATTATGGTTGTGCGCCTAGATGTATGCCTAAGCACCCAACGTTCGCTTCTTTTTTCACCACCACGCTAAGAGAACGATATAAGAATAGTATCCTTAGTGCTAAGCCTGCGGGGTTTCGTTTCCAAGATCTTCTATTGAAGCTTGGAGTGGAACTGCCTAGGATGTTCGCCAAAGGCGAGAAGGCTTACCCCCTTGGCTATCCGGCACGCCCCATGCAGATATTGGAATGACTGTACACCGGAAGCCCACAATGCCTATTTCAAGTATCCGCACGTGTTTTTTTAGAATTGTTGTTAGGCTACGCTGACCGTCGATGTATTTACACCAATGGGTCAAAGAGTACCAACGGTGTTGGGTGTGCTTATGTTTATGGAACCGAGCCACATGCATTCGGTTTTCCAAATAGTACTTCCATTTTTACTGCAAAGTTTTACCCAGTTTACCGAGCCGTTTTGTACGTGCGCCGTCGTAAATTAGGTGACTGCCTGATTTTAAGCAATTCTCTTAATGCACTTCAGAGCTTTTGTGAGCTGTACAACCCCCACCCTATTGTACAACGTATCCAGGATGCCTTCCATGTTTTACACGCTTCTGACGCTGACGTGGTGTGTGCATTCCTGGTCACGTAGGTTTGCCGCGGAATGAAATGGCAGATTTGGCATACAAAGACGGTAACTACAGAACCCAGTATTACCATCTCACGTGTTACCTCGGAAGACTTTAGGCTCGAAGTACGGAGAGCAGTGCTGTCCTGCTGGGACTACGAGTGATCAGCTCTCGGCGGTAATAAGCTTAGGGAAGTGAAAGAACTTCCGGTACACTGTGTAACTTCCTGTCGCACATCTCGCCGCGAGGAGGTTAGTTCCGCTCGATTAAGAATAGGCCACTGCAATTTTTCGCATGGTTACCTATTTAAAAGGGACCCTGCCCCTCTATGTCCGCTGTGTGACAACCGTTTGTCAGTCCGTCACGTGCTGCTAGTGTTGCTCTCTAGCGCACCTTCGGGATTCTCTGCAGCTGCCTGCCACACTTGCAGAGATCTTAGCGGACGGCAAAACAGGGGTTGATATAGTTTTTAAGTTTTTAGCGGAGTGTAGCATCAATTTGAGGATTTAAAATTTTAGATATCTCTGTTTATGTGTTTTGATATATTTATCACCTTGTTTCCTATCTGGCTATTGCTACTGTTTTTTCTTTTTGTGTATATTTTCCTTGTTGCTTGTATTTTTATTTTTTAGTGAAATTTGTATCTGGCTATTGCCATGAATCTTTCAAGGGCACTCATGATCTCGAAGTTGTGCGCTGTTAAACTAAACCAACAACTGCTCCCTCACAAAAGTAAAAATATCCCACACTTTCTTATTTTCCAAACCTTCTTCTTCTTAATAGCTGCAGTCAGGTACTTGTAACTATAGACACAATATAGTGTAGTTCTGTCTGTAAATTGTATATTTTCTCCGGTAACAGAAGTTCCTGTGCCTTGGAAAATGCACCTGCATCGGCTGGAACCAAAGAAAACACAAACTCTTTAATTTTGTCAAAATTCTGACACAACATAGCAGCACATTCGATCCGAGATCCCCAGCGAGTAATGACCGGAAAATTAGGAAGGGGTAGGCCAGTGGTTTCCTTGTAGACCACAACACGATTCGGAGCTTTCAGTAGAATCTTCTTCAGGGCAGAGATGAACTGACTTGCGATGTCGTATTCGTTCCGTATGGATTCACAAATCCCGTGAAGGGCATGAACCAAGCATGTCAGATGCTTCAACTTAGGAATAAAGGCTTCAATTGGTTAACAGCTGAAACTATTTATGGAGCTTGGTCCGTAACCTCAAGAAGTTTTTCAAATTTGATACCAGCAGGCTAAAGTTTTTGACGGAAGACCATAATTGATTGAATAACTGTACTGGCATTGGCTTTCTGCAACTCATACATTTTTAACAACATAGGTATAACTTCCTCCCCTGCTAAGGGAAAAGCTAAAATGTTCAAAACATATCGTTCACACACAATGATTCCCACATCGCAATCAGACACTTTCTCCTTGATTCTTTGTATGATTTCTTGGTAAACAGGCCCCATGTAGTTTTTTCTTAAAGTACTCTCATTCGGCATGGATATTTTTGTGTATTTTTCAAGAAATCCCTTGAAGGCTAGATGGTTCACATTATTGAGGGCAGCTCCTGCTTGTGTAAGAGCTGCACACAACTCAATGTTGATTTCCTTTAAAGTTTAGCTTTTTGAAGAACTCTGTTGGAATACATTTCGTAATAGAGGCTGCCGCGATTTGTTTGCCTGAAGAGTCTTGTTCATTTTGTGCTTAGAGCTGGAAATTTGCTGTTAGATGCGCTCTCGCTGGTGTTTTTCATCTAACGAAATTCCTGAATAGCAAATAGTACATCGACTAACATTTGCATCTGTGTCTATGAAATCTTGTTTGAATTCCTGAGCCAGAACAATAAGTCGAACACTAGACACCTTCGGCATGGTAAAATCTAGTAATACACCCGTTTAGTATGTAACGAAGGACTAACACCAGTTCATTTGCTAACTCATTGTGACTGTCACACAACTCATTCTGTTGCTATCCACACTCTTATATAGCACCGCGATAGTTACCAGAATGTTCTCATTCATGCTGAAGCTGCAGTCTCAGCAATTTCTGGTTGCTTCGAGCAGAACCCAGAGTCAATTCTTGGAACTAGGCGTGCACAGTTAATACTGTCTCTGCGTGACCTTGGGAACCGCGCGAACAGATGACGTCTGTCACAGTATCACGAACAGTAGGCTACTGATTCTGGTGAAATTAAAAGGATAGAATGATATACAATGACAATGAGTCATTGTCAGTTGTATTATTGCGGGCTCCTTTACAGCTGTAAAGCAAGAGAGAGAGAGAGAGAGAGAGAGAGAGAGAGAGAGAGAGAGAGAGAGAGAGAGAGAGAGAGAGAGAGAGAGAGAGAGAGAGAGAGAGAGAGAGAGAGGATTTGCGGTACACAATTATTTTCCATTGTTGTAGGTGTGCTTTCAACTCCGGCGCAGCATTTACTGAACGAGTTAAGCTTACTGTTCACATGTTCACAGCAAGCTGAGGAGATGTTAATTAAAAGTTAAATATTTTATATTGATTAAAATCATATGGAGTAAAATGGAAGAAAACTTAAAATAAAAAGGGGGAAAGGGGGTTATGGGCATGGTTAGGGGAAAAGGGATAAAGGTACCCCAAAAGGGAAAGAGTGCATGAAAAAATGCCTCTTTGGCAACAAGAAACAAAACTTCACACTGTGGTATCTTTCCGAAGAGCTTAGATTTACCCTAAGAAAAAAGGTGCGCAAGTAAAAATACTAATCCTGCTTATGAAGTAACTGTCTTCCTAATTCGGATTTCCATTCATTATGCAAATTAAATCACTTTTTATCTTTGATTTTGGAGTATAACGTTGGTCCATGCATATCTGCCAGCCTTTGTCTTATTATTCTCCAACCCCCCTTCATTATCTGTATCTTGGTGTCCACATTCCACCCAATACATTTGTCATTACAACTCTTCTAAAATATCTACTATATTTGTTTTACTTTATTATTATTATTATTATTATTATTATTATTATTATTATTATTATTATTATTATTATTATTATTATTATTATTATTATTATTATTATTATTATTATTATTATTATTATTATTATTATTATTATTATTATTATTATTATTATTATTATTATTATTATTATTATTATTATTATTATTATTATTATTATTATTATTATTATTATTATTATTATTATTATTATTATTATTATTATTATTATTATTATTATTATTATTATTATTATTATTATTATTATTATTATTATTATTATTATTATTATTATTATTATTATTATTAAACATTTTTAAATTGAAGCACACAGTGACCCACTGTGTGTCAAAAGTTGAATCCTAAAGAAATATTGTAAACTTCTTTCAATTACTATTCCTCTGACAGTCCGTTTCCTTAGCTCCAAAATACCTGCTGAACTGGTTGTGTTCTGTGAGACCCTTAAAATAAATTTACAAAAAGTCCTAATTATTTGATCTGTACTTTTGCAGCCATTACTAATTCTCCGTAGTTCGATTGCATATGCCCATCTTCATTCCATAAGAGCAACAAACCCTTTCAATCTATTCCACAGGCGTAGTGTGTGCTCGGGGCAGATGTTTTCTCACTGCTGCCAGTGCTAATTTACCTGTAGAACCCGCTATTTGTTTCCCTCAGTTTCCATAATAACTTATATTAAATTCTTTAAATAGCCCAATTTCTTTTTATTTTCAAACCATATTTAATTTACACTTAATTTGCTAGCTTTGTTAAAAGTTATGCTTTTTGTTTTGTTACATTTCATTTTAAGACCCTATTCATAACATCATGTTAATACTTCCTCAACTGCTGTTTCAGAACTAGTAATTCCATTTACTCATCCTATCATCAAATCTTCTGCATAAAATAACCCCGGGATGTTCACATTGTTGATTCTTGTCGTATCATCTATTCGAAATTGTCTAAAACAGCATGAATTAAAAGATTAAATACCACTGGCCTCAGTTCACAACCCTGTCTCAATCCTCGCTCTTGTTTCACTTGTTTTGTTAATTCACCACTGCCGCATTGAACACAGAAGGGACGTATTACAATAATATAACTGTTGCAACATTGTTACCGTCTCCGCACTCACCCTTTCTTTCTTAATATCAAATACAAATAATCCCTTATTACTTTGCCGTGTGCTCTCTATAAATCAATGAATACTGGTGAGAATCTACTCCGGTTCTGTTTCTTTTAAATGTATACAAATTAAGGTATAAATTACAAATGCACTTATCCATCGTTATTTTGCCTTTACGAAACCCTGGCTAAAAGGGGTATAATCTGTTGTTAGTTCTGTCAAAACCCTGTAACAATTCTACCAAAATTCTGTAGAAATGCTATTCCACAGTCATTACCTGGATTCGCCACCTCTCTTTCCCCTTAAAAAATTCATAAATTATTGCCGTGCATCAACCTTTGACGATATGTAAAAAGTTCAAGAGCAGTTGTTCAAATAGTTGAGATTTGTTTCACATACCTAAGTGCAACATTAGATGAGCAGTCTACTCCATATTTACAGTTTAGGACCGCTTTACAAAATATGCGCAGTAATAAGGTTTATTAGTCCTATAGTATGATTTTGGCCACAAAGGAATGCACGTAAGTTTACAATGCCTGACATGATGCAGCCTACAGCCTGATTGTGGCAGATTATTACCTACAACTACGCGGTGTTCTCAGCAGGGATGTTTAGAACACCATCAACAACTTATAATTCAAACTGAACTAGGTCAACCTGGTTACTTAATAGGAGATGACCAAAGTTATAAGCATATTATAACCACCCATGCTTTTATGATAATTTTATTTGAAACTATTCTTATAAACACATTTTCTACCTACTTTCTGTTAACCGAGACAAACATTTACAGAAATTGTCTTATTTCATCTTTCCTTATAGATACAAAGGGAATTGGAGAATCAGTATGCTTAACGGATAGTCACATGTTTTAAGAGCTAGTCACTATGTAATAGCTTTGGCATAATTTATATATTCTCCTTGCATGGCCAGCACATAAAATAAAGAATAACGAGAACCCATTTGAGAAAACTATAATAATTGCATAATCCATACAAATAGACATTTGATGTGACATGACTTTCCCTACTCTTGTACTAACCATTCTTACAAATTCTTATTCCTATATCATCTTCGTGTTAGTTGAGATAAACTTTGTACAAATTATCTTATTGCACATTTCCTCGTAGGTGCAAGGGGAATATGGGAATAAAGTAGGCTTTGAGCGATAGTCAACTCTTTTAAACCCTTCAAATTCCATTCCCTTTGCACGGTTAACATATAAAAAATGAATAATGATGTTGCATTTGACGAAAGCTCTAGGTTTTCCGAAACTGACACAAATAACAAGCAATATCTCCGAAATGGTTCATTAAACAGAAATATTTATTTGGACATAAATTGTGTGCTCTAGCGAGATCTACCTACATTTTTTGTATAGTAAGATTTTGTCTATCTCTTACCATTTACGATGGACTAAAATAACGTCGTTCGATGGGCCCAACCCCACACACTCGCTCCCTCCTACCGTTTACAGGTTATTGATAGGTCATCCAGTGTAAACAGGTCTACACAGGCTATAGCCAGAAAATTCATTATATACATTTCATTTCCCATAAAAAATATCTCAAACATATAGCATTTTAATAAACATTGTTAGAGCCATTTTCAAGAAAATAAACATTTTCGAAACATTTTCCATGTAGGGGTGGTTTAGGGTAGATAAATTTTCTTCAAAATCTTCGTGTCGCATCCTTGAAACACATTAAACTTAAATACCAACTTTGATTTTTAACCTACCTATGCTGGCACAGAGACACACAGACGCAGACACACACACACACACACACACACACACACACACACACACACACACACACACACACACATACACACACACACACACACACACACACACACACACACACACACACACACACACAGGGAACGTTTTTCTAAAAATGTTTTTTATGGATTCATGGGGTCTCAAAACATATTTCCGGCGAAATCTCGACATCGATGGAGATTGGAGAGGCTTATGATGGGTCCAGCTGTGCTTTAAAATTAAACTCCTTCATTCCTTTGCCAAAAACTGAAACTTTAGTGAAACAACTTTCTTTCGAAGAAGGAGGTAAAGTTGTGTGTCGTATGGAAACATTAGTTTAAAATGCATATTTTAAAAACATTTTGAAGATGCTAATAGTGTACATATAATAGTGTCAGCTAGTAGTGTTCTCCTTACTGTACTATTGTAACGTTCATGGAACCTCAAGCAGTGGACAGTTGCCGTAATGGAAGGTGGCAATTGTGTGAGGTTACAGTAGCCGTCACCGCTTCCACGCGAGTGCGCTGCACTGATTTGCAAGTAAGTTAATTACAACTGAACTATTAGAGGCTCCATTCTGATTTTTTCTGAGAATATTGAATAAACTTCATTGTATTTTTAGTTTTTTTTTCAGATGTTTAAATGGTCGAGTTTATGTTATTATCTAACTTTAAAACTTTAATCGTATAAAATATAATATTAATAATAATTAATTAAATTTTCTAATAAATACCTCACGAAATACTGCAATATTTCTTTAATTTGAGCCAAAGATCAAATAATTTGCTTCCTTACAATCGGAGGTATGATTGATCGAAGAATGAGGAGCGCGCGATTTTTGGGGCATTTCAAAAATTAACATCTGCCAAAATAATTTTTTTTATAAAACGAAGAAACACGGGACAAATATATTTTGTTCGAAAACACCCCAAAAAAGTTTCAAGAAAATCTGAGAGATCAAGGTCATTTTTTGCCATATTTTGTGCGATTTGACGTGGAATGACTCTAAAGTGAAACATTGCATAATAATCCACTGAAATGTCTACTATTATATAGCTAATTTAGGCATGCGGAACAGTACTCCCAAAGTGTCAAGCCATGCCCCTACTTCTTCCTCCGTGACCACCAAAGCAGAAAATCTGTAGGGAAAACTTAATACACATACACCTAGTGTACGTATGTATCTGTGCAAGTAGCTCAGCAGGTAAGGAAGGTGGGCACTACTGTATACACATCTTCGGAGCGCTCTTCTCCAGACCTGGTCAAAAGCAATACATGACGTATTCAAGACCGGAAGCAAACTTATCTCAGAAGTGAGTGCATCATTGCAACCCACCCCACTTGGACATTGCAGAAGGGATCCGTTACTCAGCCACTGACAACAGACAAGGTTATGAACACAAATATAGTGTGCCCTGGACGCTGAAATGTCCCTTCACAAGAAATCTTCCCAGGTTACACATTGCAATGACTGGAAAAATACATTGCCCTTTGAGACAGAACGTTTATGCCCGTAACATATTCTGTTTGGTTTACATTTACAATACATCGTGTGCAATGAGCTTAAGCATCTAATTCTGCGTATATATTTTGACATAGACGACGAAACCCAATCCAATTACTTTTTCTCATTTTATATTATTCTCCAAAAGCTTTGCACAAATATATAGTTCTCTTCTTCTGAGTTAATACAGTCTACAGTCTTTCGTGATGTTACAACTAATAACTGTTATCTTATTTTGGCCTTAAATCACTCGTTTCACTGTTTTTCTTCACTTTCTCCATCTCTCAAACACTAACTCCGACGATACAATTACTCGAGACTCATTAAAACGTCTTCACTTCCACGCGACCTGTCTTTCATGACGAAAGTACCACACACACACACACACACGCACACACACACATACACACACACACACACACACACAGAGAGAGAGAGAGAGCGATGTCGTACTCACTGACATACTGGCGGACTCAATATCTGTAACCGTAAGTGCTCTAACTGGCTGCCTCGTCTCATATAGCGGCGATGGCATTACATGATCCTTTCTGGAACTTGTACAAATACACTGGCCACCGGATGTCTCTAGAAGGTTTCAGTAATCTTGTTAAGCGCCGCGCTCATTATTGTTAGTCACGTACACACAAGCAGTCGCATGAGGCATCCTGGTCTTGAGCGCCTTTGTTTGCTCGACGGCCTAGTATTGGGTGTTAAGTAGCTTACTCCGCCCGCCTCGGTAGCGTGATGGTTAGCGTGTCTGCCTCACGTTCAAGAAGTCGCGAGTTCGAATCTCGCTTAGGGTAAGTTATCCGGGTAAGGTTTATTCCCGAGGTGTTCCCTACCCTGAGAAGACGAATGTCGAGTAACTTAAAGCTCCACTCCGACCGTCATTTGTTGTGCGGCACGCCCGGCGATACAATATTAACTACAAATACAACATTACTATTATTAATAACAACCGGGCCGTGCCCCTGTGTCCTAATATAAGTACTATCTCTGAAATGCGTCGATCTGTGTGACTGAGCCAGGTCTATTTATCCCAAGGTCGTGGGTTTTAACCCGGTCCAGATTGATAGTTTTTAAATGGGCTTAAAGATGAGAGCTCCATTGTCAAAACATATACTGATGTGTAAAAGAACTGCTGTGGGTTGAAATTCTAACATACCGGTGGTGCTAATAGGATCCTGAAATTGACAGCGCCGGTAACAAATAAAATAGATGTTTTATCTAATCCTGAAGTGCAAAACTCTAAAACACAATATCTCACCTTCCTCTACATGAATATTGAAGATTTTAGTTAGTATTTTCATTCATCTTCTTCTTATCTGATTAACCTCGCCATTAGGGAGACCTACCCCTAGGAGCGATAAGCTGATGCTCTCGGGGAGCAGACGAACCTATTGACCTCAAGCGCGTGATCGGCCCAGCACCAGATATGAAATGCAAGTGAATTGGATGATTGGAAAGGTGATAATGTTTGAGAATTGGTGGAATGGGTGGCGGCGGAAAGCGGCAAATACGGAGAAAAGTGACTTAGACACCGCTTCGTCCACCCGGAACACCACTTGCAGGTCCCTGAGGTCGTACCTTTGTGATAGACCAGGGGTCTCCAAACTTTCCAGCCTTAGGGCCGTATTGATTACTCCAGAAAGTTCCGAGGGCCAGAACTGTTTTAATTTTTCCTGTCATTATCTGTAATTTCTAGACTAGTCAAACTGTGTATAGTCGGTCTGGGTGGCTCAGTTGGTTAGTCGCTGGCCTACTGATCCCAAGGTCGTGGGTTCAAACCCGGCCCAGGCCGATGGTTTTTAAGTGTGCTTAAAAACGACAGTTCCATGTCAGTAGATTTACTGGCATGTAAAATAACTCCTGCGGGACGAAATTCCGGCACACCGGCGACGCTGATGTGATCCTGGCAACTGACAGCGTCGTTAAATAACAAAATAAAAAAAATTGTGTATTATTGTTACGACCGTGACACCTGACGACATCTGGTTGTCAAAAGCGGAAATAGGTAGTGGTAGAACCCTCTATCGCTAACAGATGGTGCTAGTAGTACTTTCGAGAACGTTCTGGTGTATTCCAATCACTTTGAAATGGCTGGCAGCCATTTGTCTTTAAGCTTTACCTAGCAAGTAAATAAAACAGACTAAATAAAACAAAGTAACATTAAGTTTTCTTTTTTTTTCAAGCTAACTTATCACATCACCAGAATTAATGTAACCAAATATCATAAATAAATATTATTGTAAATATTATTATTGTATTATGTGTGTTAATATTTACGTTGATTTGTAACAATATGTGACTCACTCAAACAATATTGTAAGAATTTATTTTGTAATTAACTGATAAATTAAAATTAAATAAATTTGTGATTCATGACATAGTTGACTTACAAAAAACAATAACAAACCATTAGCAGTCGCGGGCCGGATTGATGACACTGGCGGGCCGGATTTGGCCCGCGGGCCGTAGTTTGGAAACCCCTGTGATAGACGAACGGTTTAACCGCTTGGCCACAGCTCCAACATTTTCAGTTATTTACATTTGCAGAGAAAGTTTTTCTTAAACATCATTGACAGTAATTAATGGTAGGTGCGCTATTAATACATCCACCACATACATAGTAGATAGAGAAAGTATTGCATTCAACCCAAAAATTCCATATCGTGATTTCACTTTAAATAGACCTTTGAAGTCCCCTGAATCAAAAAAGCATGTTTAGAAATAGATCCATGTGTGTGTGTGTGTGCCTGCGTGCGTGTGTGTATGTGTGTACGTATGTGTATGTGTGTGTGGAAGTGTGTGTGTGCCTGCGTGCGTGTGTGTATGTGTGTACGTATGTGTATGTGTGTGTGGAAGTGTGTGTGTGCCTGCGTGCCTGTGCGTATGTGTGTACGTATGTGTATGTGTGTGTGGGTGTGTGTGTGCCTGCGTGCGTGTGCGTATGTGTGTACGTATGTGTATGTGTGTGTGGAAGTGTGTGTGTGCGTGCGTGTGTGTATGTGTGTACGTATGTGTATGTGTGTACGTGTGTATGTGTGTGTGTGGAAGTGTGTGTGTGCGTGCGTGTGTGTGTGTACGTATGTGTATGTGTGTACGTGTGTATGTGTGTGTGGAAGTGTGTGTGTGCGTGCGTGTGTGTATGTGTGATTTGTGGGTTTAAGGGCGCTCAACTTCTGGATCATTAGCGGGTGTGTGTGTGTGTGTGTGTGTGTGTGTGTGTGTGTGTGTGTGTGTGTGTGTGTGTGTGTGTGTGTGTGTGTGCAGAACTCAAACATGAAAAGCCTGTTAAATACCAAACTAGATAATGAAATCTGTCGTCCAAGAATGTGACACGAATGTTTTCAAGAAAATCCCCCACCTCAAACTGGGAAATGTTTCGACAATTCTCAAAAAGGCTCTAAACGATTTTGATAACAATACCATATGTTTTAAATATTTTCATGAAATGTAAATATTATTTATTTATGCCAACAAACTTACTGTTGGTGTTTTTAAACACACAAGCCGTGTGTGGGCAAAGTTTGAGAGGTAGAACTGGAACTTAAAAATTCAATATGTTCCTATGTGTGGAATATTCTGAGAATGGCCTCTGAAGTCCTCTTCATTCTGAATGAATGTTATATTATACTCGTTCTTCGTAAACTATAAGAGAGAGAAAACATTTTACTGCACAAAACTTTACGTCTTGTTAAATCACACAATTTATATGACTTTTTTATGGAGTTACATTCGAAATATTCCACGATTTTTATTTTAGTATGAAATACTTATACTTTTCTCAAACATGAAATCATGCTTCGTTTTTTACTTTCTCTACTGGTAAGTAGGGGAAGTATTGTATTCCACCAAAATTTCGATGTCGAGATTTCACCGGAAATATATATTTTGAGGTCCCCTGAATCTAAAAAAAGCATTTTTAGAAAAAAGTCTGTGTGTGTGTGTCAGTCCGTGTGTCAGTCTGTGGACAGCATAACTCAAAAACGAAAAGTCGGTTAAAAACCAAAGTTGGTATTTAAGTTTAATGTCGTTCAAGGATGCGACAAGAAGATTTTGAAGAAAATAGCCCCAACCTAAACTACTCTTTACATGAAAAATTTTGATTTTCTTGAAAATGGCTCTAACGATTTTGATTAAAATGTGATATGGTTGATATACTTTTATGACAAATGAAATGTATCTCTTGAATTTTCTGGCTATAGCCCCTGTAGTCGTATTTACTCTGGACGACATTTGCATAACTGGCATACCGTTAGAGATACACCAAATCATACTATACAAAAAATGTAGATCTTGCTAAAATACACACTTTATGTGTCAATAAATTTCTTGTAGGGTGAACCATTACGGACATATTCCTTGTTATATGTGTGAGTTTCGGAAAACTTAGAACTTTCGTGAAATGGATCATCGTTGTTCATTTTTACTTTCTCTGCTGGTAAGTAGAGGAAGTATTGTATTCCACCCAAAAATTCCATGTCGAGATTTCACCCGAAATGTATGCTTTGAGACCCCCCTGAATCCAAAAAAGTCATTTTTAGAAAAAGGTCCGTGTGTGTGTCTGTGTGTCAGTCTGTGGACAGCACAACTCAAAAACGAAAAGTCGGTTAAAAACTAAAGTTGGTATTTAAGTTTAATGTCTTTCAAGGATGCGACACAAAGATTTTGAAGAAAATAGCCCCACCCTAAACTACCCTTTACATGGAAAATTTTTTAATAATTTTGATTTTCTTGAAAATGACTATTTTGATTAAAATGTCATATGTTTGAGATATTTTTATGACAAATGAAATTTATATCTTGAATTTTCTGGCTATAGCCCATGTAGTCGTACTTACTCTGGACGACTTTTGTATAACTGGTAAACCGTTAGACCAAATTATACTACACAAAAAATGTAGATATTGCTAAAATACACAATTTATGTCTCAATAAATTTCTTGTAGGGTGAACCATTTCGGAGATATTCCTTGTTATGTGTGTGAGTTACGGAAAACTTAGAACTTTCGTGAAATGGATCATTTCATTTTTTGTTCATTTTTTTATGTTAAGTGTGCAAAACAACAGAATCTCATACATTTGACTATCTCACAAAGACTATTGTATTCTAACATTCCCCTTGCACCTACAAGGAAATAAGCAATAGGATAATTTGAACAAATGTTTATCTCAACTAACAAGAAAGAAGATATAGGAATAAGAGTTTGTAAGAATGGTTAGTACAAGAGTAGAGAAAGTCATGTGATTGCAACACAACACATATTTTACTTTCTCTACTGGTAAGTAGAGGAAGTATTGTATTCCAAAAATTCCATGTCGAGATTTCACCGGAAACATATGTTTTGAGGCCCCCTGAATCCAAAAAAAGCATCTTTAGAAAAAGGTCCATGTGTGTGTCTGTGTATATGTGTGTCTGTCAGTCTGTGGACAGCATAACTCAAAAACGAAAAGTCGGTTAAAAATCAAAGTTGGTATTTAAGTTAAACGGCTTTCAAAGATGCGACACGAAGACTTTTAAAAATAGCCCCAACCTAAACTACCCTTTAAATGGAACATTTTTCGATAATTTTGATTTTCTTGAAAATGGCTCTAACGATTTTGATTAAAATGCCATATGTTTGAGATATTTTGATGAAAAATGAAATATATATCTTGAATTTTATGGCCATAGCCCCTGTAGTCGTATTTACTCTGGACGACTTTTGCATAACTGGTAAACCGTTAGAGATAGACCAAATCATACTATACAGAAAATGTGGATCTTGCTAAAATACATAATTTATGTCTGAATAAATTTTCTTGTAGGGTGAACCATTTCGGAGATATTCCTTGTTATGTGTGTCAGTTTCGGAAAACTTTAAATTTTCACCGAAAGGGAACATCGTTATTCATTTTTATATGTGTGCAAAGAGAACATAATCTGAAAGCATTAAAAGAATTGACTATCGCACAAAGCATGCTGTATTCCAATACTCCCCTTGCACCTACAAGGAAATAAGCAATAAGATAATTTGTACAAATGTTTATCTTAACTAACACGAAGAAGATACAGGAATAAGGGTTTGTAGGAATGATTAGTACAAGAGTAGAGAAAGTCATGTGAGTGCAACACAGATTTTTTTTTACTGTCATCTCCTGACCACGTAACACAATGGAATGACAAAGCCAGCACAGTGACTAGCTGTTAAAATGTTCGTCTATCACTTAAGGTTACTGCATCCCCCTATTCCCATTGTACCTACTGTATTTGTCTCAGTTTAGCTATAACCTTGTGATTATCGCAAGTGAATTTGAGATAGCGCTCTATATAATATTGTAGCAACACTGGCACTGCTTACAGTCCAACGACATTGCAGATAATCATTTTGAACCGCTGGTGTTCCTTTGTTTACATCTCACCAAGAAGCTGCTCACTCCACACCACCGTTGCACGTTCAAGGACCGAGACACTGCGAGTCAATGACAGGATACGGAAATATGTAATAAAACAACTGTACAAATATTTGTCTCGATTAACATAAAGTACTTAGAAAAATAACCGTCTTTAAGAACAGTTTGTACAAGAGTGAGTAGAGAAGGTGATGTGAGTGCACACTCAGGTTTCCTTATCAGAGCTCTGTGAGGTAGCCTAGTGGGTTACAGCACAGTGCTCGGTTCTCGGACGTAGAACGTGCCTGTGTTCAAACCCAGCCACTGACTTCTCCGTCCATGGGTGCCTGCCTGTTCAACATACCCGTATCGACAGGGACCTGGGTCCTGGCAGAGGGACGTCATCGTCAGGCATGTGTAAGGACAGCCGACCCTTCATGCACGTATTGCACTCACATGACTTTCTCTACTCCTGAACAAACTCCTCTATCTACTTCTTGTTATTCCAGGTAAGCATTTTCAGAACGTATCTTAATGCTCATTTTCTTTTAGGTACGAGGGAATACGGGAATACAGTAGGCTTTAACCGATAGTCAAACCTTTAAGAGCTAGTTACTATATGATAGCTTCAAAATTCCCGTCCCCATCAAACATCTTATCACGTATTCCTATTTGAGAAACGCATACGTATTACAAACTTTAAACAAAGAACAGATAATATCTCGAAAATGGTAACCTTCACAAAAAAATTGTGTTTGACATAAACTGTGTTTTTCAACGAGATCCCGGTTTTGCGTGTGGTGAGATTTTGTTTGTCTCTTACTGTTTACCTGCTTTGCAAAAGTCATCCAGAATGAAGAGGAGTTTAGAGGTTATTCCCAGAACATTTAAGAGTTAGGTATATTTCATTATTTGTCAGATGTCTTAAACATATTGTGTTATTTTAATCAAAATTCTTGTAACCATTTTTGACAAAATGAAAATTTACGAAAATTTTTCCATGTAAAGGGTAGTTAGATTTTTTTAAAAATCTTCGTGCCATATTCTTGGAAGATGCTGGAATTAAATTCGAAATTTGGTATTTAAGGTACCTACTTTTCTTATTTGAGTTACGCTGTTCACACACACACACACACACACACACACACACACACACACACACACACACACGCATACACACACACACGCACACATACACACAAACTTTTTGTATCGATTTTCATAGGGAACCTCAAAACTTGTATTTCCGATGAAATTTCGGTATGGAACTTTTGAGTGGAATGCAATACCTGCTCTACTCACTTGTACGTGGAAGAGAAAGCAAAAAGTAAAGACTGAATTGAACACTGCCCTGCCCTTAAAAGTTAAATATAAACCAGCAAGTGAACTACACAGTAGTGGCTCTTCAATACTGCAACAGAAGAAGCCGGCTGATAGTGTTAGAAAATACAAGCAAATCATTAAGAGTGTCTGCTCCGAATCCACTGTGCACGCAACCCACCTAACATTCTTGCTCGTTGAAGTCTTGACAGTGGTGGATTGATACAGTTAGCGGGGGGGGGGGTTTACGGGCCCGTCGACAACTAGGTCATTAGGGTGATACAGTTAGCGATTAACGCACTTGTTTCAAACAGGAAAGTGATGTTCATACTTTTACTCTGTAAAATCGGAATTACATACATTAGCTGTCATCATCCGAACATATGAGATGACGTTCAAACTCTGGCTGTAATAGCAATGCCGACAGGTGGTTATCTGGAACGCGAGATATCATTTTTGATTTTGCTGCGCTCATCAGAGAAAAACAATTTTTACAGACATATGTGGAACAAAATATTGCTGTAACAGAAGTAGCAAATTCTCTCAGATGAGCATATTTCACCTTGAATACGTTTCTGCCAACTAAACCTCTGCACCTAATTTTTGTCACAAGATCTATTTGTAGATCTATGACTTCACATTGCAAGTTAACTCTTACTTGACTACATCTGCAGTTAGAGGTTTAAGAAACATTGAAATGTCATACTCAATATTTCTAAAAATATAGAATTTATGTGAAGTAAACTCAGTTTTTAGGTCTTCAAGAACGGAAATATAACTAACTAGTTTATCCTCTGGCACAGGAACTAGTTATTTTATACATTTGAAATAGGTGCATTCATTTTTCTTTAAGTGACTAGTCCACAAATGTAGTTTCTTATAAATGATTGAGCAACACTATACATTTCCATAATGCTTTGTTACGGACCTTGTAGATTACGATTAAGCTCATTGAGGTGGCGACATATGTATGTCGCAAAGAATCGCCAGTTCCCTCACTCATTTTTCGTCCTCTGACGCGGGTATTTTCTGCTCCTAAAATGAATAATCTTACATTAGATTGCACTTATTGATTTCTAAATTCATATTTGCTTAATACCAATAAATTTCAATTTCATTATGAGGAACAATTAACTATGCATATATACTGGATGTCCCAAAAAAAAAAAAAAAAAAAAAAAACAAAACAAAACAAAAAGAAACACCGTATGTTTATGGGACAGCAAACTGATCACTTTTAAAATAGGAACCGGTGTCCAGAAATGCACGGTTTGGACACTGTAGCGCATCGAAGTGTGAGACGGTGTACATTCCATTTCGTCAATAAACCCAACATCAAGCTGTCTACATTACAAACAGGCTTCGAACTGTGTGCCTCCCATGTCATTGCAGAGCCTACATCGGCGGTGCTGAGCCTCATGCACATGACCCAATACGTGCGGTTGTCTTTGAAGATTTTCTATCGCTCCGTGACTCGAGCCATAAGATCCTCCACTTTTTTTTTTTTAATTTATTTTTTTTTTTAATTTTTTTAATTTTTCTCGGTATATCTTAAACTGTAAAGTTATTCTGTGATGTCTCTATTTATTTGGGCTTATGGGTGCTACTTTGGTCCGGTACCGCATATGCAACCGGAAAGTTGTGGGTGCATGTTGGGTAAAATGGTGAAATGGGGTAGGTCTCCTGCCATGATCAAAGCCCTGACAGTGACCTACGTCTTGAGGTGTGGCGTTGCGCTGGTTTTGACAGCAGAATTCTGGTGGATTCGTTTGGTCCTGAAGTGGATCGTCTTCTGGTGAGCGTTGTCTGGTAGTGGCGTCGTACAATGGTGTATGCAGAGGAGGGGTGTGTCGACGGGGAAGGGGTGCGTGATGTGCAGGCGGTTACTGAAGAAGGTGAGGCTGCGCTGAGTCCTCGCCGGCAATCATAGCGCTCTTCTTGGTTCTTGATGGCGGAGATGATGGCAGCAGTCTGCCCACTTAACAGCTAACAGAGTTGCTTGTGGGTGGTGGAAGTTCTAGTTGTGTTGATGTAGTCAACAATTTTCTCAAGTTTATTCTTCAAGTATCTCTTCTCGGTGTCTGTAGCTTGTTGTATTTCACGGAGTCGGGTGATCTCCTCCTTCATGAGGCGGAGAGTGTCCTCCAACTGAGTTACTCTGCCAACAGGCTCTTGCAGCAGTCCGGTGGAAGCTTGGAGTGGTGCAAGTGTGTCTCCTGTAGCTGGTTGTGCGGCTGATGTTGGCGTGTGGGTCTGGACGGTCGGTGAAGAGTGCGGGTGTTCGGCTTGTTGGTTTCTCGTAGCTTGTTGTGCGGCTGATGTTGGTGTGGTGGTCTGGACAGTCGGTGAAGAGTGCGGCTGTTCGACTTGTTGGGTTCTGGGGCGTCTGGGGCACACCGATTGCCCGGTGTAGTGACCCGTGCAATTACAGGTTGCACAGTACACGCGGCGGTGTGCCATACTGTGTTCGGTGCAGTTGTTGGTCAGTCTTCGGGTGCCACAGTAGTGGCACCGGCTTGCGGCTGTGCAGGTCGTTGCTAGATGACCATACTGGCAACAGCGCCGGCATGGCACAAGACGGGCGCCACGGCTTTCCTCCACTCTGAGCACCTGTCCAAGCACCGGCAACCCATCACGAAGGGCAGCACGGAAGTGTGCCTCGTCTAGTAGCTCCAGCCTGACCAGAGGTGATGGTCCCCTTGCTGTGTGAATCCGTTCCACACGGGTCGCAGATGGCCAAAGATGTTGGGCGGCGCAGAGATGCAGTGGATCCGGTATTTGACGATGAACTCCCCGGACGACTGCATTGGAGCGGTGTAGGGTGCGGTTGTGTTCTGGTTGTGCGTCTGGTGGTTGTGGTTGGCGAGAGGTTACTGAAAGTTCGGCATTAATGTTGTCTGATTGTGGTACGGCAGGTGATGGCGTGCTGTCTGACTGTGATACGGCAGGTGATGGCTCGTGTTCCGGCGGTGGTGGTGATGGACGTTCGGAATTCTCTTCGGTTCTCTCCTCTTCTACAACGCTGCGTCTAGAAGGTTTTTCCCCCGGGGGCTTAACGTCTGTTGCTGTCTTCTTTTTGCTGTTTCTCCCCATGCTTACACGTCTTACGTCGGTGATGGCTGCGCGGCGACTGACGTTACAGTAGTGCTGACAGTTTACAGTAGTGCTACAGTTTCCGCTGACGTTACAGTAGTGCTATATACCACTCTTCATACAGCTCCACCGAAAACAGCCGAGAGGTGTCAGATCCGGTGACCGTGATGGCCATGGAACTGGTCCACCTCTACCAATCCATCGATTTGAATATGTGATGATGAGGGGATTCTGAAAATTTACATCAAAGTGCTAATGTCAGCCTTTTCAGCAGCCTTGTACTGGTGCGTATCGCACAGCTGTTAAAAAGCTTTACTGTACTGGAAGCTATAGAGGTACAGGAGGCGCACCAAGGACTCTATGGAGGAATTTAGCACATGCACAGGAATGTTATTATGCTCAGGTCGTTCATCCCAGTACACAGATGGCTAAACGATTGTATTCCTTCTGTATTAAGATGCCAAAACGATGTTACAAATTGTCACAACCGTTCGTTCTCAAACTTCGACTCTCTCCAGCTTCCAAACCGTGCATTTCCGGGCAGGGGTTCCTATTTGAAACCGATCAGTTTGCATTCCCGTACAACACACTAAGCGTTGTCGGTGGTTTTTTGGGACACCAGTATATATATATATACCAGGTGGCCCACGCAAGTCGTCTTTGGCGTATGGAGATAACCTTTTGCGCGTTAAAACAGTTGCAGAACTCGATAGCATAATTCCTATACCAGAAGACAAGCTTGAACTATGTAGTCCGTGATAATGGAAAAGAACAGTCTTAGAATATTTTCCACTTTACTTACAAGGACTTCATTTTCCAGGGAATAAACTCACTGCTGTATATGCTGCTGTTGTCTAACATTAACGATTACAGATTTTAAGTTGCCGTAACAAAATCCATACAAACATGAAGGTATGTATGTTTCATTGATATTTGTTCGTTTGTTATTACCGTTATTTTATTATTATTTTAGTTATCGTTATTGTTTTTGTTTGTTTATTGTTATATTATTGTATGATTAAATTATTTATATTATTATTATTATTATTATTATTATTATTATTATTATTATTATTATTATTATTATTATTATTATTATTATTATTATTATTATTATTATTATTATTATTGTTATTGTTGTTGTTGTTGTTGTCTTTCTCCGAGCCAGGCTTAGACAAGCACGATATCTGGAAATCGTGCAAGGTGAGATTTAGGATTTTCTAGGTGCGGTTTTGGTGTGACTGACGGTACAACACTGGTTCCAACAAGAATATCTAAAGGTCCATTTCAATTAGTTGCTCCGTGGACATTTGGTGGGCACAACTGGCACAATACCTTGACCACCAAGATCTCCTGGCCTAACTCTGTTGGACTTTTTCTTTTGGCATCGCTCAAGAATATTGTGTTTGATACAGATCCCCTCAGTGTAAGAGATCAAACGTTCATAAGGATCGTTGAAGCACCCTCAGTTTTTATGCGTCCATATGGATATAAGGGGACGGTTGCATCAATCAACAGGGGCATTTTGCACACTGTTATATGAAGTAATCATAACAGTACAGTTAATAATAATATAATGCAATGGAAAACGTGCAGTTTGTAGGTTCTTCCATTCTATTGAAGGTATTCTTTTAGCCTTCCAACCAACCACTTTTTAACTTCAATCATACAAGGTGCTGCATCTGTGGTTATCGACACTTGTATGCTAAAATTTGCAGTCCTCGCCAGTCGCATTTCCTTTAAGAGACACCATATGCAGAAAATATTCACAACAGTTAAATCATCATGTACACCACAAATAAATATAACTGTGCTGTAATTGAGATGTCAGTGCTCGTGTCTAATGTGATAGAGGAGGCAACAAATATAGCGATCTTAATTTTTAGTTACATTTGAATGTCGTATGGCATGTACTCTATTACCCTCACAACACTTCGTCGGTCTGGGTGGCTCAGTTGGTTAGACGCTGGCCTACTAATCCCAAGGTCGTGGGTTCAAACCCGGCCCAGGCCGATGGTTTTTAAGTGTGCTTAAAAGCGACAGCTCCATGTCAGTAGATTTACTGGCATGTAAAAGAACTCCTGCGGGACGAAATTCCGGCACACCGGCGACGCTGATGTGATCCTGGCAATTGACAGCGTCGTTAAACAACAAAATATTTTTTTTTTTTTTCCTCACAACACTTCGTGCAAATAGCTGCAGTTTCCTGGAAGGTCGTTAGAATATAGAATTTCACTAACTTTTCTGATACACTTTTTTATAAATTCACCCTCTTGAAACGGTTTTAGCGACTTAGCGATACCGTAAGCCACTGCATAACTAGCCAATTTGATTTCTTGGTTAAGAAAGTATGTTTGTTATGTTTAGATTATTAAAGTTCAATGATGATCACAATAATAATAATAGTAATAATAATAATAATAATAATAATAATAATAATAATAATAATAATAATAATAATAATAATAATAATAATAATAATAATAATAATAATAATAATAATAATAATAATAATAATAATAATAATAATAATAATAATAATAATAATAATAATAATAATAATAATAATAATAATAATAATAATAACAACAACAATAGTAACAATAACAATAATAATAATAAATAATAATAATTAATAATAATAATAAATAATAATTAATAATAATAATAATTAGGGCTCGGAAGTTCATGCCCTAAAAACACTGAAATATGCATACAAATATGCTCTTAAAAACTTGAAAATATGCCAAGAAATATGCACTATTGAATTAAAACAATGCCCCTTCGCAGTAGACAAGGCGAGTTAGTATAAATAATAAATGAAGTTACCTTATTCCTTAGAGGTTGAAGCAGAAGTGGTCCCGCTGCTAGTATTAGCTGCTAAATTGCAGTTCACAACCAACACTTTGCACAAATTTTCAACTGTAAAACATCGTCCGTTGTCTCGCAAAACACTTTTGTAACGTGAAAAACTTCTCTCCACGTCACAAGATGTTATCGGGGCATATTTAAATGGTGTTAACTGCCTCACAGAGAGAGTCAAGTCTCTTGGTGTGGTAGATGGTTTTCTTTCAAGGATGTCTCGAATATCGCACATCTGTTTATAACCAGAATTTTTTGAAATTACATAATTCACTTTCTCTTTCACTTTTTGTCCTATGCTACCAGGAACCGAACTTTGATCACATATTGTTTTTTCAAAGACAGTAAGTGATTCATGCAAAGGAGATCCTACAGCTTCCAATGCCGTTATGGCTGTTGGTAAGAAAGAAAAATGGGCAGATATAAAACTAAGATCCTCTTTTAACCCAGTGCCTGACAGAATATTTTGCACAGTTTCTATTGATGAAGCATCTTTCGAGTCCAATGAATTAACAACCTCTTCAACTATTTCTATGTGCTCATCATAATATAAAACTGCATCGACCCATGTTCCCTATCGGGGTAACACTGGTGCAGGAGGAAGTCTGATATTAGGTGCTGTTGATATAAACAACTTAACTCTTTTAGGAGATTTAACAAAAATTCTCTTTGTACAGGACAGAAATCTATCTACCAATGGGAAAGAATCGCGTATTGTCTCAGAAATGCAATGAAGAGCGTGTGCCAAACAAGTTATATGTATTAAGTTAGGAAAAATACCTTTCAGGGTTTGTCCTGATTTTACCATATAAGGACCTGCATCAGTAACAAATAAAAGTACCCGGTCGTATTTGATTCCACATGGCCATAATAATTTCAAAGAGTCCATCACAAACTGGGTTACAGTTACATTGTCAGTGGCCGACAATTCGCACACATTAAGAAGATAAGGTGTCGTCTTTTGTTCATTGTTTAAGGCACCCACGATTATATTAGCAATAGAACGGCGCTCAGAATCAGGGGTTTCATCAACAGACAACCACACAAACTGATCCGCTAATTCATTTTGTATAATTGACAATATTTATTGCAACAATATCCTACATAAGTCTTACGCAGTGTACTTTCTCCAGGCACATATTGTCGAGTGCACTTGACAAGAAGGTTTTTAAATGTCGCATTATTAATTTTGAACAAAGGAATATCACCAGCTAAAAATGCTTGGCACAGGCCAAAGGAAAATTCAGTAACCCTACTTCTTAAACACTCTACTAGCTGTTTTTGAACAGGTTCTTTGTTTGCGAGTTTTCTGATTAAATTCTCCTTATGTTTTGCTGTGTTTATGTGCTGAACTATTTGAAATCTTTTCTCACTTCCTACATTTTTCTCACACGCTCCACAATACAGTACCCTATTATCTGTAGATATTAAATCACTCGAAAACTCGTTCTGTAATTTAATTAATCTAGCACTCGAAGTTGGTTTTATTTTCGGCAGTTGAAGAGCTTTTTAACATTTTATACGCCTAATTTATTTTGGTGGGAACCGGTTCACAACACTGTTGCGTTTGAAGACCATGGCACAACTAATGGAGAGCAGGGAAGTGTTGTGATAATCGTGCTGCTCAAAACATTGACCTGCACTTTATCTTTGTTAATATAAACCTCTCAGATAACGCACTGATTATTCTCTACACACAAACACATAATGAAGCGATGGATACACTGCATGACAACATGACTCACCTCGCGAGTTGCATCAACATGTGCAATACTACCAATATGAAAAGTATTATACACATGGAAAAAAATAATAAAAACCATAAAAATCATTAAAATATGCAATATAGCGGCTATAATATTGAAATAATATGCATTTATAAAAAAATCAAGAAAATATGCAGTTATATGCACCATAAAATAATGTCCAAATAACTGAAAATTCCATAATTCGTGCTCATAATGTAAAAGCATACGATTTTAACCCCTATGAAAAAACATGCAAAAGCATGAACTTCCTAGCCCTAATAATAATAATAATAATAATAATAATAATAATAATAATAATAATAATAATAATAATAATAATAATAATAATAATAATAATAATAATAATAATAATAATAATAATAATAATAATAATAATAATAATAATAATAATAATAATAATAATAATAATAATAATAATAATAATAATAATAATAATAATAATAATAATAATAATAATAATAATAATAATAATAATAATAATAATAATAATAATAATAATAATAATAATAATAATAATAATAATAATAATAATAATAATAATAATAATAATAATAATAATAATAATAATAATAATAATAACAACAATAATAACAGTAACAGTAACAGTAACAGTAACAGTAACAGTAACAGTAACAGTAACAGTAACAGTAACAGTAACAGTAATAATAATAATAATAATAATAATAATAATAATAATAATAATAATAATAATAATAATAATAATAATAATAATAATAATAATAATAATAATAATAATAATAATAATAATAATAATAATAATAATAAAAATAATAATAATAATAATAATAATAATAATAATAATAATAATAATAATAATAATAATAATAATAATAATAATAATAATAATAATAATAATAATAATAATAATAATAATAATAATAATAATAATAATAATAATAATAATAATAATAATAATAATAATAATAATAATAATAATAATAATAATAATAATAATAATAATAATAATAATAATAATAATAATAATAATAATAATAATAATAATAATAATAATCATCATCATCATCATCACCGAAAATGTGCATAATATACAAACACGTAGAAAAATTCCTCTTATTTGATATTAAATCCCAGTTTCCTTGAGGTACACGGTGTTGACACAGGCGTAATTGCTCCACTGATACGTCGCGAAACCACTGCAAATGACCTATGGGTTCCTGAAAATCAACTAAAGAAGGGGGTGTGCACCATTGTGTTGTATAGCTACAGGGCGAAAAGTTCATCTTGAATCACACGGTTTCACGAATCCGCTTTTCCCCATCTCTGTTTTTACAGCTTTCATGTACGAAACAAAGTTCAAGGAAGTTAAGGTTAATACTGCATAGGCGACTTCGCCATCTTGGTCTTGTAATCTTAAAAACCTGTGCCCCAGAAAGGGATTCTCTGGGGTGGACGGGTGAGGTGACAGAAGAGAGGGGACAACCGATTCAGGAGTGCCTACAGAACAGAGGACAGGATCCCAAACAGTTCTAGACTGAAGCTCCCCTGCACAACCCACACTCTCCGTCAAGAGAGGTGGGCACATTCTCGGAAGTCTTAGACCGCATCGCTAAGGATGGAGCTTTACAAGCATTATCATTTTTCCCTGCCATGTAGCGCCTGATACACCTATTGAGGTGGGTCAACTTTGAAAGACTCGAGCGGATGAAGGGTAAAGTGAAATGAGAAGTGAGGTGAATTATAGGGAGAAGAAATTTGAATGATGCAATGAACCTTCCCAGCATTTGCCTAACGACCCTGGGGAATTCCCGAAAAAAAGACCCATTAGTCAGGAAGATAGACCAATGGAATTAAACTCACAACCTCCCGAATACAGGTCACAAGGTAAACTCAGATCAAAGTGAGGCCATTCTATTTCATGCCGTACACACATACTATACATAACCTGAATAAACCTACAACAGAGGAAGACAGGTAACGCTGCTGTGACGTCAGCCCACTCAGCACACTTGCTCCCAGAGCAAGCCAGTTGAACGTGTGACGTCACAGCGGGCAAGAGGAAAAGGGATACGGGACATCGTAATCTTAATGCTGACTGTTCCAATTACGGAATAGTCACGGACATTTTCCGACATTTGCTGTTTCGGTTTTCTTTAACTAGTTTGTCAATGTTAGGGCGTAATGTACGGCACATTTGTAACCGAAGACTGCATGTTAGATTGTGATCTGACAAAATGCTTCGGGATTTTGACTTAGAAAGGTTCATAACCGAAAAGAATTGTTTGCACACATACGTGGAACCAAACATATACAATACCCGTGCAACAATGGCATACAACCTCCGAAATCTGGTTTGAGGAATATTCTTATAACAATTAGCCAAGTCTTCCTTGTGTTTATATTTGTCCTTCAGCAAATCGTCGCACTGTAAATTTATCAATTCAATTTGCAACCTGCTAGAAACATCGTTAACATCCAATGAATACGGGGTCGCAAAGATCTGAAACGTCGTTGACAATGTTTCTACATCTTGAAGCCTAGTCTCAAACTGGTGTGAAACACGGAGAACTGAACACATGCGCCGCTGATCAAGGCAGCCTAGCAATACACTGCTCTCGCCTGACGTCACACGAACGTACAAGCTGGCTCTTCGTTTAAATACGTCACAAGGCCCGAAGTTGACTTCCCCTGACCTACAACAAGCATCTATATTACCACAAAATGTATTTTATACATTATTTTTGCTGCCAATTAAATATTATAAGTACATTATTACATTTATCATGACAATTACTCTTACATATGTTAATAGACTAGAAAAGATTAGGAAAGGGTAAAGGGAGACAACGGAGGGAATTCAGCATTTAAGTTCCTGCAAATTATTGTATGTCAAACCGCAGGAGGGATATGCGGTAAAGGTCTACCTGGATCTGAAGCTCCCCTCCTATCTCCAGGAAAGATACTCTCCCGTGGTTCTTACCCCGTGAGGGAGGGAGGAGATGAGAGCACCCAGTGGATGTGTCATAAACCAGGGGCACGAAGTCGCAAGCCACCATGGTGGATCCCCAACAGGTACTGAAAGCTCTTCACGCTAGCCCCAGGGTCCGCTACGCAGCCGTCAATCTGTCGGGAGACAGGTTTTGAGATGACTAAGGCTACTCTATGGAGCAATGCAACGGTTGTCTTGGGCTGGATTTGAAGCAACTCTGGCCTCAGGAAGACTTTCGTCTGCAATAGAGCGACGGAAATCATGACATATACAACACCTGCTCAGGTAGCGATACTGTTCCGAGTGTAAGAGTCTGCAATTTATCTCACGAGGGGGTATGACGGAGACCAAATAAATTCACTTGAGACGTGGTGCCACGGACTTCCTTGGCTTGCCGTACTTCTGACCACCGGCCGCTGAAGACAACGATTACTACGTCATTACCTGAGATCAGACAGCTCCGCACCCAATTTTTGCGGTTAATATTCCAGTACGTGTAAATAGAAGGTTCATGATTCAGTTCATACTGGAGACTTCTGCACACTACTGCGGGGATTTTATAAGGAACCTTCAAAATGCAGAGAGAGGCTATGGCGAGTTAACGTCCATTGAACTTCATACAGCTCCATTGTATTTGGTTCGGAGTGTAAAGCATTTGTTGTAATTGTAAAGCTTTCCTCTGTCATGGGTGACTTTGCAAAATAACAGTGATTCCAGTGGAATCGAAAGTGACGCGACTCAACCCTTTCCTTGAAAATGGATTGATATGCTGGGCGGTCACTTACATTTCGCCGACGTCTCTAGGGAACTACGACATCTATTGATTCTCGACTTGAAGCAATTGCTGATACAGCAGACACACATTCGTCTACGTGACTTAGGCGTCCGTATTACACTGAATGAGCTTTGAATGCAGTTTTGGATTCTTGGTACACGCAAGATCATTAAGAAGTACTGCACATGTGCCTTACTTGCAGAATTATCAGAACTTCTTGTGCACAGCAGCCGGAGTCTCCACTCTCACACGATAGATAGATGCCGTCCAACCCCTTTTGATGTTTCCCAAGGATGAAAAGCTCTACCCCGCCTTGGTTATCTGGTGGGGATCTTGGGATGACCGCACACCGGAAGTCCTCAATGCCTATTTCAAGTATCCGCACATGTTTCTTATAATTTTTATCAGCCTACCCTGACTGCATTATAGTTACACCGATGGATACAGGAGCACCAGCGGTGTTTGATGTGCTTATGTTTATGGAACAGAACCACAAGAATTCGGTTTTCCTAATAACACTCCATTTTTACTGCAGAGCTATATGCAATTTACCGAGACGTTTTATACGTGCGCCGTCGTAAATAAGGTGACTGCCTGATTTTGAGCGATTCCCTTAAGACAATTCAGAGCCTTCGTGCGCTGTACAACCCCCAGCCTATTGTACAACGTATCCAGGATGTCCTCCATGTTTTACACGCTTCTGGCGTTAACGTGGTGTGTGCATGTATTTCTGGTCACGTAGATTTGCCGGGAAATGAAATGGTGGATTTGGCAGCAAGGGCAGCAACTACAGAACCCAGTATTACCATCTCACGTGTTACTTCGAAAGACTTTAGGCTTGAAGTGGGATAGCGGCACTGTTGTACTGGCACGAAGAATGGTCAGCTCTCCGCGGAAATAAGCTTAGAGAAGTGAAAAAATTTCCGATAAACTGGGTAACTTCCTGTCAGCGGAGACCCAAGCCTCGTTGCGCACGGACCGAGAGATCCAACATTCCATCCGGCTCGCGGCAGGCCCGACGTGCTGGAGCCACATGATAACCAAAAACATGCCATTACACTTTGACCTCTCGGCAGTGAATGAACTGGACTCCGACCATGACCCAGTCGTGGTGAATTCCACAGTTGTCAAGCTAGCCCTGTTAAATTCAGACTATATACATGAGACTGACTGGTATGCAGCAATCCTAGAACTAAACCGATCCGCCGACCCTCTACCACGCATCGATGACATCGAAACGTTGGAAGCGGCAGCGGCGGATTTTTCTAACCAAGTCCTAAATGGGGTACGCGCACACACTCACCGCATTCCCATCAATAGTCCTGACCTGAGAGTCATACCTAACGAACTCCGACAGTTGCTAAAAGCCAAGGCAACTGTCCGGAAGCTATGGCAGCGCTTCCGCCATCCCAGAATCGGAGCAGTATACCAGAGGTTCAAAACCCTGGCAAGGCGACTGCTCCGTGCTGATTGAAAAACAGCCTGGCAAAACATTCTTCAGAATGTAAACCTTCACGAAAAGAAACCATGGCAGATTATGAGGCTCTTGAGGAACGACAAGGCCCAATACCAGCATCCCCTACACGGCGCTGATGGGCCAATCGCGTTCGAGCCAGGCGAGAAAGCCAGTGTGTTCGCGGACCATCTCGAGGTACAGTTCGAGTCCCGGGAGGACCCAAAAGGTGAAGACCTTACCGAACTCGTGGAAGCGACCGTGGATTACCTCTACGAGGAGCCATGGTAGCTCCACGAGGAGATCCAAACTCCCATAATCACCCCGAAAACGGTGACCGCCGAAATCCATAGCTTAAACCCAAACAAATCCCCTGAACATGATGGCGTCACGGCGCTCATGCTCCAGCACCTACCCAAAAGGACTATCGTCCGACTGACGCGGATTTTCAATGCATGTCTGCGTCTCCGCCACACCCCAGCATGCTGGTAAGAGGCGAGGATGGTGTGGATCTTGAAACCCGGCAAGGACCCGGTCTCCCGTAACAGCTACAACTCCATCACCATTCTCCCAACTGTCTCAAAAGTCTTTGAGCGGTTGCTCCTCACCCACCTAATGCTTCTCTTAGAGGAAAGGCAACTTCTACCGGATCACCCGTTTGGTTTTCGCCAGGGTCACTCCACGACCATACAGTTACTGTGTGTGGCCGAAAAGGGTACCTGGGTTTCCAGGAAAACTTCAAGACCATACCGGTGCTGCTGAACATGGAAAAGGTCTTCGCCACAACCTGGCACCAAGACCTAGTGTACAAACTTAAGCACGTAAACATCCCTCCCCCGTATCTCGGACTGATTAGCAGCGTCCTTCGGGACCGTACTTTCAGAGTGAGAGTGGAAGGAAGGCTGTCAACACTTAGAACTATAACGGCAGGAGTCCCAGAGGGTAGCATACTCTCGCCGCTACTCTTTGCAGCATATATGTCCGACTTCCCCATGGAACATCATACTTTGACGTGCCAGTATGCGGACCCAGTCCTCATAATGGCACAGAACAAGAATGTACGATACTGCCCCCACCCCTTCAACGAGAACTCAATGCGGTTGGCCACTGGAGTGAAAAGTGGAGAATGGCTATTAGTCCGGGGAAAAGCTCCGCACTTTTCCTTAGAAAGGTTCGCCAATGGCGGCCGGAACAGTCATTTCGGCTTATGCGGATAAATATTTCATGGCTTAGAGAGCTCTACCCAATCCTCAGTTCCAACATGCGCACACATCTGAAGCTACGCCTTTACCGGGGGATCATTCCGCTTCTCATCTTATACGGCTGCGATACCGACTAGCATTCGCAGGCTGCAGACTGTGCAGAACAGGGCGTTAAGGACGATCTATGGTACCGGGCGTAGATTCCCGTCATACATACTTCACAACCACTCTGGGCTCCCCTACATCATGGACCTGGTGAGAGAGCAATCCCGAACAATGTACACTAAACTGAACTCCCCCACCAAGCAACTGGTACGGTCACTTGGTCAATATGACCACAGAGCCCCCCGCAGAAGAAAGAGTTACCGCCTACGTAAGGATGGCCTTGGGCCTCCCCGGTGAACGGTAATGCCGCTCCCATCTTTTACTTCATATGAACCCTAACCCAACACCTACTCCTGTCCCGTTCCTGCATCCAAACTGTCGGTAACTGGTGGCCTCACAAGTGGCACACCAGGCTGACAGAGTGGGCGCGGCCCCGCACGGACGGTTAACAACGTATGTGCGGTTCATCCCGCCCTAGGTATGCAGGAAGAAACCCTGCCCACAGACGTGAAAGCTTAAATAAGTTCCCCTTCTGTGCTGCACAGATAAGGTCGCACTAAGCGGCTAGGTACTGTGCAGATAAACATACCGTACAGGAGAACCTGTACGACCTGCTCTCAAATGCTAGAATGCTAACTTCCTGTCGCATATCTGGTCGCGAGCAGGTTAGCTTGGCTTGGTTGCGAATTGGCCACTGCAATTTTTCGCACGGTTACCTATTTAAAAGGGACTTTGCTCCTCCTTGTCCGCTATGCAACAACCTTTTATCAGTCCGTCTTGTGCTGTTAGAGTGTTCCTCTCTAGCGCACCTTCGAGACTCTGTGAAGTTGTCCGTCAGACTTGCAGAGGTCTTGGCGGACGACAAAATAGTGTTTGAAAGAGTTTTTAGGTTTTCAGCGGAGTGCAACATGAGTTTGAGGATTTGAAGCTTTATATACTTAATTTTGTATACTCTTTGGACATATTTATAACTTTGTTTTAATTTTGGCTTTTGCCAGTGTTTTGTATATTTATATATTTTCCTTCTGTAGCAGTAATTTTATTTTTATTGAAGTTCATATCTGGCTATTGCCATGAACTGTTTTTAAGAGCGCTGATGACCACGAAGTTGAGCGCCCTTAAACGTACAACCCTCCTCCCCCCTCCAAACCCTTTGCAGTACTCTGCAGGACCTCTGTACCAGAAGCTGAGGAGCAACATGCAGAAATCCTACACAGTACTCTGTACCTGCACCACGACACGGGCTCTTAAACTTGGAGCTATGCACGAATATGAGGGCAGACAAATTATTAAGTGCACTGCAGAAATTCACCGGACGACGAGAGTTGCCCCATACCATTTACTCGGATAATGTTTAGTCATTTCATGTGACAAACTGTGAGCTAACGGAAATATGGAAGGTGCTCAATGCCTACACCACCCACCAACGTTTAATATGTTAAGACATTACTTATTGCTCCGTGGGGTTAATGGGGAGACAGGGGAATGCTAACGATGACACCATATAGAACCGAGCCTAAAACTGAAACGAATTTGACCACATTGTTCAGTCACACAAAAAAGTGCAGAAGACTTCATGCGTCAGTAGAAAAGGGAGTACTTGCTTCAATTATGCAGTTACCACTAAGTACGACTACATCATACAGACGTCCCTAAATACAGGATAGGCGATGTGGTCCTGCTGCAGGAAAATGTGCATCCGGACACGCGTAGCGCAAGGCTTTAGAATTGCGCCAAGGACGTAATGGAAGGACAAGAATTGCCGCCCTTAGCCAACCGGATGAAAGCCGAATTACCCGTCCCGTGCAGCTGGTTATTCGTTGGATATACACCAGGGTGGGGAGGATGTGGATGACTGGAAGACATAGCCTGTGCCACCTGGTGCCCTTTGGTAACTGTGTGAGAACTAAAAGTGGAGTGTAACTGTGCAATTTAGTGTTAAAGTTTCGTATATTAAGTAGCTATACTACTCTCTTTCTCTCCCTCTCATCCGTATACCGGTAAAACCCCACCCAGAGGTCCCAAGCAATCACTTGACACACGGTTTGAGACCCTGACGTTTCTCATGTCAACTAAGAATTCGACATTTAAGGGTTGAAGCTCGGATTTCTGGAGATGCGTGTTGACCGCAGCGAAGGGAGGTAGTGATAAAGTTATTTATATTATCTTGAAGATACATATTTTTGAAACTGCGTTTATTCTAAAAAGATGAGTATAAAAGAGACGACAAATCGATCCCGGAATATATAAACTCATTAAAAGTACTGAGTGGTATATAATTGTCCTTGGGTTCATTTGCGGTCCTCATTAGTCACATACTAAATCTTCACTGGCGTTTTAAGAGGCCATTCCTTTTTGCCACCATTTGAATTTCGAATTGATCATGTGCTACCTGCCTTCAAGATATCTTCAACTACATCTTTCCCGTCGGTCTGGGTGGCTCAGTTGGTTAGACGCTGGCCTACGGATCCCAAGGTCGCGGGTTCAAACCCGGCCCAGGCCGATGGTTTTTAAGTGTGCTTAAAAACGACAGCTCCATGTCAGTAGATTTACTGGCATGTAAAAGAACTCCTGCGGGACAAAATTCCGGCACACCGGCGACGCTGATGTGATCCTGGCAATTGACAGCGTCGTTAAACAAGAAAATAATTTTTTTTTTTTACATCTTCCCCGGCTATGGTAAGCTTTCCCCTAAGCTATTTGACGCCGGCAGCGGCACCACAGAAGAGAGCCAACGTCAAGCTGCCTCAATCCACCGCGGCTTGTGAATAATGGGGCAGCAGAATAGAGTTTCCAACACGTTCGCGAGGCTTCTGGGTGCCGGCTTGCTTGAGAATGGTACGAGAAAGATTCGTGCTACGTCTTCCCTATACAAGAGTTTGATGGACGACGAAAGAAGCGACTAGTAGTTGCTTCGTGATCGAGACAGCTGTTAGCAATGCGTGTGTGTATAACATTCGTGAGAGAACTGTACGTGTCGAAAGAGACAGTTTTGGACATTTAACGTCACGTCGGAGTCGTAGTGAGAAGCGGTTTTAGTGAGTGTGATCGCGAAGCCAGTAGTTTGTTAGATAGAAAGAACTGAAAGATAGAAAAATGTGTGTACGTCATGGTTACGAGAGGACCGAAGAGCTGTCTGCTGTAAGATCATGAAGAACTGTAGACTGTGTTAAGGATAAAACAGAACTGTGTTTTAGTGCTTCACTTTAGAAGAAAATAAAGTGATAAAAAATGCATGCATTTTTTCATTTTGTCACATCTCATACATTGAAGTATTGTAAATGTGGAAGGTCTGTGAGAGTTCTTGAGAAAGCACAAAACAGCCTTATCAAGCGAGTTCTTGATTTGCAAGCGATTTCTTGCCAACCGAGTGTGTACGCTTTGCATATTCATAAGAGATCCCGATATTTAGTAACCCTTGGCTTAAACGGGGTTTCCTTACAGCATAAATGAGCAATAAGCGCTCAGTAATTAATTTTTGTATGGAAAATGTGTGTCACAAAATTGTAATGAGACGGTTAACGTGTCAAGGAGCACAAACAACACAAGAGTCAATGAAACCAACTGTCAGAAAAAAAGGTATTCACGAATACGCCTGCATAAACAACCCGTATTGCATTCATTGATTTGGGAAAAAACACTTGATAAAATGAACAGAAATAACTTATTAAAATATTAACCATAGATCAGGTTCCACAACAACTTATAAAAACATATAATCTCTCTCTCTCTCTCTCTCTCTCTCTCTCGATGTGTGTATATACCTATATACATCAAATATACGAGATATAAATTATTAGAGGATGGAATTACCTCATAGTATATACAACTAAATAGACATTTACAACTACATTCATTACCTTTTGCAGACGATTTAGCTCTGCTGGCTGTTCAGTATCTAAGTTTAAGAAAACTGGAATAAAACATGACATAAATCAGTAAAGAAAAAACTAAAATTTTGACTTTCTGTGGAAAATACCCTCTCCCTAGCAAATTATGTTTAGATTAAAAAAATATTACGAGAAAAAGAGTAAAGAGTAAGTTATTTCTCATTTCTTGGATCCACATTGTCCTTTCTTGATTAGTTAGATATTTCCCGCACAACAACACAATGGGAATAATTAATAACATCATGTAACCTTCCCTAGTACAAAAGACATATTAGAATCCAGCTGTGTAGGACCTTGCCAGGACCTGTACTTTGTTACTGAAGTGAAACGTGGATACTGAGGAAGAAAGATGAAAGTAAAATAATGGATAATGAAATGAAATTCCTGAGATACACTGCAGGATACACAAAATAGAATCATAAACACACTACTAGAAGAATTAAAAGTAGAACCTGTAATTACCTACATAAGGAATGATAAAAAGAACTGGTTAAGTCACCTACATCGCACGCATAGAAATAGAATCCCAAAAGTCATGCTTCACTATCGTCCAAATGGAAACAGATCTCTAGGTCGCCCAAAGAATCGCTGGGCTGAAAATTCAAATGTGAGACCGCAACAGGCCTTATGACCTTATACCTGGAAGGAAGAAGAAGAGACCAGAGTGAACAACCGAGGACAACTTAGAAGATATCTTGGCAGCTAACAACAAACACATCGACAGAAAAGTAAATACACGCACTTATCCGTTTCAAATCTGATGATTCGCACACACGTCTTTCTCTTGTAGGAACTATTCTAATTAACGCTTATTTCTCTATTTACTTCATGTTAATCTAGATAAACATTTGTAGAAATGGGTTTATCACATATTTCCATATACGTACAATGGGGATAAAGGAATACAGTAGGCTTAAGCAACAGTGAAATTTTTTAAGAGCTGGTTGCTAAGCAATGGCTCTGACATTTCATTCTCTTTGCATGACCAGGACATAAAAATAAAAGGAAAAACGACTCGTTGTTTGAAAAGTAGGTATTAGCAATTGAAAGTTCAAATCAATAACAACGAATATGTCTAAAGCAGCAATCTCCACAAAATTTTATTTACGGTAAAACTTGTTCTTTAACCAGATACGCTTTTGGTACAGTAAGATTTTGTCTATCCCAAGGTTTATCAGTCATGCAAATATCGTCCAGAGAACTTCAGAGGCTATTTCCAGAAAATTCAAGGTAAACACTTCATTTCTTATGAAATTAACTTAAACCATGGCATTTTAATCAAAATCGTTAGAGCAATTTTTTAAAAAAATCAAAATTTCTTAGCGTCTTCCGCGTAAAAAGCAGCTAGGGGTGGAGGGAATTTTCTCGAAAATCTTCGTCTGGCATCCTTGAAATATGTTGAATTTAAATAATAAGTATGCCGTTTAACCTATTTTTACTTTCTCTACTATTAAGAAAGAGAAAGTATTGTATCGATGTCGAGTTTACACCTGAAATGTATGTTTTGGGGGTCCCCTAAATCCAAAAAAGCATTTTAGAAAAAGTTCAAAGCACGCGCGCGCGCATGTGTGTGTGTGTGTGTGTGTGTGTGTGTGTGTGTGTCTGTGTGTCTGTGTGTTACCAGTCTGTGTGCAGCATAACTCAAAAACTAGAAGTCGGTTAAAACCAAAGTTGGTATTTAAGTTTAATGTCTTTCAGGGATGCGTCACGAAGATTTCACTGGTCGACAAGATTTTTTCACAAGAAATCTGAATAGTGAATCTAGTGCATCTTTTCATCCTGAATTCAGATATGTAGTCAGAATTTCCCCATCAGGCATAGTTTTTCTGTGAAAGCTACTTTTCAAAATATGATTTTAGCGTTTTCTTTGACCTGTCATAGGAACCTTTACCTCATATGTAGCTATTTTACTCAAGCCGTATTTATTGAAATTATTTGTAATATCACGCTGAAGCACCACAAAACAAGACTGTGCAGGTTCATTCATGTTTAGACATGCTCAGACCTGTCTGGCATTGTGATGTGTCAGTATTGAGCTGACTGTGACATTGTTCACTAGTGAAATATTTCCTTCCTTTCTGTTTAGAAGTGTATTGTGTATGTTGTGCATGTTGTATTTCAGTGCTTAATGTTTTCATCATGCCAAGAAAGTGTGTAAATCATGCAGATAATTTCTGCTATATTTGTGGTGAGCTGACCTTCAAGTCTCAGAGGCGAAATATGACCCCACTTGTAAAGAAGTGTTATCATCTTTACTTTGGCTGTCAAGTTGGTGATTTTGATAAGAGCTGGGCTCCATATACATGCTGTGTTTCGGGTGTTAGACTGCTGACTGGGTGGAAAAATGGTACACATCATATGCCATTTGCAATTCCCATGATTTGGAGGGAACCGAAGGATCATTCAACTGACTGTTATTTTTGACAAATATTAAAGAAATCACATCTAAAACAAAATATACAGTTAAGTATCCGAATTTGCAATCTGCATTGAGACCTGTCTTACACAGCGAAGAGTTCCCCGTACCAGTATATGTAGATACAACCTTAAGTGATAACTCTGATTCTGGCCTAACTGAAACTCAAAATGATTCAGATGAAAATAAAAATGATCTTACATATGAAGCCAGTAGCTGTTCATCAGAACCATACTTTCCCAATCAGCAAGACCTTAATGACCTGATTCGGGATTTAAATCTGTCTAAACTGCAAGCTGAAGTGGAATTTACTCCAAAAAGATGTAAGAATAAGTAGTTATCGTAGCCGCCATAGTGTTTTCAAAGAATACTTCTCTGAAGAATATGGTGTTGTGTTTTGTAATAATATTTGTTCACTTATGGAAACTCTTGGGCATCAACACCGACCAGATGACTGGCGATTGTTCATAGACTCCTCTAAAGTAAGTTTGAAGGCTGTGCTGCTACATATTGGCAATGAACTTCCATCAATACCAGTAGCGCATGCCGCTATGAAAGAGACATATTAAAATATGAAACTAATTTTAGAGAAAATACAATATGGAAAATATGAATGGAATATCTGTGGTGATTTAAAGGTCATTGCTTTATTGCTTGGTTTGCAACTTGGGTTCACCAAATTTTGCTGTTTTTTGTGCGAGTGGGACAGCAGAGATAAGAAGTCTCACTACGTTAGAAAGTCATGGCCAAAACGTGAATCTCTTCTCCCTGGCCAGAAAAATGTGGCATGTGTCCCTTTAGTGAATCCTGAAAAAATATTTTTACCTCCATTGCATATTAAGTTAGGAGTTATGAAAAATTTCGTCAAAGCTATGGATAAACTTTCTGATGGATTCTTGTACTTGGAATCGAAATTCCCCAAAGTCAGTGATGCTAAATTGAAAGAAGGAGTTTTTATAGGACCACAAATCCGATCATTAATGGCTGATGAACATTTCGAGGGACTGTTAAATCCACTAGAGAGAGCAGCCTGGCAATCTTTCAAAAGTTTATGTTGCAATTTTCTTGGAAACCATAAAGCAGAAAACTATCGTGACATAGTGGCTGATCTTCTGCATTCTTATAAAGCTATGGGATGCAACATGTCTTTAAAAATTCACTTCTTGGACTCTCACTTGGACTTCTTCCCCGAAAACCTTGGAGCTGTCAGCAATGAACACGGTGAGCGTTTTCATCAGCAAATTTCTACGATAGAGAAGAGGTACCAAGGCAAGTGGAGTTCCAATATGCTGGCTGACTACTGTTGGACTAAAATGAGAGACGTTCCAGATGCAAAATATACCCGAAAATCACTATCTACCACTTTCTAGGTAAGTCAGAATAAATAGTTATAATTTTGAGTTAGATAGCTAGTTACGGATTTTTTAGAATATTATAAAAATTCAAATGAATATCACACAAAACTCCTGCCCGATGTGGACAAACTGTAATTATATTTGAATTCAGCACGAAAAATACTTTTAGAATCTGTTATTTTAATTCTTGTGAAAGAGAAAAAGTTAATTTTTGTAGACCAGTGTTTTGAACAGAATTCCCTCACCCTAAACTACCCTTTACATGGAAAATATTGACTTTCTTGAAAATGGCTCTAACAATTTTGATTAAAATGACATGTTTAAGATATGCTTATGACATATGAAATGTATATTTTGAATATTCTGGCTATAGCCTATATAGTCCTGTTTACTCTGGATGACTTGAATAACTCGTAAACCATAAGAGACAGAAAATATCTTGCTATATACAAAACTGGAGATCTCGCTAAAACACACAATTTATCTCCAAATAACTTTTTTTTGTAGAATGAACCATTTCGGAGATATTCCTTGTTATTTGTCTCAGTTTCGGAAAACTTAAAGCCTTCGTCAAATACAACATCGTTCTTCGTTTTCTTTATATGTTAGCCGTGCAAAGAGAACGGGATGTTAAAGTTTTAAAAGATCTGACTATCGCTCAAAGTCTACTGTATTGTCATATTCCCCTTGTAGCTACAAGGAAATAAGCAATAAGATAATTTCTGAAAATGTTTGTCTCAGCTAACACGAAGAAGATATGGGAATAAGAGTTTGTAAGAATGGTTAGTACAAGAGTAGAGAAAGTCATGATCACATGATTTTTCACATCAGACTATTACTTTCTCTACTGTAAGTAGAAAGAAGTATTGCATTCCACCCAAAAATTCGATGTCGAGATTTCACCGGAAAAATATGTTTTGAGAACCCCTGTATCAAAAAACGCATTTTTATAAAAAAAGGTCCGTGTATTTGTGTGTGTGTGTGTGTGTGTGTGTGTGTGTGTGTGTGTGTGTGTTTGTATGTGCGTGTCAGTCTGTGTGTCAGTCTGTGGACAGCATAACTCAAAAACGAAATGTCGGTTAAAAACCAAATTTGGTATTCAAGTTTATGCGTTTGAAGGATGCCACACGAAGATTTTGAGGAAAATAGCTCTACCCTAAACTACTCTTTACATAAACAATTTTTCGAAAATGTTGATTTTCTTGAAAATGGCTCTAAAGATTTTGATTAAAATATCACATGTTTAAGATATTAGTATGACAAATGAAATGTATATTTTGAATTTTCTGCCTATAGTCTATGTAGTCCTGTTTACTCTGGATTACTTTTGAAATACTCGTAAACCGCAAGACATAAACCAAATGTTACTGTACCAAAAAATTAGATCTCGCTAAACCACACAATTTATGTCCGAATAACTTTTTTTCTTTTATAGTGGACCATTTCGCAGATATTCCATGTTATCTGTGTCAGTTTCGGAAAACAAAACTTTCCTGAAATGGAACATCGTTGTTCATTTTCTATATGTTAAGCGTGCAAAGAGAATGGGATCTCAAAGCTTTAAAAGATTTGACTACCGCACAAAGCCTGCTGTATTCTAATATTCCCGTTGCACCTACAAGGAAATAAGCAATAAGACAATTTGTACAAATGTTTATCTCAACTAACACGAAGAAGATATAGGAATAAGAGTTTGTAAGAATGGTTAGTACAAGAGTAGAGAAATTCATGTGAGTGCAACACATCAGATTTTTCATTTTGAGTTCTGCTATTCACAGCCCACCTCCCGTGCACACACACATACACACGCGCGCGCGCGCGCGCATGCACGCACGATCACACACACCTTTAATAAAAATCTGATGTTTTACAATCACATGATTTTCTCTACTCTTTTGCGAACTATTCTTAGAAACATTTATTGCTCTATTTAGTTAACGTTAATCAAGAAAAGCAGTTGCGGAAATTATTTCTATCTTCCGGTGTCATAGCAGCTGTTGCCGTCCTCCGTTACCCAAACGGAAACATTTCTTCATCCAAATCTCTGGATTTCATTGCTGTTCCAACTTCGTCTAGCTAGGTCTTATTTGGACTTTCCCTCTATTTTCTTTCTGGTGGTACCCATTCCATTATCAATTTAGGTAGTCTGTTATCTGGCATTCTTATAACGCGTACATAGCAATATAATCTTTTTTATTCAATAGTATCCAAAATACCCAAATCTTCTGTAACTCCCATAATTTATTTCACAGTTTCATTTCGAACATTTTCTAATCTTGATTTTCTAATCTTCTAATTTTCTCCAGGTTATCTCAAGACGTCCATTTCAGTAGCTCAAATGTTGCTGATTTGCTTGTGTGATAATTACCAATTATTTTATTGGTAATTTTCTTGTATGTGCAAGGGGAATGTGGGAATACAGTAGGCTTTAAGCGACAGTGAAATGTTTTAGAGCTAATCGCTATGTGAAGGCTTTAAAATTCCGTTCTTTTGCATGGGTAAAAGATAATTCAATGAATAACGATACCCCATTTGAGAAAGGTACAAGTATTTGAATCACCAGACAAATAACAAGAAATATGTCCGAAATGGTTCACACCACAAAATATGTATCCGAAAATATGTTTTAACGAGTCCTCCATCACCCCCTTCACCCATTGATGTGATGTGCAGCCTTTAAGGAGGATGCAACTAAAAATTACTGATCTATTTTAAAAATTGTCGTTAGCTCATTATGAAAGGTATATTTTTGAAATTTTGCACACACGTTATGTATGAAATGAAGTATGTAAAGAGAGTTGGTGAATTTTGTTACACAGTTTGGGCAATACACTAAAATTAAACAATTAAAATATAATTCGAAATCATGTTCCTTTATCTCTGAAACTTGTGAAGTAATTCATTTGAATTTTTTTACTGAATTACTGTTACCTACCAGCTTCAATATTAAGTTATAAACACTTCATAAAAATTTCATTGCTCTAATGCGCATGGTTCCTGAGAAAAAGAAGCATATATAACGGAAAATGGAAGTTGCGGAAATGAGCAATTAAAGTTTCTTCAAGTAAATGAACAAAAAATAGTTAACTTTAGAAGCTAGAAGTTTTAGTTGGAATGCAGCAACTTCTGCACTTTCTATACACGTAATAGGGAAAGTAATAATAACATCGCATATCAAAAAGTAGTATATATGAAATAAGTTTTATTTAGTTTATAAACTCGCATTTTATAAATGGCTGAAAACGGTATGGAATAAAGAAGAAGGTGTAACGGAAATTCTCGTGTTGGAATAACCTATAAATTTGCCCGAGGGGCATGCAAATTTGGTGAGATAACATTAGTTATTGTATACCTGTCTCTTTTCTGGCCTATTGATTAAATATCATCCTGCAGAGTACATTGTTGCCTTTGTGTAACTTCCCCCAACTACCAGCACAACGGCTGCTTTCCTAAGTTCCCTCTTCCTTCGCAGTGGAGAAATTAAACTCAGTTACGGTATTATTAAGGGTTTTGATATTTGCTCTCGAAAGCGCTACTGCCCCAATAGGAGAAGCTTATGTAAGAACTCAATAGAATGATTGGTTACTTGTGTTTCATTTTATTGTACGCTTTCATCATGGAAATGTACATTTCGCGATTATTATTTGTAATATGCTATCAAGTACTCGTAATATGCTATGTAATGTTCTATCAGGTGTGTGTGAGCAGTTGCACTACTTCAAAATAAATGCAATAGCTAGTTGTTTTAAGTTAAGTTAGGTTGCTGCGGCCTTCTAGAATGTGCATTCGAGAACGTCGTAACAGACTCACACAATCGTATCGAACGGGGCTGCCGCTGAAAGGGAAATAGTCTCTCCTAGACTTCCCCTACCATTTGGTTAAATTGCGTAAGCTTTCACGGCCGGTGTCATAAAATACAGAATGATTATCCGGGCTTGAGGGGCGTGGTCTAGTGGAAAATCTTCTTCCAGGCGTTTCGTTCGAAGCTGCGTCGAACATGGTCAGCTCTCGGCGGCTGAGTAGCAGAGTACTATGGTCACACCACTGATGATGCTCGACGCAGCTTCGAACGAAACGTCTGAAAGGAGATTTTCCGCTAGACCACGGCCCACAAGCGCGGATAAGCATTCTGTATTTCCCCACCATTTTCCTATCCCAGTTACCCTAACCTCTCTGACATAAATAAAGTCACAATGTTTGGAGATAATCGATGGCATATAGGTATATATCGTAATAATTTTGAGAAACCATGTGTCTGTTTCTATTATTTGACTTTAATACAAGCCAAAACTTCAGTTTAAAAGTGTGCATTTGATTAAGTCGCAAAAGATGTTTCACACGTAACCCAAATGACCGCCACTGCGGCACATGCCCCATATTTGTTTACCTGCCAGATAGAAGAAAACATTGACTGTAGGGGTAAAGCATTTCACACTTCCAATGCTCGTCTTGCCGGCCCTGCACTATGGTGTGCTGAACGGCATGCCTGGTATAGAATATGTGACATCAGCAGCAAGAAATTGAAGGCTAATGTCTCAATGTTATGTTTCTACTTTCTCCTGCTATGTATGCAAAGTAGGGAAAGTACTCATTCCAGCTAAAAACCCTATACCAAGATTTCATATGAAGTATATGTTTTGAGGCAATCTAAAAATACAGCATTTTCTTTAAAAAAAAAAAAAAAAAAAAAAAAAAAAAAAAAAAAAAAAAAAAAAAAAAAAAAACCATAACCTATACTAGATGTAGTCATGGATAAAAGAACAGCGTTACGGAATACTAAACCATGCAATTCCAAACTGTTTTCGAAAACATAAATTACATTCATTCGAAGACCAGAAGTTTCAAGAGGCGAAAGAGGCAACGTACGCAAAAAGAAAACAGCTACAAAACTTCGGGATTAAGAATGCTTAGTGCAGTGGCCTTAAAAGTCTAAGAATATGAAACAATGGAAAAGCTCCGTATAACTTTAGATAATTTTGTGTTTAATAATTGTATTTTAGAATAATACTGATAATAAACCTATGCATTAAAAGGAGTTAACATTTTCTCTTATTTTCTCTGACACGTACTACATAGTAGGTAAAGAAGCTATTGCATTCCACCCAAAAATTCTACATGAGATTCCAGTGGAATCACGTTGTGGGACCTTCTGAATGTAAAAATAGCCTTTTAGAGAAAGTTCCATGTATCAGGGTGGGGGAGGACGATGGGTTTGCCTCTGTATGTGTGTCTGTGAACAACATAACTCAAAAATAAAAAAAAATCGGTTGAATACCAAAATTGGTATTTAAGTTCAACATTTTCCAAGAATATGACACACCAAACTACTCTTTACATAGAAAAATGTTCGACAATTTCTATATTCTGAAGAACTACATAGATAAAACTGCCACATGTTTAAAATATTTTCATGGCAAATAAAATATATACCTAGAGATTTCTGAGAGTAGCATTTGATGTCCTGTTCATTTCGAATTAGTTTCGCACAGCTGTTAAATAGTAAGAGATAGATTAAATGTTATAGTATCCAATATATACATCTCATTAAAATGCACAATAAATGTCAAATAACGTTTTTTTGTGGGAAACACTATTTTCGAAGTATTCCTTATTATTGGCTTGTCTTTTCCGATACTTATAGTTTCCTCAAGTAAGAAGTCCTTATTTATTTGTTGTGTCCTGGCAATACGAAAAGAATGGAACGCCAAAGCCTTTACACAGCGATGAACTCTTAAAAGATTTTACTATCACTTAGCTCTGCTTTATTCTCCTATTCCTGTTTCACCTACAAGGTAATATTCAATTAGGCCATATCTCTACAAACGTCTATCTCGATTAATATGAAGTACATCAACCAATAAGCGGTTTTAACAATTGTTTGTATAAGAATGGACTATGCGAATGTAGACATCAGATTTTTACTTTCTCTAATAGTAAGTAGGACCGCCTCCGTAGCGCAGTTGGTAGCGCGCTTGCCTCTGGCGCGGAGGACCCGGGTTCGATCCTCGGTACCAGCATGGGGATTTTATCCCCTCTGGGAGGTCTGGCACGGGGTGCACTCAGCCTCATTAGGTCCCGGGGGGACCAATTGAGGAGCTACTTGATGGAGAAGTAGCGGCCCCAGGTCTAGAAGACCGCATAACTAGCCGGGAGGGCTCGGGGCGCTGACCACGTCCCACCCTCCAGTACTGCATCTCACCAATGACGCCTGTAGTGGGCAGAGGTGGGGGCCTTGGCCCCTCGTGGGCTGTCGCGCCGGAGTTTAGTTTAATAGTAATGTATTCCACCCAAAATTTCGATATCGACATTTCACCGGAAGTATATGTTTTGAGGCACCCTAAAGCCAAAAAAATCATTTTTAGGAAAAGGTCAGTGTGTATGTGTGTGTGTGTGTGTGTGTGTGTGTGTGTGTGTGTGTGTGTGTGTGTGTGTGTGTGTGTGTGTGTGTGTGTGTCTCAGTCTGTGAACAGCATAACTCAAAAACGAAAAGTCGGTTAAAAACCAAAGTTGGTATTGAAATTTAATGTCTTTCAAGGATACGACACGATGATTTTGAATAAAATTGCTCCACCTTAAACTACACTTTACATGGACAATTTTTCGAAAATTTTGATTTTCTGAAAATGGCTCTAACAATTTTGATTAAAATGACATATGTTTAAGATATGTTCATGACAAATGAAATGTATATTTTGAATTTTATGGCTATGCCTATGTAATCCTGTTTACTCTGGATGACTTTTGAATAACTCGTAAGCCGTAAGAGATGGACAAAATCTTACTACACAAAAATGTAGATCTCGTTTATGTTTCCATAAGAGTTTTGTAGAGTGAACCATTTCGGAGATATTCCTTGTTATTTGTGTCAGTTTCGGAAATCTTAAACTTTCGTTTAATGTAACATCGTTGTTAATTTTTTATATGTTAACCGTTCAAAGAGAACGAAATCTCAAAGCTTTAAAAGATTTGACTGTCACTCATAACCTACTGTATTTCCATATTCCTCTTCCACCTACACGGAAATAAGGAATAAGATAATTCCTGCAAATTCTTTACCTCAAGTAACACGAAGATGAACTAGGAATAAGAGTTTGTAAGAATGGTAATACAAGAGCAAAGAAAGTCAGTGAGTGAAACACATCAGATTTTTTGTTTTATTGTAAACATGATGGAGTTATAAATGATAACCAAAATCCTTTATAACTGGGTTCTGTGAAAGAGCAAGTTTCTGGCGTGGCGTCGCTGCATTTCCTTCGCATTCTGTTTAGCGCTATCAATGTGTAACTGTTGTGATTAGAGAAAACACTAAACATTTTGAACACGGTGAAAATATAGACTACCGTAAACCTTTGAAAAGCGTCTTCTGTTCCCAGCTCGTTATCAGTAACGTCCGACCTATTAATATTGCTAAAACATTATGAGTCATAGAAAATAATGAGCCAGCTTATACTTAAAGACTCCTACCCCCTTAAAGACAAATGCTCATTTGTGTGATCTATATGGACAGTAGGCATGTTGTCCGCTTATGCTACCGACCTCGGTTATACTTTCCAAAACTTCCTGACGCACATTTTCCATCCTAGAACACCCTACAATTCTCAAAACCTCTATTACCATCCTTATTTTCAATGTCTTATTTCAAAGGTACATTTTATGGTACACTCGACATGAATTCTGTTACTCTATAATTTTCAACTGTTTCTAGATATCCATATATTCCTTACACATTTTAGGAGCTAGTATAAAGTACAAATTACTTCACAGCTTCTAAAACCTCTTCATATCCTTATTTTGATGCCCTTATAAGGAAAACCGAAATCGTGTGCCACTTAGGACTACTATAGTTTGAGATCATTGTGCTAAGATAGGCGGCACTGCGGGTAACCTGTGCAACTTTAAGTCAGGAGGTCCCGGGTTCTATCGCGGTAAGCACCCACTCTGATCCATGGGGTTTTCGTGGTTTTCCCGGGTTGGTAGAAGCGGCTCATTTTCTACCACGATTTTCCTGTTCCTCATTTTCTGCACCCATCATTGTCATCTATTTTACAGTTGTAGGACCAAGCAACGGTGTTCAGTGGGTTGCGGCGGGTCGGTGGATGTGCGCTCTTTAAAGTTTTCTTAGCTGGCGTCCTTTGGAATCGCTTAGTTAAGACCCCACTCCTTGTGTGGCCCATGAGGTTAAATGCTTGTGTGTGGGCTCGCGCGGCGTCTGATGCATTCGAACTGGAAACGTTAGGAACTCCTTCCATACTTGCGTCCTTCGTCCTCCGCATATGTTTGTCTTTCCGATTTCTTCCCTCCATCCCCGGGATCACGGTAAAAACACACAGGAACGGAAGGCCTACTCTGTAGTAGTACACAGGTACTGTTTTCTTTTACCGCCACTACTTCAAAATCTACAAGAGCAGCAGCTTTGTGTCATGTCCATCGTGAGCCATTATGACTCACCTTTGGTCTGCATAACTCCATCTTTCAAGATTCCGCGCGCCAAGAGCCAAGGTAAGGTCGTTGGCCACGCAGTCAGGAGTTATAGACGTTTAATTACATCATGTCAGTGTCGGCTCTAATTGGTGCTCCTCGTCCTCTTCCCAAGCATGTTGGCAGGCGATGCGAGACGGGAGTCAGTCAGTCAGTCAGTCAGTCAGTCAGTCAGTCAGTCAGTCAGTCAGTCAGTCAGTCAGTCAGTCAGTCAGTCAGTCAGTCAGTCAGTCAGTCAGTCAGTCAGTCAGTCAGTCAGTCAGTCAGTCAGTCAGTCAGTCAGTCAGTCAGTCAGTCAGTCAGTCAGTCAGTCAGTCAGTCAGTCAGTCAGTCAGTCAGTCAGTCAGTCAGTCAGTCAGTCAGTCAGTCAGTCAGTCAGTCAGTCAGTCAGTCAGTCAGTCAGTCAGTCAGTCAGTCAGTCAGTCAGTCAGTCAGTCAGTCAGTCAGTCAGTCAGTCAGTCAGTCAGTCAGTCAGTCAGTCAGTCAGTCAGTCAGTCAGTCAGTCAGTCAGTCAGTCAGTCAGTCAGTCAGTCAGTCAGTCAGTCAGTCAGTCAGTCAGTCAGTCAGTCAGTCAGTCAGTCAGTCAGTCAGTCAGTCAGTCAGTCAGTCAGTCAGTCAGTCAGTCAGTCAGTCAGTCAGTCAGTCAGTCAGTCAGTCAGTCAGTCAGTCAGTCAGTCAGTCAGTCAGTCACGGCGATTGTGAAAGGTAGGACAAGGAACAAGGTAGCCTTTCATTATTACCAAATTTTTCATCTGTATTGGTGAGTTTTTACATACTTCAGTGTTTGTCTCTTGATATATGTGCATGTGCGCTTTAGACCAGTTTTGCTCTTACTAAAACATATTGCTTGACATTCTTAGAGAGAGGAACGCGCAAAATTCACAGGAACAGCGGTTTAGGAGACAGAAAGTACCTACTCCTTGCTAAAGTACATCTCAAAAACATACGACTCGTTTACTGAGACCGAATTCCGGTTTCCAGCCGATTTTACAACCTTTTTATTAGAGAATACATAGCAACGCAATTCAGTAAACGCCTCTGATAAAATGGACTTATCATATGAGTACACTAACAACACCACATAAAAAGAAAATGACGGATTCTTGTATTTAGGGCAGAGATTTGGGTGCAACAAATTAGGGACACGCCTCATCCACTATGGATCCGTACAGCCAAAACACACATAATATTAAAATAACGGTTTATTTAAATCTTTGCGTAAACTACAGTTTGTTCACCAGCTGAAGGTCCCTGACAAGAATGTAGTCAGCCATTACATCAGTAAACAATTCCCGATAAACAATGATATCGCGAGCAGCAGTTCTGCTTCAAATCATGTTTACGATAATGTTGCCAAACTAGGAATGCGTATTCACGCCAGATTAAAGCAAAGAAATCGCTCAAAATAGCACAATTTAAATGTTATTTTCAGTTCATGCAGTATATTTAGCTTATAAAGCGTAAACAATGTGCTCAACTACTCCGTCTTTTTCCCACTGATTATTAGTCCGTTAAGCCCGCCAATGCAGTATGTAAGTTGGAAGTGAATTGACGGACGGGCTAGTCGCATTGGTCCGGGCTATAAAGGAAATAAGAGCAAAGTGTTGTAACTAGAACAAAAACTCAAGACCCAAGATAAATGTAAAGGGAATTGACTAAATAAATTTCGGAAAGCTACTCCTGGGAACTCCACAAACTGTGATTTTATTCACCACAAAGTCCATCACCTCAGATCGTCAGGCCTTTTACCAAAGTTCAGGGTTCGTGCTTCATCTATGAGAAATGGTGAAGCTAGCCGAGGACAAAGATCAAGCCCAGGATTAAAACGAGGAGATCATCTACCACCCTCAACGAGGTAGGAAAACCAGTTACCCGCCTCACGTTTAATATGCACTATTCGCTTGTCCCAGTGAACATTTGCAGAGGTATAAACGTCAGCTGTCTAATTACGAGTATATCAAAAGCGGTGCTCTAACATCTATATTAGCACCTTCTAATTTCATTGAGTGTGTAACCAAAGACATCCATGTTAATTACTTGGGTAGAATCTACCATAGGGGCCGATTGTTTCATGTTAGAGTATCAAATAAGGATTGCATAAAACCGGGAAATATGGGGCAGCTGAATCAGCTGCGAGGTGGCTCACTTTATCCGGCATTGGGATAAGTAGATAACCCTTCGTGCGTTAAAAGAGTTGCAGATTGCACCGAGGTAAATCCAGTCATAGTGACGGCAGTGGCGTGAGTGAACTTTGTTCTGCCTGTAAGAGGAGACGAGCGGGAGAGGAATTCTCCAGGCTTCAACTAGCGTGTACGTAGCGCGTGATAACAGACAATAACGCTCCTAGAATACGTTTCACTTCACTTACAGGACTTTATTTTCTAGGGAATAAACTCATTCCTGTATATACTGCTATATATAGCGTTACGGATTACACATTGTAAATTGCCGTAACAAAATCCATTCAAACATGAGGGCACGCAATGTTTCATTGAAATTTCTTTGTTTTTTATTTTTATTGTTGTATTTTATTATTAAGAATATAAAAGTGAACCCGACAACAAACCACTGCAATTCGACACGTCTAAAAATACCTCTATAACGCTTATTCTCCTTAAAAAGCATACACCCGGTTTGTGCGACTATCGGCTAAAACGACCACAGACCGTCGGTCCCTTCAACGTCGTTATAACCTCTTTTGTCTATGATAAGCATAATAAATAAAACATTAATAATAATAATAATAATAATAATAATAATAATAATAATAATAATAATAATAATAATAATAATAATAATAATAATAATAATAATAATAATAATAATAATAATAATAATAATAATAATAATAATAATAATAATAATAATAATAATAATAATAATAATAATAATAATAATAATAATATGAGTAGTGATAAACATCATAACGATAAACACACCAATAAGAATAAAATAATAATAATAATAAATGTAATATTAATGTTAATAATATAAACAATATAAATAATATAAAACAATAACGTCAAACAAAATAATAACAATAACTAAAAATAATAATAAAATACAACAATAACATTAATAAGAAACAAAGAAATGTCAATCAAACACGTGCCCTCAAGTTTGCATGGATTTTGTTACGGCAATTTACAATCTGTAATCCGTAATGTTAGACAATAGCAGCATATGCAGGAATGAGTTTATTCCCTGGAAAATAAAGTCTTGGAAGTAAAGTGGAAAATATTCCAAGACACACTACGCACACGCCAGTTGAAGCCTGGGCATTTCCTCTGCTACTCTTGCTTTTCTCACAAGCAGAACAAGGTTCACGCCCGGCACTGACTGGATTTACGCCTGTGATTTCTACAACTCTTTTAACGCTCGAAGGGTTGTCTACTTATCCGAGGACCGGCTGGAGTGGGCCACTCTCTCTCTCTCTCTCTCTCTCTCTCTCTCTCTCTCTCAAGATAAACAATTGTGCAAACAGAAAAAAGGTACTCAAATTAATCGGCACAATGCCTAGATATGTGAGAATGCATGCGGCATGAGTAGGAATACTGTGTTCCCGTCTGCACCTTGACGTGTGGAGTACACATTTGAGTGTTAGGTGCTAAGCTTTGCGATTTCTCTTTCTAATGTTAACAGTGTCAGGTAAATCTAGCGATTCTATATTTATTAACAAAGTTTTGATCTGTTCACGTTCAAGACAGCATTAGATGTGTTATGGAGATATATGGCATGAATTAAAGTCCAGAAATAGTAGGTAGGCCTCAAAATTGTAAGTAGGAATTGAGCATTTACCTTTTTAAAATGACTGACCTTAAAAAATGAATTACGTTTACCATTCTTACTTCATTCATCAATACTGACAAACAAAACTCACTGTACTGCGAAAGCTAATTTTTGTTTCACGCCTTTCCACAATAAAGGTGTTTATGCTAGGTAATATATTAAACATTTTACACTTTTGTTCGCTTTTCCTCTGCTGCATAGGAGCGAAATAAGATGTTTGTTATCTCATAACCAAGGCCTCGTCTCTTGACATTTTCCATGTGGCAGGGAACTCCCACTGTCGAGAACGACAAATACAGCAAAACTAGAAACTCCGCTGTGGGAAAGAGATAAACATTTTCAAGCTGTAGATGTACTCCATCCCAACTTAAGAAAGAAACCAATTACAGATCGTAAAGAGAGAGCAAACACGTTTTTACATTTAGAAAGTACCTTTTACAAACCACAGATGGGGTACACGGTAACTTCGTTGTATTACTATAGGAATTTATATGCGTTCTAACCCTCGTTAGGCGCGTGCTTGAATGACGCCGTTAGTCAAGATGTATCTGTGAAATACACAAGACATTTTTTGACGTTTGAAATATATTTGCTTATTAATTTTAACTGATTTGTTTTTTTTTACAATCGTAAATATATTTACAATAATAATCATAAATTGCACTACACTTAATTCTTAAAACAAATATAAATACTAGTATGTGCAATATAGAGATAGGTATAAACTAGAATAGCCGGATTCAGATTTTATTCAACTAAAAATACATGACGTTCTACGAGGAGACACTATCAGTCATCATCATCATCATCATCATATTCATCATCATCGTCGTCATCATCATCGTCATCATCATCGTCGTCATCATCGTCATCATCATCATCATGCCATCATCATCATCGTCAGCATCATCATCAACTTCATCATCATCATCGTCGTCATCATCATCGTCATCATCATCGTCGTCATCATCGTCATCATCATCATCGTCATCATCATGCCATCATCATCGTCATCATCATCGTCATCATCATCCTCGTCATCATCGTCGTCATCATCGTCGTCATCATCGTCGTTATCGTCATCATCATCGTCATATCATCATCGTGGTCGTCATCATCGTCATCATCATCGTCGTCGTCATCATCGTCATCGTCATCATCATCGTCCTCATCATCGTCACCACCACCATCATCATCGTCGTCGTCATCATCATCGTCACCATCATCATCATCATCACCATCATCATCATCGTCGTCATCATCGTCATCGTCGTCATCATCGTCACCATCATCATCACCATCATCATCATCGTCGTCATCATCGTCATCGTCATCATCGTCGCCATCATCATTGTCACCATTATCATCATCGTCACCATCATCATCGTCAGCATCATCATCAACTTCATCATCATCATTCGTCATCATCATCGTCATCATCTTCCATGTTTCGCACTCGAAATTATACACATATTATCGTCGTTTGTGCCTAAAAAGTATACATTTTATTTAATTATTTCTCCGTTATCGGAATTAATTGCACATAATGTTTGTCAACAAAAGGTCTCTAATGTTTTCGCCTAAAACACATCGAGCTAAATCCTCTATTTATATGTATCTACTAATTTTCCAATTAAGATATTGTGACACCGGCCTCGACGCCCAAAAAAAGACGGTCGCTGTCAACCTACGTCACCTCTCATACCAAGCGCGGCGCGTACCAAAAGCTCAAGGTTAAGGTGTCCCACACCACTCGTGCGAGCAAACACGAAGCGGCAGAACCAAAAGGGGTTTTCGAGATGATTGTTGTCGTTTTTGTCGCAATATCAAGTAATACAGAAACATATGCTAGTTACGTTGACAAAGTAGCGAGCAATCACAATTCCCTGTTTATTACACAGCGGCGACAATCTGTTGGCAGAATGTGTGTATCAGGCACAGTATGATACATCTGCCTCCGTTGCGAAGTGATGAAGTTGGAACTTTGATAAAGCAAAATCAAAGGTAAGATGTAAGGTGTCCACAGCTGTATTTGTTGGGAGGATATTAAGGAAAATTGAAGTCGTGCACTTGACAGATAACAAAGAACTAATAAGGATGAACATGCATTGAATCCATTAACTCGGTCTAACAGCATTTTTCAAAGAGACGAACAAGTAGCATACCAACATAGCTGTTTTTTCTGGGAAAACGCCAGGGCACGAAAGAAGGAACATATAATTATTCTCGAGCATTATAAATGAAACGTGATATGTATATTATTTTATTGTACATTTTAGTACCTTCATAATTAGTTTTCTTAGTTACAAAGATTGACTTTGCAAATCATTGATGACATAAATGAAAGTATAACCATTAACATAACGTTGAGGTTGGTCTGAGTGGCTCCTGAAGCTAAACTTTTACAGCAAGCGGGAAAAAGTATGAAAGAGCACTCACAGTGCTCTGAGAGAGAACATTCAGTGGAACCACTGTCCAATGTGACCCTTGATGGCTTTTCCTGGCGTCATTTTTATGCACATTTTATTCCAACGATTTTTAATTCAGGAAACTGCTTTTATACACTCAAAGCTATACTCATTTCACTGAGCAAATGTTAGGGCTCAATTGCTGGGAAATGGAGACAAAGTCACTTTAATCCCAACAAAACTTTGCCGCAAACAATGAGTTCGCTATTTTTGAACATTATTGTTTGTACCGATTGCGAGCAGGGAGTCACTGTTTGAACCAAACAGTGTAACTTGCGAACTTGTGAGCGTACGTTCAGTTATACGCGTCTTGTATGTGATCGATTACGCTCAGTACAATATTACTGAAAGACAAAGAGAGTTTCAACAGTGGTTGGGAGGAGCTGTATTGTTTTGTCGAATCGAGAGGGATGGCTCAGGCGGTAACGTCTGTGGCTCTACATTCGAGAGGTCGCGGATTCAATCCCAGTGACCGACCTTCCCGATCCATGAGCTTTTTCGAAGGTTTCCCCGGGTCACCAGGCGAATACTGGGAAGGATTCCCATAACCTCCGAATTTCCCGTCCTTCCATTTCGTTACACTTATCCGGTTAGGTTTCTTTCAGGGTTGGAAGCGTCGACAGCCGTCGCGGCAGCAGCACGGCAGTGGGGAAGTGTACACTCTGGAAATGTTATTCTTTGGATTGGACGGTGAGTCTACTGTTATCCAGCTCCCCCTCATGGGATAGTACAAGCCCGAGGGGGAAAGGGAGCCAGTTTCCGAGTCCCCCTTGAGAGTTCGAACCTGAAGGGGTGGAGAGGAACCGGGCGGAGTTAGCCTCCACCGGAGTGCTTCTAGCTGGGAAAAAATGTAGGGACCCTACCACCTGCTCATGGCAACATTCCGGTCGCCCTTAAGATCCACTCACCTCATCTATCCTCCAGGGAGATGCCCCGTCAGATGCATAGCCACAAAAAGTCTTTCAGTCAGGTGCTAAATCCCCTCCACAAGTTGCCACAAAGTCACAGAGCCATTGTTTTGTCGAAGTCAGAAGTAAACCAGTGTGTTCATAGTTCATAGTAATTCCTGTTAATTCTGAATTACGAGAACGCAAAGTTAGAGATTTTAAATCCAAATTAACATTGCAGCAAAGTGTGTTTACAGCAAAATAGTAACGTGACAATGGCCGCTTTCAAAGACTGTTATGTTTTAGGGAAAAGGAAAAAAATCTTTCGATGATGAGGAAATAGTTAAATAAGCAAAGATCAGTGCCCGGAATTTCTCTTCGATTGTTACAAAGATAAATCTGCATTTATGTCTTCTATGAAAGAACTTCAATTATCTCATCAAACTGTTTCTACACATGTTGAACAGATTACCAAAAAAATTTAATCTCAATTATGTCAGGACTTGCAATCGTTTCACTTCAATTTGATGAAGGTGCTGATAATTCCGATATTGGAGAACTTTATTTATTAGAACGATCTAATTTTACGGTTAAGGAGGAGTTTTAAAAGTGTTGCCACTTCATGAAGGAGAGAAGACATGTTTAATCCATTCCTGAAATTTGGGAAAGGTAGCAAGATTCTACTCTCTAATCTTGCTGGCATAATAAAATATACGATGCCTACAATGGCTGGAAAGAATAATGGATTTCTTGCTCCTTGTGATAAAGATGATTCATTTCCAAAATGACTTTATCATTGAATTATCTAACTGGAACCTTTTATGTGAAAAGGGTTTCAATTCTACCATATCATAAAAGTTGTAATTGTTGTAATAAATTGCATCTGATCATTCTAAATTTCACCGATTGTCCGAAAAACGTTTGAATATATCCCCCTCGACCGCGCACTCTTGGAATTTTCGTAGTTTTTCCTTTCCACTGTTGGTGAGTGCTCAAAAATTGGGGTACTAATTTCCATATCACGATGTCCTTTCCTTCATTTCCCCTTCATTCCATTGTCTTGTCATATTTCAGGTGAGCTTACAGGCTCGTGGTGTATGGCGGCGCCAGACAGATGGCGCGGATGCTTGCGCATTGTATCTGCTATTCTCTTCGCTAGGTGTCGTAGTGTGGCCGCTGTTTTTTTTTTCGCGGGGGGGGGGGACACTTGTATGACGCAGGACTTGGAGTGATGGTAGTTACTCGGCGAGGCCTGGCGCCAGGATTAAGAGATCTCAGCACCAGTTAGGCCTTCCACGCGTCTCTCTGGCTCGTCTACCTGCGACAATGTCGTATCCTGCGGTTCCCTCACTTCATCCCTTCCTCTTGGAGGTTTAAGCGCACAAACGATATGCATAGGTCGAAGTATTTGAGGTATCCCCCTCCGTTGTGTCGCCCTACCTTATCTAGTGGTGGGAAAACTCTGGAACAATTCTGCAGTCTTCTGGATGAGATAAGAGATCCTCCAAAATCGTCAAGAATTTGACGAGATATTCTGGCTCCTAGAGTTAGATTTCTTGTTGGCCTGAATTAAACCTCGAATTCCAAAGGAAAAGTAACATTTCAGCCATGAAAAGTGCAGTGAACGCTTTTCAGAGGAAACGAAAACTATGGAATCCACGTCAAAAATAGATCCTTACCATTCTTTCTAGCTTTGAAATTAATCAAAGAAACCGTAAATGTCGGTGAATGTGATGTTCCATCGTTTGCCCACTATCTTGAAATTTAGTTACAGGTTTAGTCAGTTTTCAACATTTGAGTCAGTGATATGTTTATCAATAATCCATTAGTTACAGTGAAGGTAGAGTATGTGAGATCTTCGGATATTGTAATCTTGAAGAAGAGAATGGAAATTTTAAATCTTGAAGAAGATATATCTTTGAAACCACATTATGCGCCAATTTCTAGACTTTGATGGACAGAAATATCCAATGATTGATTATGTAGATTTGGAAAGTTATTCTTGTTTTGCTTAGCAAGGTCACATTTTCATCTATGAGCATAATCAAGCATAAATAAAAATTCAGCCTGACAGACTTACATCTAGATGACGCATTAAGAGCAGCTTGTTACAGCTACACGCCAGGTTTTTCTGAACCTACAGTGAACGTGCGAGTCGTCTTCTTAGCGCTGGTGGTTACCAAGCGGGTGACCCGCATTCTATTCCAGGTACCGTCGTGGGGGTTTTCTCCAAATGGGAGACAGACCTGTTCTGAGGTGTACTCAGCCTCGTTAGGTCTCTGGGGGGCCAATTGAGGACTACTGGGGTGAAAAGTAGTGGCCCTTGGTCGAGAAGACCGCATAGCCGGCCGAGAGGGACTGGGGCACCGCCTCCAGTACTGCACTCCACTCATGACGCCGCTGCAATGGGCAGAGGTTGGGGACGCAGCAGTCTGGCGATAGGCCCTGGCTTGAATGGGCTGTTGTGCCATGGGGCTACGGTTACAGCGAACATGCAGCAGTAAACTTTACATGAATTACAAATCTAAACATATATAATTATAATTCTTTGAGGTAATTTTACAGTATTTTAGTAATAATAATCACTGGTCGACAAGATTTTTTTCACAAGAAATCTGAATAGTGAATCTAGTGCATTTTTTCATCCTGAATTCAGATATGTAGTCAGAATTTTCCCATCAGGCATAGTTTTTCTGTGAAAGCTACTTTTCAAAATATGATTTTAGCGTTTTCTTTGACCTGTCATAGGAACCTTTACCTCATATGTAGCTATTTTACTCAAGCCGTATTTATTGAAATTATTTGTAATATCACGCTGAAGCACCACAAAACAAGACTGTGCAGGTTCATTCATCTTTAGACATGCTCAGACCTGTCTGGCATTGTGATGTGTCAGTATTGAGCTGACTGTGACATTGTTCACTAGTAAAATATTTCCTTCCTTTCTGTTTAGAAGTGTATTGTGTATGTTGTGCATGTTGTATTTCAGTGCTTAATGTTTTCATCATGCCAAGGAAAGTGTGTAAATCATGCAGATAATTTCTGCTATATTTGTGGTGAGCTGACCTTCAAGTCTCAGAGGCGAAATATGACCCCACTTGTAAAGAAGTGTTATCATCTTTACTTTGGCTGTCAAGTTGGTGATTTTGATAAGAGCTGGGCCCCAAATACATGCTGTGTTTCGAGTGTTAGACTCCTGACTGGGTGGAAAAATGGTATACATTATATGCCACTTGCAATTCCCATGATTTGGAGGGAACCGAAGGATCATTCAACTGACTGTTATTTTTGTTTGACAAATATTAAAGGAATCACATCTAAAACAAAATATACAGTTAAGTATCCGAATTTGCAATCTGCATTGAGACCTGTCTTACACAGTGAAGAGTTCCCCGTACCAGTATATGTAGATACAACCTTAAGTGATAACTCTGATTCTGGCCTAACTGAAACTCAAAATGATTCAGATGAAAATAAAAATGATCTTACATATGAAGCCAGTAGCTGTTCATCAGAACCATACTTTCCCAGTCAGCAAGACCTTAATAACCTGATTCGGGATTTAAATCTGTCTAAACTGCAAGCTGAAGTTGTAACTTCCAGACTCAAAGGGTGGAATTTACTCCAAAAAGATGTAAGAATAAGTAGTTATCGTAGCCGCCATAGTGTTTTCAAAGAATACTTCTCTGAAGAATATGGTGTTGTGTTTTGTAATAATATTTGTTCACTTATGGAAACTCTTGGGCATCAACACCGACCAGATGAGTGGCGATTGTTCATAGACTCCTCTAAATTGAGTTTGAAGGCTGTGCTGCTACATATTGGCAATGAACTTCCATCAATACCAGTAGCGCATGCCGCTATGAAAGAGACATATCAAAATATGAAACTAATTTTAGAGAAAATACAATATGCAAAATATGAATGGAATATCTGTGGTGATTTAGAGGTCATTGCTTTATTGCTTGGTTTGCAACTTGGGTTCACCAAATTTTGCTGTTTTTTGTGCGAGTGGGACAGCAGAGATAAGAAGTCTCACTACGTTAGAAAGTCATGGCCAAAACGTGAATCTCTTCTCCCTGGCCAGAAAAATGTGGCATGTGTCCCTTTAGTGAATCCTGAAAAAATATTTTTACCTCCATTGCATATTAAGTTAGGAGTTATGAAAAATTTCGTCAAAGCTATGGATAAACTTTCTGATGGATTCTTGTACTTGAAATCGAAATTCCCCAAAGTCAGTGATGCTAAATTGAAAGAAGGAGTTTTTATAGGACCACAAATCCGATCATTAATGGCTGATGAACATTTCGAGGGACTGTTAAATCCACTGGAGAGAGCAGCCTGGCAGTCTTTCAAAAGTTTATGTTGCAATTTTCTTGGAAATCCATAAAGCAGAAAACTATCGTGACATAGTGGCTGATCTTCTGCATTCTTATAAAGCTATGGGATGCAACATGTCTTCAAAAATTCACTTCTTGGACTCTCACTTGGACTTCTTCCCCGAAAACCTTGGAGCTGTCAGCGATGATCACGGTGACCGTTTTCATCAGCAAATTTCTACGATAGAGAAGAGGTACGAAGGCAAGTGGAGTTCCAATATGCTGGCTGACTACTGTTGGACTAAAATGGGAGACGTTCCAGATGCAAAATATACCCGAAAATCACTATCTACCACTTTCTAGGTAAGTCAGAATCAGTAGTTATAATTTTGAGTTAGATAGCTAGTTACGGATTTTTTAGAATATTATAAAAATTCAAATGAATATCACACAAAACTCCTGCCCGATGCGGACACTGTAATTATATTTGAATTCAGCACGAAAAATACTTTTAGAATCTGTTATTTTAATTCTTGTGAAAGAGAAAAAGTTAATTTTTGTAGACCAGTGTAATTTTAAATATAATAACAACAATAATAATAGTAATAATAATAATAATAATAATAATAATAATAATAATAATAATAATAATAATAGTAATAATAACAATAACAATAACAATAACAATAACAATAATAATTATTTAATAATAATAATAATAATAATAATAATAATAATAATAATAATAATAATAATAATAATAATAATAATAATAATAATAATAATAATAATAATAATAATAATAATAATAATAATAATAATAATAATAATAATAATAATAATAATAATAATAATAATAATAATAATAATAATAATAATAATAATAATAATAATAATAATAATAATAATAATAATAATAATAATAATAATAATAATAATAATAATAATAATAATAATAATAATAATAATAATAATAATAATAATAATAATAATAATAATAATAATAATAATAATAATAATAATAATAATAATAATAATAATAATAATAATAATAATAATAATAATAATAATAATAATAATAATAATAATAATAATAATAATAATAATAATAATAATAATAATAATAATAGTTAGGCCTCGGAAGTTCATGCCCTAAAAACACTGAAATATGCATGCAAATATGCTCTTAAAAACTTGAAAATATGCCAAGAAATATGCACTATTTAGGAAAAACAATTAATGCCCCTTTGCAAGACAAGTTAGTATAAATTATAAATAAAGTTACCTTATTCCTTAGACGTTGAAGCAGAAGTGGTCCCACTGCTAGTATTTACTGCTAAATTGCAGTTCACTACCAACACTTTATACAAATTTTCAACTGTGAAACATTGTCTGTTGTCTCGCAAAAAACTTTTGTAACGTGAAAAACTTCTCTCCACGGCACAAGATGTTATCGGAACATATTTAAATGATGTTAATTGCTTCACAGAAAGAGTCAAGTCTCTTGGTGAGACCGGTGGTTTTCTTTCGAGGATGTCTCGAATATCGCACATCCTATTATAACCAGGCTTTTTTGAAATTACATAATTCACTTTCACTTTCACTTTTTGTCCTGTGCTACCAGAAACCGAACTTAGATCACATATTGTTTTTTCAAGCACAGTAAGTGATTCATGCAAAGGAGATCCTACAGCTTCCAATGCCGTTATGGCTGTTGGTAAGAAAGAAAATGGGCAGATATGAAACTAAGATCCTTCTTTAACCCAGTGCCTGACAGAATATTTTGCACAGTTTGTATTGATGAAGCATCGTTCGAGTCCAATGAATCAACAACCTCTTCGACTATTTCTATGTGCTCAGCATAATATAAAACTGCATCGACCCATGTTCCCCATCGAGTTAACACCGGTGCAGGAGGAAGTCGGATATTAGGTGCTGTTGATCTAAACAACTTAACTCTTTTAGAAGATTTAACAAAAATTCTGTTTGTACTGGACACAAATTATCTACCAGTGGGAAAGAATCAAGTATTGTGATGAAGAGAGTGTGCCAAACAAGTTATATGAATTAAGTTAGGAAAGATACCTTTCAGAGCTTGTCCTGATTTTACCATGTAAGGACCTGTAACAAATAAAATTAACCGGTCGAATTTCATTCCACATGGCCAGAGTAATTTCCATCACAAACTGGGTTACAGCTACATTGTCAGTATTGCATTGTCAGGCCGACAATTCGCACACATTAAGAAGATAGGGTGCAGTCTTTTGTTCATTATTTAAAGCACCCACGATTATATTAGCAATAGAACGGTCCTCAGAATCAGGGCTTTCATCAAGTCAACAACAATAAACTGATCCGCTAATTCATTTTGTATATTTGTCAATATGTTATTGTAACAATGTCCTACATGTCTTACACAGTATGCTTTCTTCAGGCACATGTTGTCGAGTGTACCTGGCAAGAAAGTTTTTAAATGACGGATTATTAACTTTGAACAAGGGAATATCACCAGCTAAAAATGCTTAGAACAAGTCATAGGAAAATTCAGTAACCCTACCTCCTGAACACTCTACTTGCTGTTTTTTAACAGGTTCTTTGTTTGCGAGTTTTCTGATTAAATTCTCCTTATATTTTGGTGTGTTTATGTGCTGAACTATTTAACTTTTCTCACTTCCTGCATTTTTCTCACACGCTCCACAAAGAGTACCCTATTATCTATATATATTAAATCACCCGAAAACTCTTTCTGTAAATTAATTAATCTAGCACTCGAAGTTGGTTTTATTTTCGGCAGTTGAAGAGCTTTTTAACATTTTATGCGCCTAATTTATTTTGGTGGGAACCAGTTCACAACACTGTTACGTTTGAACACCACGACACAACTACTGGTGGGTGGGCAGGCGTTGCTATAATCGTGCTGCTCAAAACGTTCACCAGCACTTTACCTTTGTTAATATAAACCTCTCAGTTAACGCACTGATTATTCTCTACGCACATACATATAATGAAACGATGTAAACAGGGGATTCACTGCACGACATGACTCAGCATTAGTTCTCGCCAGCTTGTAAGTTGCATCATCATGTGCAGTGCTTCCAATATGAAAAATATTATGCACATGGAAAAAATAATAAAAAACTATAAAAATCATTAAAATATGCAATATAGGAAATATAATATTGAAATATTATGCAATTATCAAAAGAAAGAAAATATGCATTTACATGCAATATAAAATAATGTCCAAATAACTCAAAATTCCATAATTCGTGCACATAATGTAAGCGCATACCTTTTTAACCCCTATGAAAAAACATGCAAATGCATGAACTTCCTAGCCCTAGTAATAGTAATACTAATAGTAATAGCAATAGTAGTAGTACTAATAATAATAATAATAATAATAATAATAATAATAATAATAATAATAATAATAATAATAATAATAATAATAATAATAATAATAATAATAACAATAACAATAACAACAATAACAATAGTAGTAGTAATAATAATAATAATAATAATAATAATAATAATAATAATAATAATAATAATAATAATAATAATAATAGTAACAGTAACAGTAACAGTAACAACAACAATAACAATAACAATAGTAATAGTAATACTAATACTAATACTAATACTAATACTAATACTAATACTACTACTACTACCACTACTACTACTACTACTACTACTACTACTACTACTACTACTACTACTACTACTACTACTACTACTACTACTACTACTACTACTATTACTACTACTACTACTACTACTACTACTACTACTAATTAATAATAATAATAATAATAATAATAATAATAATAATAATAATAATAATAATAATAATAATAATAATAATAATAATAATAATAATAATAATAATAATAATAATAATAATAATAATAATAATAATAATAATAATAATAATAATAATAATAATAATAATAATAATAATAATAATAATAATAATAATAATAATAATAATAATAATAATAATAATAATAATAATAATAATAATAATAATAATAATAATAATAATAATAATAATAATAATAATAATAATAATAATAATAATAATAATAATAATAATAATAATAATAATAATAATAATAATAATAATAATAATAATAATAATAATAATAATAATAATAATAATAATAATAATAATAATAATAATAATAATAATAATAATAATAATAATAATAATAATAATAATAATAATAATAATAATAATAATAATAATAATAATAATAATAATAATAATAATAATAATAATAATACAGTGGCTCTGACGCCACGTCCTTAGGCATCAGTTAAAATTCAGTGAGGTCATCTACATATACCGGGTGGAAGGGAAGCCATTACATTAATTTAACTCAGTGCTAGATCTTGGTATATGGAACACATTTTGTACCTTACGTTTTTGTCTTTGACCATTTTCTACGGAGATATTTCAGATTTTTCGAAAACAAGCTGGCAACACTGCAATTGTATGGGTGGTCACTTTCCCTAGCTCAGTACATAAACAAACAACGTAGCGGTGCGTCTTGAAAACAAATTCATGCTCTGCCCTGTCCTTCTGTGTTTACTGTGCGAGCGCAGGCCAATCACAAGCTTTAGGTCCCAATATATTAAGCGAAAGCGAAAATGTCCGACCCGTTTACATTCACAAAACCAGACCAATTGCCTGACCAACCTCAACGCAACGTTGTCAACTTACCTCACGTGTGAGACACAGCTCGGATTATTCCTTCGCGTGTTTTAAGTGATTAATTATTTCGTAATCCGTTGTGATGTCCATAATTACTACCGAAGCTATGTCATAAATTACCCCACGCATCTTACAAGTATCAAACTGTTATCTGAGTACATTCTTATGAAATTATGCATCCAATTTGGATCAAAAACTGTTATTTTTCCGAAATCGAATGATCAAGGAACAAAATGTCATTTGACCTTTATGCTTGTAATGCTTCTATGAAGCAAATATTAGAAGGAATGTAATGACTTCCCTTCCACCTGCATGTACTCGTATATGTATATTATATATACCACAGATTAGGTACATGACAAGTAAGAAATGATAAACTTTTCAAATCTATACGCGACCTTTGAGCCCTATGGCTTCCACGCGCTTAAGTTGCACAGTACCAGCGAAACACGTCAGAATGAACACGTATTTCTAGTATTCCTCCAGGTGTGATTTTAAGCACCGCCTAGCTGATGCGCTCCTTTAAATAATCAATGGGTTTGATTTCCAAGGTGTCATTTGACAGCATCTGTGGTTGAAGGAACTGCATGTCTAGATACGAAGTGCCTGTGACTGTGGCTTTCGGAAAGAGGAATTCTCCATAAATTCTAGACCTCATAATCTCCAACCACACATTGACTTTTGGGGTGTTTCATTCCCACTCGAACTCCGGCTCTTTTCATCTATAATTGTATCGGTTGACCATGCCCCATGTGTGGAAGGTGGCTCCGTCGCTGTAAAGCATAGCATTAACAAACTATCCCCTCAACTGTCTGCAACAAATCACAACACCTTGCTTCGTGACCGGCGCTGTACTTCCTTTCCAGTTTGTATCGGATTTGGATGTGTAATTACCTTTTTCTTTCTTTTCTTTTTCTTCGAGCCATAATGGAAAATTCTTCACACTGTCGATTTGGAACACCTAACTCCCAATTTAGCCGCCTGGTTGACGCTTTTGAGATCATCTGTTGTTCTAGTGGGAGGGGGTTTATGAAATGTTCTTGCAAAGTCCTGAACCTGGCCGTAAATTAATCCCCAAAATCATAGCTATTCTTTCATCAATGGATAGCATCTTTCAGATTACCTGTAAGAAAAACACATAATCAGCCGTTTTCACAGAAATGGACCGAAATTTTATGCTCATCCTGTATATCAATTAATTGCTGAGGCGGAGCTGGGATCATCACTAGGGATTATATGTTGCGGTGGTCTGCGAGTTCGTTGGAGATTTCGTACGATATATTCTATGGCTCCCTGGACGTGGTGATAAATAGTTCATAGTGTCATTCAGTTGTTATTGCTGACTTCTGACTTCTGAGCAACCATAGTGCATGGTGATTTTAAGTAGTGCTTTAACCTGTATGACGTGGATGTCCTGAACGTGTAACTCTCCAGACAAGAGCTGCATTAAGTAAGAGTCGCAGAAATCAGGTATACAAAATCTCAGGAAAATCGAGAGCTAGAGAAGGCTGGTCAAACACTAGATAAACCTCTGAGAAATAGTCTGAGTCTAAAGTGACTGCATGAGAGCTCCACGTGAGAACAAGCATCCTCTAAGATGCTTTGCTGGCAGCCAGAAGATGGGTTTGTGAAATATAAGTAAAAATGTTACTTTTATAAGGTCAAAAGGAAACAAAAATGGTTAGGTCTTTTGGATATCGAAAGAAATGCACCAGGGGGTGAGCCAAGGAAAGGGTCGAACAACCGACATTGTAGTTTGACAATAACCGAGGAATGAGGATAAGAGGGTATCCTGTCATCAGGATACATCGGACTATAAGTCCCATGTGGACAGAAATTTGGGAAATGGGGTATGAAGATTTTGAAGAGGGGATGCACGAATTGAGCTTTCCGGTATATCGGCCGAATGGGGTATTGCAAAGATTGAATGCCACAATGCGAAACATAAGGAACGATCCTGGCAGGATTTGTATTAGATAATGAGGAATACCTGTATACTTAATAGTGTGACGCCGGGTGCGGCGCACAACAAAGGACGGTCGGGGTTAAGCTATTTCGCACCACATTATAAGGCCAACGAGCAAACAAAGGCACTCAAGGTCAGGCTGCGTAGCGCAACTGCTTGTATATACGCTGAATAGCAACGAGCGTGGCGCATAACAAAGAATTGCTGCAATCTTCGAGTGGTATCATCCGTAGGCCGGCGTCCTTCTGAAAGTTGAGCTATGTCCATGTTACGTCATCCTCGCTATATAAGGAGGCGAGGAAACAGCAGAGTTAGAGTGAGAGTTAAAGACATGAGTCGGTCAGCGTGTCAGTGTGTGCGAGACAGCTGTGTGTGTCTGTGTGTGTCTGTGTGTGTGCGTGTGTGTGTGTATGTGTGGTACTGTCGTGAAAGATATGTTGCGTCGAAGTGAAGAGGTAGTAATGAGAGTTGAGTGATTGTATATTCGGAGTTAGTGTATGAGAGATAGAGAAAGTGAAGAAAGGCAGTGAAAGGACAGAATCAAGGCTACGAGAAGAAAAAAGTTGTGTGTTGTAATATCACGAAAAACTGTAGACTGTGCTAACATCAGTAAAAGAGAACTGTGGTTTTGTGCAAAAGTTAAAACGAAAATAAAGTGATACAAAAGTAACTGGACTGATTTTGCCGTTTATAGTTTAAGAATTAAACTTATCTGCCACAAGTTATCAGAGGAACAGTGTACAAATGACGTTCAAGTCCCTGCATGATTCACTGTCAGTGGCTTAATAACTGGTGTGTGGCGGAATATGTTTGCTGAAATCCATACTGGTAAGCAAATAGGAGTTCAGTCTAAAACAGATTGTAAAAAACGGCAAAAATCCAAAATCCAGCCACTTTATTGTGCTCTAAAATTTTACCGGAAATGTACATTTCTTTCCCCCTAGTTAACACAGTTTATAGTCTTTTCCGCTATTACAACTCACAACTGTTCTTCTCATAATCTTTTTCAGTCTTTCAATGTCTTCTTTCTTCACTTTCACTATCTCTTATACTTTAACTATGACGATATGATCACTAGACGACACACACACACACACACACACACACACACACACACACACACACACACACACACACACACACTGACAGGCTGACCGACTCATTCCCGTAACTGAAAACTAACTGTACACTCACTAAAGACTGACTTAACTAACTAACCGAAGACTGACACTATTGGGCGACTGCTGCTGTCTCTGGTCGCTGACGTCACGCTGAACTTCGAAGAGTTCGAAGAGTAGCATTAATAATGAAAGACAAATAAACAACTATATTTATGGTAAGCTTTTTGAGAGCAAAACTGTTAGATTCTGAACAGAGAGAATTTATCCATGAGGAACTTATATAAATCGAACGAGATCACTTGTACGAATACTGATGAAGCAAATTCTATCAGGGACTATGGGTTTTTGAAAGTCCTCCCAGATAACTTCTTCAGTCAAAGCGGAATTTGGGGTTCAGAGCTGATATTTGAGGTTAATGTGGGCGAGTTATGTATGCCACACATTTACATACCGCATGGGCTAGCAAATGATTGTTGACCCTACGGCTGGCATACTGGTCACTCACAGAGAATAGTTTAATAGTGTGCCACAATGTGAGATCAGTTTTGGATATGGTTGCTATGTGTCGGTGTGAAAGATAATTGAATTTTCCACGCAGCCAAGGGTGGAATTTTTCTTATCACAACCACCTGACACGGTGTTTCTGTGAATGAGTAGCGGGATGGAAACTAGTAAGCAATCGGTATATTCAAATCTCTTGCAACCAACCGTCGAGGATTCCACACTGGAACATAAGGTGCAAGTGAAATGTACGAAGGTATTAATATGCTCATAGTTTGGAGGCAGCTGGATGTAGTCAGTGTTTCATCTAGTGATGTTTAAGTAACCCCCAACTAAACCGAGCGAAGTGGTGCAGCTGGTAGCGCGAGTGACTCGTATTCAGAAGTGGGTTCAATCCCCGCGCATCTATGTCATCTAGGCGAATGCTGGGATGTTCATTCTCCACGGTTTTTCTGTACACCATTTCCCGTTCCCATCATTCCCTTCTCATCCATTTCACGGTTGCAGGATCAGGCGTCAGTATTCGGCGGGTTATGACTGGGCGGTGACTAATTGCTCTGTATACGTATCTTCTCTAGCCTCGTTCAGGGTCAGCCTGGGCCCGCAATGGCAACTTTATGGGGACCACCGGTGTTGAGGGGCTTGTAACAGTGTGGTTGGGTGGCATCGGATGCGTTCGCACTAGAAACGATAGGGACATCGTCCATACTTTGCCCGTTGTCATCCGAATACGGCCACCCTTTGGGGTCTCTCCCTTTATCCTTCCCTCCTCGAATGGTGGTAGCGACACCTACTGGCCTACGTACATACGTGTGCCTTGGTAATGCAGGGGACCTCCATTGTCTATCTTTAACCTTATTTAACCCCCAGATGACATAACTGTCAACAAGACGCTCGATCTATATCATGCTTGAAGGAAGTGACAAGTAAGTTAAGATACAACTATGATCAGAACTGAGGCCAGCTAAACTGGACATGTAAACAGGTTGACGTAACTTTCTATTAATTCTGACATCGAGGTTCTTCTACCTAACCTTGGGATTTTCAGAGTGAAATGTAGATTCGCTGTTAGCTAAGAGGTGCCCATTGTAAAAATGAATAGTATCATTCGTATATCAACAACCGCAAGAAGTATTTTTGCATTTCAAATCCCGAAGTAAAACAAAGGGACAATCAGAGAAGAAAAGCACTGAGGGCATATTGCAATTTAGCCTCGTTATAAGTTTTTCGTTCAATTTACTTTGAATGGCAAGAGCAGCGATGGCAATTCTCCAAAAGCTTTGCCAGCCATCATGTTACATAGGCAAATGGGATAAACTGGAGGATTAAATGTTTCGTTGAACATAAAATGGGCCTCGGTTGTGATGCTGAGTTTTGCCAGTCATCCTTCAAGGCATTCTAAGATCGATAAACCGTTAATTGCTCGCTAGAAACGGACGTTTCGTTTCACGAATGTGGGTCATCCTTTTGACCACCGCGGCCTACATTTCCCGCAACTTTTGAGGCACCCTTTGCCTTCCTTCAAGCGAAAAAAAAAAGGGATTTGGCAGGCTCCTCAAGCTGAAAATGAAGATGAAGAGGAGTCCTCAATTGAAACAGACTGCTCAATAAAATAAGGCTGGGACACATTGTATTGTACGAAAGAATTAAATAATCCAAGAAACATAATATAATTTACATTTACTTCACTTTATAAAATCTGTAAATACATTATTAGGGCCGCCTCCGTAGCGCAGCTGGCAGCGCGCTTGCCTGTGGCGCGGAGGACCCGGGTTCGATCCCCGGTACCAGCATGGGGATTTTATCCCCTCTGGGAGGTCTGGCACGGGGTGCACTCAGCCTCGTTAGGTCCCGGGGGGACCAATTGAGGAGCTACTTGATGGAGAAGTAGTGGCCCCAGGTCGAGAAGACCGCATAACTGGCCGGGAGGGCTCGGGGCGCTGACCACGTCCCACCCTCCAGTACTGCACCTCACCAATGACGCCTGTAGTGGGCAGAGGTGGGGGACGCAGCGGCTGGGCGGTAGGCCTTGGCCCTTCGTGGGCTGTCGCGCGGGGTTTACATTACATTACATTTACAAATACATTATTATCCCAAAAATATGTTACCTAAAGTCTCGCGGCAACTTTTGCGACAACGGAATATTCTACGAACAGAAGACTTACCGATTCAACAGTTATGGTAACACCAATATTTCCCCATAGTGACTACAACAGAGTTACATAGTGTACAGATACGTGAAGAAAATGTCTCAAGCAATTGCTTTCTTGGGGACTTGTGATGCTAGAGGTTGTGAAGCGTTCTTGGCGTTGTAGACACCATTTACTGTGTTAATTTGCCCGCTTTGTCATACGCAGAAGCACACGTAAAGAGGAAGTCGTTTTTACTTTCTCTACCAGAGGGTCATTGCAGGTCCTCATCCAGCGAGCACGTGTTCGACACATCGGTGCAGGAGTTTGCTGATTGCTGATTGGTGCTTGCATTGGAGTTCCTGATTGGTGCTTGTATTAAGCACCAGGATTGGTCATCCAGTGTATGCAGTCAGAGAACACATCTGTGCTTTCCAGAGCCACGACGGATGAAGAACCCACCAACTGTCTCGACTGACGAACCAACACAAAAACCAGCCAAGCAGCATATTCCGCCTATCATTGTAGACGACTTTAGGGGTATGGTGGGCTTCTTAAAAGAAGTTATGCCAACACTTTCGGAGTCGTGCTCGGTGACAAGGAGGAAGAGCCGCTACGTCTTTCAGGCTAAACATGTGGGGGACTACAACACCCTCCTATCTGTCCTTGAGCGGAGAAATCTCTCTCACTTTACGTTTGGTCTCGACAAAACTCGAGACATCCGCCGTATCATCAGAGGTCTTCCAGTAGATACGCCCGTGGGCGATATCGAAGAAGAGCTAAGCCGTAAAGGCATTACCCCTCGACTGGTAAGGCAACTTACCAAACCGGGTGAGAACGGGGAAGCCAAGAGGCCAATTCCTCTTTTCCTGGTTGTGGTGGAGAAGGCGTGTGATCCGGAGATGAAAATCGACGGAGTCACGTCTCTCTGCTACCTCAGGGTGAAGGTGGAAGCGGTGAGGAGTTCTTTTGGACCCCCACAGTGCTACCGGTGTCTTGGCTTCAACCATTCGAGCCATTTCTGCCGCAGAAACCTGCGATGTCTTCGCTGTGGTGATGCGCACCACAAAGAATCCTGCCCTAGAGAAATAACAGACGATCCCACCTGCGCAAACTGCAAGGGCAAACATGTGGCCTGTTACGAAGGTTGCCCTGCGAGGAAGAGAGTGATTGCCTCCAGGAGACCTCAGATATCTCAAGGTCCAACTCCCGTCAGAGGAGACCAAGGGAGACCTTCCACCTCAAATCACCAGGAACCCAACCTCAACTAGCCAACACCCCTAAGGTGTCACAAGCTCAAACCACCCAACGCATCTCGGGTAGACCATGGACGTCTCGAGAACAACACCAGCAACCATCACACAACACACAACATCAGCCTCAAAATAAACCTCCCTTACAAACAACCCCAAGGCCGCAGAGGGAGAGAAAACCCCGGAAGCCTAAACGAGCACCCAGAGTGGCCGAAGCGAGTGATGTTTCTACCACCCGACGTCCTCAGGAGGAGGCTAGAGCCGAGGAGACCCCAGCACCTCCTTCTTCCACAAACAACACCCCCTCAACCCCTACCTTTGAGCTCACTGACTTGCTCAAATGGGTGCACCTAGTTTTGCAGACCCATGGGCAAAGGATTTGCGATCTCATCGTCAGATTTAGTTCTGCGAGCGAATCAACAGCCAAGACGCTCATTGTAATGGAGGGGCTCGCCCTCCTGACCTCCCTACTTCAGAGCACCCAAAATGGCCAGACAAACTAGGCCAAGCACCTCATTTCGGTTCGCGTTTTGGAACGCGTGCGGATTGGCCGGCCAGGCGGGGGAGTTATCCCACTTTGCCAGCACTTATGCCCTAGACGCTATTTTAGTTAGCGAAACTCATCTACGCCCAAATGTTCGCTTCCGTTTACTGGGCTACGTTTGCCACAGAACTGATCGTCAAGGTCGTCCTGGAGGCGGAACGGCGGTGTTCGTAAGGCAGAACGTAGTCCATCGTCCAAACCAGCTCCCACCCCTTCAAACACTAGAGGCCACGGCTATCACTCTGAACCTTGACGGTACAGAGATACTGATAGTCTCAGTATATCACCCTCCTCGAAGGCAGTTTGTCCCAAATGATTACCTCTCCATCCTAGCCCTTTATCCCAACGTTATCCTGGCTGGGGACTTCAATGCCAAACACCAACGCTGGCACTGCGGTCGAAGAGCGGACGCCCGAGGCAATTCCATCATCCGCCTCATCGACGCGGACCCCGAACTAAGGGTGGAGGGCCCGTGGCAACCCACACATCATCCGCATGGTCTAGGACTACCCTCTGTCATAGACTTTGCGATCATCAAGCATTTCCCATTTCATCTCACACTGACATAAATAAATGCACTCCAATCAGACCACAACCCAGTACTGACAGAAATCAACACCCGGATTGCCAGTCATGACAGCTCGACGTATACTCGAGAAATGGACTGGGAAGGTGTTCGTAATTGCCTTCGCACCTCCATCCCACATAACCCCAGAATCAACGACATCCCAACTCTCGAGGCGGCAGTTTCTTCTTTCACATCCATTGTGACAAGAACTGCCCAAAATCTCACAATGTGTGCTCCAGCTCCCTTACACCCAGACGTCCTCCCACTTGACATAATCCTTCTTATCCACCGGTCCTGGGCGGCACGAAGGCTTTATCAAAGGCATCGCACACCCCACAACAGAGCCCTATTACGGCGACTGCGCCGACTGGTCGGAGCTCGACTGCGTGAGCACCGAGTGCAAGCGTGGGGGAATAAGATGGCCAGCCTGGACACTGAAAGTGGGGACGTGTGGAAGATCGCCAGAAGTCTTCGAAACCGTCGTGGCCAATACAACTCGCCAATTCTGGGCACCCGAGGCCTGGCATATGAACCTGAAGCCAAAGCCAACGTGTTGCTGACTATCTAGAACGCACCATGTGTCCAAGAGGCGACCCCCAGGACTATAGATTCTCAGAACGTACCCGCCAAGAAGTACGGCGATTTTTACGACGCCCCCCGAGGACGCGGAATGACTGCCGGTGATACGTCCCAGCGAAACCCATGGCGCATTAAAACGCCTCAAAATCAAAAAGGCGGCGGGACCTGATGGACTAACTCCCCTCATGCTTCGTCACCTTCCCTTCAACGCTGTACTCTTCCTAACTAGGGTATTCAACATGTGCCTTACCCTGGGTCACTTCCCACGCGAGTGGAGAGAGGCTCGGGTGATCTGCATTTTGAAACCTGGGAAAGACCCGGTGCATCCCTCCAACTACAGATCCATAAGCCTTTTGTCCATCCTTTCGAAAGTTCTCGAGAGGATGATCCTAAACCGATTATCCCGTTTGCTGGGAAACATACAAGCCATCTCAGAACATCAGTTCGGCTTTCGACCTGGGCACTCTACGCCTCAGCAACTGCTGCGTGTGGTGGAGGCTGCTGCCCTGGGTTTCCAGGAACGCGCCTTCACTGCTGCGGTGTCCCTGGATGTAGAAAAAGCCTTCTCAACCACCTGGCACACAGGGCTCCTTCTCAAGCTGATCCATCTGGGGCTACCCACACAACTCATACACATCCTACACAGTTTCCTCCGACACCGGACCCTCATAGTCACAGTTGCCGGGCGAACCTCCACAATAAGGTCAATAAGAGGCGGAGTCCCCGAGGGCTCAGTTCTGTCTCCTACTCTCTTCAGTGTCTTTATGGCAGACTTCCCAACAGAACCACAAGTCAGTATAGCCCAATACGCAGACGGCGTATTACTATACTGCACCAACAGAAACATCCTTAGAGCCTTCAACCCGATACAAAGACACCTCCGCCTAGTCCAAGACTGGTGTCGGCGATGGCGAATGTCTGTCAATCCAGACAAGAGCCATGCCATTCTGTTCACGAGACGTCCCACACCTGCAGACTGCCCCACTTTCCAACTCCGGGGTCAAAGGATCCAGTGGAGAGACACCATCACCTATCTGGGAGTTAAACTAGATAGGATTCTAACATTCCGAGGACATATTAGAGATCTATCGGCGCGGACGCAGGGGGCTATTGCCTCACTGTACCCCATGCTGAAATCTGAGATGCCAGTCCGCCTGAAATTACACCTATTCAGAGCTCTGATTATCCCCCTCATGCTTTATGCCTGTGAAGTGTGGGGCACGGCAGCGGGTAGTTGGCTCCTGTGGCTCCAGAGGGCGCAGAACAGAGGACTTCGGTCCATCTACTCTGTCCCCTTATCCTTCTCCGTGAGACTACTTCACGAAGCCTCGTCTCTTCCATACGTGGAGGATGAAATTAGGCGCCGGGTAGCAAAATTGTACGCCAAAAATACCCAACCATCAAAGCGCCCTGGTTAGATCTCTAGGGGATTATGACCCCACAACACGCCGCTTCAGGTCGTATAGGGTTCCCCGTATGGCTTGCGGGTATATGCCATAACAAAGTAGTTTACCCATCAGCAGCAAAAGCTAAACTACAAAATAATCCCAACAAAGAGCTATTCGGCTCAAAATTCAAACCACCATCAAAATTCAAAATTGAAAAGATCAAAAAGATCTTAAAACTTTGTTTAAAAAATTTTTATTTCCACAGAATGCAGACATTGCTGACTTCTGCGAGTCACCAGCAAAGGGGCAAAATAGCCTCCTTAATATATAAGCCTTAACCCAAAATCACCCTTAACCACTCTTTATACATAAATTCTATCTGCGGTTAAACCCTATTAAGGGTAGGTACGCAGCAAAATATCATCGGGCTGAACCACAGCCTGCCAGTTTGTCGTCGTCGTCGTCGACGGATGAGCAATAATACAGCAACCAGCCATCTTAGCTGCACTTCAGCCTAAAGCAGTAGGGGTTAGTCAACAAGGGCACAGCCAACGCCCTCGGGCGGCTATAGTCGCATTCTTTGGGTGTCCGGTCCTCTGTTGGCAACGCTTTTTAGCAGCCGCTGCTGGAGGTAAGCGGTCAGCCCGGTATCTTTGGGCGCGCTGCACCCTCGGTTGCAGAGCATCATGCCTACCCCCAAGATTTCCCTCACCCACCCAACCCTACCTCTCCTGTGAACAGGCCCAGACCTGACACACAGGATTAAGTAATGCCCTGCACCTCTGGTGCAACCAACAATCCTTCCGCGAGCCCAGCTCCGGAGGGAATCAACCGACGTCGCCGAAAACGCCAACAAGGCGGAAATGGCAACGCCAAACCTTTGGCCATAGCCGAAAAACAAACCATCCAAGGCGCCATACGCGAACCACTTTTTCGGATGGGCCAAATTTCAGAGGCTGACTCTGACCATTCCCGTGGAACTTCAGAGGTGGAGTCCAACACCGTACAGGATGGACGAACACGAGGCAAGCTCCACTGACATCTCTACGGAGCTGGACGAGACTGAGTTTCGTGAAGTGTCCATCGCCGGAAGAAGCACCGGCAGAACCAACCAACTATTCCCACCGATGGTCCCGCTCCACAACAGCAACAACCAGCCCGGCGGCATATTCCGCCTACCATCGTGGACGACTTCAGGGGTATTGGTAAGATTCCTAAAGAATGTCATGCCAACTCTCTCAGGATTGTGCTCGGTGACCGGGAGGAAGAGCCGATACGTCTTCCAGGCGAGACATGTGCAGGATTATAGGATATCTGTACTTGAGCGGAGGAATTTCCCTCATTTTACTTTTGGCCTCGACGAAACTCGACGTCCGTCGTATCATTCGAGGACTTCCGGTGGATACGCCCGTGGGCAACATCGAGGAGGATCTCCGTTACAAGGGCATTACCCTCGGCTGGTGAGGCAGCTTACCAAGCAGGGAGAGAATGGTGAGGCCAAGAGCCCAAATTCCCTTTTCCTGGTCGTGGTGGAAAGGGCATGTGATCTGGAGATGAAAATCGACGGAATCACAACTCTCTGCTACCTCAGGGTGAATGTGGAGGTGGTGAGAAGCTCTTTTGGGCCCCCTCAGTGCCATCGGTGTCTTGGCATCCACCATTCGAGCCATTTCTGCCGAAGAAACATGCGGTGCCTTCGCTACGGTTAACCGCACCTCAAAGAGCCCTGTCCTCGTACGACCACGGACGAGCCCAACTGCTCAAATTCCAAGGGCCAGCATGTGGTCTGCTATGGTGAGTGTCCCTCGAGGAAGCGAGTGATCACCTCCAGGCACCCACAGGTAACCCAGGGGTCAACTCTCGTCAGTGGAGACCAGGGGAGAATTTCCAACTCGCATCTCAGGGACATCACCAGGCAATGCCCCCAAGAGGTCATATGCACAAAGCGCACAGCGCACCTTGAATGCTCCATGGACGTCTCGAGAGCAACACTCACAACCACCACACAGTACACAACACGAGCCCCAGACCAAATCAATCCAAGACCGCAGAGGGAGATGAAAATATGGGAGTCTAATCCTGCACCCAGAGCAGCGGAGGGGAGTGGTACTTACACCCCTCGACGTCATCAGGGGCAGGGTAGAGCTGAGGAGATCCCATGAACACCTCCGCTACCCAGAACCAATATACCCCCAACCTCTAGCTTTGATCTCGTGGTCCTGCTCAAGTGGGTGCATATAGTACTGCGGAACGAGGGCGATGCAGCAGAAAAGACGCTGATCGCAATGGAGCGATTGCCTTCCTGAACTCTCTACTCCCGTGTGCCCAGAATGACCAGTCGAAGTACGTCACGTACCTCGTTTCGATTTGTTTTCTGGAGCGCATGTGGACTGACCCGGGGAGCTATCCCACTTTGCCCGACCCTATGTCCTAGACGCCATCTTAGTCGGTGAAACATATCTCCGTCCAAACGACCGATTCCGCATTCCGGGCTACGTCTGCCACAGAACCGATCGTCAAGGTCGCTCTGGGGGCGGAACGGCGATGTTCGTAAGACAGAACATGGTCCATTGCCCAATCCAACTCCCAGCTCTTCAAACCTTAGAGGCCACGGAAGTCACCTTGGACCTCGACGAATGAAAGGATTAAGAGTTCATATTACCGTCTAGCACATGTTCCCATAGAGTTGCTGGAGTATAGTTCATAATAGATCTAAACTGCATTCTCTGTGAATACCTAAATGAAACAATTCAGCATTACATAGACGTAAACAAGTGTACCGCACGGCTAATTTCCGTAAATAGTTTCTTTTACCTATGTGCAATAGTGACATTGAATATAACATGAGTGAAGTGTGGATTATTGCACTAAAATAACCGTACGTAAAATAAAACTAAACCACAGCTCAACGCACCTTAGCGGGCCGAGACCTACCGCCCGGCCGCTGCGTCCCCCACCTCTGACCACTAAAAGAGTCATGAGTGATGTGCAGAACTGGAGGGTAGCACGTGATCAGCATACTGGGCTCTCCCGGCCGGTTTCGCGGTCCTTGCGAACAGCGACTTCTACACCTTAATCAAGTAGCTGCTCAAGCGGCCCCTCAGGGACCTAACGAGGCTGAGTGCACCCGTACCAGGCCTCCCAACTGAAGAAAAGTCTCTACGCCGTTACAGGGAATCGAACCCGGGTCTCCCGCTTGGTAAGCAGCAGCGGCACCACCGCGCTATGGACACGACCTTAACAGAGTACAAGTGTATAAAATATACTGAAAATATTTCTGTGCGGTGTTAAGTCACACAACAACACAAGAAATCTAAAGAAGCATGTGACGTTTACAGAACGTCTGTTGAAAAAGCAATGTATGAGTTTCCCATCGCTGTAAGAACATGATTCCGTGACATCTGAAAATGATTCACAAAATCAAAATGTGTAATATGAACATAACTCAGTGAACGATCTATCACCTATACAGCTTTTCAGAAGGCGAATATGCGTATCAGTGCATAAAAATCGGCATCTGTATCGAGTGTCGAGAAATAGTGGTAATATCGCATCATTATGACAAGTGAACACTTTTTTGGAGTTAGCCATATTCGGGGTATCCCTTCTTATTGCTTTGCATTTTCAAATACTTATACTTTTGTTAAATAGTAAATCGTTATTCGTATATTTTGTCCTGGCTCTGCAAACAGAATGGAATGTCAAAGCCCTCGCATAACGACAAGCTCTTAAAAGAATTGACTATTGCTCCTTTTTCCATTGTAACTGTAAAGAAATAATAGTTGTAATATTGTATATTACGTACATAATAGAATAATTTCTAAGCCCAATATTAATCTCCAATAACCGTTTTTAAGAACAGGTTAAAGTATTAAAAGGAATGAGCAGAAAAAGTAATTTGAGGGTACACATCACATTTTTTCTTTTTACTTGTTACTTTAAAACTGAAAATTATAGGTATTCATTAAATCTATTCAAAGTTTTCAAACGACTACAATTCACTACCATGCCTGCTGCTCTGTCCTTCCGTGCAATAAGTGATAGGATTTGACTCCTCAACTATTCCGATTCCTAGATCTAATTAAGTTAATTGAGCTTGTGGGAATTCTCCGCACGAGAATACGCGCCGTTATTCAAGTAACGAAATTCTTTATCGATATGCAATAGGGGGATATTTGAACAAAAACAAGTAGGCTTGGAATGTAACAGCAACACTTTGGAAGTTTGTATTTAGCGACCAAAGGAAGTAATTGCCCCTTCATTCTATCCCTGCACAATTAACTGGGAAAATGACGCAATTTGAATTACCGAACTAGCGTAAGATAACATTCTTACCTTCTCTGTCACACACATAGTACGTTAGAGAAGGTATTGGATGCTTTCCAACAATTCTTTATCGAGATTTCACTAGAAATACACGCTTTGAGGTCCCCTGAGTTCATAAAAGGTCCGTTTGTGTGTGTGTGTGTGTGTGTGTGTGTGTGTGTGTGTTTGTGTGTGTGTGTTTGTCGTTATGTCTGTGAACAGCACAACTGCAAAACAAAAAGCGGTTAAACACCCAACTATTTTTTAGAAGTTCCGCGCCTCCCAAGACACGACATGAGGATTTTCAAAAAAAAACTCACCCACTCCAAATTACCCTTTACATGAGAAAAAAGTTCGAGGATTTTGTATTTCTTATAAACCAGTCTAACAATTTTGATAAAAGTACCATATCTTCATGACAAATGATATGTAGGTACATACATATATTCTGAAATTTTTTCGAATAACATAGCAAGTCCTCTTAATTCTACATGACGTTTGCGTAGTTTGTAAACCGTAAGAGGTAGGCAAAATCTTATTGCACAATAAATGTAGACCTCGTTAAACCACAAATAAATGTTCTGTGGAATTTACCACTTATTCCTTGTTATTGGCTTTCATTTTCAAATAGCCGTACTTTTCTGGAATAGGAGTATTTTTCCCGCCCATGCAAAGAAAACAGACTTTCAAAGCATTACATATCGACCAGCTCTTAAAAGATCTCACTATCTCTTAAGCCTAGCGTGTTCTCCTATTCCCATTATGCTTATAAGGAAATATGTAATAACACATTTATACAAACGTTCATTCCTATTACCATGAAGTAGTTAGAAGACTACGTGTTTCTAAGAGAACAGTTGTTATAGAAAATCATGTTAGTCCAGAACACATCACATGTATATTCAGGCCCGAATTTAGGACCTCTGACGCCCCTGGGCAAAAAAAAAAAAAAAAAAAAAAAAAAAACATTTGCTGCCCCCCCCCCCCCCAACTTGCAGTACATATATTACTTAAATTTTCACAACATAGAGAATGGTTTCAGCAGTTTGGATACTTAAGTATGAGTGGCAAACACCATAAGTGAGTTTATTAAAATCTAAGTAGAAACATTTTAATAGAAAGAACTTACACTAAAGAGGCATCACCCCATATTAGATGTCAAAACATATACTGTTTAAATAACAAGAGGCTTCCTCCTTGCCCTGTCATTTGCAAACAAGATTATGAGTCCGTCATAGTCCATTTTCACTGCTAAGTCAGATTCAATTGCAAGAACACCAAGATAACTAAGATGATCCTTCACTTGTGATGTTCTTAAATAATTATTTATGCGTCTTACAGCAGAAAATGATCTCTCAGTTGAGCAGTTGGAAGCAGGAGTACTCAAGTATATTTGTAGAGCTTTGTTTAAGTTTAGGTAAACACTCTATAGACAGTTACCTTTTAACATCTTGCACAGCTGTGTAAGAGAGTGCGACCCATTTTCATTCTTTTCTATGTAGCTTTTGAAGTGTAAGCATTCAAGTACAAATACTGGATCTTGAAGATCCGAACTGTATACTTTCTGAAGTCTGGATGATGCTTCCTGAATTTCAAGTGGACTAAGCATCTTCAGATTGGTCAAAAACCTAAATGCTTCACTGAATTCCTTGTAGGAAGAAACTTTGTTCAGTTCTTCAATCAATTTATCCAGAATCAAAAGGAAAGACATCTGTAAGTCATTTGAATCATCATTTCCTTCAGAGTCTGAATCAGATTCATCAAAGAATCTATTATTTTTCTTAATGCGATTCTTATCCTGGTCAGTTGTAGTAGTGTTACAAAGAGACTCAAATTTCTTCTGTCCTAGATTCTTGAAAACTTCATATCCCATTTTCATTTCTTCCAAGAAACCAACCAAAGAACTATACAAATTACAAACACTGGCTACATCCATGTCTGCTGTTTGTAACTGCTTACTTACAACATTGAATCTTTCAAGAATGGAATTCCAAACTACAGTCATAAAAGATGTCTCAAGACTACACAACTTCTTCATTATGCCTTTAGCTTCAGATATCACCAAAGACTTCTCACTTTCATTCCCTATTATTGACAACAGTGCTCTAAGGATTGCCTCGCCATCTTTGTTCAAGCCTCTGCAAGCTTCTTCTCTAGTAGACCATCGGGTTATGCCGAGGGACTTGACACTCAAGTTCTCTTTACTGTAAAATGTGCTTAAGTGATTCCATCGATGACTAGAAGCACTAAAAAAATTAAATATTTCTTGCAAAATGTAAAAAAATAAGTAGCTTGGTTACATCTTGTTGCACTTGAACCCACCAAATTCAGAGTGTGCGCTTAACAAGGAATATAGAAAGCATAAGGAGAGAGAGCTCTGATTCTAGCTTGCAAGCCTGAATAAAAACCTGACATATTTGGTGCATTGTCATAACTCTGTCCTCTGCAGTTACCTATGTCCAATCCATGTCTCCCAAGACAGTTTAATACTGCATTTGACAGATCCTGGCCACCATGTCCTGAATTTGGCACAAATTCAACAAACCGCTCTTCAGCTAGCCCCTCTTTGTTGACATAACGCAAGACAAAACTTAATTGGTCATTATGTGCAATATCAGGGCTGGAGTCAACAATTATAGAGTAGTATTTTGCCACAGTAACTTGTGCTACCATTTCTTCGACAACTCTCTTCCCCATGATTTTGATTATTTTCTCATATATAGCAAAATACAGATATGAAGTTTTTCCACTTCCAGAATCCTTATATAGTGACATGTGGTTAGCAAGAAATGGATCAAATTCGGCAATAAGTTCTATGCACATTAAAAAGTTACCATTATGAACACTTCCAAGAATTTCATCATTGCCACGGAAAGGCAGTTCTCGAGAGGAAAGTTTCTTCACAACAGCAACAACCCTTTGCAAGACATTAAGCCAGTACTGAACTTCATTTTCAAGTTGTGAGAATAATTTTCAATCTATTCTTGTCAAAATAGAACTTATGTTTTTTAAACTAAGAACACAGTCTCGGTGCCTTGAACTGTTTTCATGGGTTGCAATTAGCTCTGGATGTTTCCAGTTTGAGAAACAACAAGGTCCTGCCAAATCTGATGTTCCTCCAAAAAGAGTACAAGGTGCACAAAATAATGTTCCCTGACTTTCAGAATATACTAAGTAATCTATGTTAATAATTTCATTGTTCGCCAGCTTTCTCTGAAAAAATGCACTAGTGCAACGTCTTTTGGCACCATCTGTAAACTGATGTTTCGACTTAGAAAAGTCACCTTTATTTTGTTTTACCCCGTTCACTGCAATATAGTCCCGTATTTTATCAGCTTTTCCCAAAGAAAAGGATCAGCACTAATTGTAAAGGGTTCGTTAGCAACGATGGAAGTTCCGCCTTCACTTTCGTTTGATAGAAGTTTTGTTTCATCTTTAGATTTATTTGGAGTACTTGTTTCCCCACAGCCTTCAACAGCTTCACTTGGCGAGGGCGTTTCTTCTTGACATGAACTCATTGGGGTCGATTTTATAAACACATCAAGGCGTGGGACTTTTCTCAATGCGTCTTATTCTCTTTTTCTTTTATCTTTCGCCAATGAACGATACTGAGCCCCACTGTCTATTTCTTCCTGTCATTTTATTCAGCGACAATCGACACTGAAACTGAGAAAACGAAAGAAAATATGATAAACAGTTGAAAAACTTACAAGATTCAAACATAACCTACTACTTCATTATGCCGGAATGCCGGCTTATTCAATATAAGAGAATTCAATATAATTACAATAATAATAATAATAATAATAATAATAATAATAATAATAATAATAATAATAATAATAATAATAATAATAATAATAATAATAATAATAATAATAATAATAATAATAATAATAATAATAATAATAATAATAATAATAATAATAATAATAATAATAATAATAATAATAATAATAATAATAATAATAATAATAATTACTGTTCATTACCTCAGCTAACAATATATAGAAAATTACCGTTAATGAATAACAACACACACTTCTTAATCTTACAATTTTTTTGCGTGTGTTAATCGATTCTCACTGTTGGAATGCGTTTCGCTTTGTCTCCCCTACGTGCACATAGCGTGCAAACTAATCAGCATAGCCAACATGCGTTGATTAATATTCGTCTGCCAGCGGCAAATTTAAATGAGCTTGATGTTTCAGGTCTATGCGTTTTTTTTTTTGTTTGTTTTTTTTTTTTTTTTTGTGCAACTTTTCGGTAATTTTGCCGCCCCGTAAAATGTGCCACCCTGGGCAGTTGCCCAGTTTGCCCTTATGTAAATACGGGCCTGTCTATATTATTGTGCGTGCATGCGCATGCGTGTGTGTGTGTGTGTGTGTGTGTGTGTGTGTGTGTGTGTGTGTGTGTGTGTGTGTGTGTGGCGGGGGTGTCATATCTGAATTGCCTTGTAATACTATCAGATCTAAAACTGAATCAAGTACTGCAAGGAATACTGGACCCTTAGATTATAAATACATGTATTACGTTAACTCGATTAAAATGACTCATTTCAACAATAAATTAATATTGTTGGTGGCTGAAATATGGTCATGAAGTGAGACAAGTTGTATGCTTGTTTGGAAAATATTGGCTCACAGCCTTTTCCATAGAAAAGAAACACCTACAAAAACGTTCGTTGAAATGTACCACGTGGGTTGTATATACGAGACAAATGTATAGGTAAAAATGTTATATGATTAGTATCATCTCAAACTGCTGGTTAGGCGCAAGCTTGTGTTTTATAAGAAACCTAAGAGACGAGAAGGTGATGATAATCATTAGATGTTAATTTTAGCACAGTTTCCATATTTATTAGGTAACAGATAAGCACAGAGGTTAAAAGTGGGGATTAAAACTACAACCGACCATGGAGTATGATCTACATGATTTGTCACGCCCTGTCAAAGGGTGTTATACAACTTTGGACCTATTTCTGGTAGGAAGACAAAAATTTCAGTGAATAATACTGGCAGAATAAAATATGTTGGACTGTGTCTGAGGGATGCCCCGTGCATTGTGACACGGCCTGGGAGCCATAGCAGAGAGGGAATAAACAATCATATCTCTCAAATTAATTATCGTAGGAAGATGAAAAAGTACAATGTAAGTAAGTCCGTAACATAACACAATATGTCCACATAGCATACTTTTTTTTTTCTTTTGTAGAAGGGGGGGCACTTCCGTGATGTTCTTTGTTATTAAGGATGGACCATGAAGAACGGCGGTTTTTAATTGTTTAATAAAGCACTTTATTTTCATGAAATGTAACATATTTCGTCATCAGTACAAAGGTTGCATGTTCCCATTACGTATGAAAAATTGTATCCGGCATTTACGTTCCCCACGATTTGCTCTATATATTGTAACTATCAATGAAATTTGATATTAGTTACAACAGATCTACTACTCGATTAGAACGACATTTCGAATATTTTCCTTTATTTGTGGTATCGTTTGGGGATTATTTTTATAAACTTGCGATTTTATATCCCCCAAAGAAAAAGCCACAGGGTGTTAGATCACGTGACTTTGCTGGCGAGCACTAATCGCCGTTTCAACAAGGCCATCGTATCGTGCGAGGTGTGGGTGGAAGCGCCATCCTGTTGGAATCAGAATTGCTCAATATTCACAGCGTCAAGGTCAAGTCATAAAAATGTCTCAACCACATTCCGGTACCGTTTTACATTCACTGTCATAGCATTTCCATTCTCACCTTAAAAAAAATAAGGCTCAATGACCCCACTAACCCAAAATCCACATCATACAGTTACTCTTTCCGGATACATCACTTTTGAATGGGTTACGCAAACATTCTCCATACCCCAGGTGCGACAATTCTCTTTGCATGTTGTCTCCTCAAAATCCATTCAAAAAACTGTCTCCGTTGCAAATGATCAATAACACACATTAATGTACTAGTTTTTAACGAAAAATGTAGGTTTTGAATTTAGGTTTTTTCATATGATTTTCGTATTTATATCAATTTTCTCCAGAATTTCACTCCTGGTGTCCCTTAAGCCAAATACTTACTCAGGGCATACAAAGAATCGTAATGAATGAAAATACCGTCTCAAAAGTGTATACTACTTTTCCCTGTAACTTATCGCATGGTATTCCCAAGCATCGTGCAACGCTTATGTTAGATACACTAGAAGTTGGCACCTGACTAATTATAATTTTTCGTACCCCCAGCAAAGAAAACAAACCGCATTCATAACGTGCGGTTTCACCCAGAAAGTCGGTGCTACAGCCAAGCCTGTTATCCTATTCTGGCGCGACCCGAAGAGAAACCACTACTCTCGAGACGAAAACAATGAATAAACTTTGAATAAACTACCCCTAAAAACTAAACACCGGCGCGACAGCCAACGAAGGGCCAAGGCCTACCGCCCAGCCGCTGCGTCCCCCACCTCTGCCCACTACAGGCGTCATTGGTGAGGTGCAGTACTGGAGGGTGGGACGTGGTCAGGGCCCCGAGCTCTCCCAGCCAGTTATGCGGTCTTGTAGACCTGAAACTGCCCCTAGTTTCCCTAACTATAGCTGTCACAACATTTGATGGCGGCTGGCTCTATACTGAATTCAATCATAGGCTTGACACGCCTTGTTGTGTTGTATAGTCAAACACGATGTGAAATCACGCTGTAAGTACAACGATATAAATATCATTTTCACCCACAAAATTCATTTGCACAACAGGAAAAAGAATAGTAATAGTGTCTAATGATTCAAAAGAGAAGAATAAAGCATATCTACCATACATCAAAGGTATTACTGATCACATTGGAAAGTTCTCAGAAAACACGACATCCACGCCACCTACAAACACACACAACAAATACAGAACATGCTATATTCAGCATAAGATCAAAAAGAACCACTTCTGCGGATGTTTGCAGAATTCCGTGCTCGTGTGGCTCTGTTGTCGGTCTGGGTGGCTCAGTTGGTTAGGCGCTGGCCTACTGTTCCCAAGGTCGCGGTTCAAATCCGGCCCAGACCGATGGTTTTTAAGTGTGCTTAAAAACGACAGCTCCGTGTCAGTAGATTTACTGGCATGTAAAAGAACTCCTGCTGGACAAAATTCCGACACACCGGCGACACTAATGTGATCCTAGCAATTGACAGCGTCGTTAAACATTAAAAAAAGTGTGGCTCTATCTATACAGGAACTACTGAACGTACGGTAAACACACGCATTACAGAGTACAAAAGGCGTTGCCGTTTGGGACAAACAAAAGTCTGCAGTCCAGAACACATTACACAGTGTTCAGACACAACTATCCTGTTCTTCCACAATTCAATATTACGCCCGTTTAAGTTACGAAGTCATAGAGATTTTCAAACATAAGATAACTTGAATAACAAGGAAGATTCAAAGAGCTTAATAAAGCTTGGCATCCAGCATTACACAAAGCACGCAAAAATCCTGACCGGAGACAAATTCAAGATCATGCGCCATCAACAGCCTCAGCCACATTGAATGTCAGCTCATAGACAACAGTCATAGACAATGGAAGCAGCCCCCTCTTTGCGGCCTCGCCGTAGCCGAGTGGTTAGACCATTCGCTTCTCACCAAGGGGGCCCGGGTTCGATCCCAGGCAACGGCATGTGGGATTTCTGGTGGACGAAGCGGCGCTGGGGCGGGTTTCCTTCGGGTTTCCCAGTTTCCCCGCCATCTCATTCCACCGGTTCTCCATCTTCATTCCATGTATCATCAATGTCACCGCCTGCGGTGCCGTATGTAGCAAAAGCGGGCGTTAAACACTTAAAAAAGAAAAGCCCCCTCTAGCACAGACCACGCAGCAGCTGAACCAATAAACAAACGGACCAGGCATCAAACGCCCACACATACTAAGCGTATAAAACCTGTGAAACCAACGGAGAGGTACCGTGGCCCCTTTACCATCCGCCAGGGTTAACCGAGGCGACTTGAACTTACTCCTGGAGTTCCGTATCACTAGTCACTCAGACTAGCAAAGTACTATGGTCACACCACTGAGGATGTTTGACGCAACTTCGAACGAAACATCTTGAAAGAGAGTTTCCACTAGACCACGGCCCACAAACCCGGATAGTCATTTTCTATGTTTAATAAACAAATTATTAACTTTACAAATCTATACATGATCTTTGAGCCTGAGTATTCAGAGCTGCGAGCTGCAATTAGAGCTGCTAAACGCCGTGACATGAAATCAAAAAGGGTTCATAATATATTCCTGTGGGATCTCCCTCTGTGCAGATAGTATACGAGCCCACAAATCAGACACTGGGTATTGAAGGACCATGGCGATCAAGTTACCGACCAGCCATATCCCACAAATTTTGGATGGGCGATATGTCAGGAGAACGTGCAGGCCAGGGAAGTAATAGTAGCCACCGTTCTTCGAAGGCTTGTTCATTTCTCTTATGGCCGGGTATTTTCCTAAGGAAATATGGAGATGCCTGAAGCAGGGATAGTACCTCGAATTCCAAAACCTCCCTCATGTACTGCCCTCAATTCGTAGAAGGTAAGATCGGTTGTTGTAATCAATGGCACCCCAACTCATCGCATACGATGTTTGTCCGCTATGGCGCTCAACAACGCAGACCTTCAGATTTCGCTCACCACAGTAGGGTCAAACAGGTATACGGCGATTATTGTAAGACAAACTGAAGCGGGACTCGTCTGAAAAGATTATACTTTGCCACTCGGCAGGCCAGTGACGGCATTCACGTGCCCATTGCAGTCGGAGGAGCTTGTGGTTTCTGTGCAATGGAAGCCGACGATGTGCAATCAGCCCAATCCGCAGAAGACGGAATCTGTCATATTGCTGTCATGCTGTGGTCATATTGCATGGTCCAGTGCCTGATCCTGGCTACGCACAACCCTCTACTATCCAATGCTTCCACACATGCATCTCTGTCATAGGAGCATGCCCTGCACGAGCTGAAATGTCACGATATGACAAGTCCACTTCCCAAAGACCGATCATCCTGCCCCGTTCTAACTCACTCACATGCTGATATTGCACCCTTTTGACGTCAACGAGACATACTGGCACCTATAGCTGGGCTGTCTTTGCGTTTCCAGTTCCACTTCTTTGATTCTAGCTTTGCGGTAGCTAGGAATTGGAAAGCCGACTTTCGGCGGTACCTTGACACATAAATAAACCGGTCGCTTTGTAAGGAGCTGGAAAGCCGACTTTTGATCGAACTATGTCTTTACGTTCTCCAATTATAATCCGTTCTTCACTGATTATACCGGGCTCAAAATTGGCCTTGTCGTACAAACACAGCAGGGCTTTGCTTGGCCTGCGTGTATCCGATTCCACTGCAATTCTAATCATGTATTGCTCACACACGTTGGGGGAATTCTTTCATAGTGTTGCAAATTTCATAAACAGTAATGTATCTTCTTCCTAGTCCACATCGTTCAAAATGGAAGAAACACTACGTTGACATAGCGATTGGTGTTTAAAAATTGCTAATGCAGCTGTTGACTTACTGATTAAGAAAGCCAATACGGATACTCACTCTGCCTTTTATTTAAACAATTTTGAAATAAATATGTCAAATTACCAATCTGTAACTGTAGTGGCGGTACCTATTTTGCTGGGTTAATACGTGACATTGATGTCATCAAGGCTCGAAAGTTAGGACCTTATGCACCTTTCCAGGTCACAAAACTCCTCCTACCGCCACAGGTAAATGTAAAGGTACATGTTACCGAAGGGGCCCCCAAACAGGGGTAGACCACGTAAGTATAGACCATCTTTGTTCTTCTACCATTACCGCTGGTAGGAAGAGATGAGGGGAAAGACCAGAAGGACAACCATATCCGGATAACAACCACCGACCTTCTGTTGGCGAGCTGAGAGCAGCCCGGGGAGTATCACACGTGTACCTCTTTTAGGGCTCAACCACTTTCATAACAGGATGTGGGGTTCTGCACGGTGGCGGGTGAGATTGAGGTTGGGAGTTGAATGGAGGTACCAATTTATACTCCACAACGGCTGCCGGTCAGGGTGCAATTGTCTTTGGGCACTGCTGGTGTGTGGAACAGATATGGTTGATTTTGAGTTTAGAAATACAAAAATGTCTTTGAAGGATTTTTTTGCTGGTGGGTTAGCTCCGCTGTTATTGGATATGCTCGCAAGCCATGTGGGGAAACCACTGACAGACAAGTGTGCGTTATCTGGGGTTATAATCCCCAAGCCAGGGTACTCCAATGTTGTGGCAACGAGTCATAACATTTTGCAGCCCGGGGTCTAATTTCATCCTCCACATACGGATGAGATGAGGCCTCGTGCAGTAGTCTCGAGGGAGATCTGCGGTATACAGAATAGATTATCAGAAGTCCTCTGTTCTGTACACGCTGCAGACGCAGGAGATGGGAATCTGCGACCTTGCTCCAGATCTCGCAGGTGTACAATACGATTGGAATTACGAGGGTCCGAAAAAGGCGTAGCTTCAAGAGAACAGGCATCCCGGACCTTAACATGGGATACAACGAGGCTGTTGCTCCGCTAGCCGTATACGTCCGGCTCTGGATGTGCTCCCCGAAAGTCACACCCTTATCGAGCCTCACTCGTCCATTCTATCTTTTTTCTGAGATAGGTGAATGTGGGTAAGTTTGCGAGAACAAGGCGCTAGTAAAGAGAATGGGGCGGCTTTTCTCCGGGTTTATGGACAATCGCCAACGCCTGTAACATATGTGGAGGAGGCGGTGATGTCTCTGGCTGGAGAGAAAGGTTCTGCGAGGGTTTTGGTTTATGAACTATAGCAGCACGTCGTCAGCATACTGGGCTATGTTGACGGGCTACTCGGTTGAAATATCGGCCACATAAACGCTAAATGGCGTGGGGGCAAAGCAGAACCTTCGGGGACTTCGCCTTGAATTGGCATTCGTGTGGATCTGTTCCCGCTGCTTAGACCACAAAATATATGTGCTTTAGAAAAGAGTGTAGTATGTGTACTATGGTGTGGGTAGCTCCAGTTGGATGAGTTTATACAGAAGACCCACACACCAAGTCGTATAAAATGCCTTCTCCTCGTATAAAGATACCTTATCCTGGTATCCCAGGGCGGCAGCCTCCACATACGTGGAACAGCTGCTGAGACGTTGAGTGATCAGGCCAGAACCCAAACTGATGGGGAGTAATAGCCTGCATGTCCGTGAGTATGGGGAACAAGCCAACAAGTGTAACCCTCTCGACTGCTTTCGAGAGGAGGCTTATGGAGCGGTAGTTGTTAGGATGTACAGGATGTGACAGAGGGCAAGGCTCATATTGAACACCTTTATGAGAAAGGGCACGACCTTCAATGGAAGATGGCGGATCATGACAGGGGTTAGTCCGTCAGGCCTCACAGACTTTTTGGAGTTGAGACGCTAGAGTGCGCCCTGGGGTTCACTGGGTTTTATAATGGCAAGTCGATCCGCCTCCTTGGGTGGTTGACGAAGGTATCGGCGTGCTTCTCGGCGGACGCTGTTGGAAAAGTCTAGGTCCTGCGAGTCATCTCGCGGCGTCATAGTCCTCCTCAGGTATTCAACAAACACATCGGCTTTGGCTTGGGGTTCATAGGCAAGACCTTGGGTGCCTAGAATTGTGGAGCTAGGTGGTCCTCCTCGATTTCGGAGTCTCTTGGCGATCCTCCACACGTAGCCATCCTCTAGATTCAATCCAGTTATCGTGTCCTCCCACGCGCGCACTTTTTGCTCGTGTAGTCGGAGATGCATCTCGTGGCGTAGGCCTCCTAGAAGCGCTAGCGGTGTGACGCGCGGTGTCGCTGGTTGAGTCTGCGAGCCGTCCTGGAACGGCGGATTAACAGAATAAGTTCCAGTGGCAGGGCATCTGGGTAAAGGGGAGCTGGGATATGAGCAGTGAGGTTACGGACAGTTCGCGTCACAGTAGCTCAGGCATGTCAAACATCGCTCCGAGGGTGTGAAGAGAGGGGTCTACCCCTCCTTAACTGCAGTAGCACGCGCTAGTAGAACCGGTTTTCGCTTTGTTTTTCCCGTTTTCCGATTTGATCATCACGGAGGGAGGGAAAATAGGGGAAAATTTTTCACGCCTGGTGAGTGCTGTTTGACACCCCTGCAGTAGATGTAAAAGAAGAGACGGCAGCCTCTAAGGTTGGGATATCTGTGATGTTAGGATTAGCAGGGATGGATTCAGGGAACCCTTAACCGGGTCTCAATCGACCTCCCGATGTTGAAGTGGAACGCCATGATTGGCAAACCGGGTGTTTGTCTCTGCCAACACGGATTGTGGCCTGAATGAAGTTCGTTGACCGATGTGAGTGATAGATGTTAGGGAAATACTTGATGATCGCGAAATCAATTACGCTACACACTATCTTAAAATTCCAAAGGTTACTATTAAGTTAAACATGTGACGCCGAGAGGGATGGCTCAGGCGGTAACGTCTGTGGCCCGCATTCGGGAGGTGACGGGTTTGATCCCGTGGCCGCGCACTCTGACATGAGTTTTTCTGTGGTTTCTCCATGTCTCGCCGGTAGCGAGTGGGTTGCCAGAGGACCTCTACTCCGAGCTTAGAGTCCGCATCTACCATGCGAATGATTGCATTGCCTCTTCTATCCGTTCGAGTGCCGCAATGCTATCGTTAACTACGAATTGCCTCTGGGGTGAGTGGTACGCGGACACCATCAATACTTCCGTTCCTCCGAGATGGACACAGGTGGCCGTGGCCTCTAGGTATTGAAGTTGAGGGAGCTGGATGGTAGATCGCCGTGCCGCCTCCTCACGGCGGTCTGACCTGAGGTAGTGATATCCCGGGAGTCGGGAGGTGTCGTTTGGTCGGAGATGTGTTTCCAAAACCAAGATGAGGTCTAGGGTATGTGCTCCAAGAAAATGTTAGAGCTCATTGTCCTGACCGGCCAGGCTACACGCGTTCCAAGACGCGAATCTTAACGAGGTGTGAGACCTAGTTCGCTCCGCCATTCTGGGCGGTCTGAATGACGGTCAGTAAAGCGATGCTCTCCATGGCGGTGGCCATTTTGGTGATTGGATCGGTGGATGAAATGTACTGCACTAGCAGCTCACAGATATCCCGGCCGTGGTTTTGCAGCAACTGCTGCATCCATATCAGCACATCCAAAAGCTGTAGCGCAGTGGGAGGGTTTGTTGAGGAGATTGTAGTGCAGGAGGACTAGGGGGTGCCGCCCACTCGTCGGCGTAGCGGTCCTGGGCTAGTGCGCATGCGCGGCAACACCACGCTTGCGCAGGGCCTCGGAGACAGTGACCGGCATCCGAACATGGTGACGCCTCCACAACCTAGGGAGTAGGGGCGCCTTAGGGGTCTCTGGAGCTTTTGTTTGTGTTGTGGGGGTGGTGGTTGTGCGTGTACACGCGACCTTGTAGTTGTATACGCAGCTCCTTGTGCTACTGAGGTGTACGCCCGACTCTGAGTCTGTTGTCTGTTGATACATGACCTGTCTGAAGACGGATGACAGGAGTGACATGTCGAGCCTGTTGTTGCGCCTGTGGAGGTTGTCTGGAGGCGATGAGAGCCTTCCTAACCGGACAGCCTCCGTAAGAAGCTACGTGTCCGCCGTTCAGTTGGCACTCTTAGGCAAATCTGACTGAGAGCGTGGGCAGATTTCTTTGGGATGTACGCCAGCGCATCTTAAGTAGAATGACCACGACCGTAAGCACGGAGGAGATCCCTAACATTCCAGTGCGAACGAATCTGATGGCACTCGAGCTCACCTATAAGCCCTTAACGTCGAGCGGTCATTCCTATTTGAGCCCACAGGTAGGCAGGTCCTTAGTGTATAATGACAACCGACGCCAGGGGAAAAGTCGTTACACAATGCACATTCACCACCAGTAACAATGAAATTATGTGCAAAGTAAATGAGGAACAGGAAACTCGTAGTACGGGAACCACTCCAACATTACCTACCGATGCAAGGGAAGCATGTTAAAAAAAATAATAAAAAAAAAAATTTAAAAAAAACAGTAGTCAGAGTGGGTGGTCGCCGGGGATCGAACTCAGGAGCTCCCGCATACGTTATTGCGGCGCCACCTCGCTCAGCTTTCGCCACCAAATACTACTGACACCGAAAACATGTTGTGGTGGCCAAGCTTGCTTTATACTGTAGCTCCAGTTCTCTGCAGGATGTACCAAGTCCGGAGATCTGAGCCTTACTCTTCATCGTAGATATTATCAATATTGTCACGCCGGGCGCGGCGCAAAACTAAGGCATGTCGGGGATAAGCATCTTCACACCACACACAAGGCCAGCGGGCAAACAAAAGCGTTCAAAGTCAGACTGCCTCACGCGACTGTTTATAGGTATGTGACTAACAACAGTCAGAGCGGCAGAACCAAAATAAGCTTTTTCCAAAGCCTTCGAGAAAGATCTGGTCACGTTATCCGGCGTGTTTGTCCAACTCGAGAAAGGTCCGTGTAATGTCATCCCCGCTGCATAAGGAGGCCATGAAACAGCAGAGAGTCACAGCACAGTTACAGGAATGAGGGCTTCCGTGTGTCAGTGAGTGCAAGATAGCTATGTGTGTGTGCCTTCGTGAAAGATATGTCGGTCGTCGTGAAGATTTAAGGAGATGTTTGTATCGTCAATGTTAGTGTACGAGAGGCAGAAAGTAAAGAAAGGCACTTAAACGACTTAATCAAGGTTACGAGAAGTAAGCAGTTGTGAGTTGTGATATCGCGAAAGACTGTACACTCTGTTAACGACGAGAAGAAAGATGTGTATTTGTGAAAAAGTTTAGAAGACAATCAAGTAATAGAAAAGAAAAGGGACAAGATTTTCTCGTTTTGTCACAGTAATATCCACAAAGACCGGAACTTAGGCAGAATACCTTTTTAAATGTGTCAAATCTATCTTCAATTTGAAAATGAATCTGTACAAATTATACCTTTGTGATTAAAATGTCACAGTTTTACGTTGCCTTCTTAAATATAAATGCCTCTTTTACGAAATAAATACTTTTTGTTGCCTTTATTTCATTATTTATCTGGATAAACTTAGAAACATTTCAAAAATTCTACAAGGTGACAATTCTGTTGCAGTCGAAATGGATCCTACAATGACGCTGTGTTTAAGATTTGCTCCAATAAGCTCTGTCGATGTTGAGAGGTCATTTTGTCATCTGAAAACTGTGCTATCCGACAGGAGACTCAACATGACCCCAGAGAATTTAAAAACGCATTTGGTTGTCATGTGCAACAAACAAGGCATTGCAATACAGAGTTCTTTTTAAAAAATATTCCACTTTCTGTCAATTACCACACTAAGCATTTTGTTTAAAACCTTGAAGTTCTTTAAAATATGACGATCGAGTTATTGAATACTGTAATCTATTAAATAAAGGTTTTTTTTCCCTAATTGTCTGTTATTGCCTGTTTTAGTATTTATAATGCCCTTTTCCCGCCTGTTTTATTTATTTATAATGCCTTTTTGCCCGACTATTTTAATTATTTCTAATGCCTAAACTTCTGGTCTCTGATTACCACCGTTATCAAAAAATAAAGTTCATTATGTTAAAATTGCTGGTAATATTGTTACACTTCTTGAATTTTTGCTGATGGCGTAATATTTTATATGATATAAGCATTAGCATGATTACATATAGAATTCAAAAGAAAGAGGAGATATGAAATGCAATATTTGCATCTTGGTTTCACAGAAACTGCTGTGTTATAGGATTTTAATTTTTAATTCAAGTGCATACATAATACAGAAGAAGTGGACTTCCTTCACTTGCAGATGCAAATAAATATAACAGAAGTGTGATGAATTTGCATATTCTGATTTTGGTTGCTGACTTATTAGTTATTCTGAGTAGAGTGTGCGTGAAGTCCAGGAGATCGTGGCAAATTGCCATGCTATGAATTATCATGCTCCTAGAAGGGAATACTTAATGATGAACAAGAAATTTGTGAAATACACATTAAAAGACTGTCTGTTCAATATTTTCGACTATTACTCGATTTGTTCCAGGTGATGTTATTTATTTTAAGTTCCTCTGAAGTACACTGTGACATTAGTTTAATTTTCATCCTTCAAGAACTAATGGAGGTGTGACACCTTCTGTTATGCAGCTAGTTCTGTGTAGACAAAGCTGTAAGGACGAACAATGCCGAACAATTGCCACAAAGAGAGAACACACAAATGTGTCGTGAATGGCAGATACACAGTGGTTTATAAATTCTAAGTGGTATGCAGAGTGACTTATAAAATATACGTGTTACTTTGAATCATTTAGTGTTGGATCCAACTCTTTCCTCCGGGAGGAAGATTGGGAGTCCAGGAGAAGTTTTGAACAATAGTTGCATAGCCATAGAAAAAATGATTGACCGCATTAGGAGAGCAGAATATTTCTAAGGCCCATGTTGTGTTGCAGCGAGGTTTACACAAGTCAATATTTTCAACATGCAGCTGAGTTTATTGATAGTCCCTGTTCCATATGTTATCGTCTGTCTGACACAGTATGTTTGTGTGGAACAGAGACTATCAATAAACTCAGCTGCATGTTCAAAATTTTGACTTGTGTAAACCACGGTGCAGTACGACGTGGTACATTCTTCTCTCCTAATGCACTCAATCATTCTTTTGCATGGTTGAACCAACTTTAACAGCATGAGGCGGTGCCAGAATAGTTTGTGCTACTCACATTCGGGAGGTTCCGCATTCTGTCCCCGGCGACCGCCCATTCTTAGCCATGTGTTTTTCGTAACTGAATGCTAGGGTGCTTTGTCATACATTACGAGTTTCTTGTCCCTTATTTTCTGTATCTACTGTTTCCCTCATTGCCATCTGTTTCAGGGTTGCAGGACCATGCGTTCGGTGGGTTGCGGCTGGGCGATGGATGTACGCTGTGTAGAGCTTTCTCTCCGGGCGCCGGTTCGAGCTGTTCAGTCAGAATCCGTCTTCGTGGGACTCCACTAGGGAGCACCGCGGAATTATGGGTGGGCTCGGCCGTAATGGGATGCGTTCGAATTGGAAACGTCATGCATCGTCATCCGGACCTAGTCACCCATCCGTTCTCTCCTCTCATCCCTCCCTCGCAGGGCTCATAATAGAATTAATAAATGAACTACATAAGTAACACTGTCCCGATTACGGGGGCCCTTTCGTAGTCTGTGCCTTTGCCTTTACCGTCACTACTGAGTTTACTGTGGGACTATTCACTTCAGCAACATTCGGTGCCTAAAGTATTATATGAAGCTAATACTTTTGACGTTCGAGTTCTTTGACGAAAGTAACAATATGTATATAAACTCCAAATTTCCGTGAGGCAGCGCAAATTTGAAATTTATATATATATATATTACTTTCTCTACTGGTAAGTAGGGAAAGTATTTATTCCACCCAAAAAATTCGATGTCGAGATTTCACAGGAAATATATGTTTTGAGATCCCCTGAATCCAAAAAAGCATTTCTAGAAAAAGGCTGTGTGTGTGTGTGTGTGTGTGTGTGTGTGTATGTGTGTGTGTGTGTGTGTGTGTGTGTGTGTGTGTGTGTGTGTGTGTGTCAGTCTGTGTGTCTGTGGACAACATAACTCAAAAGCGAAAAGTAGGTTAAAATCCAAAGTTGGTATTTAAGTTTAATGTCTTTCTAAGATGCGACACGAAGATTTTGGAGAAAATAGCTCCACCCTAACTACCCTATAGATGGAAAATTTTTCGAAAAGTTTGATTTCTTGAAAATGGCTCTAACGATATTTTTATGACAAATGAAATGTATATTTTGAATTTCCTGGATATAGCTAATGTCGCATTTACTCTGGACGACTTTTGCATAACTGGTAAATCGTTAGAGATAGACCAAATCATGATATACAAAAAATATAGATCTTGCCAAAATACACAATTTATGTCCGAATAAATTTTCTTGTAGATTGAACCATTTCGAAGATATTTCTTGTTATGTGTGTGAGTTTCGGAAAACAACTTTCGTGAAATGGAACAGTATGTTAAGTGTGCAAAGAGAACGGAATCTCAAATCTTCAAAAGATTTGACTATCGCACAAAGGCTACTGTATTGCAATATTCCCTTGTAGTCACAAGGAAATATGCAATAAGATAATTTGTACAAATGTTTATCTCAACTAACACTAAGGAGATAAAGGAATAAGAGTTTGTAAGAATGGTTAGTACAAGAGTAGAGAAAGTCATGCGAATGCAACACATCAGTTTTTTTTAAACTTTCTGTAGAGGAAATATTGTATTCCATCCAAAATTTCGATGTCGATATATCACGGGAAATATATAAGGCACACAGAAGAAAAGCATTTTTACAAAATGGTCCGCGCGCGCGTATGTGGGTGTGTGCATGTGCGTGCGCGCGCATGTGTGTGTGCGTGCGTGTGTGTGTACGTGTGCGTGTGTGTGTCTGTGTGTTCGCGTGTCAGAATGTGGACAGCATGTCTCAAACACGAAAAGTCTGTTAAAAACCAAAGTTGGTATTTAAGTTTAACGTCGTTCAGGGCTGCGACACGACAATTTTGAATAAAATTCCTTCACCGTAAATTACCCTTTATATGGAAAATTTTTCGATAATTTTGATTTTCTCGAAAATGGCTCTAATGATTTTGATTGAAGTGCCATATGTTTAAGATATTTTTATGACAAGTGAAATCTATATTTTGAATTTTCTGACTATAGCCATGTAGTCCTGTTTATTCTGGATGGCTTTTGCATAATTGGTAAACCGTAAGAGATGGACCAAATCTTACTATACAAAAAATGTGGATCTTACTAAAACATAAAGTCCACAAAAAATTTTTTGTAGAGTGAACCATTGCGGAGATATTCTGTGTTATTTGTGTGAGTTTTGGAATACTTAAAATTTCGTCAAATGGAATATCGTTATTCAATTTTTTTTTTTTTTTTTTTTTTTTTTTTGTTTGTATCTTGGCCGTGCAAAGAGAACGGAATCTCAAAGCTTTAAAAGATTTGACTATCGCTCAAAGCTTACTGTATTTCTGCATTACCCTTGCACCCTTAAGGAAATAAGCAATAAGATAATTTCTGCAACTAACTCACTCAACTAACACGAAGAAGATATAGGAATAAGGGTTTGCAAGTGTGGTTAGTACAAGAGTAGGGAAAGTCATGTGAGTGCAACACATCAAATTTTAAATTGTGGTAGCTATAATTCATACTACTGCACAAGCAAACTTATTAGCAATAATTAAAAAATTAATACTAATTTACGAACGCTAAGCAAAATTTGTATAATGTATTTTCAAGTAGGAGATGATTTTAGTTCTGCGCTCTCCTCATCCCAAATTAAGGCGCAAGTTACGTCAATGTCACACGTGTGTGTGTGTGTGTTTGTGTGTGAGTGTGTGTATGTGTGTATGTGTGTGTATGTGTGTGTATGTGTGTGTCTGTGTGTGTGTCTGTGTGTGTGTATGTGTGTGTCTGTGTGTGAGTGTGTGTGTATGTGTATGTATGCGTGTGTATGTGTGTATGTGTGTCTGTGTGTGAGTGTGTGTGTATGTATGCGTGTGTATGTGTGTGTCTGTGTGTATGTGTGTGAGTGTGTGTGCACGTGTATGTATGCGTGTGTATATGTGTATGTGTGTATGTGTGTGTCTGTGTGTATGTGTGTATGTGTGTCTGTGTGTATGTGTGTGTGTCTGTGTGTGAGTGTGTGTATGTGTATGTATGCGTGTGTATGTGTGTGTCTGTGTGTGTCTGTGTGTATGTGTGTCTGTGTGTGTATGTGTGAGTGCCTGTGTGTATGCGTGTGTATGTGTGTGTATTGTGTATGTGTGTATGTGTGTGTGTGTCTGTGTGTATGTGTGTGAGTGTGTGTGTATGTGTGTATGTGTGTGAGTGTGTGTGTATGTGTGTATGTGTGTATATGTGTGTGTGTCTGTGTGTGTATGTGTGTGTATGTGTGTGTGTATGTGTGTGTCTACACCACTTCCTGGTCAAAAGTATACGGACACCTATCTGACCTTATGCGAGTCACATTTGCTATTACTGGACATTAATGTGGGGTGGATCCATCCTTTACCTTCATGACGACTTAATTCTGCTGAGAACACTTTCAGTTAGGTGTTTGCATATTTGGGGAGGAATGGCAGCCCATTCTTCCTGAAGAACCGAAGCCAGAATATTAGTGATGAACCTTGGGTTCTGGAGCGAAGTCGAAGTTCTAACTAATCTCAAAGGTGTTCAATTGAGTTCAGGTCAGGAATCGGGATAGGCTATTCCATTTCAAGAATGTGATTGCAAACAAACCATTTCTTCACATATGCAGTTTTGTGACAGGGTGCATTGTCATGCTGATAAAAATAATCATCTGCTAACTGGTACTCTACCATAGGCAGTAGCATGGTCTAAAATGTGTTCATATCCATCTGCATTTAAATTTTTCTTAAGCACAATAAGGGATCACATCATAATCACGAAAAATACCCCCACACAATAACACCACCTCCTCCGTACTTTACTGTTGGCACTAAACGTGATGGTATGTATCGCTCTCTAGGGATTCGCTATACCCAAACCCTTCGATCAGATTCCTACAGATTGATTCGTCACTCCAAATCATTCGAATCCAGTCCTGCGCCATCCAATGGCGGTGCTCTTTACAGCACCTCAAGCATCGCTTAGCAATAACCAGGGAAGTGTTTGACTTATAAGCAGCAGCTTGGTCGTGATACCCCATTTCTTTAGCCCCCGATGGCGTCAAATACTGGCCAAACAGGTGTTGCAAATTTGAAACTTCAATTACCGGGCCATGGTGAAGATAGTGGCTGGGCTTCTCCATTTTTTATTTTGAAACTTCCTCTATGAGTCCCTTCCTTTGCCATTCTGTGAAAATCTGAGTATATCTGGCAAACAGATTCGTTTTTCTTAGCTTGAGTCTATTCTCAGCAATGTGTTTGTTGCAGTTGATTTCAGGATGACCTTCTCTCCAGGGTAGCTTTATTACATAATGATCATCGAGCTCTCTTTTCTGAGTTCTGAGAAGATTCTGTTTCACCTCAATCGATTTGGATTCTACTTGGTCGTAGATACCGATAGTTTCCATAGGTTCCAAAGTTCAGATATGATTCGTACATCAGCATAGGCCATTGAAATGGTAAGGTTACTCAAACTATTATCAAGAGATTGATCGTGACTTTCGCCATCAAGGTTCATCCCAGTTTTGTTTCTACTGCCAAGAGCCCACCTTTCAAGCGAACAACGTTTCCTATAAGAATCTTAGCGTACGCGTCCATTCCAATAAGGAGCTCAAGCTCCGGAGAATTATTACCGATGTCGCTGATTCATATCTTCTTCTTTTTCAACTCTTGTAGTAAACCAGTTGTTTTAGAAACTCGAGGAATAAACTGACAAATTCTTGGGTGGTCTCGTTCCTCAATATTACAGGTGTATCTTCCATCCTTTCTTCCTATGTCAATTTAATATCTCTAGTGTTTTACGGCAGAAGCCTGATTTCCCCCAAACGGGACATGGATGACTGTTTCTTCCACACAAGCTTCTAGTGCCCATTCATCAGTTGTACTCTGGAGGAGGTAGAATCGTTGAGAGTCACAGTCTGTGGAAGCTGTTACTGTTTTCCATTTACTCTTCCCATGTAATGTGAACATCAACGTTTGTAGCGCCACTTGACTTATACATGTATTATTAGCTAGGATTGATGTAATCTGTGTTTGTGGTATTTCATCCTTTGTCTCACTTTATTCCGTTTTCATCAGTTCTGGACATATGACTGTAACGTGCTTCTTTCCGCAAAGTAAACATTGAACGGAAGATTGGTAGTTCTTAACTAGATGGTTGGGTCTTGTACACAAATAATATCGTTTCTTCTCCTCCATCTTCGGTCTTATTTCTTCTATGGTTATTTTTCTGGTCTGGAAACACTTCTCACTTTCATGAGGTTTGCTGAAAAAAAAAAAATGCATGACTATTATTATAAAGCGCAGCAACAGTAGGAGTGGATTTACAAACATAGTGTTTGGTGTTGTTCTCTATCTTGAAAGAACTTAACTTCTTCTCGGTTTTACTTTTCATAATCAAACTGGAAAATCCTGATTTAGCCAAGAGACCTGTTGTTCATTTTGTGCTTCAATATGTCAAAATTCCATAAGGCATTCAAGTCGAGATGAGCTTTTACCATCCTTGCCTTCATCTCGTTTGGAGTATCGACTTCTTTACCAGGCACGTAAAGTTTCTTCTAGGAGGCTAGATTATACAAATGGAAACAACCAAGTACTTGGATCTGCTGATGTAGTTTCAAACTGCGGAGAGACCTAAGATGAGACTAACTTGATTAACAAGGTGGGTAAAGGAAGTTTTTCCTCTTGTGCTGCATTGGAGATCACCGATTTTAATTGTTCCCTTATGTACACTGAAATACGAGTAGAAGATCCTCACTTCCAAAACGTTCCTGTAAAGCTTGAATAACGTTTGGATAACATACTAATTCTGGGAATAGCTAGTGTGACCTCGTGAGGCTCAATTACAATTTCCATCACTTGCGTTAAATACTGAAATGTGTTACTACCGTGCAAATTGTCACCTTCATGAATCTTACGAAATGGCGGTCAAGACCTAACTATTCTCGTAGACCCCCATTAAATTTCTTAATTTCTATTTTAGAAAGTTTAAAAGTCTTCCGCTTATTATCCTGACTACATACTGTTCCTTCATGTTCGATACTTAACGGACTGCCTACCATGCACGACGTCAATACAGTATTTACTCGTACCCTCATAATCTCAAATGCATACTTTTCGGCGCTTTCTTGCTCCGATACAAGCGCTGCCACTGTTATATAAAAGTGCATCCATTATTTTACTATCTGATGCACCAATTGCTGCTATCAATGCTTCTACACGACTGAAACTTGCAGCAAGTGAATCATGAAATTTAGGAGACTCATCTGCAAAAGTTCCTTTTTAATTGTTTATCTTCTTTGTGAAGCACCGTCTTACGGGTATCCTAGCTTTCTTCTGTTTATCCATTTGTTTTCTCTTTGTCAGAATTTAGGGACTAAGTCAGGCACCATATTATAGATATTTGAGTCGTGAAAAAATATCGTGAGGGAATAAAGGAACTATTCTCACTTCAACTTTTTGTAACAGATGAAAACTGAAGTCAGACTAAACATCTGCAACTATCAGCTACATTTCCAACATACAGTCTTTGCATGACAAAGAGAGAAAAAATGACTACTTCCCATTTGAGAAAGTAGAGTATTTGAAAATTGAAACCAGTGACAATAAATACCTCGGCGGTTAACTGCACAAAAAATAAATGTATGCGACATACATTGTGTATTTTAAGATATCTGCACTTTTTGTGTAGTAAGATTGTGTTCATCTCTTACGGTTTGCTAGATATCAAAAGTCTTCCAGAATAAAGAGAACTTCAGAAGCTACTGAGTGAAAATTCAAAATCATTGCACTCATATTTGAGAAAATCAGAATTTTCTAAAGTCTCCGTGTAAAGAATAGTTTAAGAGTGAGGGAGTCTTTAAAATCTTCGTGTCGCATTCTTGAAAGATGCCGACCTTACATAGGAATTGTTTTAACTGACTATTCTTTTTGAGATATCCTGTCACGACTGACCTTGTTCTAAAAACTGTTTTTTTTTTTTGTATTCAGGGGGCCTCAAAACATATATTTCCGGTGAAATCCCTACATTGAATTGTTGGGGACAATACATTACTTCTCCAGCTTACTATACGCAATGGAGAAAATAGAAACATTTCTCTTTAACTTCTAGAATAATTTGGACATAAACTTTATTTTTCATATTATGATACAGTCTATTATTTTCATAGAACAATGAGCTTTAACACTTCCAGGAATGGCAAATACTCTGTGGTTAGAAATAACATGATAGAGAATTGGAATTCAGGATACATCAATTGATCCACATGATATGGAAGTAACGAAAGAACTTCATGGTTTAAAAAATAAAACGTTGGCAGAATAAATTGGCATTTGATATTACAATATAAATAAAGGTTGCTAACACTCCATTTTACTTAAAAAAAATAACTTAGTAAAGGTGATGTTTATGTACTTGTGAAACTCGTGATACCACAGAACACATTGTTTGGATGTAACCAGTAGTACAAAATAAAATTTAGCATTTTTACTTGAATTATTCAAAATGGAGTTTTCCAGATCAATAAAAATCACATATCTACTTAATAAAGTTCAGCCATAAAATATTATATGAAAATGAATCAGGCATACTAAAAATATGTAATGAAAATTTTAATTTCTTAAGGGCAAGTAACTATTATGACCAAAATATAAAATTACAAAAGCTGGATCTGGACGCTGCAAGAAGCATAGGAAGCATAAGGGCGTTAAATAAGTGTTTTAATTAGAATGTACACTCTTAAAAGAACAATTAATAAAACTGAAAATTATCAACTGAATGTTGATAAAAATAAGATAAAATAATTGCCATCTGCAGTTTCCTTTGTTTCCAAATGTTTTCAGCACTTATTCAAACTCCATGGCTTGTGTTTGCTGTTTTTCAAAGGCAACAAACGCCAGATTTACCATTCGCTGATGAGTCATGGATGGTCTCTGTGGTCACCTTACGACATTAAATGTATACACAAGGTGCTACTGTTGTAAATAATGCACAAATATGGTTAAACACATCACGGCTTATGTATACCATTTTACTTTCATTACGTTTTGAGGAGAAATAAACATATACCGCTGACACTTCCTTTCTCTGCTTGGCAGAGAATGCTGTTGCAGAGGGTTTATACAATTGTGGCGCTTAAAACTGCACGAGCACGATGATTACCATGATATAATTTTACTACTAATTGGCATGCATGTAAATCAAAATGCCTAACAGGTTATTTGTGATGTGAATCATTTACCACAAGATATGATTCAAGGGACACATGAACAGGGTTTCTCCAAATTCTCAGCAAAGTAATTTCACAGTTTTGTAAGGAATCTGTTTTCATTCAGCTTAATTCTGTACTATCCACAGCGTTATAATATCTATATTCACCATGTTTTGAACATTATCGTGTTTATTTCAGAATAACAACTGTGCAAGTTTTCGCTCTTTATGAGAGGTAGTTTAAATTTTATGAATATTTCAATTAGTCTATATATATTCTTTTCCGTAACAAATCCTTCACCTCACAATTTTAACTTGGGATGATATACTTCTTTATTGATGCATAACGAAACATTTATGACTCATGCTTGTCCTCAAAATTAACTTAAGTGCGTGAAGAATGTGTCATTCATACTAACAATTGTTTTAGAAAAATGACGAGATGCAGTCGTTAAGTGGTCGAACATTGACACTGAAAAATGTATTTACTTATAAGATATATTATGTTACCATGTTATACAGCACTACAAGTCATGTTTGAGAAAAATTCCGCAGAATATTAAGTCGTAAAAATACTTCTTCAAATTTGGAAGTCATTGGATAGAGAAAGGTGGTAAGGGGAAACGTGTGCAAGCACATGATTTCCTAAGACCGCGGATCAGCTATGTATACATGTTTGCCTGCGTTTTAGCGGCTTCCTAGCGGCCTTTGACTGCCAAGAGGTTTGGATATTCAGCACGCTTGAATAAGCCAAGGATAACTATTACAGCATGGTTTACTATTGATATAGTCTTCCATACATAGTTATTTTAGTTCTTCATTTATTATTGAAATATTTCTAAAATTTAAACACCAGAAAGGACATATGTCAATGCCATCAGTACGGTTTTTTTTTTTTTTTTTGGGGGGGGGTGTAGTACGAGCGCTACCCCCCGACCTGGCTCCATCTGACTGCGGCCCTGGATGCAGGCCTTGTATTTAGTAGCACCTAATAGTCTGCTCCCTAGTATTTTGCCGTTAGAATTTTCAACACAATTGTCTTCAGAATATTTAAGGTGAGGAGTCCAGTTTAATCTGTTATCGAAATATATGTTTAAGATTTTGATTGTTGAGGTAGCTTCAACTTTATTATTATCTATATATAAATTTGCTTCGAAGTGTTGGTTTCTGCTTTCAGTGAAACAAATGCACTTAGATTTGGTCATGGAAAGTTTCAGACCTCTAGCTTTTATTCCAAAATCCCAGGGCCGCCAGACATTAGTTATTTTCTGAGAAATAAAATGTATCGTACTGCTCTGAAGGTACATGCTAATTTGAGCCGACGGCCAATTTACAGATACCAGGTGCTAAAGGTACATGAAAACATTGGTAACTTTTATTAAGTCTGAGTGCTAATTTTTACATACTTTTACACAATATCATTAAAAATTAATATTCATTATGGTCAAATAGTTTTCGTTGGCTGTAATTTCCGTCAGGCGCTTCAAAGTTCGCAAAAGAATTTCGTAAGTTTACTTACTGTCTGAGTCTTGATTTTTATACATGATAATTAGGGAACTATTTTAACACTATTTATAAGCAGCCAGATAAATCGTAGGCTCCAAACATTATCCAGACACATTTAAAATGTCGCCGGGAGTGTGAGTGCGAGATCATTATTCGTACGCTTAAGAGTGAGCGAGATATGTACCTATGCGCGTCTATTTCTCTCTCTTTCTGTCTACTCTAGTATTAATCATTCAGTTGTACCGAGTTCGTTCAGCTGTTGTTTTGTCATATCCCATAACTCAAGTGCCATTATCTATGTGCCATTTCGATGCTGCTATCTATAAAACCCAAAAATCTATTTTAATGAAAGAAGCTTTGGAGAAGAGGTAGAACAAAGTCCACATCCTCAGATAAATATTGTGGTAATACATAGTTTCTTCTTGCTTCATACTATGATAAATGTCCGTAAAAGATTCAGAAGTTTCTCAAAGAAAATGTTGCAAATGGTAACACAACTAAAAGCGTGAAGATATGGTGTCATTTTTAACAATACTTTTCGCCATCAATTAAAGATTATGAGAGATGTCTTCGGTGTGAATTAACAGGATCAAGTTCGACCGTCTGACTTCGCAAAAGAATTTAAAAACATATGCTTTAAACAGGCTCTTGTTGATTCTTTGTCCTCCATTGGGCTTCTAATCAGATGGCACCATTTATTGGCAATAAACGGAATTTCATTAATTTTAAACAGTGACACTCTTACACCGTCACCAATAATGCAGTTACATCTGAAATCGAAGAAAGATTATCCTGTGCGGATCATGAGGAAACTGACACTAACATTGTTTGCCATATAAGTGCTGAGGCTTTCACGGCCGGCATTATCAACTATGTTAAGTAGATTTTCCGGGCTTGTGGGCCGTGGTCGAGTTGGATTACCTTCCTCCGACGTTTCGCTGAAAACTGCGTCCAGCATCTTCAGGGTCAACCTCTGTTATTAGCGGCTGCACATAAACTAAAGTTCACTGCAAACTTTCATATTCATCTTTGTTTCTTATTAGTGTCCTTGGTAACATAAATTTTCACGATCGCTCGTTCTCATAAATACCAACATGAGATTATCACTAACAAATCTTTTCTTAATAAATTGATCTCAATTTATATTTTCAAAAATATAAGAAGCTTTCTCTTTTATACCAGGATCAGAGACGTCCCATTTGCCGGCATTTGAAAATATAATTTGAGATCAATTTATTAAGAAAAGATTTGTTAGTGATAATCTCATGTTGGTATTCATGAGAACGAGCGATCGTGAAAATTTATGTTACCAAGGACACTAATAAGAAACAAAGATGAATATGAAAGTTTGCAGTGAACTTTAGTTTATGTGCAGCCTCTAATTTAGACCAAAATAACAGAGGTTGACCCTGAAGATGCTGGACGCAGTTTTCAGCGAAACGTCGGAGGAAGGTAATCCAACTCGACCACGGCCCACAAGCCCGGAAAATCCACTTAACATTGTTTTCCATGTCTGTAATATTGATACTCAGTCTAATCTTGTGATTCGATGCTCTGATACTGATATTACAGCAACAATGCTAGACAATATACCGGGTGGAAGGGAAGTCATTACAGTAATCTAAACCAGTGATTGATCTCCATATTTGGAACACAGTTTGTATCTTACGTTTCTGTCTCTGACCATTTCCTACGAAGATATTTTAGTTTTCTCGAAAACAAGCTGGCAACTCTGCAGATTGTGTGGGTGTCACTTTCCCTAGCTCAGTACATAAACAAACACAGTAACGGTGATTCTTGAGAACACAAATTAATACCCTGCCTTGTCCTTCTGTGTTATCTGCGAGAGTGTAGGCCAATCACAAGCATTAGCTCCCAATACATTAAAGCGAAAGTGAAAGTGCCAGACCTGTTTACATTCACAAACCAGGTCAATTCCCTGACCAACGTTGTCGACTTACTGCACGTATGAAAATGCTGCTTGGAGTATTCCTTCACGTCTTTTAAGTTATTATTTCGAAACCCTGTGTTATGTCGCATAATTACTACCGAAGCTATGTCAGAAATAAGTTATCTACGCATCTTACAAGTAACAAACTGTTATCTTCGTACACTCCTATAGAATTACGTATTCAAGTTGGACCAAAAACCATTTATTTTTCCAAAAATGGCTGATCAAAGAACAAAATGCCATTCGATTTTTTTGTTTGAAGCACAAACAACCTGTATATAATTTAAAAAAGATGACTCTCACGTGTAGATATTGTTTGTCACTAAAAATAAACTGAGACACGTTGATGTTTCAAGAATTTACGAAAAGTTAGGACCGTCCTTTTTTCGAAGCATAACAGGCTTTCATGCGATCACTGACTGTGATTGCAACCCAGCTTTTTTTCAAGAAAGATAAACAAAGGCCATTCAATATTATTATAAAAAACGAAGAGTATCGATAAGCATCCACCAGATCCGGCAAGATGGACTTACTCTGTGATATCGAACTAAAGGAGAAAACGTTCAATATAACTCAGAAATGTATTTGTAATGTTTACAACGTGGCCGGTGTTATTGATGTAGATACTGCAAGACTTCAATTGTTCATCAACACCTCACTTCTCCCTGCGTAAATGAAGAGCTTACTCGGAAAAATATTAAAACCTTGATGCGAGAAACTTACCGCCGTGTAAGAATGAACTTGGACAGCCGCCGGAAAGCAAATTACATCGCTGGTCTCTGGAATAATGCTCATATGAAGATGCTTGGTATTTTGAATTCTGAAAGTAATGGATGGAAGTTAGAAGACAACCAGTATCAATTCAACTGGTTTGATGGATACCAATTACCAGCTTTGGTCAGTGAATGGCTTGACAAAAATTCAGGTATTTTGCTTCAACTTAAAACTTTCCTTTCTAAATTTGTAGCTATCGATTGTTAATGTGTTATTTATTTTCACAGAGGCGGAAACAAATAATGCTGCTGCTGATGATGATGATGATGATAATGATGACGACGACTGGCTTAGATATTCAGTACCACGATTGGTTTGATGACGAGTTATCAAATATCAATTATGGTGATGACGAAAATTAAAAAAATTACAATATACCCATTAATGAAAAACGATTAATATTTAAAGAAATGTTATTCTAATTTTTAATGTATATATTTCTTACTATCTTGTAAGGAAAAATGCGAATACATATTTTTGGTGTAATTAAATGCTGATAACAAAATTAATTTTCCAAATACATTTAGAATGCCCACAACTTTCGTCCGTAAGTCAACAATTTATTACCATGCCGTAATATGTAATTTTTAATTGAGCATTAAAATATGGTCCCATTCTCATTTAAAACTTTCATTAGACCACAAGAAACAAATTTAATGGGTCTGTGTTATAAAGCCATCTAATTATCATCCACATGTTCAAACTTCCGGCGACATTTTAAATGTCTTTGGGGGATGTTTGGCCCCTACTATTTGTCTGACTGCTTATAAATGGTGTTAAAATAGTTCCTAAGTATCATATATAAAAATCAAGACTCAGGCTGTAAGTAAACTTACGGAACCTTTTACGAATTTTAAGGCATCTGGCAATATTGAATATTAATTTTTATAACGTGCAAAACATATATAAAAATTAGCACCTGGACTTTGAGAAAGTGATCATTGTTTTTATGTACCTTTAGTACCTGGTCCCTGTAAACCGACCGCCGGCCCAGGCTAGCAGGGATTTAGAGTGTACACTAATACTACTCTGTACAACACATTTTGTTACTGAGAAAATAAGTAATGTCTGATGGCCTTGGGATCTTGTTCCATTTCGTTCACGCGTGAAGTTTGTAGCATAATTAGGATAGAATTATCTTTATTTGGTTTTAGTGTTGGGGTTACGATGGTCTTGAGCCGTTGGTCGGGAAAAATATTTGAGCTCCGTAAATTATTACCTATAGATAACTAAAAGATAGTTCAATACTGTTCATGGAAGCTGTTTTACAAATTCGTATGGAATAAAGTCGGTCAGAACTAGAATTGCCACATTTTTCCAGTTCTTTTCATAGTTCCTCTAGCTGTAAATTGTTCTTAAGATTTGGGCTTATAGCACCCGAGGTGGTTTCTGATTTTGTGCTTTCATTGCTTTCCTTCTGCTGATGTAGTTCAAGGGTACAAATAGAACTATTGGAGATTTCGGCAAAGGTAATCACAAAACTGTGCTATTTGTTGCTTTTGGCTTATAAAGGCTCCATTGGTTGGATTTTTCAGTGTTGTAATTCTAAATTGGTTAAATTTTCCTTTTATTCTTCGTATTATGTTCCACGTCAGTTTAGCTGGAGTTTATGAAGTTAAGGAAGAGACAAATGACAGCCATGGTTGTATTTTACTTTGATTGTCTTCCTAGCTATCCTCTGCATTTCTGGTAGTTGATTTTGTTTGCAATTGATGGTTTTATTTTGTAGAGGTAAAATGCTCGATTCTTATTTTTGATGTAGGTTTTCCATAATTCATTTCAACAGGGTGTCCTTATATTTGAAATGGAAAAGCTTGCCCCCAGGGGACTACTACGGTAGGTATGGGTTTGGCGCACCCGGGGTCAAGAATCATACTCTCGATTGGGTTCCTCTGAGGGATGAGAGAGCTTCTGTTAAACGCCTAATCAACTTTGGTCCACTTTTGTGTCTGATCTCTCACTTTATACCTCCTTGAACACAGTCTGATGGATAACCTACCCTCGGGTTTTAGGTAGATGGGGAGACGCAAGGGCTGACTGGGTAACCGCGTAATTCCCAACCCTGGTTATCATGTAGGATGTGTGTTCGTATGCGCTGATAAAGGTCAGTTCCGGAATGGGGTCATCGTATGAGCTGATGCACTCCTGAAGGCGATTAGGTCCCTCTGTCTATACATTGGGAATGTGTCCCTAAGATGAGCAAGGTCCAGGCCAGGACTCTCACCTAAGCCGAGGTGGCGCCCTGGATGTGAGCATGCCATTGGAGACATTTGCAATTGTGGAGAATATTATTGTCATGAGTTCTTCAGAAATTCAACAATACATGTCGTATCATTATAAGCGACTTTCATTGCAGTTATTTATTTTAAAGCAACTAATTACGTTAAATACGAGTCAGGAGTCTAAGGCCCTGCGTACATAGCCTGCTTAAGTAAAGCAAGAACACCAATGGTTCTATCGAAATGATCTCTGACCAAGGGGCCACCGTTTCAAAAATGCATTCAACCCAGCCATCTAGGAGCTATGCCAGTGCTGCACAGAAAAGCATCTTCCCTACGAAAGAGCAAGTCATCGTTCTGGATTCTGTAGATGAACTCACCCTAAGGGAATACACTATTGGTAAGCTAATTAAGCCTACAAATATACGTTTTGTGTCCATAATCGCCAGAAATCGTATCTACATAGATAGCAAGCAAGTGCATAAACTAGTTGATAACATACCCAAGGTAAACATTGCAAACATATCCATAGAAACCCGGCCTTTGTTAGCAAAATTCCACAGAATAATAATATCAAAAGTGTGTCCCGTAATTCCTCACCGTGCAATGGAGCATGAATTGCAGAGTCTAAACATAGGTTTGGGATCGACCACGTTTCTCAGAGCGGGTATGTCAGAACCAGGCTTTGCCCATATTCTTAGTTTTCGTAGACAAATTTATGTGCACCCAGATGACCTAGAAAAAATCCCGTAATCCACGCGAGTCAATTATGACGGTACGACTTACTGGACGTACCTCTCAACAGAATCACTCTCGTGTTTCATATGCAAGCAGCCAGGTCATGTGGCAAAAGACTGTAAACACGAAGATGAACAATACAATGAGTTACAGAGAGAAACTACTGTAACCTTGAAATCTGATCACAATTCATCTTCTCCTGAATTTTCACCGGTAAAGACAATTAATTCAGCACCGGTGGCTACACCCGCACCGAAACCAACGAAACGCCCACTATCCACTTCAAGTGAAACCATGACCAGTATAAATGATCAAGTACAAGAACATCAGGTGATAACACAAACAATTTCAAGTCCGCAATTGTAAGTAATAAAAAACCGGAACAAGCAAAAAAGCCCAAAGCGGATCCTACACCGAAACGACCGAGCAACAAGGATCTAGATTCTCAACTTGTCCCCTAAAAGAGAGTTTGTCCGACCCTCAAAACAGCTACCCATTAAACTATATACAGCTTCTGGAAAGGTCTAAAGGTAGCTCCAATCCTGTAGCTGTTCTGCAGGGATACTTAGAAAATACAGATGTTCAGCCGCTGATTGATTTCCTGAAAGCGCATGATTACCTATTAAAAGACAAAGGCATGAAACGACATTTTTCAACCCTAAAAAGGAACTCCAGAGGTATACTAAAGATGCTGACATCTCTACTACGCAAACGGATGGCAGTGATTAATCCTTTTTGCACAACATACTCATCTAGTACAATAGTCCAGTGGAACATAAATGGTTTTAGGCCGCAAAAAGTGTCACTTAAACTACTCTGTACAAAAGTTACACCCGATATAATATGTTTACAAGAAACCGACTTTAAAGAAAATTATGAAGTTTCCATAAAAGACTACTCAGCTATGCAAACAATAGAACCTCAACAGAACATGCAAGTGGATGTGTAGCTAATTATATTAATAACAAATATAGTATCAAAAAATTAATCCTAAATGTAAACTTTTAATTTGAACTGATTGCAACAAAAATGCTTTTTTCTAAAGGAGCACTGACAGTTTGTAACATATATCTTCCTAATTGTTATACATTTACTACCCATGAAATGTTGTCCTTAATTGACGAATTACCTAAGCCATTTATCCTTGTAGGCGATTTCAACAGCCACAGCTTCATGTGGGAGTCATATAAATTAGATACAAGAGGCAAAATAATAGAGGATATTATTGATTTACAAAATATAGTACTACTAAGCACGGTGCACCCAACTCATCTTAATAACACCTCTAAAACATTAAGTGCAATAATTTATCCTTTTGTAATACAGCCGCAGCGCACAAATTTGAATGGTTTGTAGCAGAGGAAGCTTTTGGAAGTGATCATTTTCCAATTGTCATTCAACATCAATATAATAATATACACACACCCGTATTAACACACACACAAACATGGAAATTGGATCTCGCCAACTTTGAACATTAGTAAAATATTATATCAACGCAATTAATTAAGTTGGACTCAGAAAATTGTATCCCAGAATCTATTGAACAGAAAATGTTCAATTTTACTATACTTATACTTGATGTAGAAAAACAATCCATTCCTAAAACTGCAGGAAACCGAAGAAAAAAAAAACAAGTTCCTTGGTGGAATGATGAATGCCGTTTAGCAAAGAAGGCTTACAAACAAGCATTGCCACATTAGAAACGCCACCGTACTGGTCAGAATAAACAAGAATATAAACGATGTAGAGCAAATATGCTCAGAACGTTCAAGGACAGCAGGTCTGCGTCTCGGATGAAATACATTTCAACGCTATACTCCGGAACCTCAACATCGGAAACTTGGAATAAAATTAGAATAATTCATGGACAAGGTAAACGAAATGTATCCCCTTCTTTACCATATCTTAACACTAACATCATTACAGATGCAAAGCCATTGCTAATACCCTAGCATCAACATTTTCTAAAAATTCCAGTAATGCAAATTGCCTTCCTGAGTTTATAAGATACAAGAATTTTACAAATATAACCATTGAACACATTTTTCAATCCAATGTGGAATCTAACCCATCATTAAACTGCCCAATAGAAACTACAGAGGTCCTCCAGGATCCTTCAAATACCAAGAACTCTAGCCTTGCTCCTGATGGTATGCACAATATTTTTCTGAAGAAACTCCCAACCATTTCCATTACATATTATTACGAAACTATTTGACGAAATCTTAGTATCTGGTGAATTTCCAAAAATATGGAAATTAGCCACTGTTATCCCGATTTCTAAGCCAAAGACCATACGAATCCAAAGAATTGCCATCCTACCTTTCTTAACTGGATATTGTGTAAACTTATGGAAAAAGTAATAAACAAACGAATAATATGCTACTTAGATTTCATACATTACATTTCACTGTATCAAAGTGGGTTTCCCCAGTTAAGATCGACGAATGACCATCTAATCAACATAGAAAGTGAAGTTTGTGATGCATTCATAACCGACGAACATCTGGTCGCAATAAGCCTTGATTTACAAAATGCTTACGATATGGTATGGAAGGAGAGAGAGTCTTGAAACTGTTATTTCTTTTACAATTCGTTGCAAATTTCCTCTCTAATAGATCAATTCAGGTAAAATTCAATAATCAGTTATCGGATTTATTTGAACTACAGAACGGAATACCACAAGGATCAATCTTAAGCGTTACTCTCTTTCTTGTTGCCATAAATGAAGTGAATTAAGTAGTTCTTAAGCCAGCTAAAATACACATATTGGCTGATGACATTACAATATTGTGTAAAGGAAAACTAACAGGCACAACACAACAAATACTACAAACTCAACTTAAAATGTCCAGTCATGCACATCTGTGATCTGGTTTTAAAATTTTTGCATCTAAATCTAAGTGTATTGCATTCTGCAAGTCAAGAAAAATGAAGGATTCGATGGCACTAAGATCTGAACTGTTAGAAAAAACCTCTATATTAAAAATATTGGGAATGGCATTTGATAAACGACTAACATGGAAACCACATATCAATGAAGCTAGGGGGGATGCCAACGGAAAGGCAATCTAATAAAGGCTCTGTCTAGCAATAACTGGGGGGCTGACAAATCTGTAATTATATCCACCCATAAAGCTTTAATTCGATCGAAGTTAGGCTATGGAGCCATCATTTACGATTCAGTCACGAATAATCTTCTTAACTCGTTAAATCCTGTTTATATAGCAGGTTTGCGGATTGCTGTTGGAGCTTATAGAACCAGTCCAGTTTTGAGTATCCTGGCGGAAAGCAACCAAGAACCATTGCATGTTAGAAGACGAAAGCTTACGTATAATTATGCTGCAAAAATGTCACAAATACCAGAAAATCCTGTGTATAAAAATATTTTCTTAAATCGACTTTTTGATAGTTATATGAGAATAAAAACGTATCCCAAACCTTTCTACCATCATCTAAGTAATTACTTGAAAGAAATCAATGTACGTCTCCCGAAAGCAATTTCACATACTACTCCAAATGAGCCACCATGGCAAATATCTCGTCCACAAATAGATACGGCTCTGGTGGATAACCAACAAAGAGAAACTAACGCATACGTATACAAAACTATCTTTAACAAAACAATGGATAGATTCAAAGACTTCAACGAATTTTACACTGATGGTTCTCGTCAGGCAATAGGCTCAGGATGTGCAGTCGTATACAATGACAACATAATCAAATACAGGAAAATGATATCTTCTCAATCTTCTTTTGTAAGGCTTTCGCAATCAGAAAGGGTGTAGAAATAATAAAACATTCCAAAGAACAAAAATTCCTAATTTTTACAGACTCCTGAAGTGTAATTGAAAGCATTTTAAGCTATATAAGAAATTAAGCAGCTCTATAATGAAGTTCATGTCTACAAAAAAATTATTATGTAGATACTATCACATATTGGAATTCCTAGTAATGAACAAGCCGATAAAGCAGCCAAGGAAGCAACGACACTCACGGATCACCAGAAAAAACCAGTTTCTCATACGGATCTAAAAACACATCTCACAAGTTTAAACCAGAATTTGTGAAACACTGAATAGTTAAAAAAACTGCCCCAATAAGCTTGAGGAAATCAGGATCTCAATTTTCAACAATAACCAAATCCACCTGAAGAACAGAAAGGGCCAGATAATTTACACATGATTAAGAATTGGCCATTCGAAATTAACACACGAGCACCTCATAACCAAAAGTCAAGCTACTATGTGTAACTACTACAAAGTAACATTTGCAACAACAAAAAATATATTTGAATGTAAACATTTAGAACTCAACAAGCAAAAATACAAAGTTCTTTCAAAATAACAGGAAGCACTAAACGACTGTACAGCTGTTTTTAACACTACCAAATTTATACATGCCACTAAATTACCATTGTCATTGTGAGCCTTGTAATAAGAAACTGTGATCTTTAATATATTATCATGGTCGCGCATGACCTAAGATGTATGATGGGACCTAAAATAAATAAATTTAAAAAAAATAGTAAAGCCAGTGTAAAGGAAGTGGTTGAGCGTTGTGGTCCTCACTACTTAGTCATTCCAAAAACACAGGAACGTAAAATCTTTCTATCGGTGAGTCCATTTGTAACCCAGAAGGGCCTAGAAAAGATAGCTGGCCCAGTGAAGTCATGCACTAGATCTCGCAATGGCACGCTCCAGGTTGAAATTCATTCAGCAGACCAGGTAGCAAAGATACAAAAAGCAAATGTGTTAGCCAGCTATACAGTGCGTGTTCACCTGCACAAAACATTGAACTCTTCACGCGGTGTGGTTAATACCCGCGCGTTAGACGGACTAAGCAATGAGGAGATCAAGGAAAATCTAGAAGATCAAGGTGTTACCTGTGTTTATCAGGTTCAACGCAAAGTAGGAGGTGAATTGAAGCCTACTCGTGCCGTTTCTGATCTTTGGTCAGGTAGAACTCCCTCAAAGGATTAAGGCACAGTATGAAGCGATAGAAGTAAGGCCATATATCCCGAATTCGATCAGGTGCTTTAAGTGTCACCATTTTGAACACACAAGTGAACTGTGTAAACAGACAAGCTAGCTGTTTTAACTGCGAAGGCGTCGTGCACGACGATTCATGTTTATTGCCTCCCAGTTGTATCAACTGCAGTGGTGAACATCCAGCTAGTTCCCCAGAATACCCCCGTTTTATGGAAGAAAGGGCGATCCAGGATATCGAAGTCAAAGAGAAGATGTCATCAGAAGCCCGGTGTCCGACAACCCTCTCCCCCCCCCCCCCCCTTACAAAGTCCGGCACCCATAACTCTATTGCAGCTAGGCTCGTATGCAAAAGAGAAATCGCTACACAAACTAGCGAACAAATTGGGGCCGCAATTTCAGAAAGAATTCTCCGTAGCAAGAACACTTCCAAAGCCGTCAACTACGCCTCCTACCATGTCCGTAAAAGAAAAGAACACCTCAACAATTTCACCGTCTAAATAATTACCAGTCTACAACAATGACACGAATTAGCCCATTATTTTTGACGCTTCGCCAAAAAAGTTCAAGAAACAGTATGTGAAATCTAACTTCCTCAAAGAATAAAACGTGTCTATTCCCAGCAAACCAAAGGGAAAGAAGAGCCACCGTTCATTTCCTAGTAGATCCTCTTCTGAGGAATCCTCTGCGTTGGATACAGATCGGCAAATTTCATTTCCTACGGTATCCCTTAGACACCCGTTAGAGGCTCTTGAACCGAAGTTCACTATGGGGAAACGCACCTCCTCAGTAGAGGAAATGTAAGAAGATCCTCCCCTCACTGGAAGACTATCAATGAGAAAGAGGGAGGATAAAACAGAGAAATGTGTTAGCTTAACCATACGAAAAGGGCAAAATTGAATCGGCTACCTCCTACTACAAGGTAATGCAAGGTTACCTTGGAGTACTTACCCCATGCAAATATTTGAATGGCTATCCTACATTGGAACATGCGTGGTATTAGAACACAACGACCAGAATTTGAGCTTTTGCTCAATAATAACAAAGCCTTTGGTCGCATGCTTGCAAGAGACTAAGCTGCGTCCACAAGGCGCTTTCCAACTAAGGCGATGCACCCCAGTACGATGTGATGTTACACCAGAAGAGGGTATTCCGGCATATGACGGCGTTATGATTTTTGTCAGAGATGATGTATATATGAAATCTATACACATACGGACTGATATACAATCAGTTGCCGTAAGGATTCTACTCCCAACCATTCAGTTTACCATTTGTAACCCTCCGTCCCTTGACTTCTTGCCTATTGATTTAGAAGATCTAGTTTCCCAGTTACCAACACCGTTTTTGTTGGTGGGAGACTTGAACGCGCATCACCCATTTTGAGGTTGAAGTTGCGCCTGTGCAAGAGGCAAGCTCATCATCAATTTCTTGGACAGTTACAACCTAGCTCTCCTCAACACTGGAGAGCCTACATTTCTTTCCGGCTCTTTCTCTCACACCTTGATCTTGCAGTTTGTCTCCTTACAATGGAATATCATCTCTGATTTACACTCTATTGACCACTTTCCATGTCTTATTAGTCTCTTAACGTAACATACATGTCCCACGCGTGTGTCCAGATGGCCCTTGGACCACCCAAATGTAAGATTTATACCCAGTTTATGTACAACGATCACGACTCAGTGAATGATTTGGCACAGTATCTCACGGAGACGATTCTCTCTGCTGCTGAACAATCTATTCCACGTTCGACTTCCCACCCCCGTCGATTTCCTGCCCCCTGTTGGACGAAAGAATCTCCGAATGCCATTCGTGCTCTTAGGGCTTTTCTGCTACACTGGATATCCTAATCCAATGTAAGAAAATGCGCGCCAGGTTCAAACAAGTCATTAAGGATAGCAAAGAGACGTCATGGAGCAAATGTGTAGCTTCATTTAATCGACATACACCTTCCTCGGTTGTATGGGATAAGTTAAGGCGCGTAGTCGCTAAATTGACTCATATACTAATTGCGTGTTTGAATACACCTAGAGGAGCTGTTGTTGATGCATTTGTAGTGGCCAACACCTTTGGCGGTGCTTTCGCTCAAGTGTCTAGTTCGGATGACTACTCCCCTGAGTTCCATTAAAACTCAGGTGGAATCTCAAGTCTTCGCTTCTCGTTCTAGAAACGTAGAAGATTACAATCGCCCTTGCACCATGTCAGAGCTAGAACATTCTGTTTCATCTTCGCGACTATCACCACCAGGACCAGACGGTATTCACGTACAAATGTTATAATAGCTCTCTCCTGAAGGTACGGCATTCCTGCTCGGGGTCTATAATCGTGTTTGGGTTGACAGTATACTTCCAGAAAATTGGCGGGAAGCCACCGTTATTCCCAGTTTGAAGGCTGGAAATGACCGTCATCTTCCCTCCAGCTACCGTTCTGTTTCCCTCACCAGTTGTGTTTGCAAGGCGATGTAGTGTGTGATCAATGGACGATTGGTATGGTGGTTAGAAAGTCGTAACCTTAGCACACTTCAGAGCCTTCATGTGCTGTACAACCGCCATCTATGGTACAACGTATCCAGGATGCCCTCCATGTTTTACACGCCTCTGACGTTTACGTGGTGTGTTTATGGATTCCTGGTCACGTAGGTTTGCCAGGGAATGAAATGGCGGATTTGGCAGTTAAGGCGGCAACTATAGAACTCAGTATTACTTCGGAAGAAGACTTGAAGTGCGGAGAGCGAAGTTGTCGTGCTTGCACGAAGAGTTGTCAGCTCTCTGCGGTAATAATCTTAGAGAAGTGAAAGAACTTCCGATAAACTGGGTAGCCTCTTCTCGCATAACTCGTCGCGAGGAGGTTAGCTTGACTTGGTTGTGAAATGGCCACTGCAATTTTTCGCATGGTTACCTATTTAAACGGGACCCTGCTCCTCTTTGTCCGCTATGCGACAACCTTTTGTCAGTTCGTCACGTACTGCTAGAGTGTTCCCCTCTAGCGCACCTTCGAGATTCTCTGCAGCTGCCTGCCAGACTTGCAGAGGTCTTGGTGGACGACAAAAGAGCGGTTGATAAAGTTTTAAGTTTTTAGCGCAGTGTAACGTGAATTTGAGGATTTGAAACTTTAGATATATATTTTTTATATTTTTTTGACATCTTCGTCACTTCATTTAATTATTATGACTTTTGCCACTCTGTTTTGTATGTTTAAGTATATACTTTCCTTTTTACTAGTACTTTTATTTTTATTGAAGTTTATAACTGGCTTTTGCCATGAATTGCTGAGGGCGCTGATGACCATGTAGTTGAGCGCCCTTAAACCTACATTTCCTCTTCCTCTGGAAAAGCTTACTTTGGGAATGCTGATATCTGCAGACTTAGTTAAGAATCTGCAAAATCCTGTACGATGCTACTGATGTGTCTAGTAGTAAATTTATCGGAAGGTACTAGACGATTTAAGAGATCGTTTCTAAATTTCTGCCAGCCTGCTCTGTGTAAATTCTACTTTGTGTTAGGGCATTCGAAAGTGTTAGGAGAGGAGTTGTCGCCGCTTTGAATTACAATGGGAAAGTGGTCGCTTTCATGTGGTGATTCATAAACAGACCAATTCAGTAAAGGGTGGGATCTATGCTGCTGGTGGTTCCATGAGCAATAACATAGCGAGCTGGCTCTGTCGAGTTCGTTACTACAAAATCGAATTCATTTAGTAGTTTTTCGATAACTTTTTCTCAGGAATCTGTGTTACAGCAGCCCTCTAAGCCGTTGTGACTGTTAAAGTCACTCAACAAAATAAAAGGTTTTGGTAGTTGGCGCATACGAGTTATTAAAGTGTGCGTCTGAAGTGTGGCACTATTGGGAAGCTAGACATTGCAAATGCATACAGCTGATGGTAGATTTACTGAAACTGCCACTGCTTGTAACTCAGTATTTAAAGGTACTCCCCTGTGATATAAATCACTTTTCACATAAGTTGCTGCTCCTCCGATAGTATAACTGGCATTGGTTCTGTTTTTGTGATGTACTTTGAACTGTTTTAGTTTATAGACGGAAGTATCTGGGAAATTAGTTTCCTGTAGACATAGCACTTCGGGTTGATGTTTATTAATCAGAAGTTAGAAGAATGCAAATTGCGGTCGGAACCCATTGATATTGACTAGTTCAGACTTCATGTTCTGAGTGCTGAATGGTATGTACTTCGACGATTCAGGAGAAAAAAACATTAGTTTTCTGGGTTATTTTGCACAGAGCTGTCTTTTGTCATTTCTTTGTTTTGCCTGGTGAAACTTAGTAGTTTCTTAATGATACGGGTACTTCTGGTTTTAATTGCTTTGTCTGGGTGTAGTGTACGCAGCGCCTATGCTAAACCTTGTAGGTCATTGGTATAGCTGAGAGTAATTATTATGTCACTCACACCCACAGTGTTTTCAAATTAACTGAGAACCAGGGGGAAAGGCGTTCGGATCGTTATCTATTACTTTTTTATATGTCAGCTTGGCACACAATTCACTATTCTGATCGTCTGTTTATGGTTTCTTACAGAATGGTTTGTTGTTACATGCTTTTCATGTGGCTCTTTTCAGGGTTTGGACAGTGTTGTTCACTATCTTCTTCCGGTAGACCATGTTGGTCTTTTGTATCGTTGTGGTTTCAGGTCTTTTGGTGTCTGATTGGGTAATTTCTGTTCAGAGAATGTGCAATCCATGGGATTATCAGATTGAAATTCAGAGTATATGACACTAGATCTGTTTTGTGTTTTGTGTTTTACGGTCGTTATCTGATGCAGTATTACTAGAAAATGTTTCTGATGCTGAAGAGGGAACAGAACTGATATTTTCAGGAGGCAGAGTTTCTTGTTTTCTTCTCCCACTGACGAGTTCAGGGAATGAAGAACGGTTGAATTTAGCGTTAGGGTTTTGGTCGGTGTGAATTTCTGCCACTGAGTTTGGACATTGTTTTGCTAAGTGTCCGTCAGATTTACATAAAAAGCATGTAGGTGAATCTGAGGATATATACATCCAGTATGTTGTCTCTTCGTAATCAATGTGTAAAGAATCTGGAACGTTCTGGATATCGTCGTTAGAAATATGGATTTTTCTTCGGAAACTCAGGATATGTGAGAATCCACGAAGGGATAGTCCTGGTCTGATAGGGGATATTTTGGAGATAGATTTGATACCTAGATATTGTATTTGGTTTTCAATTATGTAGTTAGGAATTTCTGGAAAAACGTTGGATAATATTATCCTTTGGTTTTTTATAAGGAGGGGTCACATCTCCAGTGATATGTTTACATATATCTTAGACTGTTTGCTAGTTAGATCTTCAACACATTTCTTATTAAAGAGGAGAAAAGTATACTCTCCCGTTTGAAATGCGCGAAACATATCTGATGCCGTTATAGGAGATCAGATTTTCAAGCGGGAGCACGTAGTCTTTTATGCTTATGTCACCGGATTCAATAATTAAGCCTTCTTCTTTAGATGGGTTTAAGGCAGCGTATGATAAACTTGGAGAAAGGACACTTTTGTTGTCACTTGTTCTCGATAGGTTATGTATTTGTTTGGTGTTTTCGTTTGTCATTTGTTTAGGTTTCGTCCGTTGGCATTACTACTATCGATCTTTGTATTTATCTGCCAACCTCTATTAAAAGAGGCCACGGTAGTTGTTTTCTCAACAATTTAAGGTTAGCTGTTAAGAGTATTGTTATTCAACGAAAACTTGTAATTGGTATTGAAATTAATAATATCTTTACTCATAAGTGCGGAAGACTAGATGCAGCTTTCCTGGAATCAGTGGCGAGCGGTGGTTACAACAATTACCCCAGCGGTATAGGTTACAGCACTGAAAAATCATCCTATACTTTAAAATAAATAATCCTTATTCTAAAATGGTCAGGTTATAAATAGTAGAGGTATTTGTTATCCTAAATACTTTTCTGATATTTGCCATACGCTTAGCACATTATAGTCCATATAAAATGGCCTCTTTTGAATATTGTCTATTACACAGTCCCTCGCATTCATTTTCAATGAATTCACCTGTCACATTTGCTAGATACTTTAACAGAAACACTCTTCACCTCTTAGTTTCCGCAGGGAGCAAATGAACTTTCAAACTAGTGACAACAACACTATATAGTATGATCTGATTTGTATAATGACCAACTTATATATTTTCCCCTGTTTATTTCCATTTTGTTAATGTAGGTCACCTTCGTAAACAAAAAAGCATTTAAGTCGTTTCTTAACAACATTTTTTTTTTTTAATGTTAGCTAATAGTTTTAAGAATATGTGCTTTTCATATCGTTTGACATTATTATACTATGTGCTATAAAACACCATTATTGTAGGGTTACTACGCTTGCGTGTATCGTTATCTCTCATTCAAGCTTACCATATCGATATGTAACCAATCGACTATGCTCTGCTCTATGACGTCAAAGTCTAGCTAGCTGCAATTAAACTGAACCAACCAATCAAATTCACACTTGCCTCTGCTGTCGGCTGGCGCCATGGCTACGCTAGTAGGACTATACAGAATACGCATGCGTCAATATAGCTCCCGTAGGCTAGCTAGTATTGAGAAGGAGCATTCCTTTGGAACAAGCCCAGTCGCCAAGAGCAACAGCTGGCTACTGGCGGGGCGGGAGTTTGAACCTTAAGTACTGTCACGTTCAAGTTCAATGTGCCTATTTGATTGAGATATGAAAAAACTATTTTAATTTTAAACTTGGGAATAAATCAGTTGGGCAGCTGGGGTAGCTTCGGTTGAATGTACGCCACTGCCTGGAATTAATACTTATGTTGGCGTTTCCACAGCGCATTTATTCCAATAACCAGAGTAGACAAATCACACGCCAAACGTTTGTTCCAGTATTGCCAACCACATGGAAAATTGTGGGACGTTGAGAGCCACAGCAGTTAAACAACGTCCATGAATACAAAATTTCTCTTGAAATACATATACGGCTGCTAGCTTTCTAACTAGACATTGCATCTGGAGATATTGATTGGTGCATATTGAAAGTAATATAACTTTACTGTTATTATTAAATTCTCAATATAACTATAATGTAATATGCTACATAAAAATGTTACACAATGAGTGCCTTCCTTTCTGCAGTGTGGTAACGCATAACGTTTAGCAGAATAAGTCTAAGGCTGAAGTCCATATGGAGAAATGACGGAAATCTTTATCGAAAACGTACAACGTTGAACAAACGTCATCTACGGAGGTCATATTGAAACTCGCGAGCAACACATTGCTAACATTCAAATTCAATAAGGTAACAAAAAGACTGCAGGATAATAAACTACAGACTTTACACACATATTGGTATATTGTGACCCATTTAGTTTATACGTATTACGTGACCACAGGCATTATTTCCAAAATGGTGGATGTCAATGTTCAGTTTTCACAGTACCCAAAATAAACACAAGTATTCAAGATGAGCCTCAAACTGTCTCCACAAGGTCAACAAGGAAGGAGCTGATGAGCTCTATAGAGACAACAGACGTGTCACTGTGGATGAAGTCGCTGCGAAATTTCAGCAAGGTATAATGAAGGGCAAGAAATGAGGTTATAGAAAACCTTGGGTCCATTGAGCCCCACATTTATTAACCGAAGATCACCAACTTCAGAGAAGAGCCATTACCCAAAGCCATCTTCAGATACGAGTTTCAAATAAAGGTGATGACTTTTTAATGAGTATTGTGACAGATGATAAAAACTGATTCCATCATTACGAGCCTGAAACAGAACGCCAGAGTACAGAATGGCACTACTTAGAACGGCGTCCTATCCTAGGCATATTTTCAAACTTGCAGAATGATGGGAAATTTGTGCGGAACGAAATGGGGATTATGTTGAAAAATGTCAAAAGACCTACAGATTTATATGGTATACTTGGTTTGTATAAAACATAAACATTAAGATTTTTAAAAAAGTGTTTCTCACGACTTTCAGTATGACTTTCTACATACACCCTAAGACAAAACAAAAAAAGAACAGACTTTGGAAGCGTGTATTTGTCTAAGTGTATGTCGTTTCCGCGGCCGGTTTACAATCGTGTCACGGAATGCCTGTCCTTAGCGTTGTTCTGTTGTCATTTCTCATATTGAGTGTCAACTGTTCAATGTGAGTGGATGGCCGGGTGGTTGGACTTACACAAATATACACTTCCAGAGTCTGCTCATTCTTTTTGTCTTAGGGTGTATATTCGATATAATACTATCCTCTACAAGAACGTTCTCTGACTTATACAAGAATAATGTTGCGGTATCCCTGTTTCTGCCAGTCTGTGCTATATAATTAACACTGCGCTTGTTTTAAAGTGCCCCACTGGAAGCTGTCACGTGCAAGATTCTCTCTCTCTTCTCCCTTCTCCTTCTCGAAAATTTTCTGCACCAGATTCTCAATTATCTAGTAATTTCTGGTGTTGATATGCTCATTTGCAAGCCGGAGCTGAGTGCTTGACAAATTGCTGCAGCGTATCCTTGGTGCCACAGCCGTAGATCGTGACCTTTTAATCTTGCTACATACCAAAATAAAGCTCACGGTAAGGTGATATAGAAGAACATAACAACTAATAGAAATAAAACACCCATCAAAGTCAACAAGGTAAACGTTTATTATCAATATTTTCAAAGTTTAAGAAATAAAGTTAAATAGTTTCAAATCTATGCCCAGATATCTTATTAGTAATGCAACGTGCTTGGAGAGCACCGCGTTTGTCGGTGGATGGTTATTACTCATCAGTGTGCAGCTGATTGCTAGATAGAATCCCTCTAAAGAAGTGTGAGTATATGTATTAAGAGTAACCGTAATTGAACACGTGTAATTAATCTGGAAAACTATTACCTGGAACAACACTACGAATTTTCCACTCTTCGTAAAAGTATTAATTAGTTATATTAGCAGTGTATAACATCCTATATGGAATTTTGAAAATCTTTACATAAGCAACGAGAGCGACAATGAAAGCTTTTGGAAGATGAAACAAGGATTATTTCTATAAAATAAACATTATTGTACTGTGAAACCTATTTCCATTCGATGAAACCAGTCCTTAAAGCAATGATACCACATTTCCTGAGGAGCTTCAGAAACCAGGTTTTTATAATGTTCCACTGCTTCATCGGATCACTTAAAAGCGATTCCACGGATTTTATCTATTTTTAGAAACAAAAATAAATATAAGGTGTTGCGTCAGAGCTGGAGGGTTACATAGTGTACCCAATACTCAATTGTTACTTTTGCTGTATATGACAATGCGTTGTCATAATGTAAAATGACTTTTACTTTTGGGCCTTTCTCACCAAGTTTTTCAAAAAGCTGCTGTAAGCACACATTTATGTATTAATCGACATCTATGGCGGTACGTCTATCATCTAATGCTACAGTATCACCTTGGTCCGTTTTAGGAAGAAAAACTAACAACAATCACCTTACCAGCATTGCAAATTCATCGGACTTTTTTATCCTTAAGAACTGCTCGAAAGACCCATTCAGCCGATTGATTTTTCTTTTCAGTATCATGACAATAAATTCAATATTCATTACAAGTAACAATGTTCGAAATGAAATTTGAAGAATCGCCTGGGAATTTCTCCAGATCTTTTCTGCTACCAATGAATACGTAGTTGTTTTTATCGGAAACAATTTATGTATCATCAACAACAAAAGTTTTGTCGCGTCTAACTGTTGATGTAAAATGTTATCAATTTTACTCATACCAAAGCCTAATTTCCTCCGAATAAATTCATAAGATATCTGTCGCTCTTCTTCGAGCATTTCTAGAGCATCAGCAATAATTTCGTCAGTAACAACGGTTCTTGGGCTCTTCCACTAAATTCATCACTAAGAAAATACTTTTGTTCTTTGAATTCGCTGTACCAATTATATATGTAGCCTTAGATGTGGTTCTTTCACCAAATGTCTTTCTAAGCCGATCTTCACCTTGTTTAGGCATAATGACGATTTAAAGTTATAGCCCGGAAATTTTCTGCAGTCAAATTCATTTTTGGGTGAACTAGTCTTTACATAATGATAATTAACAAACTTTTAGAGTTAAGGGAACAAATTACATGACTCTTTAACAGATATATTTGATTTTAAAAACATTATATTATGTTTTCAGTATCGCCCTCGTAGATGAGGTCTTAAAATATCGCTTCCAACCAAACATGTAATTTATTTCCTATGATACGTTAAGATGTTGCTATATATTTGACGGTGTCTCAAATCTAATTTTTCGGTGTAGCTGCCACCACTGCTCCAGAAATGAATTATGAAAGCTTTACCTCTCGGTTGTGTGAGTGGGTGTTGGCATAAACTACAACAATTAAGTTGGTTGATAAATTTAACGGAAGCTAATAATGTTAAGTTTAAAATGAGTTGTCGACTTCCCGTGAAAATTGCATTGTTTTTAAAATAACTGTTGAATTGCTGCAAACTACTTCCAACTTTTGTCAAACAATACTGGAAGGTACAAAAATAATCTTTCCGTAAAAATAATGAGCAGTATCGCTGCCATGAGTCGCAAAAATTTGTTAAACTTAAGGTTCCTTGCCATTGACTACTAAATTTATATACCTAAGCAGGGTCTTTAATAGCTGCAGCTGCCGATAATCGATCATGATAAACACTTCTGTAACACTCAGTACAGTAACACTCGACAGGAAAAGACGCTCCTATATTAACTTAAGTGTCGCCTACATTACTACCCCCACCAACGTTCCAACAGAATGCTAAAGGTAGTAATTCGTATTTGAAGCAGAATTTCGCTCTGCGACTTTGAAAGTAACTGCACATCCGTATGTACAGACATCTTATTTCTAAACACGTCATATGCTAATGTTATTCTGTTCTGCTGACTTTCATCGTTAATTAGCTGACTACACTCACCTAAACTAATCGCCTTTATCTTAGCTTGGAACTCGCCAAGGACCTGCCTGATTAAGTTGCAGTTTGTTTATGAGTTACGGATTTGTGGAGTAGAATATGAAATAGAGCCAACTGTCAAGATTTGCAGCGTTTGTTTACTGTTGCATTGGGCAAAAGCAAGTTGACTTACGGGCACGTTTGCAGGATTTGGAAGCCTTTAACTAAGCTAATGCATTTGAGTACCAGAAAATTAACTACAGTTTGTTGAGCTCTTAAATAAAGGTATTGCATTCTCAGTTTGAAAATCTACTTACTGCAGAGTCTTTCCCTAATACAAGCATAGACAAAGTGGACATATCAAAAATTGAGTATACATATAATATAAAAGTTCAGAAAATAGTGCTTTAGTAAATGGGCAGCTGTTTACTATTCAATTTTCGAAAACAAAAGTATTGAATCCGTGGCAAAACTTGTTAACGATTTGTCGGAATTTGTTGTTACAAACGCTGAACACATTTGTAATTTTTAATGCAAATACACTGCCACTTATGTTGTCTGGAGAGCCATTACCTCCTCTGAAAACAAAAAGGATCAGCTCTTAAGTTTTTCAAGGTTATGGCCAGTATTTCATTCTTTTTGTTCACTCTGTATACGAGAAGGAAAATCTCAGTTATGTTGATCATTACTAAACGCTTTCTCTAAAGCATTTAACAAATTACTTTTCAAAATAATATACAACTATCCAGATAAAAATACTATTTTAACAGGGGAAAGTTTGGATTTAGAAAACACATATCATTCAAGGTACCTGTGCCTCGGTTTCCTGGATAAATATCTGATTAGTTTCTTAAGTTTCGTAATTAAGGCGCCAAAGTTTATATTGCCGTTATTGTAATGTTACTTAATTCATAATGTATGTGGTCGAGATTAAGGTTGCGTTCGCTGTTGTGATTGTTCCGCTAGTTGTAAAGTCCAGCAGGTGAGCACTTACCTCAGGTAGAGATGGAACTGGTACGGAGTTATGTTTGTAACAGTTTGAAAATAATAACAATTGATATAAAATGTTGCACGTTATTTAATTAAGTTATTTCAATTTGCTTTACACAACAAAGTGGCTCATGTTCCAATATTATCCAGGAAGACACTGAAAGTGTCTAACAACAAATGAAATTTGTTTATATTCGCCAGATGCTTTCTAATGTTTTGCGAGTTGATTGCCGTCCAGTTTGTTTTATTTGATCTAATAGCTTGCTTTATTATTATCATTTAAAGATTTTCACCCAAAAATGAATCTCACTAAAGAACACTTCCGGACTATGATTTTTTAAAATTGTAAACATCTGAACAATGTGAAGATCGGCTTAATAATGCATTTAGCAAACTAGCTGCATCTAAAGCAATTATTTATAATTGGTACAGCGAATTCAAAAGGGATTGGCTTTTCTTGGTGATGAATTTATTTATTTATTTGGGCGACATTGGGCATTGGTATTCTCCTGTTGCTCAAATGGTTACCCTCGTGTAGTCAGATTGCAAGTTTTCAGTGTCGCAGAAACCAACGTTGTCACATTTTCTCCAAATAAACATGCACGTTAGAAGCATGGAAATTTATTTCTTAGAGTTTCAATGAATGATAAGAGTGATACAGAACGCAACGAATTTGTTGCAACTCTGTGATTTACGCATCTATCTGTCATTTGTGATTTGTGATTACTACGCATTCATTGGCTCAAGCGACGCGCTCATTTGTGCAATGTGAAACGTCGGCGACCTCTTAGAATAATCAGTGCGTTGTCTGAGAGGCTTCTATTATCAAAGATGCAGGTTAGCCTCTTGGACAGCACGATTGTGTGAGTAAAATCCAAAACATTTTTATCAACAGTAAGACGTGAGAAAATTTTGTTGTCGATGGATTCAACACACACTGACTCACGATCAGAAACAACACATTGATTGGTGAATTAAAACCCGTAAAAAATTTAAGGTGCCCTTCAAATTTGGTTTGAAATATCGTTTCTGGTGATGAACCTTGAATTTACTCTTATGATTCTAGAAATAAGTCAGTTGGCTCAATGGTTCTTCTTTTGAAGAGAACCTAAGTTTACGAAAGTCCAGCGAATGTGCAACACTACTGGTAAGGAGATGGATGCTAGTGCCCCCCCCCCCTCCCCGTAAAACGGGCCATATTGCAACTAGAGCATTAGAACAGACATACCATAACTGCCAATTAATTCAGAAACATCTGTTTACTGAAATGTTTTCAGAAATTCGTGAAAAACACCCAGAATTAAGAAGAATTTTACACCACGACAACGCATAGTCCCATTCAACAAAACAAAGCTGCTATTTGGAGTTAAACGTCCTTTTATAGCAGCTTCGTCCGAAATATTGTCAGTATTGCTTTAATACTTTTACTAATCGTCAAGTGCACATAATAACTATATCTGTCCGCTCCTCGTTGTCTGAATTAACGGCTATAGGTACTTTAAATTGCCATCCTACATATTTCGCGGTAAATAATCTTACCTGTATTCCAGCGACTACATATCTTAATAAACCCACTATGCTGAAGTCGTCTACGCTTTCAGAATGTGAGCTTGTCTTCACCATTCTTCATTTTCTAATGAAATGATTTTAGAATAAATGTGATTGGTTCTCTATTTTTAACGCTGAAAATTCCAAGTTTCCTATCACCTTAACCGTAAACCCGTGGCACAACAGCCCATCCAGATCAAGGCCTACCGCCCAACCGCTTTGTCCCCCAACTCTGCCCACCACCTGCGTCATGAGTGAAGTCAGTCTTCTTTACACTTTCTTATTCACTTAATTAAATCTCTCATAGCACATCTATAGTTACTCCTAATTTAGTTTTCTTATTCTTCTGGCCTAGGCCCAAATGACTTAACTATCGATGGGCCCTTAAACCCACCCACTCACTCACTCACCCACTCACTCACTTACGCACTCATTCACTCACTCACCACTCATTCACTCACTCATTCACCCACTCATTCACTCACTCATTCACTCACTCACTCATTCACCCACTCACTCACTGACCCACTCAGTCACTTACGCACTCATTCACGTATTCACTCACTCACTCATTCACTCACTCATTCCTCACTCACCCATTCACTCACTCACGCATTCATTCACTCACTCACCCTTCCGCCCTAACATTGTGCTGCTATTGTTATCCTTGTGTTCAAGTATTGTGTTTTGTGGACCTAGTCTCCCTTTCTACAGTACACACTTTATGATTCTGTAAAAGAATATTGAGCACTTTTCAGCTTACAACAGCTTTACCGAAACACAAATAGGTTAAAATACACGCTTTCAAATATTAAGTTGATTATATATTAACACTGAAAGAATTATATGCTTTCCCTTATTATGGTTATATTAAGACAAGCTTCAACATTAATATAATTGATAAGTGCATATTTTATAATTGATATTAATTATATGCAACGCTTGAGATAAATGCGTTTATTGTTTGCCATTACCACCCTGTAATTTGTAAGCCATATAGCTGTTATAATCTGAGGTATTTTCTGCCCGTTTTGCGGAAGTCTCAACGTTCTTTTGTCTTGAGGCTAGTAATGAAACATAGCTCTTGCATTTGTATGAGACGATATCCGCTGAAGGTGGGCCATTCGGTTTTTCCAGTAGTTTTGTACAGTTTACCACAGCAAAGAAAGTCCCCGGGAATGAGGCATGGGAGAAGGGAATTGCCAATTAGCCATCGGCCCGACACCCTGCCTATCCTCCATGTTTATGATACACAGGGCAGTTCAGTTACAGCCCACTCAAAAATATGTGACCAATTTTTAATGTTAAAGTGTCATGCAGTTTAATTTCAAAGAGAGATTTGGCAACGTCACCTAAACATTACATTGTGACTAAATTTATACGAATTAAGGTAGAAATGCACTACAATATTATTCACACAATGTTCGCGCGACACTTAGTGAAATAATAAACCATTTATATCCATCCGTCAAGAACCCAGAGAGCTCAAAATATTTGACATAAATAATTTTGGGGAGAAAAATTGGTTCTTTATTGACAACAATTTGTATTGGGCATTATAGGGCCCGTTAACTAAACCCTTCTTGAACGAGAGAAGCAAGAAAACGAGTGAGTCGACGTAGTTGGTGTAGTTATCATGTCAGAAGTATGATGCCGCTGCAGCAAACAAATGCCACACGTCCAGGATGACACTTCTGATTTTGTTTACAAAGTCGTTTCGTATTTTCTGCAAGCCAAAATGCAGAACAAAAGGAATAGAAGTTAACCTTCCTCTTAAAGGAACAACATATTGTCAACATTAATTTCATAAAATAAGATTAGCATAAAATAAAGTCATGGATGCAGTTACAATTCGAAATAAGAATGTCCTCAGAATGCAGACTGTTTGGACTTCAATAGAAATGTAATTCATTAGTAGCCTGTTTCTGAACATTTCACCAGGCCTTTGAATTGCCGTGTAACTGTAATTTATAGCACCGGTAACATTGAAGAAATTAAAAATCATAGAAACCTTTCTTCACAGTTCGTATATAATTGCCTTGACCTTGAAGCATATTTATGTATTGCAACCTCATTCCCAAATGCTGGGGCTCACGCGTCTAATTATTCCCTACTGCACATTTGCAAACATGAATATGATCTCTTATCACATTCTAAAAGGCTCCTCCTGTATAATAATAAAGGGTAATCCACAAAGGTTTGGTGTTCTGCGTAAAACCAACAGCTGATTTTGTCCCAACATATGTACCTAATTCGTGCAGTCAGTTTTTCAATCTGCAATTCTACCACGTGCAAGGTATCCATGAATGTCTGTTTGGAGACTAAATCTAACTTTAAATTAAATGTCATATTCCTGAAAAAGATTGGATCTACATCTAAAATTCCTCAGTCTTAGTACAAATGCAGGTTAATATTTCATAAATTACTAAAACGTTTCACATCGCAGTTGGCGCACAAGTAATGCCAAACTGCACCCATTTTTTCACAACTTGTAGTAATACACTAATTAACAATAATTTACCCTTTGTGTGAATTGAGCATCACGGCCAACACTCAAGATCGCTTATTGCGAATATGTAGAATTATATTGGTGCATTCTTTTATTGCATAACTTGTACTAATACAAGTGTAATTGACAATAATTCATCAGGATGTGGTAGTACATCGTGGGTAAAAAAAAAAAAAGAGTTATGTGTGGAACACCAAATACGTCTAAGTCCTACTCGGTAGAACGATACAGTTGTGTAGCGGCAGCAACAAGTTGTAACAAGATCCAAATCTTAATGTTACTAACCCATATGATCAATACACTGAACAACAAATTTCAACTTTTGATTTTGCACTCGAACGAAAATAGGTGTCTTTGTACATATTAGGTATCCTGAAGTCAAATCTGAAATCCAAAATTCTCTACCACGTATCGTTTTTTGGAGAAATCGGTTTCAATGTTTTTAAAAAATAACGCATACAATAGATGCAATTAAAATATTTTAATCAATCCTGAGGTGAAATAATTTCATATAGCTCAACATTATAGCGAAAAAGTCATGCAGAATACATTAATTATGGTTAAAGTGACCTTAGAATCCATATTTAGGTAACTGTTATGTAAAAACTCAAAAATATTATTAATTTTACTCATTTGTTAAAAAAAAGAAGATAAAAAAAGAAAGCTTTTGAGAAGACTTCCATTTGTGGCTGACATGAGGATATGAGCGGCCAACAATAGTCACATAACATGCTAGGTGACTACTTTCCGCTGTATCGCTTCTCCATGGCACTTACATCCTTATGAAACCGTTCTCCGTGCTCATCACTCACAGCTCCCAGGTTGGGAGGGAAGAAGTCCAACTCTATTTTTGACATATTGCACTCTAAATTTGTATATGCCTTTAGCATGTTCTCAATAATTTCCTTGTAGTTGTCAGCTTTTGTATTTCCAGGAAAGTTTTGCACACTGTCTTAAATCCCACCCACGCTGCTGTCTCGTTTTCGGAAATAAGTTGTTCAAAATGACTGTCTTCCACCAATTTGCGTATCTGTGGGTCAATAAAAGTAACTTCTTTTAATTTTGCTTTGCTTATTCTTGGAAACTTTTCTTTCAAGTACCGAAAACCCCTACTCTCTCTCTGTTCAAAGCCTTCACAAAATTTTTCATTAAGCCTAACTTAATGTGAAGCTCCGGTAGCAAAATTTTGTTTTTGTTAACTAATACTCCATACTTAACACTCTTTTAACCCGGTATTAAAGCACTCCTTACAGGCCACTCAGTTACTTGATAATGTTTTTCTATAGCCCGACTGTCCCACTCACATGTAAAACAACAAAACTTGGTGAAACCACTCTGCATTCCCAGGAGTAATCCTATATATCTCCACAGACTTGCCATACATACTTTGCATAGCTTATAGCTTTCAAAGCTATCTTCAAATCCTAACGTGTTTCATTCATCTGCACAGCACGAGCTGTAGGGACGGATGTCCGGCAAAGGTAAACTGCATTATGCCATTCTTGCAGAGCTTTGCCATTATTGCTCCAGTATCTTCATAGAGAGATGCCGTCTGCTGTCCCCCCCTAAAACCTTTCAAAGAAATCATATTTAACCCGTTGTCAGTAGTATTAGTCCCGGATTAAGCAACTGGATTAACGATAGTCCTGCCGCTAGGTGGCGCTAATGTCGCGTTAATCCGTTTTAATCCGTGGATTAAGGTGGATTAACAGAGATGGTGGTTGAATTTAAAAGATTAGCGTGAGGCGCTAGTGTGGCGTTAATCCGAGGATTAACGGTGATGGTGGGAAATTTGAAAGTTTAGCGCCAAGAGCGGAAGGATTATGGTTAAACCAGTTGCTTAATGCGGGGCGGTTTATCGGAGAACATAAGGTTTTTTTTAAAAAAAAAAGGTTACGTGGCTTGTAGAAAGGAGTTGCGATGTGTTGTTGTCGAGGGTTGGGAAGAAAAGAAGGAAAGGATCTTTAAGGAATGGGTAAATATGGTATGCGGAAGTGACTTGTTGGGATTTGATTGGAGAAAGAAAAGAGGAGATTGGATTTGTTGTTAGGATTGAAAAAAGGACGGTGATTTTGGGGAAAATAAAGGACGGTTTATGGGGTAAGATAAGGATTTTTTTTAAAAAAAAGGCACGAGACTTGTGGAAGGGAGCAGCGATGTGTTGTTATCGGGAGTTGGGAAGGAAATAAGGAAGGGGAGTGTAAGGAATGGATATACATGGTATGCGGAAGTGACGTGTTGTTATTTGATTGGAGAAAATAAGCGAAGATGGGATTGGTGGTTAGGATTGAGAAATGCCGGAGATTGGAGCAAATAAAGTGCGTTGCGATTGGATGAAAAATGAGGAATGAATGAGACAAAAGTTGAGGGAAAGGTATAAAAAGGGAGAAATGTGGGTGAACTAAAGGAATTGCAAGAATGATTGCGATACCGATAGCGTTGCTGACGGTGGGGTTAGCTATCGCGGAGAAGTATTGCGTTAGTTTTGGGAGGTGTGGGTTTGAATTGAATGACAAAACGGGTCATTTGGAAAATGTGACAAGATGTGAAAAGGGGTGTCAGAGGGGTAAGAGGTGTTCAGGGATGATGTATGGAAGCGTACAGATGGGTCAAGTTGAATGTCCGGAGGGTTATGTGGTAAATGAAAATTGTGGTTGTGAGAAAGGAAAGAGGAGGGAAGATGGGTGTAAATTTTATAAAAAACCGGTGAGAATGTACGCTGGCGACAATAGTTCGATTCTTGTGGAGATGGTGGATTGTAGTTTGTTGACGGACACGGTGGATTTACCGGAGGGTTTACAACTAGAATGGAAATTGGCTACGGAGGAAAGTGAGCTTGTAGTAGCCTATAGCATGGTAAATGAGATGAATTCCTACTTTTCCGAAAATTATGGATACATATTTGGCGAATGTGAAAATAGAGAGTGGCAGTTAAACTTGGGCGGTAGAAGAGTAACTGGGAGAGTAAAACGGTCCTCAAGATGGAGTGCGGAGGGAAATTTGAGAATAAATTCTGAATGTGAAGGAAATGGCGGGGCAGCGGGAAGGGTGTCGGTGAACAGTATAAGAAAAGCTGCTTCGGAGAGGTGTAAGAAGGAAATAAATGGAGTGAAACAGAGGATGAGAAAAGAGTGCGATAGCAAGATGAGGGAAAAAAGAAGGCGGGTAGATACAGCGAACAAGGAAAAGGAAGAATGCGAAAGAAGAGCTACACGAATACAGGAGATGGTGGAAAAATGAAAATTGAATTGGAAGATAAAAAGCATAACGTGACGAAGCAGCAGGAATTGGTAAATAGAATAAAAGGAAATGTTGCGAAACTGTACGATGATTTTCAAGCATATGATTTTAAACTTGGAAAGTGCATGTACGCGCGGAGTTGAAGAATTTCCTAATTATGAAACCAATTATGACGAAGGCGAAATTGCCGAAGAGGAAGGGTAGAAAGCTGACGGAGGGGAGGGAGATTTACCGGAATACGAGACGAAGTGAAAGAATAAAGCAGAAGAAAAACAAATGGAATACATGAATGATACAACAAAATATTACAGCACTTATTGCACTACCAGTGCATGTTTTTTATTTTGATGTGGCATATGTTTGAGCATTAACTTTATAAAATGCATTGCGAACGTTGAAGATTGATTTGAATTTACTGAAAAAGAACATTCCTTTGTTTTAATTTCTTTTAATGAATGATTTAAAAATATATATTAGTTTTGCTGATTTGTTTGTGTTTTAAATATTGATATATAAACGAGTGCTATGGAGATATGAGGAGATGGAAAGGACCCTACCTAGGTGAAGTACAAATAAGGAAATTAAAAAGCACGCATTAAGCACAAAAGCACAACATGTGCAGTGTATTAGAGAGAGAAACAGAGAGAATTATGATAAAAACAGAACATTTGGAAATACAAAAATAATAATAATAATAATAATAATAATAATAATAATAATAATAATAATAATAATAATAATAATAATAATAATAATAATAATAATAATAATAATAATAATAATAATAATAATAATAATAATAATAATAGTAGTAGTAGTAGTAATAAAAAAGTTTGAACAAATGAGTTGTGTTGAACACGACACATAAAATTTGTTTTAACATGAGCACTGTCTTAAAAAGGCACACACAATAGCAATGGTTTAAAAAATGTAAATGTACAAATATTAACACCATGGAAATTTATGGAACAAACACTGCTGTACACCGTGGGCAGCAAGATTGATGTGTTGGTTGTAAATGTTTGTAAATTATTAGTATGTTGTTGACGAGACAAGCTCGTCGTGCTTGACACTGTAAGCACCAAGGGAAATAAGAATTGCAGCTGATGGTGCTATACCAGACGGTATAGGGTTTGTATCTTTTTACGAGCAATTGTTGCTGAGCTTTACGATACTTAGTGTCTAGACAAGCCACACAAAACTTTGTTGTAATGTCACATGGAACGGCATACATACACTGAGGGAAATTGAGATTTGTCCCTTGAGAACTTGAGCTGGATATGACCATTTTTGCTGCTACATACGTTTGCAAATGTTTCATTATTTTTAATTGCTTATGGAACACCTGCACATATTACTTTTGCAATGCCTATACGGGTTTGGTTGATCGGTAAGTTTTAAAGCGCGTAGCGCTTGACAAAATAGACACTTTGGCTGAACTATAAGGGAAACATGATAGGTGGTTACATACCATTGAAAACAAGCATAAGGTTGGCAAAGATAATCATTAGCATATGAATGATTTAATACGAAATACTGTTTGTAACAACAATGCAGTTGACATTTTTGGCTGAGAAACCTGTACTTACACTCACCACAACCATACTTAACACGATGCATAAAAAAAAAATTACACTGCACACGAAAAAGACTAACACACTGCACTTACAACAAAGAAAGCAATGTTTTTAAAAAACAATGCACTACAAAAAAATTATCCACCAAAGAAAAAAATTGGGAAAGCAAGGAATTAGCGAACACTGCTGAAGGATTTTACCTAAGAAGATCTGCGAGGTTTCTTCGGCAAACGATGAGGCGTTTGTGCGGCGTTTCTTTCACCGGCTAGCCCGGCCATCCGCAGCCGTGCCTCTTTGGTAATGGGCACTAGATGCGGGAGTGCCAGGTCGGTTATGTCTTCTTCTTCCTCCAACTCCGGCATATTGGCCAGTGTCGCATCCCACCCATCGTTAGCGCACCCATCGGACTCACACCAACCGCTGCTGTGTTGGAGCACGATGGTAGCTCTATCCCACCGCGGAAATAGGTTCCGCCGTGCTGTAGGTTTATAGAACGCAGTAGGAGAGCACGACAGAACTGGCACGATCCCCGCCGGAGAAATATTACTGAACTGGGGGTTGAGGAGGGGAGGGGTAAGTGCTAGTTTTTGTGGGGAAATAGGCGTGAAAGCTTGGGCAGGAAAGGAAGAAGAAGAAGAGGTTAAGTTGTACATGGGTGGAGGAGGAGGAAAAGAAGGTGAATGGGGAGAGAAAAGTTGAACCTGGATATGATCCAGGGACACCGGCTGAGATGTGCCAGGAATGTTTGGGACAGGTGAAGCGGGGAAAGAAATTGGAGTGGAAGTTACGGGAGGAGGATGAGGATGGATAGAGATTGAAGGAGAATATGACGGGGAGGGTTCTTGCGGGAACCACGGTAGAGGCGCTGTAGCTCCTGCATACGCAGCGTTTAAGAGGTGGCTGGAAAAATATCCACTGTCAGTGGAGGAGAAAGATGGTGTGGAGACGAAAGAAGCCCTTAAACTGTTCTGGTTGTGGGCGGTTCAATCCTGAACCCGGGATAGCTGGGGCTGGAGATGATGATGATGATGATGATCGTCGGGGAAAACCACCTGCACCGAAGAAGACGAAGAAGTGTTGCACGGGGCGTTGAAGGAGTTTGCCGGCGAATTCGGAATGATTTCTACCGAAGACGATGTCGAGGCGTCGCTCCAATAGCTGTTGTTTTGTTGCAGCGGGACGGCCGAAGACGTCCTGAAACGCCGGCAGAGGTGTCTGGACTGCTGGCACAAGATGGTGATGATTGTTGTCATTAATGGGCACAACAGCATTTGCTATGTCTTGAGGGTTGAAGAAGGTCTGTTGTTCCCTCGTTAACAGCTCTCTATAGACACGTCCAGTAGACGGAGAGAAAAAAAAGCTTCGCTTGATACGCGGAAAGATCCCATGTTGACTAACTAGTAGTAGAATCAGACTGAGAATAAAGCTAGCGACACATTACTTAAACCAAACGGTGAACTAACTAAAGAATGGATTGAATCTATACAAACCCTGCTAACTACTGTCCTTCCCTCAGATAACCATGAGTCAGATACATTCCAGCACAAACAACTTAGAAAGGATTTCACCTCCGACGAACCAACAGCTGGAGTCGTCTATCTCTTTGACAGATCTGAAGTTCTGCATTGCAAAACATGCAAAAAGATGAAGGCTCCAGGACCTGATCAAATACATGCAGAAATACTCATACATATTGCACCAGAAATAACTCCATATCTAACAGATCTCTTTAATGAATGTCTATGGCAGGGCCGTATTCCCTATTGCTGGAAAGAAGCCAGTATCACGATCTTACATAAAGGTGGCGATAAGGATCCTGCATTGCCAAAATCTTATAGACCGATTTGTCTACTTAACCTTTTGGGTAAAGTACAAGAAAAACTCCTATGTAAACGCTTACAAGAGTTTAGGATCCTGAAAGGCCTTAATCCTACTCAATATGGTTTTAGATCTGGAAAGTCAACAACGGATGCAATAACTAAAGCCATAATTGCAGCTAAGAACTCTAAAAAGAACTATGTGATGGGTCTCTTCTTTGATATAGCTGGAGCTTTCGATAACCTCTGGTGGCCTGCAGTTTTTGAACGCATGCGCCAAAGAGAATACCCAAAAAGCCTTTAGAGAATTCTGAAGAACTATTGTGTAGACCGCCGAGTCCACATCACAGGGGCAAATAGTACAGTAACACGTGATATTACGAAAGGCTGCCCGCAAGGTTCTATATTGGGTCCAATATTCTGGGATATAGGTTTGGACCCTCTGCTTAATGAGTTAGTAGTTGACACACAAATATATACCACTATAGCATATGCGGATGATATGGTTTTATTAATAGAAGGAAACACCCGCCTGGAACTGGAAACAAAATCTTCTGATGTGGCCCAGAAGGTATATAGATGGTGCAACTCTGTTAAACTACAAATTGCAGCTAACAAATCTGCGTATTTGCTATTTAGGGGTAAATTATTAAGAAACCCAGTTATACGAATACACGAAGAACGTATTCAACGCCACGAGTATATTAAATATCTTGGAATAACGCTTGATGAGAAAGGCAACTTCAAGATACATGTCACTCAGGTCTGCAACAAAGCCAGTAAAATTACGATGAAGATTGCCAGTATTGCCCAACGTCAATATAAACTACCTCTCACTACCATTAGAACATATTATAATTGTATCTTTACTGCCATCATTACATATGGTGCAGGAGCGTGCACACAGTGTATGCAAAAATTAAACCGCGTCGCAGATCTCAGAAAATGCCAGAGGAAAATTCTTCTCCGTTTTACTGGAGCAGCAAGAACGACCTCTACTATGGCTCTTCTTGTGGCCACTGGTACCTGGCCAATAGATCTACAGGTTCGCCTATATGGTGCTTACTATTGGCTAAAGAAAAGCAATCAGCAAAAGGTAGAAGATATAATAGGAAAACGATGTTATATGAAAAGACAAATAAGGGCTGAGTTAATATCCTTATGGCAGTCAGAATGGGATAGCCTGCAAACTGGGAGACGCACCTATATGTTTTACCCTAATATACGAGAAAGGTTACGACTAAAGCACATAAATCCCTTACAAGCTGCATTACACTATATTACGGGCCATGGGCCATATGGCACTTACTTAAAACGTTTTAGTATCATCAACTCTGAAATGTGCACCAGATGCAATACAGAAGATACTCCTGAGCATGTAATGTTTAACTGTCAGAAATACTGTGAAATAGCACAATCTAACAGGGAAAAGCTCATGTACCTCACTTTATCGGAAATGGTCAGGAATAAGGAAAACCTAAATACGTGAGTTAGCGACTCAAATCAGTACAGCAGAAAGATCTTTAAGACAAACTGCACAAGAAAGAAATCTAAGAAATTTTTATACACCTCCAGCGACTGTTGTAGCACCATCCCGTCGATCGTTAAGATTGTCAAACCAACTGTAAGCAGAAAGGAGAAGAACGAGGCCGAAACGACAGCCTGATGAGACTTGGACAGCCTACCAGAGACGAATAGCAGCGGCTAGGGAACAATAAACTGCATGAATACTATGAGATCACATATAACTTTACAATATCACTAATTTTCCTTATTGTTATTTAGTTTAATTTAGGTTAGTAACTTCTGCACATTCTATTGTGAACAAATTGTAATAAATAAGTTTAAATAAATCAAAATATCCGCACACTACGTCCAGATATAGGAAATTAGGTATCTGGACATAACTGGCAGATATTATTTTATTTTATTTTATTTTATTTTATTTTGCTTTATTTTATTTTATTTTATTTTATTCTTTTATTTTATTTTTTATTTTATACAAAGTTGCCAGTTTAAAAGGACAAGTAATCAACACAGGATTTCCGTCAAGCTATGTGACCGATACCGTTAAAGGTTTTGAAAAAGACACGTGGGGAATTAAATGGCTCTGGGAACGGAAGCTCATTAGAACGAAAATATTTAAATGTGGTTTTGTGGCAGACGGTTGGGAATTTAACACCATATCGAAACCGGATGAACAGGCACCAGAGTGGCGAGACCGGAAGCTGCGGCGAAAGGCACCCGATTGCAACTTGGGAAATTGTAGCGAGATAACCCGCTGGACTTGCTAATGAGGCATTTAACGGACTGCGCAAGCGGAAATTGTGGTTGCGATAACGGGGCCTTTAAAAGAGCGAGGCGATAAGCTGCTCGCCAAAGTTGGAATTGAACGTTTTACAGTGATCTGTGTTGAAACTATACGAAGGAGTGAACGTGGTCACATAAAATCATACCTTTCACGCATTTCTAAAAAAAAAACAGATTTTCTTTAGCGATAAAACGAGCAGGAGCATAGAGCATAGGAAAATCATTACCGAGTTGATGTACGTCAACTTACATATAGGATAAAAGAGGCAACGAACTCTTTGAAAGTGTTTTGAAAAAAGTGTTTGCGTGTGCGCGAGGTTTTTTTTTAGGTGGTATCACTTTAACGATGCAGCAACATGGAGCCGCAACCGGGGGTAAGCCAAGACCCGACCTTGCAGCCTACCTTTGAAATATTAGGGCATAGACAGAGATCTATGAATAGACTATTTTCCGGCTTTACCGAAACAGACATTTCAGTGAACCCACAATGCAAACCGCGAGCAGTGGGTGGCGCACTTATTTAAGGATATTCTGAATTGTGCCAAGGAGAACCTTCTAGACCGCGAACCCGGTTATTTAGGAATATCGATATCGGACCAGAAGGAGACGTCTAAAGAGTTTAACATGAGCGTGAGGTGTGCAGACCAAGTGAACGCAGATGCCGTGATTGAAAGCATCGAAAAGGTCATGCAAAGCAACCATCAGGTCTTGTTAAGCGGACCTCTAAAAGTTACTTTTGTGTGGACCAAAGAGGTCGCGGATTCGTGTTACAAGCCCTGCAATACTTGCACGGGTAACAATGTCATTGTCGAAATTAGAAACAATGACCGCATGTGCTTAGCAAGAGCCATTGTCGTCGCCAAAGCCAAAGTGGACCGTGACGTCAATTATACGACGATGAGACGCTCAGAGTTCCTCCAAAAACAAAAGGCCGAAGCTCTGTGCCAGCGCGTGGGGAAAGGCAACGTCAGCTGTACTATAGATGACGTCAAATGCTTTGATATGGCGTTAAAGGGCTACGCGTTGACGGTGTTTGGCGATCATACGGGCAAGCACGTGCCTTACGCGTCCGATAAGCAATGTGATAAACACATCGACGTCATGTTTCACGAGGGGCACTTTAACGCCATCGTCGTCCTCCACGCGTGCTTTAAATGCAAATATTATTGCCGCCAGTGTCGTCATCCCTCGGCACACAAAAGAGAATACCATAGGTGCGACGCTAAGTGTTGTAAATGCCACCAGATATGCGATACGCGATTTGATGCGTACATACACTGTTCTACGTGCAACAGGGATTTTAAGGGACCTACATGTTATTTATACCACGTCAAGAAAGGCGCATTTTACCCTAAACACCTCTCGGTGTGTGACGTCGAGAAGGCGTGTAAGTCTTGCCATAAGCTGGTCAATTACAGACCCAGAAAGACCTCGCACGAGTGCGGGGAAAAATTCTGCAAACATTGCAAGACCCACGTTAATTCTACACACATGTGCTATATGCAACCGTACGCCTCTAAGAAATCGATTCGTGTTTATGTTTATAGATTTTGAATGCACCCAAAACGTACCGTATTCCGGTAAACAGCACACCTACGAGCATATGCCCAACTTGTGCGTGTTATACCAAGCCTGTCCGCTTTGCATCGACGAACGCCTTAAGATGGCGTACTGTACCGAGTGCGGCGTCAAAGAATGGGTGTTTATGAGCGACCCGGTAAAGCAGTTCTTCGAACATATCACGCAGCCGAGGTTCGAAGCCTGGGACGTCATCGTGGTGGCTTATAACCTCAGAGCCTACGACGGTCAATTTTTATTAAAGTACAAGGTGGAGCACTTAAAGTGGACGCCGGAGCTTATCATGAACGGCTGTAAGATATACCGAATGAGATACGGTGACGTCACATTTATCGACTCGCTCAACTTCATACCTATGCGACTGTCCCGCTTTTCCAAGACCTTCGAGTTGAAGGAATGCAAAGGCTACTTTCCTTACCTGTTTAACATCAAGGAAAACGAGCACTACGTCGGTCCCATTCCCGACAAAAAGTATTACTGCCCTGAGGGCATGTCGCTAGAGGTTCGAAAGGCCTTTGAACAGTGGCACGAAGAAAAGGCGACCTCCGATGACGTCTTCGATATGAAGGCGGAAATGGTGACGTATTGCAAGATGGACGTCTTTCTCCTGAGTCAGGGAGTTTCCAAATTCAGAAGGGAATTCCTAGACGAGAACGGCATAGATCCGTTCAGGGAATGCGTCACCATTGCTTAGGCGTGCATGTGCGTGTACAGGAAGCGCTTCATGCCGCCGAAAAAAATTGCCCTCTTGCCCCCGGGCGGGTATCGACTTGCGGACAGGCAGTCTCGCATAGCATGCGTATGGCTGACTTGGCTAGAGCTGAAACATCGTTTCGTTATTCGGCACGCTATGAGAGGACGCGAAGTGAACATTGCAGGGCACGAGGTGGACGGGCACAGAGAGGAGGAGGAAACAACCGCGTACTTCCTCCACGGCTGTCCGCGATGTTTCCACAACCGCCATGCCCCGATCTACAACACGGCCAACGAAACCATGGCCTCCAGGTTGGAGAGCACCGAGAAGGTCACGGCCAAGATCAGACGGGCCGGCTACGCTGTGGTAGAAATGTGGGAGTGCGAGTTTAACGCCATGATGAAGGCGGACCGGGAACTCGAGCGCCATGCCAGAGACTTCCCGGTACCCGAACCCCTGAACCCCAGAGACGCCTTCTACGGAGGCCGCACCAACTGCACCAAGACGTACTGCGAGGCCAAGGGTGAGAGTAAGATAATGTATTACGATGTCTGCAGCCTGTACCCGTTCGTGAACAAAACCAAGCCCTACCCCGTCGGACAGTCAAAGATCCATGTGGATCGCCTTCCGTGCCTGGAAGACGTGCCTGGTGGGCTCGTGAAGGCCAAGGTTCTACCGCCCCAACACCTATACCACCCGGTGCTGCCGGCGCGCATCAACGGAAAGCTCATGTTTCCTCTATGCCGCGCTTGTGCAGAGGCGGAGAACCAGGCCGAGTGCGATCACCAGGAGCATGAGAGAGCCCTGACGGGCCCCTGGGTGGTTGACGAAATCAAAGTCGCCCTCGAAGACGGTTATCGCCTCCTCCAGGTGTACGAGATCTGGGAGTACGAAGTGGTGCAGTACGACCCCGCCGCCGGAGCCAAGGGACTGTTCGAGGACTACGTCAATCAGTTCCTCAAGATCAAGACCGAAGCCTCTGGCTGGCCTTCGGGCTGCAACACGCCTGCCGCGAGAGAGCGGTACCTGAGGGAGTTCTCGCACCACGAAGACGTCGCCCTAGATCCTCAGGCCATCGCACCCAACCCCGGCCGGCGCGAGCTGGCCAAGCTCATTCTCAACAGCTTCTGGGGCAAGCTCGGGCAGAGGGACAACCTCCCCACGTGCGAGCTAGTGGACCGGTACGACCGCCTCCTGGAGCTGCTCAACAAACCGGGCGTCCAAGTGCAGACCTACATGCCCGTCACCGACGACATCAAATACGTGGTGTGGATGTACTGCGAGCAGAGTCCCAAGGTGAACCCCACCGCCAATGCGGTCGTCGCGGCTTACACCACGGCCCACGCCCGCCTGGTGCTCTACTCCTACTTCAAGCGCCTCGGAGAGCGAGTGTGTTACTTTGACACCGACTCCGTCGTCGCCACCGCCGCTCCGGGGGAATGGACGCCGTCCATCGGACGCCTCCTGGGAGACATGACGGACGAGTTGAAGAAGTACGGACGGGGCTCGTACATCTCCCGGTTTGCCTCCACGGGGCCGAAGAGCTACTGCATGGAGATTCGGTGCCCGGAGACGGGCAAGACCTTCTCGGTGTGCAAGGTGAAGGGCATCACCCTGAATTCGGGGAACTTGGAGCTGGTGAACGCCGAAGTGATTCGGGACATGATGTACAGAGTCCCCGGCAGGACGGTGACGCTGACGGGAGCCCAGATAGCCAGGAACCCTCGTGGACGATCGTCACCGAGCCCTGCGTCAAGACCTTCCGCATGCTGATGAACAAGCGAGTGCTCGCCGAGGGCTTCGACTCTCACCATTACGGTTACAAGCGGGCTCGGGATAAATGAGGCGTTCGGTGCGCCTGTGTGTCAGTTGGAACCAACGCCCTCCAGAAACACGATGCGACGTCCACCCGCGGACTTGAGAAAGTTTAATTTTCCGAGCACGATGCTGGTGGCGGGGCCCTCGCGATGCGGAAAATCGACCTTCGTGAAAAACCTCATACGTCACGCCGACCGCATGTTCGACAAGCACCCAAAGAGGGTGTTGTGGTGCCACCCACCGCAATATTCGCCGAAGCTAGAAGACTTGCCTCTAAAGTGCGAAGCCCACCCGGGCATTCCCCAACTGGACGATGTTGGGGAGAACGTCTTGGTCATTTTGGACGACCTCATGGAGCTGAGTGGGGGAAAGAATGTCTCTAATTTTTTCACCAGGGACTCTCATCACAAGCGCTTCGGAATCGTGTACATCCTGCAAAACGTGTTTCCGCAGGGGCAGAAATACAGGAACATATCTCTGAATGCAAACAACATCGTGGTCTTTAAGAATAACAGGGACAAGATGCAGATAGAAAGACTGTGCCAGCAGATCGAACCCAGAAACTCTAGGTTTCCGTTAGAGGCCTTCCAGAAGGCTACCGAACGCCCGCACGGATATCTGGTGCTGGATTGCACGCAATACACGCCCGACCTATACCGGTATGGAACCGGGGACCTTCCGGACGAAACTCTCTCTTATTTCGTACCCAACTGAGACCACTGAACGAAACTAAAATGAATTGGCCCTTCGGGTGCCTTCACCGCTCTATAGGGTGTTGCAGGACGTTACGGGCATTCACAGGATGTTTTTTTTGTCAGGTTAAATAAGGAGCATTTTTTAACTCGAGCGTCATTCCCGTACAAACATGGTTAGAGGCAGGTTGAGCATCGCAAAATTCAGCAGTCCGGTCATAGCGAGACAGCACGGACATTTGACGGCCTTGGCCAAGGCAAAGGCACCTCAGCGCAAAATATTGTTAAAAAATGCCGATGGAGAACTGATAAAGGCCATTTGCGAATGCATGCTCAACGTGTGCAGAGGTCACGTGCAACTTCCGCAAAAGTGCCTCAGTCGCTTAAAGAAACATAAGGCGTCTTGGAGGAAACTGATAGACAAGCGGGTTCCCTTAAAGAAAAAGAAGAAAATATTGATACAAGACGGAGGTCTCATTCCGGCGTTTCTGCTTCCCGTACTAGCTTCGCTGGGCAGCGCTCTCGTGTCAAAATTTGCAGGATGAAATACGGTCGTCGGATTGTCGTGGCCCCGCAGCCGAAAACCGCGGAAAAACTTCACGTCATAGACAAAAGCATTTCTAGATTGGCTAAGGAAATAGAGAACGTGCAGCGAGCAAAACTGTCTGCCGACGAAAAGTGGCGTCTGGTAAAATATAAATTGGGAAAGTATCTGGACCTGGTGACACAAGTGAGACGACCCTTCCTTGACAACAACAACAAAGACAACGACGACGATGATGCCTACCAAGACATGAAACCGGTGGCACGGGTGAAGCAGGAGCTCGCCCCCAGGACGATAAAACGAAACCCTCTGTCTCCTCGCAAAAGAAAGAAGCCAAGGTCACCCTCCAACACGTATCAATTGCGCCCTCGCCGTTGGGAACCTCTGTAAAAATAAGTTCGCGACGAAGGAATGGACGGCGTTAAGGCGACTTTATGTCAAACCGAAGCATTACGCAGGCTTGGGAACGGTAAAGTCCCTCCGAAAGGCCACCGTAGAGTCAAAGGCCAACATCGAGTCCTTCCTTCGAACCCAGGATAGTTACACTCTGCACAAGCCTGCAAGAAAACGATTTCCCACCAGATATTATCACGTGACCAATATGGACGACCTGTGGGAAGCCGATCTCAACATCATGAGCAGCCTCAGAGAACACAACAAACCTTATGTTTACATTCTCACCGTCATAGACGTATTCTCCAAATATGCATGGGGCATTCCTCTGAAAACGAAACTTGGCTCCGAAGTGGTGCAGGCGTTTCGTTCCATATTTTCCCAGAGGGTTCCTAGGGTCCTCCAAATGGACAAGGGAACCGAATTCACCGACCGGACGTTTCGTGACCTTTTAAAGAAACACAACGTGCAACATTACAGCACCAAAAATAACGTGAAAGCCATCGTCGTGGAACGTTTTAACAGAACCTTGAAAACCAAGATGTGGAGGTATTTCACTCTCAAAAACACTGACAGGTACGTGGAGGTCCTTCCGTCTCTCCTCGAGTCGTACAATAGTTCGCATCACAGGTCCATAAAGATGGCGCCCAAGCAGGTGAACGAGTCTAACATCTTGCAGCGATATACCGCAATCTGTACGGAAACAGACGCCTGCCGCGGACAAGCAGACCTAAATATTCCGTCGGCGACCACGTGCGCATTTCCAAGGAAAAAATGAAATTCTACAAGGGGTACGAGCAGAATTGGACGGACGAAATATTCGAGATATCTGAGGTGGTGCGCGGCCGACCCGTGGTATATAAGTTGAAGGATCTGGTCGGAGAAGTCATAGACGGCATATTTTACACCGAAGAGCTGCAAAGGGTCGCACTTCCCGAAACCTTCTACATCGAGCGCATTTTGCAAACCAAAGTCAGAAGGCGCAACAAACAGGTGTTAGTGAAGTGGAAGGGATATCCGGCCAAATTCAACTCGTGGGTTCGGGCTTCGACCGTCGATTCGGCATGATCAAGACAAAGCCGTTCTCTCTCACGCTGGTGAGCAATGCTTCTATGGAACACTTTACCGATAACACCATGGCAAGATTCTCAATCATCTTGCCCGAGAGGGTCGTTCTGCAGGGGGAATGGGAGGCCGCTCTGCAGAAGGTGAGGTGTCCGGTAAAATTTTACAACGTCGCTCCAACCAAAGCAGGCGTCGTTGGCACCAAGTACACCATGACGCAACTTCCCACGCAGTTAAAGTTCAGCTTGGAAATGCCGCAAGGCATCGTGCACCGGCCCAAAGACCTGGTGAAACTTGTCAACGACGTCATTCTGGAACATTTGTCGGTACCCAATTTCTTCATCTTGGACGAGTACACTAACAAGGTAAGCGTCAATGCAGAGGTCGCACATCCCGAGCTATTGCCCGACGCTCCCTTCAAAGGGTTTGTGGAGAACGTGCTGCGCACGGCTGTACCCTACACCATCGGCAAATACGAAACCTTGAACGACGCACCCGCGCAGAGACCAAAGCCGACGAAACCCAAGCCCGCCGAAACAAAGCCCCCGGCGCAAAATGCCGGAAAACCCAAACCTTCCCACCAACAGCCACCCCCCACTGTCCCCTCAGCGCCGCACAAGAGCGATTCCAGCACGGTAGACCGTCCTCCGCCCGAGGCGCAGGGACTCCCTGCCAGGGCGGTCAAAGCACCGCATGTCATTCACAGTTTGATGCTGACGCCGGCAATGGCCAAAATCCTAGGTTTCGATCCCTATACCAACGTCGTTCTGCAGGCAGGACCAAAACACCTGTAGATCCATATATGGGTTTTCCTTACGAAATGTTCATCTATTGCAATGTAATGACCCCACAAGTGGTGGGAGATACCTTCGCGCAGGTGATAGAGAGCGTAGCCGTGGAATACGAGAGAAGTAATAACACCTACATGACCGACGAAGAGACGTTCTTCCCACAAAATTGGGTCCCACTCATTCAACAGGACTTCAAGACGGTCAACATAGATTTAAGAAACGGATATGGCGATCTCTTGCCATTTGCCGACGGATTTTCCTCTACTATAGTTCTCGCCTTCCGTCCCAAACCGCAATAATGGATGTGCAGACCGTCACGGAGTACTATCTTAACCAGGCGGTTGGCGCATTGGACGATAGTGATTTCGTTCTATACAGGAGCAAGCGCTACCAAAGAGGCAGTGGACTCTTTTCCGCTCTTGGAGGACTCTTCAGAAGGGTGTTACCCTTTCTAAAGAGCGGGGCAAAGGCTGTCGGGAAGGAAGGCGCTAAAGGTGGGCGCTCACGTGCTCTCCGATGTCGCCACCTCGGGAGCAACGCCCAAGAAGGCCCTGAGGCAAAGGTTGAAGGAGGCCGGGTCCAATATGAAGCGAAAGGCCGAGGAAAAGATCGATGCCATGCTCGGCTCCGGATTGAGAGGCATCAAGAGAATAAAACGAAGCAAACCACGCCGCGGGAAACAGTCGAACCTGAAACGCGGAAGCCACAAGGTTCAGGATGTTTTCTCGTAATGCCTGAAGAAGTCGTTCTCATGAGTTCCGAACTGGACCTCTTCAAGGATGTCCCCGTTCAGATGAGCATCGAGGAATCTCGAATCATATTTCTAAACCCTCAAGACACGTTAATGAAAAATGCGCCAATCACCTTTCATTATTCCGGAAATGCAGACAATTACCTGGACCTCACTTTTGTCGTGCTCGAGCTCGCGGTGCGCATTGTAGACGACCAAGGAGCGCCCATCAAGTCCGAAGAGAACGCCACTTTTGTCAACAATGCATTAAATTCCCTGTTTCAACAGGTCGAGGTATCGCTAAACAACGTCATCGTCTCCATGCCTCAAGCCGGCTACCCCTATAGAACTTGTTTCGAGACGCTCCTCAATTACTCCGAAGATGCCATGAACAGCAAGCTAGAGTCATCCCTCTGGAAGAAGGACACAGCGGGCATCATGGACACTTTTATCGCCAATGCAGGTTTTCAGTTGCGTCAAGGCTTCACCAAAGGCAGCAACGTCGTTCAACACATCGGCCCCCTGTCGAGCGCCCTATTCAGACAGGAGAAGCTCCTGTTGAACATCGTCAGCATGACCACCAAGCTTACTCCCGCCTCGCCACAATTCTATTTGTTTTCCGACGTGGCCTCCTTTAAGGGCTACGCCGAAATCCTGTCGGCCACCCTGCGTCTAAAAACCGTGCGACCCTCGCCCACCATCAAGCTGGCGCATCACGCCGTGCTGGCCAAGAGCAACGCAAAGTATCACCTCAAGGATGTCAGCTTTCACACCCTCAGCATTCCGAAAGAGTCCAGGGCAATGACGTTCAGCGACGTCTTCATAGGGCAAATTCCCAGAAGGGTGGTCGTCGCCATGGTCACCGACAAGGCTTATTCTGGCGATGTCACCAAAAATCCGTACAATTTACAGCACTTCAACATGAACTCCTTTCAGCTCTATGTCAACGGTCAACCCGTTCCATCTCAACCGCTCCAACCCGACTTTCCAAAGTCGCACTATCTGCAATGCTTTCAGACCCTGCAGGACGGACTAGTCGGTCTGGGTGGCTCAGTTGGTTAGATGCTGGCCTACTGTTCCCAAGGTCGCGGGTTCAAATCCGGCCCAGGCCGATGGTTTTTAAGTGTGCTTAAAAACGACACCTCCATGTCAATAGATTTACTGGCATGTAAAAGAACTCCTGCGGGACAGAATTCCGGCACACCGGTGACGCTGATGTGATTCTGGCAATTGACAGCGTCGTTAAACAGCAAAATACTTTTTTTTTTTTTTTTGCAGGACGGACTAGGAATTCATTTCAAAGACGAAGGGCATTCCATCTCCAGACAACCATACCCCTTAGGATATACGGTCATGGCCTTCGACCTCACGGCCGACATGAGCGCTAATGAATCTCACATCTCGGGGCAACGCCACGGCGCCGTCTCTATAAGCATCGGTTTTGCCAATACTCTGGCAGAACCTGTTATTCTGTTGGTCCTGACGGAAATTCATGGCTCTCTCGAAATAGACGCCCATCGATCCATTTTGGTATCATGAACACCTTTCAAGTAGAACGATTTTTATCCACATGCCCCTCCACGCGTCCTCACTTTTTAGGTGCCTTCCCCTCCAATAAGCTTCCCAAAATTCACGCCGTTAGAAGACTCCCCTTGGCTCTAGTCGCCAACCCCGATCTCAGCACGCAACCGGGCAAGCACTGGGTTTGCATCTTTGTACCAAAAAACGGTCGGGGAGAATATTTTGACAGTTATGGAATGGGATCTCTTTTGCCTCATTTTATTCAATTTCTCAACAACCTCTGCGGCACCCGATGGTCCGCTAACTCGAGAAGGTTGCAAGCACAACGGCATGTGGGCATTACGTCATTGACTACCTCTCTCACCGCTGCTCCGATCTTCCTAAACGCATATTCTTTTCCAAATTTCACGTCAGCAATTACGCACACAACGATGTCATTCTCAGAACCTACAAACACGTATGCCGAACCAAGTGCTCTAACGCTCAACAGTCTTGCCAACCTCTGCAGGTAAGTAGCTCACTCATTGTCACGCCATTCATCGCCTCCTATTCGCATGCATCATCATCTTCATCTCTCTTCTCTGTGCTCTCAGAACACGCTCCCGCTCCTATAAAACACGCAGGCGCACCGTCGGTCGTCAGTAGCAGGCAGCCATGCAGAACGCGGAGACATCCACGCCGACCAAGTTAGTGTGCAACCAACTTTTTTTTTCTTCTTCACTGTTTCTCTCTCTCTCGCTTCACGTGCATTTATCTCTCTCTCTCTTGTTTCAGTGCAAACAACATCAAGTGCCGTGCAAAAAGGAAACTTCGCATCCCCGATGCCAACGGCACACAACTCGTCAACAGCAGCGATAGTCCCGACCCATATGAACAAGAAGAAGAGTTTAAACACCAACCCAGCACCGTAGTGGGTCCTCTGTCGGACATCTACTTCCTAAATCCCAAACAGAACAAATTCGTGTGCGTGGGATTTTCGCCAGTGCCGCCCCACCAGCTGGTGGTTACCATTGCAAAGTGCGGACAGCGCAACGCTGTGGTCCTGGGTTCCTCTCAGTGGCAAAATCTCGTCGATATTAAGGCCATCATTCAACGCCGTTTTCAAACCGTACAGGGACCTCTTCAATCCCACCAATTCAGCAACGGCGTCCTCTTTGTCATCAAAAATGTTTTTGGAAAGCTAAAGATCGTCCTCAAAGATCTGCAAGGGGTCACCGTTACGCTCAATCACCAAGAGTGGATCGTGCTGGATAGCCTACAGAGAATTATCACAGACATTCTCTATCACAAAAAGAAAGAGGAAACCGACGTTCACAATCAGATCATGGCCTACCGCAAATACATGCTTCACCACCATACTTCAGGTGTACCGTTCGACAACATGAATTTCTCCCAGTTTACCAAATATATCCGCTGTGCTAATTTCAGAACTTTCCTTGAGACAGAACATTATCTAAAGTCTGATTTTGCGCAAAGCATCCAAAAAGTTCCAACTTAATTTTTCGTCTATTTCTTCCCGCGATCCTATATTCATGCACTCAGGCGCTTTTCCAACTTCTTCGCAGCAGCATCATGGGATATAAAAATTACCTCTCCGTATACTGCGAAGGAGAGAAGGTGTTTAAAAACTACGAGTTAGAGGGACATCTCTGGAAAAACACGCCTTATGCTCTCCGCTTCATCGACCACACCTACGTGGGAAAATCCATCACCGTCAAGATTCACAGCTGCGAAAATCAAGCTCATTTTGTGGTTTCCAACATCAGTTTCAACGCCATCCACTTCAAATCGCTCTCGCGGCGAGATCAGGACAGCGATCAAGACAACAAGGACCAGTGGTTCGAATTTGTTCCCGCAACGGGCCTATTCATCATTTTCTTCGAACAACAATACATCTCTCCAGCCAAAATGCAGCAAATGAGAAACGAAGACCAGTTGTGCCTCGGCAGATGCTTAACGGCACACTTGGGACATTCCACCTATATCATGCCAGATCACATTCACGGCGATTGGATATTTAGCGTCTATCAAGACAGAGTTCTCGTTCAAAATCCAGCAACGGAAGAAACTCCAAACAGATTATTTTATTCAAAATGCAACGGTTGGCTGTAATCTATCAACGGTTTCCTGCATCAGAAAACCACATCCGCCGGATGGATCACTTCCTCCCTGCGGTTTTCCCACGGATGTGTGATATCTTAATCTCCTTCCTGCGTATATCCCATTTCCTTCCCCACCAACGGATGTGGGATACCACAAACTCAATTAGCACTTCCGCCGGATGCCTCTTTAACTACATATACCACACATTTCACCTTCAGTCGATACTGAGCTCTCTGGAGGCATGTCCAGTGAACCATGGAAGACCTACCACTGCTCCTACTGCTTTCACCCCTTGTGCACCTGTAAACTCCATCTTCGTCTCACGCACTTGTGCTCCAGGTGTCAACTCGGCTTCTACGAAGATCTCATCGAACTCAGTGCACAAATTAACGAGTTTCTCCGCAAGTACCAACGCAGATGCACCACACCGACTACTTCTCCGTCTTCCTAAAGTTCCTCCAAAACGGACGACGCATGCAGGTGCTCCTGCCCAACGAACGACGAGCCTTGCTGCACAACGGAAAAACCATATTTGAACATTACCCACCAAACGACGTCGACCTCATTTGGAACCAACTTTCCATAGGCGCACAACAGGTGTGTGCTCCTTTTCGAAGGTGCACTCAACATTACAACCTACCCTCACAAACCACTCACATCGACGGCCCGGCTCTGTTTGTAAAAAACTACCCCCTGTGTCAACATGTCCATGGATGTTCTTAACGAACTAGAGGAGCTATCCCACAGTGCAGACACTCAAAGCGTATCTTCGCTTCAACAGAACGTACCATATCGCGTCGTCGGCGTTAAAACCCTCGACACCATTCACGGAACCAAACTGGTCGCCAAATTAGAGAACGACACCGAAGTGTTCCTGCCAAACAGATTCGCCAAGGCGTCTTCCGAACTCATCGTCAAACTCAACTCAACTTCCTTCTCCATCATCTACGGTGGCGAAGAAAAACTTCGAAGCGGCTTCAAAAGATACATCGTCAAGTTCATCCCTTATACCGAAAAATAATGCCCTGTGAAACAGATCCTTTCAACGTTGGAAACAATCTCACCATCAAACTTCTATTCAACACCCAATTCTCCAGCAAAGGCAATCTTCCCTCCCCCATTCAAATTCTCTCCTCCTACACCACCTTCTTTGCTAACGACAAAATCGGCACCATAAAACTCGACATCCAAGATGCCGACGTCCTCCACGTCCAATATCTACCTCTCAAAACTCACCATCGTCACAAAACGCCCTCTGCAATATATTCCTGGGTAACAGCAACATCCCTGCCATATCCAACAGAGTAACCAACTCTGGTTCCTTAACCACCAGCTACAACAATGACGTCATCATTCCCGTCTTCATTCCAACCTTCGACCAGGAACTTCATCAAAACTTTTCTCACATCATACTCTCCTGCGTCACAGAACCTCTCTCCGATTCGTCAAATTTTTGCATCTATAGCAGCAGCAGCAGCAGCGAAGACGATGACTCTCAACCATCATCTAATCTCCAGTGCACCACGCAGTTTAAAATTATCCTAGTGAACCAAACGCATCAAGCGCATCAATATATTTGTACTGTGTTATGTTTATCTAAATGTATTGTTGTTTTTAACTTTTAAGAAAAAATATATCATTCACTATGTTCAATACATAAAATATTGTATTTTTTCAATGTATCTACACAATATATAAGTAAATAAAAAAAAAAAGAAAAGTCCCGCATTAAGCAACTGGTTTTTAACCATAATCCTTCCGCTCTTGGCGCTCAACTTTCAAATTTCCCACCATCTCCGTTAATCCACGAATTAAGGAGCATTAACGCAACTCTAGCGCATCTCGCCGGATTAACGCGATTAACGCGACACTAGCGCCTCACGCTAATCTTTTAAATTCAACCACCATCTCCGTTAATCCACCTTAATCCACGGATTAAAACGGATTAACGCGACACAAGCGCCACCTAGCGGCAGGATTATCGTTAATCCAATTGCTTAATCCGGGACTAATACTACTCTTGTCAAAATGCTGAAGTTACCTCGCCTGCAAAAAAAAAAAAAAAAAAAAAAAAAAAAAAAAAAAAAAAAAAAAAAAAAAAAAAAAACTTACCAGCCTTGAATGACAAGGGAGGGTGAGCCGACCTATAAAGGTTGTGGCAGTGGGAGCGGTGTAGCGCAGCGAATTTTTGCAAATCACAAGAACGGCAAAATCCAAAAAACGTTAATCACCTTTATTTTTGGGCATGTGCAAATTTGAGTGCTGTACAGTGCAATCATAACCAAATACATAGCTTTAGTTTCTTTAACTACAAATTATGAATATTAACTACAAAATATGTTAACGACACAAAACAGGATACAGTTTGGATTGTACGGCATTACTAAACCTGCCACCTTCCACGTGCGTTCACTGTAGCGCTGTGGCAAAACACAGGCTACTCCTGTGGTGAGGGTCGAAAGTTCGCTTCTCGCATTTAGAAATTTGTTTCCTTCTCTTAAGGGATGTTGAAACTAACCATAGCGGCTAGTTATTTAAAATATACTTATATCATACACGACATTCGTGAAGTTAATATGATAGGTATTACGATGCTTCTTTAGCGGTTTATTCTACCGAACAGCAATATGATGCACATGAAAGCACGTGGTGTGCAGAATGGTGAGCAAACGCATCAGGCAGGCGCGGTTCTCTCTCAATGAATCGTACCAGGCTTGGCAATGGCAGAACGTGCACACAAAGACATGGGCACAAGGAAGTCGCTCCTTGCAGTAGTCAAGTAGGAGGTTTTCTGCTCATGAAGCTGCAGCTCGTATTGGAGTCCCTGGATCTAGGTGGGCAAGATTATCCAGAGGAGGGGTTGAACACCATCGTCCTGGTTCTGGAAGAAGACGCTGTCAGTTCCAGAAAAGGATGCACCTTTAATTGCAGAATAAGAGAGGAACCCTTTCCATACAGCTTCTGAAATGAAGGCAATTACGGATTACCCTGGATCAATTCGAACAGCTCTGCGACGTGTAAATGACACAGGACTTCTAGTGTGAACGGCAGCTAAAACATCTGACAGACGAACACAGATTGTTTGCCTTGCGTTCACAGAGGAAAATGCCAACCGTGATATTCTCAGACGAGGTGACATTTTCTACCACACATAAGGAAAAGGTGATGTCTAACCTTCAAAGGGATCCCAATACTATGTAAAATACGTAGCTTCACAATTTTATCATGGTCGTATAAATAAGCCCATAACTTCAAAGTTATATTAATGCAATATTATGTTCCACATATCCAGTCATCAAATTAACAAACATAAAAATGACAAGCGACGCACCTAGCTACTTATGAATGAAAGCAATGCCTTCTTAACTTCTTGGCCACCGTAACGTTGTTCTGTGTTCTACTGTCAGTACTCATAAGTAAACCATTGCGCTATCAGTCGCCATGGGCGTCGCGAAGGGGGAGGGGCAAGGGGGACCGCGGCCCCCCTTAGAAGTTAATGAACTTAATGTGCTGATTATTAAACTATACATTTAATTTTTATGGAAAGAGCTATTTTTATTGAGCCCAAATTAATACGGTTATCCGCAACAAATACTATAACTTTTGAAAACAAAATAACGAATTAATATTATCTGATTGCAAACTTCCAACATGTGTGCTCCCTGGAAAAAAGTCTACTGACATTCATGTGAGTCGCAGACCATTATACAGTTCTTTCGTGTGCGTTGTCACACAGCTTTTACGAAGGAAGATAAACGAAGCTCTAGGATCAACACTTAGAATTTGGAAATAGCTTTCTTTCTTTTTTATATAGATACTTTTTTTTTCCTTGTAAATGCGAAGTCAGGGACATGGTGGCCCCAACGACTTTAATGAGGCGACGGGGACATACCTGTTGCGTCCCGTGATCAGAAAATTACCCTAAATACCGTTGGGTAGCATACGGGTTGCGGCCCAAGCTTTTAGAAGAAAAACTACATAAACGTGAAGTAATTGTCATATAAATAAAACAGAAACTTACCCATGGCATGCGTATATAGCTGACCTAAAATTTTGGTCATATGACTACCTTTTCAAAGCTAATATTTAGTCTTTTGTAGCAGTTTGTTGCATACCGACGTGATGAATGTCTGACTGGAAATCATGTTATTCTAAAACACTTGAGATAATGGACATTTTTGTCCTTGTCACTGAGTTTTTAATTCTTGTGGTATTGCAACTTCTTATTTTAATATAAGCCTTAGCTTGCATATCTTTAAGGACATTTATACGATAAAATTAAAATTTTTTCGGAGTGGCGAGTAAAATTGTGAATTAGGGTATGAATGAAATGATTCACATGCATTTGTGGTTCTGCGCGATGAAGACGAAAATTCAGATCATATATCCGGAGGAAATTACACTTAACAAAGCTTCTGCACAACACCATCGTTCTTTACCATTAGCAAGCACCTTAGGGAAGCGAAATTTAAATCCATTAATAACTAATAGTTCTTTCCCCTTTTCACTAAGTATAACTTTATCTTCTTTCACCGGTCCCATTGTGTACAGTGAGGTTCTAATACAGATTACACAGGGACACCAACTATTTAGGTAAAATGAAGGGACGTCACACATACTGTGTGTATCAATATATTATAAGCTGCTATCGAATCGATATAAGTAAGTTTTATTATCACACAGTTTACAGTGTTACCTAATACACAAAATATATACCGTCTTTGGCATTTGTACCCTTCTTGTTCTAAGTCGTCCCACTTAAATTGGTGCTACTGAAGGCCTGCCGCGAGAATCTACCTGCAGTAAAATCTGACCGCGGGAGGCAACCCGTAAACTCCGGAGGCAACATTATGTTCTTAAACCACTACTTATTAACTTAGCATAACTTTGCACCTACCCAGGATTGGCCCAAATATGCTAGCAGCTCTGGCGGTCGAGTGACGTAAACATGATTAGCGAGTCGCATAAACAATGAGATAGCGGATGGACGAAGCTTTTCATTTTCTCGCACTGGGTAAAGTAGCTTGTCGAAACTGGAAACATGCATGAGTGCTAAAAATAGTGATATCTTTTATTTTGTGACGAAAAAAGGTTTTTAGCACATGCGCAATTTTAACCGAAATGCACTCAGATCCAATGTAACCTCTTTGTAACACGAAGATTCCATAATGAGAAACCATAGAAATGCAATATTTTCCGGAATAAACCTATAAGTCTATATCTATACACACATCGATCAACAACAATGCACACATCAATTGCTTTTATTTACTTGTATCTGAGGATGTTATAATACGAACAAATTAAGAGAAAACAATACGATGAAAACAATAATGGCGGCCTTAGGGTTGCCAGGTCTCTCTTACGTTGTACGTTTTCGGTGTTAATCTTAAATTTTACTCCATGATGGTTTCTCCAGTTTTTATACTTTTCGGGGAGGGAAATCAATTTTTGACCGCAAAATGCAATTAGCAATGTTCTAATCAATTGCACTGGTGTGTAATCATATGCTTATTTCGAGAACGTCGGTAACAGCAATCAAACGTAGTTGGCTATTGTGTACCGTGAGAACGGATATGCGGCATCAAGATTTATTGTTACGTTCTCGTTCTTGTATATGATATAGCTGCAAGATGGACGTGTTTATTTACAGCGTAAATCGTAGAACCAAGCAAAACCTAAACTGAAGAACAAAACTACATGTCTGGTGTATGCAAGGTTAAGGTAAGGAATAAGTATTTGCTTAGAATAGAAGTGTTGTACTGGGTACTAAAGTTATTAAACAATTACGAATACATTATTTTATCAAACCGGGTTAACTTTATATTTTAATTTTCACTTCAGTCGTTAAATTTGCGAAATGAATATAGTTTCACTTATGTGAGAAAAAGATTACGTTTAGTTTGCGAAATGAATACAGTTTCACTTATGTGAGAAACAGATTGCGTTTAGTTTGCGAAATGAATACAGTTTCACTTATGTGAGAAAAAGATTACGTTTAGTTTGCGAAATGAATACAGTTTCACTTATGTGAGAAACAGATTACGTTTAGTTTGCGAAATGAATACAGTTTCACTTATGTGAGAAACAGATTGCGTTTAGTTTGCGAAATGAATACAGTTTCACTTATGTGAGAAAAAGATTACGTTTAGTTTGCGAAATGAATACAGTTTCACTTATGTGAGAAACAGATTACGTTTAGTTTCCGAAATGAATACAATTTCACTTATGTGAGAAACAGATTGCGTTTAGTTTGCGAAATGAATACAGTTTCACTTATGTGAGAAAAAGATTACGTTTAGTTTGCGAAATGAATACAGTTTCACTTATGTGAGAAACAGATTACGTTTAGTTTGCGAAATGAATACAATTTCACTTATGTGAGAAACAGATTACGTTTAGTTTCCGAAATGAATACAGTTTCACTTATGTGAGAAAAAGATTACGTTTAGTTTGCGAAATGAATACAGTTTCACTTATGTGAGAAACAGATTACGTTTAGTTTCCGAAATGAATACAATTTCACTTATGTGAGAAACAGATTACGTTTAGTTTCCGAAATGAATACAATTTCACTTATGTGAGAAACAGATTACGTTTAGTTTCCGAAATGAATACAATTTCACTTATGTGAGAAAAAGATTACGTTTAGTTTCCGAAATGAATACAATTTCACTTATGTGAGAAACAGATTACGTTTAGTTTCCGAAATGAATAAAATTTCACTTATGTGAGAAAAAGATTACGTTTAGTTTCCGAAATGAATACAATTTCACTTATGTGAGAAACAGATTACATTTAGTTTCCGAAATGAATACAATTTCACTTATGTGAGAAACAGATTACGTTTAGTTTCCGAAATGAATACAATTTCACTTATGTGAGAAACAGATTACGTTTAGTTTCCGAAATGAATACAATTTCACTTATGTGAGAAAGAGATTACGTTTAGTTTCCGAAATGAATACAGTTTCACTTATGTGAGAAACAGATTACGTTTAGTTTCCGAAATGAATACAATTTCACTTATGTGAGAAACAGATTACGTTTAGTTTGCGAAATGAATACAGTTTCACTTATGTGAGAAACAGATTACGTTTAATTTGGGAAATGAATACAGCTGCACTTATGTGAGAAACAGATTACGTTTAGTTTCCGAAATGAATACAATTTCACTTATGTGAGAAACAGTTTAGGTTTAGTTTGCGAAATGAATACAGTTTCACTTATGTGAGAAACAGATTAGGTTTAGTTTGCGAAATGAATACAGTTTCACTTATGTGAGAAACAGATTACGTTTAGTTTGCGAAATGAATACAGTTTCACTTATGTGAGAAACAGATTAGGTTTAGTTTGCGAAATGAATACAGTTTCACTTATGTGAGAAACAGATTAGGTTTAGTTTGCGAAATGAATACAGTTTCACTTATGTGAGAAAAAGATTACGTTTAGTTTGCGAAATGAATACAGTTTCACTTATGTGAGAAACAGATTACCTTTAGTTTGCGAAATGAATACAGTTTCACTTATGTGAGAAACAGATTAGGTTTAGTTTGCGAAATGAATACAGTATCACTTATGTGAGAAACAGATTACGTTTAGTTTGCGAAATGAATACAGTTTCACTTATGTGAGAAACAGTTTAGGTTTAGTTTGCGAAATGAATACAGTTTCACTTATGTGAGAAACAGATTAAGTTTAGTTTGCGAAATGAATACAGTTTCACTTATGTGAGAAACAGATTACGTTTAGTTTGCGAAATGAATACAGTATCACTTATGTGAGAAACAGATTAGGTTTAGTTTGCGAAATGAATACAGTTTCACTTATGTGACAAACAGATTAGGTTTAGTTTGCGAAATGAATACAGTATCACTTGTGTGAGAAACAGATTAGGTTTAGTTTGCGAAATGAATACAGTTTCACTTATGTGAGAAACAGATTACGTTTAGTTTGCGAAATGAATACAGTATCACTTATGTGAGAAACAGATTACGTTTAGTTTGCGAAATGAATACAGTTTCACTTATGTGAGAAACAGTTTAGGTTTAGTTTGCGAAATGAATACAGTTTCACTTATGTGAGAAACAGATTACGTTTAGTTTGCGAAATGAGTACAGTTTCACTTATGTGAGAAACAAATTACCTTTAGTTTGCGAAATGAATACAGTTTCACTTATGTGAGAAACAAATTACGTTTAGTTTGCGAAATGAATACAGTTTCACTTATGTGAGAAACAAATTACGTTTAGTTTGCGAAATGAATACAGTTTCACTTATGTGAGAAACAAATGCGCTAAGGAATTGACTGAATCTTAATTTTACGCGTGGTTGTAAGCTTTCCACATTCATGGAAACATTTTTTTTAAATTGCAAAATGTGATATAAAATTGTCATAAAAAGCAAAATTTGAAAATAAATACCAACAATAAAATTGCGCAGGATCAAAATGAATCTCAAATATTCTATTTTGGCGTTTAGCCGCGTCGCTAAAAAAATTGTTATTTTCTTCCTTTTTATAAAAAACAATTTTAAACTTCCTTTTCTCGTAAACAAAGCCCGGCAACCCTAGCGGCCATTCACTAACTGGTTATAGGTCCGAGATTCGAGCTATAGTGATACTCGGTGGCATAGAATTGTAGATCGTTCTTGCAACTCGTTCAGCGGCAAATGAACACTTTAGCACTAGTGAAACCTCTAATTACGTTCTTGCAACACAGCATTAGAGTTTTAATTAACTCCTTATCTGTATTGGGTGGGCTACGAAACCTGACGAGTTTTGAGATAAAATAGTATAAAATTAAAATTAAAATTTTAATTCTGTAACATTGCAATAGGTCATTGAATGCCATTTGAGGACGTGGCCTTATTTTCCATCTAGGTCATCTCTTACACATTTTTGTCTGTCATGCAGATTCTGTATCGCTGATTGCAACATGTCGTTTGGTATGGCCTCCTTGAGCTCATTAATGTTCCTTGGTTTCCTAATGTTCTACACTTGACATTTGAGGTAGCCCCAAAGGAAGTAGTCGCCTACTGACAGATCTGGACAACGTGTGGGCCATGAAATGTCTCCTCTTCTTGAAATTACCTTGTTTGGAAACATTTCTTTAACCATTGCAATGGACACGTTGCCAGTATGGGTCCATCTTGTTGAAACCAGATGGTGTTCAGATCGATTCCACGATAATGTAACTAAGGGGTCCCTGCGTGTCGATCTGAGGTCACTGTTACATCTGTATCATTCATTGTCTTAAAAAAGATATATATGATTCCAAAACTCTCAACGCCACATAAGGCTGTTACACGTGGACTATGAAGAAGGCGCATAAAGAGCTCTTGTGTATTTGAATCACTCTGTTAGCGAAAATTTTGTTTGTTCAGCATACCGTTTAAATGAAAATGAGCCTCATCACTCATTAACAGGACCACATCATTATTAAAGAAGTTCACAAAGTTTTCACAGAATGTAATTAAATTAGCTTTATCACCATTTTTTAACTCTTGAACCACAACCATCTTGTAGGGGTGAAAACGTAAATCTTCGTGCAGAAAACTCCTTAAACTTGTCTGTGATAACCGTAAGGCTGCATCGTGTTTTCTTGTAGAGCGAATAGGACTCGTTCTTGTTGCTTGTTTGACCATTTCGATGTTTTCTGGTGTTCTCACAGTGTGTACAGGGCCTGGTAGTTTCTTCTTCAGTGCAGAAGCTGTTGCTCGGATGTTCTGTGACCATAACTTGATAATGTTCCTCTTAGGAACGTTTCCATGACGTGGAACATTAAAATGACGACTAAATAATCGTTGTGTAATGACAACTGAGTGACCATTTTTTAAAAAAGTTTCCACCACAAAATCACGATATCCAGTATTCCATTGCACCAGTTTTACAGCAATGGCACACATTGGTCTTTCTCGTGATATCTCGCGCATTCATTTATTTGTTATATTTACCAACTTGTTTAAACCTGAAAATCGTCAGGTTCCCGTGGCCCACCCCGGTACTTTAAAATGAATCCGAAGAAATGCAAGGCTATTGAAGAAGTGCAGCCTAAGGCTAAGAGTTTTAGAGACAAGCCACCGAAGTACGAGCAACGCCGGGTAATTAATTATATTAATCGCCTTCTATAAATTTCTATAGCGTATCAGATAGAATAAATTTAATATATTCTATGCCATTAAAAGGTTAAGTAAAGTAACACATGACTACACTATAAATTTTGATTGCACTATAACTATTCAATAAATAGCCAACAAATTTGGGTTAGTTATACTCTGCAAATGGTGCTTAAAAAGTAATAAGTTAATGTTTGCCGTAGAATGTGCAAAAGTGATATGAGTGATACACTACTTTTTGACTCAAAATGTTGTAACTATTACTTCATGTATTCTTTCCTCCTGTGGTATTTGTGGCTTTCAACAGTACCTTTGCATAGTGTTTTCTCGGTGTTTTTGTTTATTCATTTGGTTTATGCTTTGTTATTTATAGTGTTCCCTAAGAGTTTTGATTAACTAAGTCTGAAAGTTGTAGGGGCACATCGTGAAACCACGGGTATTTCAGCCAGTGTGTGATAACCACCAGGAAGTTAAGTTGCAGTTATTAAAGTGCAACATGCTTTGAATTGCTCGTTATGAGAAGTTCAGCTCAGAACACACTCACTTCCACTTCGACGAGTTGAGAAGGGACCTGAAGTAGGATGCTGCATGTTGCACTGTGTTTTTAGTTGTGCAGTGTTCATCACTGCGCCGCCGCGCATCCCAAGTCAATCCAAGTGCCGCGTGAAACAATTGCGACAACTTAATTATTCACTACATGAAATTTTGTTCCCATTAACGCTAATTATTGCCTTAGGTATATCACCTAAGTTGATACGGAATGCCCTGTGTTAAAACGAACATTTTCTAAGTAAGTATACAACCTAGAACGCTGAAATTTTTAGTTTGTAGGTATAATAAATATCATTATAACAGCATAAATAAGTTTTTCAAAAAGTTCAACAGCTTTTGAAAAATAACTTTTGTTTCTTTTGACATTTTTCCCCACATTTTAGAGTACACACTTGTTAAAATTCTACCAAATGCCAATTAATTATTTTCAATGTATGTATAACACCGACACAAACAAAGCCTAAAAATTTCAGATCAAAATATCAATTAACGATTGGGAAAATCTTTCTTATGTCAGAAAAATTTGAACTTAACGGGAAATGAGATGCAAAACTGAAATATCTAGTCCCTACATGTTGGTTTTATTCCTTCCAAACTTTGAGGATGGTTATATTTATGTTCTGTGACCAGCCCTCGATCATACGAGTATTTGCATCAGCTAGACACAAACCATGATTGGGGTTGTGATTCGTTGAGAATGTCTGGAACTACACTGTCCACCCTGTTTTTCTCATTCCTTTTTCTTTCTACATTTTCTAGATTCTGTCTTATTGCAAGGCCATAGTAACTCTGCATACTCTCAATGACATTGTCTGTGAGTCTATGCCTTCCACTAACTGTCTTTCCATCACTAACAACTTTTTCCTTCTAAGAAACCTTCAGTTTTATTAGGCGACTCTTCTAGACATGACCCAACATTCTAATTTTTCAATTCTTACATTTTCTTCAAATGACTGTAGTGCTAAAGCTGCATTGTGTGATGGTGCATTGTCACCATCTCTTAAGTAATTAGCGTAGCGTAATTTATACTACTTGTCAGATTACTGAAATATTCCTTTAACTCCTGAAACTTCCGTTCCTTCACTAGTGCTACTATAATTGTCGTACGAAATTGTGTGCACTCATTTCCATATTTTAATGGTTAACCTACTTTTAGGATAGATCTTGAAGTAATTTGAACGGTATAATGAAGAAAAAATGTCATACTTTCATATGAGACAATCTAAAAATTGATTTTTTTTTTTTTTTTTTTTTTTTTTTTTTGTATCGAAAACCCACATCGTACCCCCTTAAACGAGCGAAATGGCACAATGCGACTCGCATTCAGAGGATAATAGGATTGATGTGAGGTGATCTCCATGGGTTTTTCGTGGTTTCTACGAAGCGGTAGGAGAATGCTGAAACCGATTCCTCTTCTACAATGACTTTCCTGTTCCCCATTTCCTTCATTGCGATCTGTTTTAGGATTGGGGGACCAGGTGACGTCTTCGATGCGTTGCGGCTGTACGGTTCATGTATACTATGTAATGGTTTCTCCCCTGGCGTCGGTAAGCAGTGCCCAATCAGAAAACGCCTCGTTGTGGGCCGCGCCAGCAGGGAACTACTGGGCGTTAGGGACCATTGAATAGGCTGGGTGGCGTTTGATACATTCAAACTGGAAACCTTGGGAACCCCCACCACGCTTGCTCCTGTCGTCATTTGAATGTGATCGCTCTTTGGGTATCTTCCCTCATCACTTCCCCCAGGGATCATGGTAGAAGCACAAAGGACCGGATGAACTACTACTTGGCAAAGCGACGAGGAGTATTAACCTTGGTGGTCGAGCTCTGCGATCGCTTCTTATCTTGTTTATTAGAAGAGCAAAATAATAGTAACTTGGCGTATAGTCAAATAGATGATCTCTCGCGGCTGCTGATATATGAGACGTTGCTGTCTTGAAGATATGATTGCATCTGCACAGCGTGTACACACACTGTCTCACCTTGTTTGTGCGATAAGCTCGCGTAAACAGCTGGGCAGTTTCGAATTCTTTCCGATACGTCTTGTGGCTTTGCCAAGTAGCGCGTATGGTATTCTGCTCCGGGGGCCTCTCGGTAAAACGTACCTTTACCTTTCACCGGAAATACACTTTTTGAGGCTCAATAAATCCAACAAAAATATTTATAGTAAAAGGCCCGCGGCTGGACAGCCGACCGATCGACCGGCCGACCGACCGACAGACCGACCGACCGACCGACCGACCGACCGAAACTACTCTTTACTAAGAAAAACTGATTTTTAATGTTTTTAAACATGAACCTAATGAATTGTTATTAAAATAGGTACATGTTTAAGATATGTGCCTGACAAATCAAATGTCATCTTCGATTTTCTGTATAACTGTAACCAGTAAGAGAGAGAGACAAAGTCTTAATACAAAATGTAGATATGTTAAAACGTGTAATTTGCCAAGTAACATGTTTTGTGGTGATAAATTACGAGATATTCTTTAGATTTGGTTTGAATTTTCAAATACACCACCCCTTTGTTTTTTCAATTGATATTTTCGCTATTCCTTTTTACTTTCTCTACCGTAAGTAGGGGAAGTATTGTATTCCACCCAAAAATTTGATGTCGAGATTTCACCGGAAATATATGTTTTGAAGCCCCCTGAATCCAAAAAAAAAAGTATTTTTAGAAAAAGATCCGTGTGTATGTCTGTGTCAGTCTGTGGACAGCATAACTCAAAAATGAAAAGTCGGTTAAAAACCAAAGTTGGTATTTAAGTTTATTGTCAGTCAAGGATACGACATGAAGATATTGAAGAAAATAGCTCCACCCTAAGCTACCCTTTACATGGAACATTTTTCGAAAATTTTGATTTTCTTGAAAATGGCTCCAACGATTTTGATTAAAATGTCATGTTTGAGATATTTTTATGACAAATGAAATGTATATCTTGAATTTTCTGGCTATAGCCCCTGTAGTCGTGTTTACTCTGGACGACTTTTGCATAACTGGTAAACCGTTAGAGATAGACCACATCATACTATACAAAAAATGTAGATCTTGCTAAAATATAATTTATGTCTGAATAAATTTTCTTGTAACGTGAACCATTTCGGAGATATTCCTTGCTATGTGTGTGAGTTTCGGAAAACTTAGAGCTTTAGCGAAATGCAACAACGTTGTTCATTTTTATATGTTAATCGTGCAAAGAGAACGGAATCTCAAAGGTCAAAAAGATTTGACTGTCGCACAAAGCCTTCTGTATTCTAATATCTCCCTTACACCTACAAGGACATAAGCAATAAGATAATTTGTACGAATGTTTATCTTAACTAACATGGAGATATAGGAATAAGAGTTTGTTAGAATGGTTAGTACAAGAGTGGAGAAAGTCATGTGAGTGCAACACATCAGATTTTTTTGTTTCATGGTCATGCAAAGAACATTAAGTCTAAAGACATTATATAGCGACCGGATTTCTAAAACACCTGAGCATCTCTACAATCTACTGTATGGTGCTTATACCTCAATGCTATTTGTACTCAAGTAGATAGAAGAATACGATTTTGTAAGAACAGCTTATAGAAGAGTGGGTAGAGAAATATATATGAATGTAGCATCTCAGATATTTCTCATTTTTTCAAAGTATAAATAATTTGCTACATATTTCCACTTGCATAACGTACCATGAGCACTTCTGAGGATGTACCCAGAAAATTCAAGATATACATTTAATAGCAGACACATGTAATAGTTTAATCAAAATCGTTAGAGCCATTTTTGAGAAAATCAGAAGTTTTGAAAATATTCTACGTCAAGGGTCGTCTGAGGTGGGAGGCTTTTCCAGAAAATCTTGTGTCGTATCGTTGGAAGATACTACCTTGAATACCACGCCGACTTTTAGATTTAGATGCACAGGTGTACGTACATACACGCGCGCACATGCACACACGCACACACGGAACTTTTTCTAAAAATGTAGTTTTTATTCAGGGGGGAGGTGACTTCAAAACATATTTCCGGTGAAATCTCGACACCGAATTTTTGGGTGGAATACAATACTTCCTCTACTGTACGTAGTAGAAGAAGTAGAAATTACGGTTGCGGCTTTTCAATTTTCAACTTTCAGCCTGATTCTCCTTTCCAATATGCTCTAAATATTTACATTTTTCTAGGTATACAAGCAGTGGAGTAGCATCCGAGCGAGGAAGGCAGGCCTGTCCAATATTGGAACGGAAACACTTCATTTTTTCACGGTTTTTACTTTTACAAAGTTGAATAAAATTGAAGTATTTTTGTAAATTTATCATAAAATGAGAAAATAAATTTGCTTTCTCTATCACGTACATAGTAGGTGGAGAAGGAATTGCATTTCACCCAAAAATGCGACCTAATAAAGATATTGGAAATGGAGATACACGTTTTGAAACTCCTTGAATAATGAAGACAGTTTTTTGGAAAGATGTGTGTGTGCGTGTGTGTGTGTGCGCGCGCGCGCGTGTGTGTGTGTCGGTGTGTTTGTGAACATGATTCAAAAACGAAAAGTCGCTTATACAATGTGTAAGGGGTATGACTGCATATTTTAACAGCAACTTCTTGATATTAAGCTGAAGCGCACTCCTTTTTAGTGCATGGTTCCATAAATAAAAAATAAAACTAGTGGAATGTTTGATTGTCCATATCTAATCACTCCTTTATCGTTTACTTCTGCAATTCGCATAGAGAGGTAGAGCTTTAAAATATATTGTCTATTTCTTGCTAAAATGAGTCGTTTAGCCACAAAATAATATTAAATAACTGGGTTCCAGCGTGTCTATTGGAAAAAATTCGTAAACATATATACGCTTGGCAACTTTGGCGGGTGTAAGGCAGTAAGCACAATCTGCGTGATGACTGCTCGAAAAGAAAATCACCTTTCCCCTCGTTACTTGCAGTAGCCGATAACAAATACGTGGTGAAACCAGTTTTCAAGCCCTAGTCTAGTTTGGAGTTTCACTCGTCGTAGGTGTGAACGCGTGTACGGGGTAGCGGAACCCGATTAGTAAAGAAAACATTTGCCTGTTCTGTCCTACTCTGTTTCCAGACATAATTTATTCAGTAATGTACAATTATCTCCTTTACCTTTCACGATAGATGAATTTGTTATTGGGCCTTTTATTCGTCATATTTGAATCCACCATCACGCGAAATTTGCGCACACATATCCCTAACATCCTGTATACTAAACCTGGTATTTCAGTTCAGCATCTTCCAAGGATATTTTCGAAAACTTTCGAGAAAATCCACCCAACCTTAAACTACTCTTTACATGGAAAAGTTGAATGTTTCAAAATGACTAACGATTTTAACTGAAGTGCCATATGTGAAAGATATCTTCATGGCAAATGTAATGTAGGTATATCTTGAATTTTCTGGGAAGAGGATCTGTATCCCTCTTAATTCTGGATGACTTTTGCACAACTGGTAAACTGTAAGAAACAGACATCTTTCTGCACACAAAAAGTGTAGATCTCGTTAACACATACAATTTACGTCAAATAGGTCGGATGACGTACGTGTTGCATAGTTTCTGCTGCAGGGACTGCTCCGTAGTATGCATATCTTACCCTAAAGGCGATTTAACACATTTAATATACAGGAGTAACACGTTTCTTTAGAATACACCTTTCCGAGTTACTCTTCTTTGTTGGCAGCCTACTAAAGAAACCTTATTGGCCTTATTCAACCGCAAAATTCATCTAACAAAGCTTTTGATATTGATTAATACAACCAGTTGAGTTGTTACTGTCAGCTCTGATGATAGATCAGCGGATAACTTTTTCAATTATCATTTTAACTGCCCAAAAAACAAAGAAATTATTACGGATGATGACATGCAATTAAAATGCTACAGACGGGAAGAGTGATTTATTATTTGTGTTTGGAACGTTCGACAGCGATTTAAGCGTGAAGAGACAAATTAACGGTGGCCATTTTCGCTTTCATTAATATCGTAGAATTTTTCTATATAATAAAATATTCAGAATTTATAAAATTACTAAAAATACAATATAAGAAATTTTGGCTCTATATTTACTTTCTCGACACATATATTACACCGAAAATTGTATACCATAAATTTCACTGGAAATACAGATTTTGATGTCCTCTGAACACATTTTTAGAAAATCGTCCTGCGTGAATGTTGGTGCGTTGTGAACAGTATAACTGAAAAATGAAAAGTTGATTTAACCCTTGCATTACCAAGTCTTATTCCATGCCGTAGAGTACCAAGTACTTCATGACCATCACTACTTTAAATTATTTTGTTGTTTAACAACGATGTCAATTACCAGGATCGCATCAGCGTCGCCGGTGTGCCGGAATGTCGTCACGCAGGAGTTCTTTTACATGCCATTAAACTACTGACATGGAGCTGTTTTTTCAAGCACACTTAAAAACCATCGGTCTGGGCCGGATTTGAACCCGCGACCTTGGGATCAGTAGGCCAGCGTCTAACCGACTGAGCTACCCAGACCGACTCCCACCATCACTAGTAACGAAATCTCTGAGCAATTTTAAAGACAAATTTATATTAAAATTGGATATTATACCTTCTGATGTTTATAAAGGTAATATTTAACACTGTTAAACTACTAACTTTTTACTTTTTTACAAAAATGGCATTAGATATGCCAATCCTTACAACAGAACTTACACTACCAACAGAGGTGACCACGGTTTGTAACAAAGTTTCTCAGCAATTTTGAAAATAAATTTATTTTAAAATTGGGTATTACATCTTGTCATGATTATAAAGGTAATATTTAGCATTATTTAGCCATTCCTTTTTTACTTTTTTAAATGAATAACATTATACCGATGAGACGGTACTTTGTGACCACCTTGACATTTCATTGTTTCTCAAAGAGACCAACAATGGAAAGTTTGAAACAAATACAATTCAGTTGCAGAAACAGTGGCTGACAATAACTATTTTTTGCATGGCTTTAATAAAAAAATTAAAAGGCAAAGTTTTAAAAATTACAGAAGGTGGACATAAAGTAATGCAAGTAATCCTTGATAATGCGAAGTTTAATACCAAACTTGAATAAAAGTTTAGCATCTTCCAAGAATGCGACACCGAGATTTTGAAGAAAAAACCCCACCTCAGATTGTTTTTGTATACAACATTTCTTCAAAGTTTTGTATCAGAAATGAGTATAACGATTTGATTTAAATGTAGTGCATTTAAGTTATTTTCATTACAAATGAAACGTATGTCTTGAAATTTCTGGGAATGTCATTACAAGTCTTCATTCTGGATGATCTTTGTCTTAATGGTATACTGCAGGCTATAAACAAAATCGTACTACACACACACACACACACTCCCACACACACACTCCCACACCCACACACACACACACCCACCCACACACACACACACACACACACACACACGTGTGTGTGTGAGTCAGCCAACCTTATTTTATTGGAAGGTAGGCCACCCGTCAAATGAAATGTGCGCTTTAGTTCAGTTCTGGTTCTGCTAAGACGTATTGCTTGACGTTCTTATACCAGGTGAGTCACCCGCGCCTTATTTTTTTGGAAGGTAGGCCACCCATCTAACGACATGTGTGCCTTAGTCCAGTTTTGCGCTTACCGAAATGTTTTGCTTGACGTTCTTAAAAGAGAGGAATGCGCAAAATTGAGAGCAACAGTGGTTTAAGGGCCAGAACATACTCCTCGGTAAAGTACACCTCAAAAACATACGACTAGTTTACTGAGAGCGAATTCCGGTTTCCGACCGATTTTACAAACTTTTTATTAGACTATACATAGCAACGTAATTCAGTAAACGCCCCGGAAAAAATGGACCTGTCATATGGCTACACTAACAACGTCAGCTAAAAAGAAAATGGTGGATTCTTGTACTTAGAGCAGGGGTTGGCTGCCAAACATTAGGAAAAATTTAGAGACATGCCTCATCCATCATGGACCCGTACAGTCAAAACGGAGATATTATTAAACAACAGTTTATTTACATTCTTGCGTGAACTACGATTCGTGCATCTCAATTAATACGCATAACAGATTTTGCCATTTAATTAATAATATTAAAACGTCCAGTAAATGATTAAAACTGTCTTAAAAGGCTAAATCAAGCCCGAAACCTCGTCAGGTGGCAATGGCCTAGCGCCAGGCATGCAAGGCCTAGTATTGAACGCTTTCATTTAAGTCTCGAAATAGCTGAATAGGATTGTGACGAGTTCTCTGCGCTATAGCCACAATGTCATAGGTTCGAGTCTCAGTAATGTAATTTTTTTTATGTTCATCAAAACTTGGAAACCGAATTCACAATAATCTAATTATGAAGTCCCTGAGCGTTTAGAACATTATAATTTAAATCGTTTTGGTTGTCTCTATTTTGTAGTTGAACAGATATATTGACATCTGCCCCATTGGCCTGGCATGATGTAGTGTGTTGTGAATGCAGACTCCTGCGTTCTCCACACGTATGCTGCCGCACGATATTTTGTGCCAGTCTTTCATTATGTATTCGACAGACGAGTACGTAGATATGCTTTTGATTTACGGAGAAGTAAGAACAAATACACCAGCGGCTCAGCATCTATATCGGGAGAGATATCCAAACAGACGACAACCAACAGCAAACACCTTCCGGAATGTTGAAAGGCGTCTGGGTGTAACAGCGTCACTTGCAAGAATGTCTCCTCATAAACACGCACCAGCAACATCGGGTGTTAATGCAGAAGCAGTTTTGAACGCCACCCAGAACAATCCGCATACTAGTACACGGTCAGTTACTCAGGAGGTGAACATCAGCCAATCTTCTGTAGTGCGAATGTTGAATACTAATAAGTTCCGTTCTTATGGTTTGCACCTACACCAAGCACTTCACGGGAGAGATTTCGAAGCTCGAGTAACCTTTTGTGAATGGTTGCTGGAGCGAGTAGCAAGTGATGTGGGATTCGCATCCAGGATATTTTTTTCTGACGAATCAAGATTCCACAACAATGGAACTGAAAATCGTCACAATATACGCTATAGGAGTGTTGATAATCCTCATTGGGTAAGGGAGGCAGCATTCCAAGAGCAGTGGGGTGTAAATGTCTGGTGTGGAATCTTGGGAGACCACCTTATTGGACCATTATTCTTCGAGGGGAATCTAACAGGAATCTACCTGGAATTCCTCCGTAGCTCACCCCTTATTATTAGGGAATGTGTCACTACAGGAGCGAATGACAATGTGGTTTCAACACAGCGGCGCTCCTCCGTATCGGTCGAGGTTCGTTTGCAATCATTTGAATGCTGCACATCCTGGTCATTGGATAGGAAGACAAGGACCAGTCCCCTGGCCTGCCAGATCACCTGATCTGACACCCCTTGACTTCTTTCTCTGCGATGATTTAAAAGAACGCATTTATGCAGAGGAGCTGGGCAAACTAGAAACCCTTCGTCAGCGTATTGCAGTGGCTTGTAGAAATGTTCAACCCACCATGCTACACCAAGTCAGGGGCTCCATCCACCAATTCGACCACTTGCTTCGTTAGAGGAGTTGTGTTCCAGGAATAGAAATAGGGTCATTCCAGCGCCGCAAAACATAACACTATGAAACACTTTTTAATAGCACAATAATTCATTGTCTGCAAAATTGAGTTTAACTTCCATGTTAAACTCTGACAATGTAATTTCCTTGGTTTCTGTGTTCAAATGTGTATAAATGATCCTTATTTCAATTGCACCTACCTATAGGTGTGTTTAAACAACTACATAATTGTAGTTCACCAATAAAGAAACATCAAACAATGTCATAAAACATAAATAAAACAATAAAAATGAATATAATAACAGTTTTCAGAATAATAATTTGTAAATTGAGAGGATTGCACGGTAAAAAATTAGTACATGCAGGTGATTCGAACCACCTTCACAGCAGACGATTACTCCGGAGTCTTGCGCCCGTTCCAACTGAGCTACCTAGTAACGTGTGAGGTAAACAATCCGTTTAAGATGTAATATTCCCTGGTTCCAGTGAACATTTGCAGAAGTGCAAACATCAGCTATCTAATTACGAATATATTAAAAGGCGATGTGATAACATCTATTATTAGTACTAATTTCATCGAGTGTTTAACATCCATGTTAAATACGCGGGTAGAACCTAGTAATGGGGTCGATGTTTTCATGTTGGACTATAAAATGCGAATTGCATAAAACTCGAGAATAAGGGGCAGCTGACTCACCTGGTATAGACGAATGCGCAGAATATAGAGGAACAGCGGTTTAAGGATCAGGACGTACTCGTCGCTAAGGTACACCTCAAAAAAATAGGACTCGTGTACTGAGAGCGAATTCCGAATTTCCAGTCGGTTTTACAAACTTTTTATTAGAGAATACATAGCAACGCAATTAAGTAAACGCTTCTGATAAAATGGACCTATGATATGAGCACACTAACATCAACTAAAAAGGAAATGACAGATTCTTATACTTAGAACTGGGATTAGTTGCAAGAAATTGGAGGTACGCCTCATCCACCATGGACCCGTACAGTCAAAACGTAGATATTAAATAACAGTTTATTTCAATTTTGGCGTAATTTACGTCTCGTACAAGCGTAACAGCTTTTACCATCTAATTAATAATATTAAAGCGCCCAGCAAGGGATTAAAACTGTCTTATAAGGCTAAATTACGCACCAAAAGTCGCGAAGTGGCAATGCCATAGCACCTGACATACAGGCTCAGCGGTAAAGCTCGAAATGCGCTTTCACTCAAGCTGAGTACAACTATGACTGTGTCCCGTGTGCTAACGCCAAGGGCACGGGCTCGCGTCTCGGCGTTGTACAATGTTTTTTATACTCATCAAAGCTTGTAAGCCAAATTCACAATAACCTAATTTTAAAGTGCCTTAGGATTTAGAACACAATAAGTTAAATCGTTTTTTGGTTAACTGCATTTTATAATATTATAGAATAGGTATAATGAAATCTGACCCAGTGATCTGGCGTGATGCAGTATGTTATTATGAATGCAGACTCCCTTCATTCTCCACGCATATGCTGTCTCATGATATTTTGTGCCAGTCCTTCACAACGTATTCGACAAACGAGTAGTTGATATACTTCTATATCACGAGAGATATCCTCGTATGCAATACCATAAAATGCAAATAAAACAATTACGAATTAAAATAATAAATTTAAACACAATAATTGTTGAGCTAATGTTATTTGTGAATATCACGCGATGCAGGGGATTGGAACCAACTCTACAGCAGATGGATTCCTTACGAATTGCGTGCTCGTTCCAAATGAGCTACTTAGAACTTCAGAAATAAATATTCCGTTTAACATGTAGATGTTAAATACTTGAATAGAACCTAGCATAGGGGCCGATGTTTTCATGCCAGAGTTTTATTTATTTTGTTGTTTAACGACGCTGTCAATTTCCAGAATTACATCAGCGTCGCTGGTGTGCCGGAATTTCGTCCCGCAGTAGTTATTTTAATGCCAGTAAATCTATTGACATGGAGCTGTCGTTTTTAAGCACACTTAAAAACCATCGGTCTGATCCCGCGACCTTGGGATCAGTAGGCCAGCGTCTAACCAACTGAGCCACCCAGACCGACTTCATATTAGAGTATAAAATGTAGTATATACATAATCAAAACACACAATTTATGTAAAATATATGTTTCTTTTTGGAGTAAATCATTTGTGAGCCATTGCTAGTTATGTGTTCTACTTTTCTAGCCAACACGTAGTAACCAATTCTTAATTGATCTGATTATCGCCTAAGCTTACTGAATTCTCATGTTCCAAATGTATCTATAATAAAATATGTAATAAAATCATTTCAAAATTTGCGTAGTTTGATTACCACGAAATAGATAAAAGTACAAGAGTATTTAAGAATACCTTTTGCTTGAGTGACTAGAGAATGCTATGTGAGTACAAACATCAGATTATTTTAAATTTAGAGGGTCCGAAAACATGTATTTCCATGGAAATTTTGACATTGAATTTTAGGGTGGGGTGCAATATTTCTCCTATTTACTATACATAGTACAGAAAGTAAAAATGCACTCAAAATAATACGACTAAACGAATATGGTACAATTTCGACAAAATAATGTTTGCTATAAGTGTGCATTATATTACCGCTGGTGGCGAGATGGAAGTCAGCTGGAAGTCCAGTTAACAAGGGCAATTCTCTCTGATCAAATTAAGTGAATGGACCACTCAGCCATTTAAGCCGCACTCTGAGAAAATAAACACAGCACGCCACGAGAAAATAAGAACACGAGACCCCGCTAAGAAGCAGTGACCAGATTCAGCAAACAGCCTACATTTTTTACCATGAAGAGTCGTTTTCCACCCGGCGAGATACATCGTCCAACTGTACGCAGAATGAATACTAGTGCTGCAAAGTCAATCTTCGTAATGGTTCACTTCTAAAAACGCTTAGGTCTCCATGTATAAAATGAATCCTTTCAAAACGACACTGTGCAGCTAAATAGGTAATGTTTATATCATACTTTCGTACCTCAGTGAACATTATAATACAAACCATTCCTAATTCACATAGCTCAAACCTATTCATTAAAACGGCTCTTTAAAATTAGCTTTTTTCATAAATTTATTAGTTAAAATTTTTGTACATAGTATATTGTGCACTGTGCTACATAAGTTGTTCTGATATTATCATGAAGCTTGTTTAGAGGGTTACGTCCATCGATGTCCCTCAGTCAGTCAATAGAGCAGTGTGTCTTTTCCTTTTGAGACGGCGATGTGCTTGTTCTGGTGGCGTGTTCTGTGGTATCCGATTCAGCAAGATGCTCGGATGCTTTGAGAATGTTGTATATAGATTGCTATAAGTAGAGTTGAACACTGTGGTTACTTTAGGTAAATTCAGATCTAAATGGAGATTTTCATTTCTTATGTACCAGGGTGCGTTGGTGATTATACTAAAACCCGGTTCTGGTTATGTCTGCATACGCTTAATTTGGATGCTAGAGGCATCAATAGAGCACGCGTATTGCCAGATTGGTTTGACAACCATAGTGTAGATGAGTCTCTTGTTAGAAATGGAAAGGTTTGAGTTTTGATGCAGTAACGGTTTTAACTATCGAAGTCTGTTTCTCTGTTTTTACTTTCTCTACCAGTAAGTAGAGGAAGTACCTATGGTATTCCATAAAAAATATATATATTTTTAGAAAAAGGTCCGTGTGTGTGTCCGTCTGTCTGTCTGTCTGTCTGTCTGTCTGTCTGTCTGTCTGACTGACTGTCTGTCTGTGTGTCAGTCTGTGGACAAAAACGAAAAGTCGGTTGAAACCCAAAGATGGTATTTACGTTTGTCTTTCAAGGATGCAACACGAAGATTTTGAAGAAAATTCATCCACCCTAAACTACCCTCTACATTGAAAATTTTTCGACAATTTTGATTTTCTTGAAATTGGCTCTAACGATTTTGATTAAAATGCCATGTGTTTGAGATACTTTTATGACAAATGAAATTATATTTTGAATTTTCTGGCTATACCCTATGTAGTCCTGTTTAATCTGGATGACTTTTGAATACCTCGTAAACCGTAAGAGATAGACAAAATCTTACTAAACAAAAATGTAGATCTCGCTAAAACAATTTATGTCCAAATACATTTGTTTGTAGAGTGAACTATTTCGGAGATATTCCTTGTTATTTGTGTTAATTTCGGAAAACTTTAACTTTCGTCAAATGCAACGTCAATGTTCATTTTTTACATATCAACCATGCGGAGAGAACGGAATCTCAGAGCTTTAAAAGATTTGACTATCGCTCAAAGCCTACTGTATTGGCACATTCTCCTTGCACCTACAAGAAAATAAACAATAACATAATTTGTACAAATGTTTATCTCAACTAACACAAAGAACATATAGGAACAAGAGTACGTAGAATACTTGGTACAAGAGTAGAGAAAGTCATGTGTGTGTAACACATCAGATTTGTAGAATGCGATCAGTATGATAAATGTGTGTCAAATATAAGACCAAGGCATCTCACTTCGTCTGCTATAATCTTCGCAAAAGTTAAAGACATATGGAGGCGGGCCGGACTGCAGACTCCAGCGAATCTTAAGCTTGCCCCTCCTACCAGCGCTGCCAAATGTGGTCACGCGTCTCACTCGCACTTATGTACAGAACTTCTGCCGGTACACGCACTACGCTTGGCAACAGCGCTCCGCTTGAGCATTGGCCAGCGTTCACATGCCTTTAACTTTTGCGAGCAGTATAGTGGTATGGCTGTGTTGTTTAAGAATAAAGGATGAGGTAGGTGAAACTGGTGGCATACGATTTTCTTGGATTCATTGCAATTATCCATTGTTTATTCCATGATTCTTCTTTATGTAAGTGGTCTTGTACATGAGCTTTAACATCTTCGCCTGTGTCTCTTCTGCACACAATAGCTATATCGTCTGCAAATTGGGCAATACATAGATTGTCAGGTTTGGACAAGTCATGCGTATAGATTATACATAGAAAGGGTCCCAGGATGCTTCGCTGAGGAACTCGCATTAATAGGTCTGACATGAGACTGTACATCTTAGTAAACTGCAGAATAAGTGTGTTTTTATAGAGATATGATTGAATGATTCGGTAATATATATCCGGGAGATGATGCTTAATTCTTGTTAAAAGACCATCGTGTCATACTTTATCAAACACCTTTTCAGTGTCAAGAAATACGCCTAAACAGATTTGTTTGTTTACATATGTGCCATTATTTCATCGAAAATTCTGTGAAACTGTTGTGGGCAGGACTGGAGCTTTCTTAATCCAAATTGTATTATGGTAGTAGTGGTCCAAGAAGTGTGAAAAGTCTGGTCAGTAACAAGCCCTCAAATATTTTGGAAAATGGTGGTAGAAGGCTAATTGGTCTGCAGCATTATGTTTTTCTAAAAAAGCTCTTTTTAGATTCAGGGGGCCTCAACAACATACATTTCCGGTGAAATCTCGAATCATCGAATTTTTGGGTGGAATACAATAGGTACTTCCTCTACCTACTGGTAGAGAAACTAAAAACTAGGACACAGACTTCGACAATTAAAACCTTTGCTGCATCAAAATTCAATCCTTTCCATTTCTAACAAGAGACTCATCTACACTATGGTTGTCAAATCAATCTGACAATACGCATGTTCTATGGGATTCTGGCTCTAGTATCCAAATTAAGCGTATCCAGACATTTAGTTCTTTCCCATAGTTTCCTAGCAGGTTTCTCACATGTTGATGTTGTAATATATGAGGGGAGAAAAATTCCTAGTTCTAAAGCATTTATCTGAAGAGATGGAGGATTTACCAGTTAAATGGATGGTGTATGAGGGAGTATGTCTTTGGGTTATTTGGGACAGTTTCAGATATTTGCAGTAGAACAGGATAGTGGTCGGAGCTTAGGTCGTGAATAACTCTTGGGAAGCTATAAAGTGAGAAAATCTTTTTCCAACAAAGAAATCAGGAACATCAGGTCTATTTCCCGCATCTGGAAGGTGCGTAGGTTCTAGTGGATGTGCTATTTGTTCATATAGCATTGGATTAATTACATTGGATCCTCACCTTGGATGCTTACTGTTGTAATCTCCTCCTCATATGAATCTGTCGCCCATTTCGTGCATTATTCCCCACATTATGCTATGAGTTACATGTTGATTAGGAGCTGAATAGAAAGCTCCTAGTTGGTAGTTCGCATTATCGACCTTTACTTCTGCTCTTGTAACTTGCACTACATTTTTAGAGAGTTGAGAGGGAGTTGATTGTGGTTGATATTAGCTCTAATGATTACTGTAGCCACATCTTTCCTGCTGTGAGAGGGATAGTGTGCCCTATATATTTTATAATCAGGTATAAAATAATTTAGATATGGAGTGGGTTCTGTTTCTGTCACCATCAATAACTCCTTAGTGTAATTTTATAAAATACAGTACAACTCGTGGTATTCATTATTTAGACTTTGAAAACTCCATGAGCTAATTTTTGAATATTCTGTATGCTGTATTATTCTTTGTGCATTAATTTTGGAATTAGAATATTTAATGTGTTAATGGTAGTTTGTACGAGGATTGAACTTTAATAGTGGCAACACTGCTGCTGAGTTGCTATGCAATGGAACGTAATAGTGTCGCTGATAGCACACGTTAGTTACATACCTACCTTACATCTGAGCAAATAGACGCTCCCTTCCCACAACACGCGCATGCGCATTGTCGAGAGAAACAGTCTTGTATATGCTAGCAGTCTAATGTAATGTTGTCACGATATTTTCGAAGTAGGAACAACAGAATTGGATAAAGGTTGAATGTTCCAGAGGTCGTACAGCATGACAGTGTCATCAAGGTATTCAAGTGGCTTGCAGAGAATCTGCATTGCCTTACACAACAGTGGCACGGTGGGTAAACGCGTATCACAAATGATGCCAAGATGTGGCAGACAATGTGGTCAGGTCGTCCTAGTGTCAGCGAAGATGTGCATGTCTTGATTCCGAAGATGATGGATCCACATCGTGGCATTTGCTTCAGAACTGTTCCAGAGATTCGTCAGGTAGTAGACCGCCCCATTCAAACTATCAACAGAACCGGCGCTGCTGAGGGTGTCCTACGAATTCCACGTCGCTGGCAACAGGTTACACACAACACTGGTGATTGCTTTGAATGGCAGTAAAGCTTGGTAACATGTATCCCTTTTTTATTAGTAAATAAATAGTTACTACTATTAAAGTTCCAACCCTCATATTAATGAAAAAAACACGTCAATTTGTTGATCATATTAGTCATTAATGTGCTGTTTATTGTTGTGTTACAAATGCTATTATCTTGTTTGTTTCTGTAGTTTCCTGCAGCATAAGCATAAGAAGGTCGATTGGTAGCGTCAGTGCATTTGGGTAGAGCTGATCCTCCTTGGTTTGTAAATGCAGTTAATGCTGGTACAGGTGTTGCGTTTTGAGATGTGGCAACGGTTAATGCACACCTCCTGTTCGTGGTTTTCTGGAATTTAGGAGTTCTTCTCTGGATTATTTGGTATTCGGCGCAATCCCTGTAGTTGGCTGGATGACATCCTTTGAAATTTGTGCAGATCAGCGGGGTGTCCTAGTGTTTGTTGCAATTTTCTCTTAGATGGAGTCCTTCACAATTTACACATATTGTGGTTTAATTGCAAAGGTTTTTTGGTATGCCCATATTGTTGACATATTTGACATTGTATATTTACTCTGGTTTGGGTGGTTCTACTTTAATAACACGATTGTTAAGCTGGGTTAGGTTATAGATTTCTGTATTTTTTTTTAATTTGGCTTTAGGCCAGAAAAAAAACAGTGGTATGAGTAATTTTCTGACTGGATGTCTTACTGGTAACATTTGTAATGGTTGGTATCCCAGATCTTTTAATCCAGCCATCATTAATTATGTGCTGCAGGTGTAATGTAATGACAACTCGGAAAGCACTATCAGATTTTAATTTATAGGTGTGATATTCTGCGTTGCGCACTTTCAGGAACTCAGTTACATTTCTATTAAATCCATATTTAGCTTAACTTTCTTATTCTTCACTGTCTTATGTTTAAATTCTCCACAATTAAGGGGCCTAACTTCTTTAATCTTAGCATTAATGTCCTGTACATTATGAATATAAATTCGTGGAGGATTACTTATCTGTGAATTTTCCATTATTGACTGTACCGTTGACTCGTGTAGGTAGCGTTCCTCAAAGCTGGCTAGAGGTCCAAAGGCATTTGATGTCGGGCTGAGTGAGTCAGTGAGTAAGTCAGTCAGTCAGTGAGTGAGTGAGTGAATCAGTGAGTGAGTGAGTCAGTGAGTGAGCGAGTGTTGTTTAGGGGCCCGTCTACAGCTAGGTCATTAGTGACCAATTTGATGTCGGTATGATAAGGTCTTTATTCATTCTTATGCTCTTTAAAGAGCTTTCATTAATTTTAGAGAAGCTATACCACTCGCAAAAGTTAAAGGCATGTGAACGCTGGCCAATGCTCAAGCAGAGCGCTGTTGCCAAGCGTAGTGCGTGTACCGGCAGAGGTTCTGTACATAACAGTGTGTGAGATGCATGCACCACATTTGGCAGCGCTGGTAGGAGGGGCAAGCGTAGGATTCGCTGGAGTCTGAGGTACGCCCCGCCTCCATATGCCTTTCAGTTTTGCGAAGATTATAGATTAGCTTTGTTGTGCCATATGTAATGCTAACTTAGTTGAGGGGGAAGAAAAAGGAAGAGAAAAGATAACCTATATAGGTTAGGGAAAGTTCCCTGACAATGATTTAATTATATCATTGCTATGTTTACACAGCTTTTATTATTACAAAACACGCACAAATGCAACACTGCACTGTGTATTTACGATGTTCGTTTTGCAAACTCGAATTAACGTAAACAACACTGCAATTAAAACGCACAATATTCTCGTAGCACATTTGCTCAATTTCACCGGGTGAGGTGGATAAACCTCTCTTTAACTAGAATAATTCTGATATCCCGCAGTCTTGACGTATGAATGTGTGAGTGAATGCGCGTGTGTTTCATTGCAAACATCTGTTAAACCACTGTTAAAATTTTGCAGTTCAAGGAATAATAACAAACACCATCAGCTGTTTTTTCAAACTTAGTGTTATAGTTTTTAAGTACAATACTTCAAAAGAATTAATGTAGAGTTTGTTCACTAGCGCGTGCTCCTTGGCAAAAATGTAACTAGTCATTGCACCAGTAAACAATTTCAGGTATACAGCGATATCTGAAGCTGAAGTCGTACTTCTAGTCGCACTTACGACAGTAGTGTCAACCTTTGAATGTGTATTCACGCTAGATTAAAGCAAAGAAGTCCCTCAAAAAAAGCGGAACCTATACTATTTTCAGTTTCCCCACTGATCATTTTCTACGTTCTCTAAATTTTTCAAAAACCCTGCCAGTCTGTTTCAGTCTCAAGTGATATATTGTGCAATTCCTTTAAGATAAGTCAGCTGTTATGCTTCTGTAAGTATTCATTTTATCTTGGCGTATGCTAGTTCTATGGGATTGAGATCACACATGTCTGGGAGCAAGCGAACGACAGTGTGGCACATTAAACCCAAAAATGTGTCCGCTTTAAGAATCTCTTTAGGTTTGTTCGTTTTAATCATCCTATAAGGATCTATTTTACACATAGAACTGTCACTCTGAACCCCATTCTTCTGTAACCACATCATAGCAGATTTCACAGCACTCCTAGGCGCTGGTGTATCTACTTCTGTACTGCCTTTTTCATTATTTAAGACATAAAACTAGTGATTCTTACGATTGTTCAACTGAAGTTAAAGGAAATTAACAGTGAGTAAACATAGCGCAAATAACATTGGAGGTATGCTGGCAAAACCACCAGAACAATGTTTGCGTGGAAGTTTTCAAAACTCAGGTTACACCACGTGAAAGGTGTCTCCTCTCCTCCTCATTCCCATAAGACCATGAGCTGCTGGACACACAGTAGCTACGAGGATCATGCCAAACTTGGGTGAAAAACGTTTAAAAAATTTAATGTTTATGTTCTAGAGAAACCAAATACGACAACACATTGAACCGACTTTTCTGTCACTTTTCAACATACTGTCAATTTCTTTATACACATTTTCCAATCATTGCGTGTGTGTATGGGTGTGGGTGCGTACGTGTGTGTGCGTGAGTGCGTGCGTATGTATATATATGGGCGGGCGGGCGGACGGGCGGTGAATACATGGTCAGTATACTGGGACCCAATGGGCACAAACTTTTCGATAATCTAAACATTCAATCATTTCTTGCACTGTTCTATCTCCTGCTGCAGGTTTTGCAGTGATTTCATACACAGTGACAATCTGTCGTCTTTAATAAACTCAACTCTTTTCTTTGCATTCCGTGGAGGCAGTTCGAGGGAGGCCGCTGCGAGACCCATCTTGAATACTCATGTGGCAGCTTTGAAATGTTTCATTTAACTATTAACACTGTTGACGCCCACGTAGGCACCTACATTGACACGTTGACGTGTGATGTGAATATCAGCATCAGATCTATCCTCTTTAACAAGGAATTCAATGACATGAGAGAGCGAAGGCTTTCACGGCCGGAGTCAGTATAACTAGGAGTTATTTCCGGGCTGTTATGCCGTGGTCTGCTGGAGTTGAAGAACCCAGACGTTTCGTCCACATCTGCGGCGGACATCTTCAGTGGCGCGGTCGTAATCTCCTCGGAGAAGTTAGCGTAGCGTCTGAGGTGTGGACTGTCAGAGCTGCGGTATTTATCCTTCTAGTGGCCTCCGCTGATTGGCTCGGGCGGCGCACGGCCGGTGGGAGGGGGCGGGCTTCGCTCAAGGTGTTGCCTCCTGATTGGATCACTTCAGTTTCTGCTGTTTTATGTCGTTTCTTGCCTTCAATGACAGGATACCAGTTGCCGTTTAGTTTCAAAACTTCTTCTTTCTTGTTGAAATTGTTGGGATGTTTATATATTTCAATGGCTTCGCGCTGTAACCGGGCATGGTAGTGTGCTGTGGATGAAAGGATGTTTGTGTCCTGGAACTTAATTATGTGTTCTCCCTCAGCTTCAATGGCGTGTTGGGCAACTGCGGACTTATCTGTTTGGGCCAGGCGGCAGCTTCTTTTATGTTCGGTGAGTCTTGTGTTGATACTGCGTTGAGTAGTTCCGATGTAAACCGATCCGCAGGAACAGGGAATACGGTAAACACCGGCTGATGACAAGGGGTCCCGGGGGTCTTTAGCAGAGCGTAATAGGCTGTTCAGTTGCCTGGTGGGCTTGAAGACAGTCTTGATACTGTGCCGTTGTAGTATGTGTTGAATACGGTCGGTGACATTCTGGAAATATGGCAGGAAAACTATACCGTTATGTTTGGGCTTGTTTGTCTTTTGTGAGGCAGGTTTCGGCTTGGCTATCCTTCAAAGAGAGGACTGCACTGATGAACTTGAATAACAACAAAAATATCATCATCTGCTCAGCAGACAAGGGGAATGCCACTGTCATTCTAAACCAGCAAGACTACGATGACAAAATCTCAGATCTTCTTAAACCTGACTCATACCGGAAAATTCAACGAGATCCCACAGCTCGTATTCTACGGAAAACCAACGCCCTCATCAAGAATTCTTCCCTGCCAGCAGAAGACAAACGCCGCTTCATCAAATCAGAAGCCCAGCCTCCCAGACTTTATGGCCTTCCAAAAATACATAAGCCGGATGTGCCTCTAAGGCCCATTGTCAGCGGAATTGGATCTCCGACTTATTATATAGCCAAACATCTAGCATGCCTACTACAGCCACACGTCGGCTCGACAGACTCCTTCATTAAAGACTCGACTCATTTCATCCAGAAACTACAAAGCCTCACACTACAAACTCATGACCTTCTGATCAGTTTTGATGTCGTCTCACTCTTCACCATGGTTCCAGTACAAGAGGCCCTCACACAGTTAAAGCACATTTTCTCAGAAGATATAATCGCCAACTTCCACCAAGTTCTCACCACGACGTATTTCCAGTGGAACCATTCGTTCTACGAGCAGATCGATGGAGTTGCCATGGGAAGCCCTCTTAGCCCGGTAGTGGCCAATTTCTTCATGGAATCTTTTGAGTCCAAAGCCTTGGCCACGGCTCCTCTAAAACCGACTGTCTGGCTCCGCTATGTGGACGACACTTTCGTCGTATGGCCCCATGGAAAAGAAACTCTTCAAGACTTCCTACTACATCTTAACAGCATCAACACACGCATACAATTCACCATGGAGGAAGAGAAAGACGGACAGCTACCTTTTCTGGACGTCTTAGTCAGCAGGAAAGCAGACGGCAGACTTGGGCATACTGTCTACCGTAAGCCCACTCATACGGACCGCTATTTAAATAAAGCCTCAGATCATCATCCCAGACAAAAACGAGGCATGATTAAGACACTCGTAAACCGTGCTTCTCGCATTTGCGAGCCACACTTATTACAACAAGAACTCTGTCACCTTGAGAAAGCCTTACTTTCTAATGGATATTCTATTCAAGAGGTCAAAAGAGCCTGCCGCCCTGCCAAGCCGAAACCTGCCTCACAAAAGACAAACAAGCCCAAACATAACGGTATAGTTTTCCTGCCATATTTCCAGAATGTCACCGACCGTATTCAACACATACTACAACGGCACAGTATCAAGACTGTCTTCAAGCCCACCAGGCAACTGAACAGCCTATTACGCTCTGCTAAAGACCCCCGGGACCCCTTGTCATCAGCCGGTGTTTACCGTATTCCCTGTTCCTGCGGATCGGTTTACATCGGAACTACTCAACGCAGTATCAACACAAGACTCACCGAACATAAAAGAAGCTGCCGCCTGGCCCAAACAGATAAGTCCGCAGTTGCCCAACACGCCATTGAAGCTGAGGGAGAACACATAATTAAGTTCCAGGACACAAACATCCTTTCATCCACAACACACTACCATGCCCGGTTACAGCGCGAAGCCATTGAAATATATAAACATCCCAACAATTTCAACAAGAAAGAAGAAGTTTTGAAACTAAATGGCAACTGGTATCCTGTCATTGAAGGCAAGAAACGACATAAAACAGCAGAAACTGAAGTGATCCAATCAGGAGGCAACACCTTGAGCGAAGCCCGCCCCCTCCCACCGGCCGTGCGCCACCCGAGCCAATCAGCGGAGGCCACTAGAAGGATAAATACCGCAGCTCTGACAGTCCACACCTCAGACGCTACGCTAACTTCTCCGAGGAGATTACGACCGCGCCACTGAAGATGTCCGCCGCAGATGTGGACGAAACGTCTGGGTTCTTCAACTCCAGCAGACCACGGCATAACAGCCCGGAAATAACTCCTAGTTATAATTCAATGACACACTACGTGTGCGTAGTAACAGGTAGATGCAGGGAAAGTTACATGAGCCACGCTCTTCCGGCCAAGTTTTGTAATAAATGTATTGTAGGTTAAGTATAGTTATGTTTATTTTCCCTACCAATATCCTTTTTATACGATATGTGTATATTAATACTTGTTTATCCGAGTAAATCTGGCTGCTACTTGCTGCCCTTTTATAATCAAGTTCAGGAGGTTTCCGTCGCAGAAGTCAGTGTATATTCCACTTAGTGATACAGTTTTCCCGCCAGGATATGTTGTTATAATTTATGTCGCCGTATGTTTAATGTATATGTAATTCACGGTATACCCATGTTCTCCTTTTGATACAACTTCGATACAAGCTCATAACTTTTCTACTCGTTTCTTTCGCAGGAAATTTTATAGATATCTACTACTTCTTAGTATGCTTTCCGTGCCTCCTTCTTGTACATTGTAATGTGGTCAAGCAAAGCATTTGAAAAGCTTGCGCGTATCTAAGGCCCTTCTTTGATGTTTGCTTCGTTAGCTTGGACATATTTAAGTGCAAGAATCTTGTCAACCTCAGAAGTACCTCAGCACTGAGCGTGCTGGTGCAGGCGTTTTTTTTTCCCTTCTTTTTTTCTTTTTAACGACGCTGTCAATTGCCAGAATCACATCAGCGTCGCCGGTGTGCCGAAATTTTGTCCCACAAAACTTCTTTTACATGTCAGTACATCTACTGACATGGAGCTGTCGTTTTAAGCGCACTTAAAACCCTTATGTCTGGACCGGATTTAAATCCGCGACCTTGGGATCAGTAGGCCAGCCTCTAACCAACTGAACCATCCAGTGTGACTCGTATTTGGGTCATGGGTCCTGACTCATCGGCTTTTTCAGGGGTTTCTCCAGGTCGCTAGGTTGGAAAGGTCCTGGCTTTCGTGCCTCCATTTCACTTCACCTTCCATTGTACTTGGCTGTTCCAGAGTTGTAAGAGTGGATCGGAGTTTCGGAGTGGCATGGCAGGGCTGAAGGGTGCTACCTCTCTCCCCCGGAACGGGGGCGGTCTACAAGTCTCGGGCCCGCCAGTGGGATGTGTAAGTCTGTAGGGTGAAGGGGTGTTGGCTGTACCAGCTGGCACCGGGTGGTCTAAATCTGGAACTGTAGGGAGCCTGTCCATTGCTCCATCAATCTGATTCAACTTTTACTGAGCGTTGCATAGCTCACTTTGTCATTTAACTAACTTCAACTAGTTCCACTCTTCACTGCCAATTACTTGGTTCCGCGACGAGGTGCCATAACAAAATACGCCCGACGTAGCCTCCCCTTCCGGACGGTTCACTCGCATTCAATTGTGTCCTGGCCATCCAAAGAGAATAGGGCTTCAAAGCCAAGCACATAGTAACCAGCTCTTAAAAGAGTTGACCATCGCTTAATTCTCGTGTACTCCCTTATTTCCATTGTACAACAACGACGACGACAACAACAACAACAACAACAACAATAATAATAATAATAATAATAATAATAATAATAATTATAATAATAATAATAATAATAATAATAATAATAATAATAATAATAATAATAATAATAATAATAATAATAAACACAACAATAATAACGACGATGATGTCTGTCTAAATCCCGAAAGTATTTTTATGAGAATAGCGTCCCAAAATGTTCTCTTTCATGTAATTATTTAGCTCTTCTACACTTCTAGCATATACGAGTAAATAAAGTTGACGCTTTTTGAAAACTAAACCATATTTCACGTTGTTAATAGATTTCACGCCACTTTATGAGTGATCAGAGAGAACATATTTTTCGTTTGTCTGTATGTCTGTGTCTGTGTCTGTCTGTCAGTCTGTCTGTCTGTCTATGTATCTTGTCTCTCTATATATGCTGAGGTAAATGTAGGATGCATTTGCTACTGGAATCACAAAACCTATGACAAGGTTAATAAATAAATATACCCTAATGCCCTACCCGAAAATATACAAATGAAAAATATCTAAAAATACACAATGTAAATCTATAGACATTCTAATAGCTCTATTATCAATAAAATTGCAACTGAATGAAATGTAACAAGTTATACAATTTGTTTAGCAAAGTCTTCAGTCGTAACAATTCCTTCGTTTAATATTATTTAATTTTCCATAATGCTTGTCTAAGGACATCATTTAGTCAATAATAATGAGCAACTTGCAGTATATTAAATTACACATGGACATTATTATTGCTGTTAGCCATACCTTAGTTTTCTTCGTCGCTGTCTTCTGCAACATTTATTATGAAACGTTCGTCATCCTCCACAAGGTGAGACAGATAATTTATCTCCTTTTTAACCACGTGCTGCACACATTTAGCCCAATAATCACAGTCGATCTTACTAGATGCAAATTCACGTAGGGCTTCACAAACACTAGCACTAAGAGGCAGGGTTACGTTCTGTTTTCTCACTACCTTTTTGGTTGTGCCCAAATTAGTTCGATATTAGAGTTAAGCAAACAATGTAGCCGCAAAACTTTGTGTCCGTATCTCCCGACTAGCGCATCTATTGCCTGTTTTTCAATTTTTGCAGCCTTTACTTGCTGTAAGAGAATTAACTTTATAGGAACGGGATCTCATATAGGTAGATTATGATCTTTCATTAACTGTGTTATGGTTTCTTCAGTAGAATTCCTGTTGTGACATGGAACTAGCAGTCTGAAGTGACAACTGGTATTATCTAACATTATTACACACTTTTTGTCTTAGTAAACATTCAGCAGAGAGTCGTTTTAAAACAGTTTTCAAAAACAGCGGAGTAAATTTCATCATGACATGACATCATGTCAGTTTTGGCATAAGAAGTAATCCGCTGAGAAATAGAATCAGTTTGGTACCCACCGCCAGATCCTCCGGCATGAAGAATCATGATGCAGGATGTTTAATGCACATGCGCACCATCTATTGTCCCAAGTAGTTTTAACCATGCAGTACGTATCGCACCAAGGTTTATCCAAGAAAAGTATGCGATTACCCTCTGAACGCCTCTGGTTTAGTCCATGTAGATAACTACATAGGGCGTTCGGAAATGATTTACAATAAGACTTTTTGTACCTATTTATCAATAAACATGATTCAATGTACATGGGGTCTCTCAATATACTCGCCTGTCGGTCTGGGTGGTTCAGTTGGTTAGATGCTGATACTGATCCCAAGGCTACGGGTTCAAATCCGGCCCAGACCGATGGTTTTTAAGTGTGCTTAAAAAGTATATTTACTGGCATGTAAATTGTAAAGCGTACAGACACAGAGAGAGACACCTCGCTCACTGCGACCTACACAAATCTATTGTGGCTACCATCCCCCATGAGGCAAGGATGAAATGAGGAAACCGAAGGTGCCACACAGGGTCTCAGCTAGATACACCACAGAGACGCGCGGAAGTCCCTAACGAGTGCTGAGATTTCATTCCGGCGCCAGGCCCCGCCAAGCAGCCATCACATCGCGGTCCGGTATCGCACTGAGCGTCCCCCCCCCTCGACGGAGGACAAGGGCCGCCAAACGCCACCTAGCGCCGAGAACACCAGTTACCATACACAGTGAACCACGCCAATCTGGCCGGCTCTGCCGACACTACACGCCTGGAAGTACACCTGAAATATGACAAGGAAATGGAATGAAGCGAAATGACGGAAACGAAACCGTGGTATGAAATAATGCACCCCAGGATTCGCCTAAGTGACATGGGGAAACCACGGAAAAACCCATATCAGAGTGCGCGGCCATGGGGATAGAACCCACGACCTCCCAAATGCGAGCCACAGATGTTACCTCCTGAGCCATCCCGCTCGGTTACTGTAACAGAACTACTGCGGTACGAAATTCCGGCAGACCGACGACGCTGATATGATCGTGGCAATTAACAGTGTCGTTAAGCAACAAAATATTTTTCTTTTTTTGTTTTTCAACATACTCTCCACCGACGTGAAAATATCGCTGCCACTTTCTTGGCAATGTTATTATTGCATCACGAAACCACTGTGGACAACTCGTGGACAACTGCCTGCAATTCCTTATTGTTACCAAAATTGTACCCCGCTGTGCTTCCTTCAGGTTCATGTTCCTTAGAACAATGACTTTGTCCTCAGTAACACCGTGATTCGTCACCAGTTTCTCCAAAAATTCGTGTTCTTCGTTCTCCATTTTCAATAATCCACAACACACTTCAACTCTGCTTTCCTTCTGAGCCTGTGTCAAGTCCTGTGGAACCCAGTATACACACACCTTTTTCATATCGAAATCGTCATAGATAATTATATACAGGATTGTGCAGCCTGTCGCCATTCCAGTTCACCAAAGGCATAATATTCAGACAACTTAAGTTTCTCTGACACCGCGGTGTTTACGAACGATCGGTACTCACATGGAGATTCCCTTCCATTGGAAACCCAGCAATCCGGCTGTAAACAGCCTTTGTGCAATAGCTTCTTGGCCACATAGTTTAAAGCATATGAATATCTGCTGATTTGACTCCTTCCTTCCACAAAAACCGCGCATCATCTTTGCCTATGGTAGTCATCTTCCATCTTTCATGAAAAATGACTGTTATGGACATGGCTTCCTTTACTTCACAACAAATAAGCACTGGTCTTTCAGTATGCACTTGGTTCATAACAGCCATCTAGCGTCTGTGTAGAGTACTTACTAGTATCACTTCATCCTCCCACGAGAGGAGGTGACTGTAGACTTAGCGATTTTTAATACAACGCAATTGTAAATCATTTCCCAACGTTGCTCCAAGCAACAACTCTTGGCGGTTTCACTATTACCTAGAATGTGATGTGCGAAAGCAGAAGTAAGCTGCTTTCCACAAATCCTTTTAACATTGTAGCGTGGTAGGGAAAGTCAATTAAGGTTTTGAAAATATGCAATTGTTCTGTAATTGTTGGTGGCTGCCCTTCTTAATACACTTGCAAATTTATTTCGAATTACGTGAAAGTCAAAGCCATCTATTTTTCAGAATTGCTTTCTCTTATTTCCCGGCATCTGCGGAGCTTTTTAACCTCTCTTAAGGATTTTTCTAACCATGGATCTGTTTAATTTCATTATTCTTGCAGTTTCTGAAATAAGTCCCTTGCTTAGCTTTTCCACGCATACATATTCATACACATATTGAAGAAAAATCTGCGATTGTTTTGTAAGGTGTGTGGTGGATATATTTGATTCGTACAGAACTAGGCATTTTACTCTTGCGGTTGAGATTCACTTGGATTCATGCTTTCGTTTGCGGCAGAAAATGCAGAATCTTGCCATGGTCTCCGCATGACATTATGAGGCAATATTTACCAACACTAAATTTAAACTTTATTAAAATCTGAACCAGTAGAAACTAGCCACTCAGCCACTAAGCGCTAAGGACTTTCAACTAAATCCGGAGAGCCGAAGGTCAAACAATTGGTAACATGGGGCAGCCTTGGTGTTTAACTTGTGGTGAGTGAGTGGGTGTGTGAGTGTGTGTGAGTGAGTGAGTGAGTGAGTGTGTGTGAGTGAGTGAGTGAGTGAGTGAGAGTGAGTGGGTGTGTGAGTGTGTGTGAGTGTGTATGTGAGTGAGTGAGTGAGTGAGTGAGAGTGAGTGGGTGTGTGAGTGTGTGTGTGAGAGTGTATGTGAGTGAGTATGAGTGAGTGTGTGAGTGAGTGAGTATGTGTGAGACTAAGTGAGTGTGTGAGTGAGTGAGTGTGTGAGTGTGTAAGTGAGTGAGTGTGTGTGAGTGAGTATGACTGAGTGTGAGAGTGAGTATGTGAGCGAGTGTGAGAGTGAGTATGTGAGCGAGTGTGAGAGTGAGTGAGCATGTGTGAGAGTGTGTGACTAAGTGAGTGAGTGAGTGTGTGAGTGTGTAAGTGAGTGAGTGTGTGTGAGTGAGTATGACTGAGTGTGAGAGTGAGTATGTGAGTGAGTGTGAGAGTGAGTGAGTATGTGTGAGAGTGTGTGACTAAGTGAGTGTGTGAGTGAGTGAGTGTGTGAGTGTGTAAGTGAGTGAGTGTGTGTGAGTGAGTATGACTGAGTGTGAGAGTGAGTATGTGAGTGAGTGTGAGAGTGAGTCAAGATTCTTCATCAGGATTTCCAAACTTTCCGCAAGTGTATGTTTAAGTGTATGTCTCGGTGACCTTGATTAATCTAACAGTCTGCCGTAAGACACTGTAAAGCTTGTAAAAGAAATTCAATTGTGTAATTTTGTATAAGCAAAGTTGTAATTCGATTCACACTACTTAATTTAAAATGTCATTTAAAGAGGTGGAATCAGGACTGAAAAATGCAATGCTATAGCCGGGATTGGAACCACGGATCTTCCGCTTATCGAGCGGCTGCTTTAACCACTAAGCTACCATGGCCAAGTTTCCAGCTGATTCGTGTCCTACTGGCAAGTTGGCCACGGTAACTTAGTGGTTAAAGCAGCCGCTCGATAAGCGGAGGAGTGGTTCAAATCCTGGCTATGGAATTCAATTTTTCAGTCCTGATTCCACTTCTTAAACACTGCCCACATGCGGTTTGTGGGTTTAAAAAACACCAGCATTAAGTATGTTGGCATAAATAAATAATCGAATTTAAAATTTATTCTAGTCGTGATATGATTTTATTAAGGGTCAATAATAAATGAAAAACATATTTAAGACGGGCAAAAAACAAAAACATCATAACATCATGGGCAAACAATGGCTTTTACAAATTATTAGGAAGATGTCCGCCTGCTCAATCTACGACATTGTGCACAGAATTTTGTGAACAATGTCCTGGATTATTGGCAGTTTTTTGCGAGATAGCATCTTTCAGTTGCACTGGGGTTGTTAGTTGATTTCCAAAACCTCCAATATTAATTCGTATAGCTATAAAGAAAAATATAATGAAGACATGAGCAACTATACTGTTATAAATTTGATCATCCCCAATAAGAGATCCAGGTAGAGCTGATGTATCAGGAAAACTCGTTCCTTAAAGCAACTCCACAACCAAAAGTCAGCTGGGTTGCGATCTGGAGACCGCGGAAGCCACATTGTTGGAAAGTGGATACTGATAACACGATAGCCAAAATTCTGCATAATTATTTGTTTAGTAGTTAGTGGTAGAGATGTGGGGTGGAGGACCATTTTGTCTGCCCTATCGTGATTCCTCACTCTGGGGATGGCGAAGTTCCCTAACATGCTGTAGTAGCGCTCCCCGTTTTCTGTAACAGTGTCTTATTCCATTATTGTCTTCGAAGTAATACGGGTGATGATGTTATTGTGAAATGAAGCCGCACTTTTAAATCATGAACACCTTGTTGATTAAAGTCTAACTATTGACCTAGAGTCATGGAATATGGCAAGTGTGTCGTACTGGTCGTGTCATCAGTAAGCACTCTGTAACACTGTGGCCTCCGCCATCTCTAGATCTCAATTCGGCCGACTTTTGGTTTTGGGGTTACTTTAAAGTACGAGTTTTCCTAATACATCCAACAACCCCAATACAACAGAAAGATGTCATCTCGCAAGAAATTACCAATATTTCAAGATATTTTTTACAAAATCCTGTACATGGTGTCACACACTGAATACTCTACGTAAACAAGAGAACGGCGGATATCTTCTCAATGTTTCATAAACGACACTGTTTGCCAAGACTGCGGTGCTTTCGTTTTTTTTTTTTTTTTCTTATCTCTAATATTCTAATACTTATATTGGTTAAATGTTTGAACTTACTTTTGAAAGACCCCGTACTACAAGAATGGAATCCCTAAAGGACATTCCTCAAGAGGGACAGGATTGAAATAATAATACAGCTTTGAGTTTTGGGGCAAGGTCCCTGATTTTTAAATATTGACGGGGTTACTACTTTTAGATATTGAAAGGGCACAAAACATGGTGCCCCCCCCTCCAGAATGAATATGAGTACACTAGCGAGAATCATTAACCGTTCCTTTATAAGATTTTGTTTCTTATTTGATTGGTGAATACGTAGGTGACAGAATACGGAAAGAAAAGCTGAGACCTGCACTCTCATTACTTTCTCTGCTCACTCTAATACAAACTATTCTTAAAAGACTTATCCTCCCATCCACTTCATAGTAATGGAGATAAAATGGTACAAATGGTTTTGTAACATATTTCCTTCTAGGTGTAATGGGTAGAGAAGAATACAGTGGACCTAACTGATAGTGAAATATCTCAAGAGTTGGTCACTGTATGATTGTTTCGAGATTCCATTCGCTTTGTATGACCAGCACACACACCAAAAAACGAAAAACAATATCCTCTCTGAGAAAAATATAACTATTTGAAAATTTAAACAATGAACAAGAAATATCTAGAAAATAGTTAACTCCACAAATAAATTACCTTTACATAAATTATGTGCTTTTACGAAATCAACATTTTTTGCGTAGGAATATTTTGTCTATCTCTTGATGTTTAGGATTTATGCAAAAGTCATTCAGAATGAAGAGGACTACTGAAGACATTTCTAGAAAATTCAATTTATACGTCCTCATTGTCGACGAGCCGCTAAACCCAACACACTCATTCACTCACTCACTCACTCACTCAATTTATACGTTTTAATCAACATGAAAATAAGTTGCATATAGTGTTTATTCAAAATCGGTGGAGCTATTTTTGAAAAAATCAAATTTTCTAGTAATTTTCATATAAAAGGTAATTTGGGGTGGAGAGATCTTCTTGAAAATATTCATGTTGCATATTTCGAAGATGATGAACTTAAACACCAAGTTTGGTATTTAACCGACTTTTGAGTTTTTCTGTTCACACACACATGCAGGACCTTTTTTTAAAAGAATCTGATGTGTTGCACTCACATGACTCTCTCTACGGTTGTACTAACTATTTTTACAAACTTCTTCAACATTAGTTGAGATAAAAATTTGCATAAATTATCGTATTGCTTATTTCCTTGTAGGTACATGGGGGATACAGTAGGCTTTGAGCGATAGTCAAATCTTTTAAACCATTGAGATTTCGTTCTCTTTGCACGGGTAAGCTATAAAAAACGAATAGTCAAATATTTTAAACCCTTGAGATTCCGTTCTGTTTACACGGGTAAGGTATAAAACTGAATAAGAATCTTCCATTTGAGACGGTTTAAGTGTTCCAAAACTCACAGAAATAACAAGGAATATCTCCGAAATGGTTCACTCTACAAAAAATGTATTTTGACATAAATAGTGTTTTAGTAAGATGTATATTTTTGTATGGTAAGATTTTCTCTATCTCTTACAGTTTACCAGTTATGCAAAAGTCTCCAGAGTAAGTAGGATTACATGGGCTATAGCCAGAAAGCCCAAAATATAAATTTTATATGCAATAATAATATCTCAAACATATGCCATTTTAGTCAAAATAGTTAGAGCCATTTGCGAGAAAATCAAAATGTTTGAAAACTTTTCCATGCAAAGGAATTTTCTTCAAAATCTTCGTGTCGCATCCTTGAAAGATGTTAAACTTAAATAGCAAATTTGGTTTTTAACCGATTTTTCGTTTTTGAGTTATGCTGTCCTCTGACACACACACACACACACACACACACACACACACACACACACACACACACACACACACACACACACACATACACACACACAAAACGGACCTTTCTCTAAAAATGCTTTTTTTTGGGGTTCAGGGGGCCTCAAAACATGTAATTCCGGGGAAATCTTGACATAAAATTATTGGGTGGAATACAATACTTCATCTACTTACTATAGGTAGTAGAGAAAGTAAAAATGCGTTTTTTATCCAGGGGACCTTAAAACGTGTATTGTCAGTGAAATCTCGGTGTCGAATTTTTGGGTGGAGTGCAATAGCTTCACTAAATAGAAAAGTGATAAGAAAATAATAAATGAAATAAGATAAAACAAAATAAATTGCAATGAAATATATAAGAGTAAAATAATAATTAAATTCCATTTACACGGTCAATTGTTATTAGTTGTTCACATACACACCTATTTCACTAATAATCTAGTACTGTCCAGCAGAATCTGCACTAATACAAATTTATTTTACTTATATTTTCTCAATACTAAATATTCATTATCATGAATCACACTTAAAATAATCTAGCTCTAATTATTTAACTCATGCTCTCCCAAATATACTGCTCATAAAATCCATTACATAAATTAAATACTTTACTTTAAAAATATATATCGTTATTTCATTGCATTAATTTCAGATATGTATACACAATAGTATTGTAACCTCTTACTTCAAAACATAAATCAGAATATAATTCGTGTTCCTAATATGCATCTACTTTTGTATTAATCTATAACATTATTCCCGTAATTCTACATGTATATGTTATAATTTCACATCCCTCTTTTTCTCTTTTTCATCACATCAGTTATACCATTCTTATTAATATCTCAAACGCATGTGGATTTTATTTAATTAATATTCTTTCTAAAATTACGTGAATTCCCCTTCACTTTCTTTGATACATATACTATAACAATAACAGTTTACGTTTACTCCAGGGCAATTCTAGCATCCTTTCAGCTTCCATTTAGGTGTTAAAAAGATCTATTTTATGTGTTGATGCTAGTGCTTCCTAGGATTACCGTTGCAATATTTATAAGGAGCAGAAATGTCATTAACCAAGCCACTGGCCTTTTAACAACGCGTTGATAGCAACGTTAAGCTGGCTTCGTATTTCAGCAGCCCAGATTGAAGATATAAATCACAGCACGTAAAGGGGATATTATGGTTTCTTCTCACGGCACCCCAATGGACACGCACATTTTCAGAGATTTATTGTGGTTTTTCATGTATTTAATCAGTGTAATATTAGACAAACCCTTAGACTTCGATATTGTTATATTTAAAGCAAATAGTAAGTTTATAGTGTCTTATAATACAACTACGACGGCATAAGATATCCATAAATATACGTATATTTAAGCACTTAATTCTGAAAGTGGCAGTTATGTCTTTTAATCCTTTTACATGCTACCTTTTTTCTATAAATATTGCTGAAACAATAATTTAGTCGTATATCAAGCGAAACACATTCATACTTGTGAGAAAAGCTCTTCATAATAACTAGGGCAAGGCAATTAATGTTTTTGCATCTTTTCCTTATGAAGGTTGAAACATTGCTTGCATATACGGAAAGGTATGGCATTGACTAACGAGTTAAATAAAAGCAATTTGTTAGGGCAGGCATCGGCAAACATGTACTCAATGAGGTTTCAATATGACGTATCAACATGCAACCCGCAATGTACATGAGGTAATGTGGAACAAGGGACGGCATTGACCTTCGTTCAGAGTCAGTGCTGGACTCGCTCGCTACGGAGTACAATAAGGAATAGTACATATACTGGAATTCAGCCATTTTGCTCCACGATAGTTTAGGTAGGCCTAGATATTTGAGCAATATATTTCAATTCACTTCTGTTTGCAATGTACCATGAAAGTCTAGTGATATATCACAAGTAGCCACTCTCAGTATAGCACGTAAATTATCATCTGTTAATCGCAATACAAGATGTTTTAGACTGAGTTTTTTTCCTTCTACACATTTCTTGAATGCTTGAAATAATTCAGTCCCTGTTGTATGTTCCCTAAGTGGAATGACTTCAAGCATATATTCTTGTATCGAGAGGTTGTTAGTAACTCCACAAATGAAAATTACCAATTATCCTGTGTCAACGTTGCCAGTGCTTTCATCCAACGCGAGAGAAACGGCTATAAATTCATGGACCTTGGTTTGTAGTCTTTTTTTCGGTTATTTCTCCTATTTTATGTATCCTTCTTTGCATGGTTCGTGCTGATAATGCAACATTACTAAAAATATCATATTAATCAGGGCAAATTATGTTGGCAACTTTACTCTCACATTTTTTATGAAATCTCCATCACTAAAACACCTCGGTGACTGCGAAATCTCCAAAGCAACAGCATAACTGGCGTGAAGTTGTCTATCAGTTATAATATTTTAATTAATAATAGGTGTATTATCTGAATATTGCTCTTTGAGCTGTTGTAATTGTTTAGTCCGATCTAGACTTGGAAAAAATAAAAGGAATAAAGGACATTACGTCAGTGTTATGCTACTTTAAATCGTGGTGTAAATTTGTGAATACATGCTTACCTGTAATTGCATGGTGATCTTATGACATGTATCATAATGCCGCTTGATGTTCCGTTGATGAGTGCCTTTTTCAACTTTAGAGCACCACAAGCATCTTACATTGTCTTCTTTTGCGTAACAAAAATACTGCTCCTCCCACGATTCCTGAAACGCACGTTTCCGCACAGTCACCCTTGACTTTGACACACAAGTTGGTAAATACGACAGGACAGTCCGCCCGTGATCGGTGCGTATGCAGTGCCAGTTAAGGCTGAGAGGGAGGGGGAGACAGAGCAAGCGCTGCCCCTGACTCATCATAGCTGCGAGGCCTCATTGAGTACATGCTTGCCGATGCCTGTGTTAGGGCATTTTTGTGCATCTTCTTACTTATTTTGCGGATATATCATTTTTGGGAAATTTTTAGGTCATTTTGAGCATTTTTAACACTTATTTCCGGAAGGTTGGAATATTATTTGTATTTAATTCATTTTTTAAAATTAAAATTTAGTATTTTTCCTTGTCAATACAATTTCTTGGATTTAGTAAATGCTATGCTAACTCCTACCCCTATTTTTTCAAGGAATGTGCATTATGAACTGGCCCACTTCTAGAAATTCAATTTCTTAGAGCTTAAGCTACCTCCTACCCCTATTTTGCAAGGAATGTCCATTATGAACTGGCCCACTTCCAGGAATTCAATTTCTTAGAGCTTAAGCTACCTCCTACCCCTATTTTTCAAGGAATGTGGTTAATGGACTTGCTCACACTCCCAAGGAAATTCCTATATCCAGGTAAATCGGCATTCATGTGCTGTTAAGTGAGGTGATCAGTTGTTCCTAGCACCTGTACGAGCACCATAAGAGCAAAATGCCTAAAGTGAAGGGAAGTAATAGTGTTAATTTGAAGGTATTTGTTTCAAAATGTGGAGAAAATATTTTTTCACGGACGGTCATATATTATTCTGCAAGATCTGTGATGTGAGACTGGCTGCTGAAAAAACGTTTACGGTAGAACAACATATGTCACGAGAGAAGCATAAACGTGGACTGAAACGACTTGAAAATAAAACCAGTGTAAGCTTACAGCAGATGCTTCTGGGCAAAACTCGTTCAACATTTTCGCCATTTTGTGAGAAATTATGTGAAGTATTTTTATCTGCCGATATTCCGCTTCACAAGCTGAATCATCCTAAGCTGCGCACTTTCTTAGAAGAGGAGACAGGAAAATTAATTCCAGATCCCAGAACATTGAGAACCTACGTGGATTGGTACTACAACAAAACTTTGCAACAGATAAGAAAAAGGATTGGAGAAAAGACATCCCCGGAGAACAATTTCTATTACATTTCTATTACATTCTATTACATTGTGAGCAGCTGTACAAAGTGAACTATTCAACCATCAGCTTAGTATTTGACCACGAATTGAGAATACTTTGGCCTAATGGGATTCAAAATTCCAATGTATTACTTTTTATAACAGACGCAGCATCCTACATGATGAAAGCTGCTGCTTCTTTAAGTGCACTCTACCAAAAAAATGGTGTTTGTGGCATGTTTAGCGCACGCATTACACCGGGTCGCAGAAGAAGTACCTGCAAAGTTTCCTAAAGTGGATAAATTAATTGGATGAGTCAAGAAAGTATTCTTACCCCCTCTCGAGTTGTAGCATTCAAAGCAGATGATCCAGAAATTCAACCGCCGTTTTCACCTGTTTTGACTGGATGGAGAACATGGCTCGAGGCTTGTAGTTATTATTATTATTGCAAGAATTTGGCGTTGTGAAGAAAGTAGTTGATATTCAAGATGCTCTCGGGCTTCGAGCCAGGTGTAGTGATGAAAAGACATCGACGTTTCGGGAGTGTACATCTCTCCCATCTTCAGGATGAATGACTAGCAAGTTTCAAGTTTCAAGTTTTCTTTATTCATAATCTTGGCCTGGTGCCGGTACAAAGGCCCCGGCTTACAGGCTATAAATTTACATTTATTTACAATTTTTCTTTTTACAAGCTTATAGTTTTAGGTGTCACCAAAAACCCATACGGTGGCCATCTTTAGGCCAACGAGAATAGTTTTCGTTAGTCGTTTGGTGTCTATTCCTATTATTTGTTGTTGTTTTTTTTTTTTTTTTTTTTTTCCTTATATACATATATACATCTATATACACACATACACGCACGCATTCACCCACACACTCACATTCACACGCTTACACACACACGTTCACTGGGCACAACAGAAAAATGCGACCCAGCTCGCGCACTGCACTATTTACAATATTTACATCTTCCCACTGTCCTCCCGCGCGGGCAGGGTGTAGCTACTGGGTGTTTTCCGAGGCGAGGGCCTCTGCCGTAACGTGTGTGTGGCCTAAGAGCGAGATTGCATGGACACGCATTAGTCGGCGAGCTGTGCCGCGTCTAGAACATTTTTATTCTAGTATGTTGGCGGTGCTTCGGCTCGCCTTTGCCAATGTTGGCGATCACGTAGTTTTCGTGGTTCCTAATGCGCGTCCATGCTGCCGTTGCTCTTTTTGCTATTGCCCCTGGGATGGACGGGATCTGAGTTTCGAGGTGAAGAGTTTGGTTAGTGGTAAGGAGTGGAGCAGAGAGGATTTTTCTAAGGGAGAGGTTTTGGAGGGTTAGAATTTGTTTGAGGGCGGTTTTAGAGGCATTTGCCCAGGCCACGCATGCGTACAGGATCACCGAGAGTATAAATGACCTATATAAAATCAGCTTGGATTTAAGTTGTAGCTGTTTGCTGCGGAAGATGGGCGCGCACAACTTTATGCGCTGTCTGCCTTTGTTGGCCGTATTTTTATATGGGTGGACCAGCACATCGTGCGGTCCATGGTGACGCCAAGGTATTTGACATTCTGGCGACATTGCAATACTTGACCACCGACCATTAGGTCCATTGCCAAAGTGTGATGCCGCTTTGAAAAATGTATTACCTGGCATTTATTGGGGTTAATTTTGATTTTCCAGTCATGGAGCCATGAGAGGAAGTTGTTTGTGTATCTTTGCATTTCTGCAAGGCCGAAACGAGGATTTTTGTGGTGGTTGTATATTGCAATGTCGTCTGCATACATGGCGACCTTGCATCTGGCATCCACTGGGAAATCATTTGTAAACAGTATGTACAGGAACGGTGACATGATTGCCCCTTGTGGGACGCCAGCACGCATCACTCTCTCCCGAGAGAAGGAGTGGCCCACTTGGACGTAGAAGTGTCGATTTTCTAAGAAGTTGTGCAGCAGGTATAGATAATTTTGGAGTGCCGGGAAATTGTGGTGCAGTTTGTAAATAAGGCCATTGTGCCAGCACCGGTCAAATGCAGCTTCTACGTCCAGAAATAATGCCAACGTTGAAGCCCCATTGTTAAATTGCTCTGTTACATCATCAGTTAGTCTGAGAAGTTGTAATTCTGTGGAATGTCCTTTTCTAAAGCCAAATTGTGAATTTGAGAGTTCATGTGTTTCCGAAATTTGTTTTTGAAGTCGAGAAAGGATAAGTTTTTCGAGCAATTTACCAATAGTAGACAAGAGACTAATGGGGCGGTAGTTTTGCGGTTGTCTGGTGCTTTTCCCTTGCTTTGGGAGCATGATAACCTTGGCTCGTTTCCAAGTAGAGGGGAAATAGCCTTGCTGTAAACAGGCGTTAAATATCTTTGTCAGTTGCACCAGAGCTTTTCTCGGGAGATGCTTAAGTTCCTCATTAGTCACTTTGTCTGGGCCGGCAGCTTTACCATTAGGCAATTTCCTAATGAGCTTGTAAACTTCCTGCGGTGTTATTAGGGATAGCTGTTGCTCTTGCTTCTGCGCCACCCAGGTTCGTACCCATGTCTGGACCTCCCGTTCTATTTCACGGTTGGTCACTGGGAATGACTAGCAATAATGGGTGGGCGTCACAAGAGGGAATCCACCTGTGGTGGAGCCTCTAGACAAATGCCATAACAGGACAAGTCCTTTACTGGCTCAATTATTTATATTTAAATGGGACTGTGGTAAGACGGTGAAATTGTTGATTGGGATTGGTTGACTGGAAGACATAGACCCCTCCGAAGGAGTGTCGCCTTGACGTGGCGGAGGGGTTCAGTTCCTGAACCAGACGGCCTACTAAGTGTCATTTCGACTACTGGTAGGCAAGAGGTGAGGGGAAGCAAAGAACATTCCAAACGGGTAGATGAGGCTCGTTAGTCTTGGTTGACGACTCATCTAGGAGAAGAGGACTCCGAAATCAAACTCCCCCAGGGGTTCCTACTACGGTAGGTACGGGTTTGGCGTACCCGGGGCCCCCAGCCATACTCTCGATTGGGTTTCTCCAAGAGGTGAGAGGGAACATGCCAAACGCCCAATCAACTTTGCTCCACTTTTGTGTTTGACCTCCCACCTGTTACCTCCCTGTACACAGTCTGATGGATAACCTACGCAGGGGTTGTAGGAGAACGGGGTGACGCAAGGGGTGACTGGGTAATAGCGTAAGTCCCAGCCCCTGGTTATCATGTAGGATCTGTGTGCGTATCCGCTGATAAAGGTCAGTCCCGGGGAGGGGCCATTGCATGAGCTGATGCACTCCTGAAGGCGATTGGGTCTCTCTGTCTATACATTGGGAGGTGAGACCCTAGGGTGAGCAAGGTCCAGGCCAGGACTCTCACCTAAGCCGGGGTGGCGCCCAGGATGTGAGCATGCCATCGGAGACATTTGCAATGGTGTAGGATTAATGCGCCATGAGTTCCAAAACTCAAAACAAAAACAAACCAAAACTGTATTTAAAGGAAGTAGTCGAGTGCTGTGGTCCTCGCTACTTAGTAATTTCGAGAACTGAGGAAGGAAAAAAGTTTCTTTCGGTGAGCCCATTTGTAATCCAGAAGGGCCTAGATAAGATAGCTGGTCCAGTGAAGTCATGCACTAGATCGCGTAATGGCACGCTTCTAGTAGAAGCGCATTAAGCAGAACAGGCAGCTAAAATACAAAAAGCAAACCTGTTGGCCAGCTATCCAATACGTGTTGACCTTCATAAGACGTTGAACTCGTCACGCGGTGTCGTTAATACCCGCGCATTAGATGGACTCAGTGTTGAAGAGATTAAGGAAAACCTAGAAGATCAAGGTGTTACCCGTGTGTATCGGGTTCATCGCAAAGAAAGCGGTGAATTGAAGCCTACTCGTACCCTGTTCCTGACCTTTGATCGGGTAGATCTCCCTCAAAGGATTAGGGCAGGATACGAAGCTATAGAAGTAAGGCCATACATCCCGAACCCAATCCGGTGCTTTAAGTGTAACCATTTTGGACACACAAGTGAACTGTGTAACAGAACAGCTTCTTGCGTCAACTGTGGAGGCGTCCTTCAGGATGCTCCATGTTCATTGCCTCCCAGTTGTGTGAACTGCAGCGGCGAACATCCAGCCAATTCGCGAGAGTGCCCCCGGTTTATAGAGGAAAGGGCGATCCAGGAGATCCAAGTCAAAGAGAAGGTGTCCTTCTCAGAAGGTCGGAAACTCCTACGTATCCGACAGCCCCCCCTTCCAAAGTCCGGTACCTATCGCTCTGATGTAGCTAGGCCGGCAGAGAAGCGGGAAATCGCTACACAAACCAGCGATCAAACCGGGGCCACAATTTCACAAAAAATTATCGTAGCAAGAACAGTTCCAAAGCCTTCAACATCTACAGGTAAATCTACGTCTCCTACCAAATGTGTAAAGGAAAAGAACACATCTACAATGTCACCGTCTAAATTGTCAGTCTACAACAATGGCAAGAATGAGCCCGTTGTGTATGTTACATCACCGAAGAAATTTAAGAAACAATACGTAAAAACTGACTTCCTCAAAGAAGAAAACGTGTCTGTTCCCATTAAACCAAAGGGAAACAAGAGCCAGCGTTCATCCCCTCGAAGATCCTCTTCTGAGGATTCCTCCGGGATGGACACAGATCGGCAGCTTTCATCTTCGCCGGTCTCCGTGTCAAATCGGTTCGAAGCTCTCGAACCAAAATTCAGTATCGGAACACGGACGTCCTCGGCAGAGGACATGGAGTTGGAATCTGCCCACACTGGGAGACCCCCAGTAGAAAAGAGGCGCGAAAAAGCGCCAGACAAGAATGCCAGCCCAAGAGAAAAGAAAAGGGCTAAGTTAGTTCGACAACCGCCTACTCCAAAGTAATAAAGAGTTACCTTGGAATTACCTATCCCATACACAATGCAATATGGCTATCCTACAATGGAATGTATGTGGAATTCGGACTCAAAGGCCAGAACTTGAACTTTTGCTCAAAGAAAATGAACCTCTGGTCGCAAGTTTGCAAGAGACTAAGCTACGTCCTCATGACGCTTTCCATCTAAGGCGATACACCCCAATACCGTGTGATGTTACACCAGAAGAGGGTGTACCGGCACATGGCGGCGCTATGATGCTTGTTAGAGATGACGTGTATATGCAAACTCTACCATTGCACTCTGATATACAATCAGTTGCTGTATGGATTAAACTGCCAAACATACATTTCACCATCTGTAATCTTTATTTGCCTCCGTCCCATGACTTCTCGCACATTGATTTAAAAGATCTAGTTTCCCAGTTGCCAACACCGTTTCTGTTGGTGGGAGACTTCAATGCGCACCACCCACTTTGGGGTTCAAGTCGCGCTTGTGCGAGAGGTACGCTCATTGCCGATTTCCTGGACAGTCACAACATAGCTCTCCTCAACACTGGAGAGCCTACATTCATTTCTGACTGTCAGAGCACCTTCTCACACCTTGATCTTGCAGTTTGTTCACCTCAGTTGGCAGTCTCCTTACAATGGAATGTCATCTCTGATTACACTCTAGTGACCACTACCCATGTCTTATTAGCCTCTTGACACAACATACATTTTCCACACGTATGCCCAGATAGCGTTTGGACCATGCCAACTGGAACCTTTACACCCAGTTGGCTGTCTTTACCTACAACGAGCACGACTCAGTGAATAATTTGGCGCAGCATCTCACGGAGACGATTCTCCCTGCTGCTGAACAATCGATTCCGCGGTCGACTACACACCCCCGTCGATTTCCCGTCCCCTGGTGGACGGAAGAATGTCGGAATGCCATTCGTGCTCGAAGGCGTGCACTTAGGGTTTTCCAACGTCACCCTACTTTGGAAAACCTAATCGAATACAAGAAAATGCGTGCCAGGTCCAGACAAGCCATTAAGGATAGCAAATGGAGCAAATTTGTAGCTTCATTTAACCGAACACACCTTCCTCGGTTGTGTGGGATAGATTAAGGCGTGTTGCAGCTAAAACGGCCCAAATACCAATAGCGGGACTAAAAACAGCCACAGGAGCTGTTGTTGATTCATTTGAAGTGGCCAATACTTTTGGCAGTGCTTTCGCACAAGTGTCTAGCTCGGAAAACTACTCCCCTGCGTTCCTTCCAATTAAAACTCAGGTGGAATCTCAAGGCTTCTTGTTTCGTTCTAGAAACGTAGAAGATTACAATCGCCTTTTCACCATGGCGGAGCTGGAGCATTCCCTGAAATCTTCGCGATGTTCAGCACCAGGACCGGACGGTATTCATGTACAAATGTTACAACAGCTCTCTCCTGAAGGTAAGGCATTCCTGCTCGAGGTCTATAATCGTGTTTGGGTTGACAGTATACTCCCAGGAAATTGGCGGGAGGCCACCGTTATTCCCAGCTTGAAGGCTGGAAAGGACCGTCATCTTCCTTACAGCTACCGTCCTATTTCCCTCACCAGTTGCGTCTGCAAGGTGATGGAACGCATGATCAATGGACGATTGGTATGGTGGTTAGAAAGTCGTAACCTACTGACTAACATCCAGTGTGGTTTTCGACGACGCCGTTCAACTTTTGACCATCTTGTGTCAATATCGACACAGATAATGGACGGCTTTATGAAGAACTGTCAAACCGTTGGCATATTTTTCGATCTTGAGAAGGCTTATGATACGTGCTGGCGAGCAGGGATTCTACGTTCCCTGTATGCCTGGAACATACGTGGACGCCTACCACCTTTCATTCAGGAGTTTATGAAGGACCGCTTTTTCCGAGTAAAGGTCGGCTCAGTTTTTTCTAATTCTTTTGTTCAGGAGGAGGGAGTACCTCAGGGTTCGGTGCTAAGTGTCACGCTCTTTGCTATAGCAATTAACTCCATCTGGAAACGTGTTCCACCTGGAGTTTCGTCATGCCTATTCGTAGACGACTTCGCTGTCTATTGCACTTCTCAGCGCACGGCGTTCTTACAACGGCGCCTGCAGCAATGTTTGGACAACCTTAGAGAATGGAGCGTGAAAAACGGCTTCCGTTTCTCAACTGAGAAGTCAATCTGCGTTAATTTCTGACGCCTTAGGAGACGATTACCACCTTCGCTCCGATTTGGTCCAGATTCACTTCTCTTCACAGAAGAGACGCGCTTCCTGGGTTTGATCTTGGACAGGAAACTTAGTTGGTCGTCGCATATTGCACAGCTAAGAGCGAGATGTGACCGTTCCCTAAATATTATGCGAGTACTGAATGGCAAATCGTGGGGAGCGGATGGGACAATTTTGTTGCGAATATATCGGACATTGGTCCGATCCAAACTAGACTATGGGTGTATTGTTTATTCTTCAGCACGACCAACTCTGCTGAGCAGATTAGACGTCGTCCACAATAGGGGCATCCGCATTGCAACAGGAGCTTTTCCAACAAGCCCAGTGGTGAGCCTTTACGCCGACTCCGCAGAACCTCCTCTGCAATACCGGCGTGAGATTCTCTTAGCAAATTATGGTTGTGCGCTTAGGTGTATGCCTAAGCACCCAACGTTCGCTTCTTTTTTCACCACTACGCTAAGAGAACGATATAGGAATAGCACCCTTAGTCCTAAGCCTGCGGGGTTCCGTTTCCAAGAGCTCCTAGTGAAGCTTGGAGTGGAACTGCCTATGATGTTCACCAAGGGCGAGAGGATTTACCCCCCTTGGCTATCTGGTACGCCCCATGTAGATCATGGGATGACCGTACACCAGAAGTCCACGATGCCTATTTCAAGTATCCGCACGGGTTTCTTAGAATTTTTGTCAGGCTACACTGACCGTCGATATACTTACACCGATGGATCAAAGAGCACCAACGGTGTTGGATGTGCTTATGTTTATGGAACCGAACCATATACATTCGGTTTTCCAAATAGCACTTCTATTTTTACTGCAGAGCTTTATGCAATTTATCGAGCCGTTTTGTATGTGCGCCGTCGTAAATTAGGTGACTGCTTGATTTTGAGCGATCCCTTAGTGCACTGCAGAGCCTTTGTCAGTTGTACAACCCCCACCCTATTGTACAACGTATTCAGGATGCCCTCCATGTTTTACACGGTGTTGACGTGGTGTGTGCATGGATTCCTGGTCACGTAGGTTTGCCGGGGAATGAAATGGCAGATTTAGCAGCAAAGGCGGCAACTACAGAACCTAGTATTACCATCTCACGTGTTATTTCGGAAGACTTCAGGCCTGAAGTGCGGAGAGCGGTGCTGTCGTCCTGGCACGACGAGTGGTCAGCCCTCCGCGGTAATAAGCTTAGAGAAGTGAAAGAACTTCCGATAAACTGGGTAACTTCCTGTCGCACATCTCGTCGCGAGGAGGTTAGTTTGGTTCGATTAAGAATAGGGCACTGCAATTTTTCGCATGGTTACCTATTTAAAAGGGACCCTGCGCCTCTATGTCCGCTGTGTGACAACCTTTTGTCGGTTCGCCACGTCTGCTAGAGTGTTGCTCTCTAGCGCACCTTCGGGATTCTCTGCAGCTGCCTGCCAGACTTGCAGAGGTCCTAGCGGACGACAAAACAGCGGTTGATAGATTTTTTAATTCTTTAGCGGAGTGCAGTATCAATTTGAGGATTTAAAATTTTTAATCATCTGTTTCTGATTTTGGACATATTTATCACCTTGTTTCATATCTGGCTACTGCCACTGCTTTTTACCTTTGTATATTTTTCTTGTTGCTAGTATTTTTATTTTTTGAGTGAAATTTATATCTGGCTATTGCCATGAATCTTTTATGGGCGCTGATGACCTAGAAGTTGAGTGCCCTTAAAGCAAATCAATCAATCAATCGAAGACATAGAGTTGGTTACTGTGTTGTTATTGGCTTTTTTTTTTCTTCTTTTTGTGTTGACTTTTGAGTCTAGTTTTGGCCAAGTATGAGTCTGGGACGTTTGTAGGTTTTCCCGGGGTCAAGATCGTATTCCCCGAGGCCACGGATAAGGGCATTAAAGCTCTGTGGAAGGGAATTGTAGAAAGTATGAGATAGGGATAGAATATGGTCTGTAAGGGTTTGGATGGAAAGGTCTCTGTGAATGTCTCTGTTAGGAATATACTAGTCTGCGTCTACTGATATACGTAGAAATCTGTTCTGCAGGGTTTGCAGGCGTTTCAGGTGCGATTTTGCTGCGATTCCCCAGACTTGGCATCCGTAGGTGATAGCAGGGCGGAGGACTTGCTTATACATGAGCAGTTTGTTGCGAATGGACATCGTGGACTTCCTGTTGTACAGCGGGTATAACATAGCCATCCTACCTTGATTTTGTTGGATATGTACTCGATATGGGGTTTCCAAGTAAGCCTATGGTCCAAGGTGACACCAAGATATTTTGCTTGGTTGGACCAGTTCACTTTACCTCCAGCTATTTGTAGTTCTGGAAGATCTTGTACCAGTCTTCTGGTAAAGGTGACTGCCTGGGATTTTCCAGGGTTGATTTTTAGGCGCCAGGTTGAGAACCAAGCTGTTAGTGAGTCTGCATACCTCTGTAGCCTGTTTGCTGCTACTCTGGGATTAACAGAGGCAGTGGCAATGGTGGTGTCATCAGCGAACTGGTAGAGTGAACACCCCTGGTAGGATGGCAATGAATTGATGTAAATGAGAAACAGAAGAGGCCCGAGTACACTTCCTTGAGGGACTCCTGCATGTATTGACCTTGATCTTGAAGATACTTCTTCTTTACAAACTGAGACGGTTCTATTTCGGAGATAGAAATGAATCAGATGTGTCATGTGGGGAGGAAAATTGTAATGGATCAGTCTGTAAAGGAGCCCCTCGTGCCAGACTGAGTCGAATGCGCGTGTGATGTCCAGGAATAGTGAAACAACAAACTGCCTGTTATTGAAGCCCTTAATGATGTCATCCACCAGTCGAAGTAGTTGGTGTATGGTGGAGTGCCGCCGGCGGAAACCAAACTGTTCTGGCCTAAGTAGCTGGATGGTATCTAATGTGGTTTGAATCCTAGCTTGCACTATCTTCTCAAATATTTTGCTGATGGCTGGAAGCAAGCTTATTGGCCGATAGCCTTCAGGTGAAGAAATATCCTTTCCTGGTTTCGGCAAGGTGATCATTTTAGCATGCTTCCATGCCGTTGGGAAGTACGCCAGATGGAGTAGGGCGTTGAAGAGGTGTACAAGTAGGCCCATCCAGTTTTGTGGTAGGGCCTGTAGAGCTGCATAGGGTATATTGTCATACACTGATGCCTTATAAGGGGCCACAGATGATATGTGGTGTTGAACTTCTAGTTTGGAAGTTGGAGTAACTTCTGGCAGAAAAGGCCTGGACAAGAACTCTGTGACCTGGTCCTCGACGTGATGTCTAAGATCCATGTCACAAGTGTCGGCTGGATGGAAAGTTTTTTCCAAAAATTCGGCCATCAATTCCACCTTTTCTCTGGCTGATTGAGCTATTTGATTGCCTTGGCGAAGGGGTTTGTCCTGGACGGGTAAACGAAACAATGCCTTGGACATGCGCCAAAGGGATTGATCTTCAGTGTCGAGCGAAGATAGCTTTCGCTCCCATTCGTCATTCAGATGTTCAGCAAGCTCCAAACTTAGGACACGTTGAAGTCTATTAAACTCCCTTCGATCCAGGGGGCAACCAGAGTGTTGAGCTCGGCGACGTGCTCGATTCTTCGCCGCAATCAGCTCTCGAAGATGGCGAGGCAACTTCTTAACTGCCTGGGCTGGGCCTCGGCTTGGTGGTGTTGCCTGTGCTATGGCTGCAGCTACAGAGGTGTTTATGTTTTGAACCAGCGTGTCTACATCTTGTATTGTAGTGCATGGTTCAATTGTTGCTGGTAACTCAGCCATTATGTTTCTGAATTCTTGCCAGTTTACTCTCCTTGGAGAGGGAATCAGACGCTGCTGTTTGTAGTTAGGCCTGGTTTGAAATAAAAGCAGCAAGGGGTAGTGATCTGATGATAGTTCAGGCACTGTGTAGACTTGTGGATGCAAGGTGGTGTTCTTGATAAGGGCAATATTCAGCCAATCTGGGGGTCGACGACCTTCATAGTCCATTGTGGGGGAGGATAGCGAGAGTACCACTATGTTGTTGGTGAGTACGTAGCGTTCCAAAGCTCTCCCCCGAGGATTGAGTACCGTGGAATTCCAAATTGAGCTTTTTGCGTTGTAATCCCCCATGGCGATGGTTGCCGTGTTGCTGTCGAACAATACATCCAACTCCCTGTTAAGGATGGGACGACGAGTGGGGATGTAGACTGAAAAAAGTCTAATTGGCCCTTTGTTGGTTTCGACTTGGATTCCAGTGGTTTCCAGGTTGTTAGTTGGGGTAGTAAACAGCTGGTAATGTTGTATGCTACGTCTCACATATATGGCAGTTCCTCCATAGCCATCGCCTCTATCTGATCTGTAGCAAAGCATACCTGGAATGGTAGCTTTGTTTGATGGAATTAGGTGCGTTTCCTGCACCAGAAGCAGAACAATTCCCTTGGAGGCCACAAAATTGGTAGTTTCTCTCAGTTTGTACCTTATGCCATTAACATTCCAGGAAAAAACTTTGAGAGATTGAATATTCAGTCTTCCGTCCTGTCTAGCACTCATGATGGATAGTAAAGGCGAGAACTGTGTGGACGAAGATGGTGTATGGATGTATATGTTGTGGCCTTGCTTTGAGAGCTTCAGCAAGGAAAGCTGCAAAATCCGGCTGTAGCTCTATGGGGATTTGCCTCATAGTATTGAGGAAAGCCTCATCAGGAACGGTTGGAAATATAGAGGTTTGCTGATGTTGCTGCGGCAGTGCTACTCCTGTAGTTGGCTGCTGTTTCTGTTGGCGAGGAGCTACACCTGTAGTTGACTGCTGCTGTTGCTGTCGAGGTGCTCTCTGCCGTGTTATTCGCTGTTGGGCAGGTTGTTGTGCCCCAATTGTTGTTGCCGTGTTGGTAGGTGGCATGTTGGGTGATGCCACTGTTGGCCTCTGTGTCTTTGGTGGTGTGACAGTAGTTGGAGCGGGCTGAGGTTCTTGTTGACCTGTAGTGGCCGCTGCATAACTTGGAAAGGTTATGGGATCTTGCTGGGTAGTCCGAGCTATCTAGCACCAGTGAAGGCCTCTCTTGGCAGTTCCAGGTTATGTGGAACTCGAGGTCGGGTGTTGTATTTGGACATATGTCCCTGCTTGTTAGCCATGAGCTCCAAATGAGCTTCCTGCCACACCGGACACTTGGCATAGCGACAAGAGTGAGAATCCCCACAATTGCAACATCTTGGCTTCGAGCCTGGTATAGCCAGCCTCTGGCAGTTCACTCTTCTGTGACCTGTCTCGCCACAGAAAGCGCAAACCGGTAGCAGCAGACAGCCAGCAGCATTGTGCGTGAATTTATGGCAGTTAGTACACTGCTGTGGTCTTGGTGGTGGTTTAAATGTTTCCACCCTGATGATGGCGTGAAACATGTGCGTCTCTTTAAAAATGTTGCGCACATTGTCTGTTTTCTTCAGGGCAACTCTGAAGTGAGGCAGTGGTTGAGGATTAGGACCTCTGGTGGTCAACTGGGCAACACGTTCCACCGTGTACCCTTTATTGGTGAGTAGTTCCTTCACCTCATCAACGGTGATGAACACCGGGATGTCCTTCAGGGTGACATGAAGGAAGCGGTCTTCAGGAAGGAGCGTAGTGACACCCTCGATTTGATTCTGTTCCATGTGCTTGCGTAAATGTGGGTGATCGTCCGGCGATGTAGGGATCAAGGCCACTGTACCTCGTAGATTTCTGAGGCTGAAGTTGACCTTATCCGCTGGGACGGAGTTCAAAATTTTCCTGGCATCTGATGGTTGGCGTAGGAAGATGGGCGTGATTCTTCTTGGTTTCTGTTGCAATGGCTGTACAACATTAGGAGCCGCAGGAACAGTGTTACTTGCTGGGATGGTAACATCTTCTTCCATGAACTCTGGTGCAGGGTCTGGCGCAGTAGAGGTAGAGGTCAGAGCCTAAAAAGGATTGGCCGTGACTACTGGAGCTGAGGCAGCCACAGGAGATGGAACGTTCCTCTTCCTCTTTGGCTGTACAGTTTGCCATTATGGAGATTTAACAGCTTGCTCGTGGTGATACAAGTAAGTGTTAATGGCATCCACTCTAGCCCTATGGGTGGCCATTGCTCGGTAAAGTTGCGTGACATCCTTCCTGGGCACGTCTTCTTTAGGCAATAACTCCAGGAGCCGTAGATCGGCCTGGTTATATAGGCTTGCCTAGCCTTACGTTCGTTTTGTAGAACGTGTTGTCTCATCAAGAGGCAGTGATGGCTCCTTAACGAGCTCTTGATCCAGGAAGAATGTGATATTACCTCCCTGCAGGTAATATAATGTTGAGTTGAAATCATTAGTCAAGGGACTGGCCATGGTCGTCATAAGTATAGTTTGGTAGGTGCTGATAAGCTCAACTTACAGAGGGCCGGACCAAAAGGCGCCTTATCAGTTATAAAAACTGATGGCTAAGCCTTGTAACTCTACCTAACGGTGAGTCTGAGTTTTAATGTGCTTTAAAAGCACAAAAGTGTTTGGGGAAGAACGTCAATTAGTGCAGAAATATTGCACAATTCGGTCGAAAGAGTGTTGACTTTTGAATTGGGTGGGTGTCACATGAGGGATTCCACCGTGGTGGGCCTCAAGACAAATGCCATGCCAGGACAAGTCCTTTACTGGCTTAGAGGATGAAATAAGTGAAAGGGACTGTGGTAAGGCGGTGGAAAAGTTGTTGGAAATTTGTAAAGCATATGGCATTGAGATTTTTTTTTAATGGGAATTTAATTGATTAATTTTGTCCAAGAAGAAGTCTGGGGCGTTTGTAGGTTTCCCCAGGGTCAATGTCATATTCCCCGAGGCCACGGATCAGGGTATTGAAGCTTTGTGGCAGGGCGTTGTAGAAGGTGCGGGAGAGAGATAGGATATAGTCTGTGAGAGTGGGGATAGATAAGTCTTGGTGGATGTTTTTGTTGGGAATATACCAGTCTGCATCAGTAGATATGCACAGATATCGATTCTGAAGGGTTTGTAGTCTCTGGAGATGAGAAGCAGCTGCAATGCCCCAGACTTGGCAACCGTAGGTAAGAGCTGGTCGGAGAATCTGTTTGTACAGTATTAGTTTGTTGGGAACAGACATTGCCGATTTTCTGTTATAAAGAGGGTACAGCATAGCCATCCTTCTATTGATTTTGTTTGTGAGGTCTTCTATGTGTGGCTTCCAGGTGAGTTTGCAGTCTAGTATAACTCCAAGGTACTTGGCTCTATTGGACCAGTGAACTCTACCACCAGCTATTTGAAGTTCAGGAGGATCTGCCTGCACCACTCGCCTGGTGAAGGTGACTGCCTGTGACTTGGTTGGGTTTATTTTCAGGCGCCAGGTGGAAAACCATGCTGTCAAAGAGTCGGCATATCGTTGCAGCCTGTTTGCTGCTACTCTATGTTTAATAGAGGCAGTGGCAATGGCGGTGTCATCTGCAAACTGGTAGAGGGTACATCCAGGGTATGATGGCAAGGAATTTATGTATATCAGGAACAGAAGCGGCCCGAGAACACTTCCCTGGGGGACTCCTGCATGGATGGGTCGAGAAATGGAGAATACCTCTTCTTTGCAGACGGAAAAGGTTCTATTATGCAGATAGGAATGGAGAAGATGAACAATATGTGGAGGAATGTCGTAGTGGATAAGTCTGTAAAGGAGCCCCTCATGCCAGACGGAGTCAAAGGCCCGTGAAATAGTCTAGGACCAGTATATGTACTGTCAGCCAGTACGTACCGAGTAGAAAACACCCAGTCTAGTGTGGAGGTGGTTCACCGCAGAAAGATTGCCAGTGTATGGGATGCAAGCAGTGGCGGTCTGTTGGCCTTGGAGATTGAGGCTTTAATGTCCTCTACGGAGCAGCCGTTTTGGCGGAATGTGTGCCTCAGGTGCTGCAGCTGTTGTTTTAGGTGGCTGAGATCGGAGACCGACAGAGCTCTGTGCGACAGAGTGTTGAGAACTCCGACCCGTTGTGACTTATGATGGAAACTGCGAACATTCAAATAGAAGTCAGTATGTGTTGGTTTGCGGTACACTTCATTCCCAGAGTACTGTTGTTGTTTCTGGAGACCAGGATATCCAAAAATGGCAGATTTCGGTCCTTCTCCACTTCCATGGTGAACTGAATTTGGAGTCGGAGGCTATTGAGGTGAGTGAGAAAGCTCGGCAAAATGTCTCGTCCATGTGGCCATATAACGAATGTGTCGTCAACGTAGCGGTAGAAATGAGATGGCTTAAGTGGGGCTGTGGCCAGTATTTCGTGTTACAAGTAGTTGACTCTTTTGATAATGCTGAGTCTATGACAATCAAAAAGGCGCAAGAAGTGCTGGCTGATAAATAAATTGCGGGTAAGCTTTCTTACATAAGCACCAATTTTTTATTCCTTCCTGATGCAATAACTTCTCAAGGGACATTAATAGAACAGCTACAAATAGTGGATAAAGTAGTGAATGATTTGAGCCGTGCATATGGTACGGAGGGTGATGCAGTGGCAATGAAAATAAAGAAGTGTATAGACAAGAACAGGGGGTACAACACATTGTGTTCAATTGGCAGTGCTTTGTCTGGTGAACAGTTTTCTCTTGCTGACTGTGAGTTAAATCCAGGAGATATTGCTTGCTTTCAGTGTGTCCCAATTATTTCCGTTGAAGTAGAGAGGAGCTTTTCCATTTATAAGTCACTACTAGCAGACAATAGACAGTCATTTTTGTTTGAGAATCTCCGCCACTTTTTGTTGTTAACTGCAACTCAAAACTGTTATAAAAGTGTATTGAAATGCAATTTCTTCAATAAAAGACACTCTAACATGTACATTTATAATTTTCTTTTAATATTTTTATTTTATGTTATGTTCTATTTAACTTAGTAACAAAGTGAGTGCTTAATGTAATAATAAAATTAATAATAATAATAATAATAATAATAATAATAATAATAATAATAATAATAATAATAATAATAATAATAATAATAATAATAATAATAATAATAATAATAATAATAATAATAATAATAATAATAATAATAATAATAATAATAATAATAATAATAATAATAATGATGATGATGATGATGATAATGATAATGATGATGATGATTAATAATAATAATAATAATAATAATAATAATAATAATAATAATAATAATAATAATAATAATAATAATAATAATAATAATAATAATAATAATAATAATAATAATAATAATAATAATAATAATAATAATAATAATAATAATTGTCTTGACAATTTGAAAAGTCAGCGGTCGCTGAACACGCTATAGAAGCGGAGGGGGAGCATGTCATCAAGTTTCAGGACACCAGCATTCTATCTAATATCTCACACTACCATGCTCGACTACAGCGCGAAGCCATAGAAATTTATAAACATGCCAATAACTTCAATAGGAAAGAGGAAGCCCTTAAGCTCAACTAAACTTGGTACCCCGTCATCGATAACATTAAACAACACAGATAGTCAAGCAACACATACCAATCAGAGAGAGGCAGTTCGAGTCGAGTGGGGAAGCTATTCCCCCACCCGAGTGTCTTTACCGCAGTACCTAGCCGTTATACGGCTTAACCTGCGCGATAGTATGATGGTTTGGTCTACAGGGATTTAATACTTCTGGGAATGTTAGTGGGATCAGGGGTATTTATAGGGGCAAGATGGATGGTTGGTAGGGATTGGTCCGTGAGTGGGCAGTGCCCGGCTGCTGATTGGCTGGTTAGTCAATCAGGTGACGCGCTAATCCCCTCCAGGGTTCTGGCCGTCAGTCACTCGCTAAGAGCTGATCTGAGTTAGGCGTTTTACTCTGTTTCAAGGAAAGATATTAATTTTGCCTTTCCCATCTTCTGAAATTAGACCGTTGGACTTAAGATGTCCTTCGGCAATTTTTTTAGATGGTAGTTGGCGCGGCTCTCTCTGGTCATATTGTCCCAGAGTGTTCACCAGTGGGTTAGGGTGGTTCTGGAATTTATTGTACATTGTTCGAGCGCGGGTTTTAATCACGTCAACAATGTACGGGATGCCGGAATGTTCGTGAAGGATGTGGGCAGGAAATCTCCAACCAGTGTCGTAGATCATCCTTAATGCCCGATTCTGCAACGTCTGGAGTCTGATGAAGGTGGACTTTGCCACCACTCCCCAGATCTCACATCCGTACAGGACCAGAGGCGGGATGATCGCACGATACAGTTGGAGCTTCAGGCGAATTTTTTTTTTTTTTTTTTTTTTTTTTTTTTTTTTTTTTTTTTTTTAATTAACGTCCTCCAACATTTCAGGCGAATGGGCATGGTTTTGGAGCTGAGGATGGGATACAACTGCCGGAGGGCTGCGTGACCTTGTAGTACTTTGCCCCTGACGTGATGCCTATACGTTAGCCGCCGGTCCAACGTGACCCCGAGATACTTCGCCGTAGTGACCCAGAGGATCCGACGGCGCCGAAGCACGAGGTCCTGCGGGAGCCGGTTTGCCAGCGTGTTGGGCAGGAGAATCGCAGAGCTTTTCTCCGGGTTAATAGACATGCGACAGTTCTCGCACCATCTACTGATGGCACAGAGGTGGGCTTGTACTTGACGGTAGCTGTAGCGCGGGTTCTTGTTAGTTGCGAAGCTCATAAGATCGTCCGCATACTGACAGATGTGGGTGTTGGGGTGCGTTGGGAGATCGGCCATGTAAGCATTAAAGAGTGCCGGTGACAGTACACTGCCCTCAGGAACTCCTGCGCCAATGGGCCTTTCTCGGGAAAATGAACCCTCCACTTTCACTCGGAAGCTACGTTCCTGTAGGAAACTAGCCACCAAGTAAATGTATGGAGGGGGGATTTCGTGCTGTATGAGCTTTTAGATAAGCCCTTCGTGCCAGGTAGTAGAGAACGCCTTTTCCACGTCAAGCAACACTGCCACCGTTTTGGCCCTATCCTGGTAAGCCAGGGAGGACTTTTCGGCTACTCGCAGTAGTTGCTCGGTTGTGGAATGGTCAGAACGAAAACCAAACTGATGTTCCGGTAGGAGGCCTTTTTCCTCTAAAAGAGGTCCAAGGCGGGTCAGGAACAGTTTCTCGAAAACTTTGGAGATAACTGGTAGGAGACTGATGGAACGGTAGCTAGAAGGAAGGATCGGATTCTTGCCCGGCTTCAACACGCATACCACACGCGACCTCTTCCAGACTCCGGAAAATGGCGCATGCTTAGGCACGCGTTGTAGATCCGAGTCAAGTGCATCACGGCTCTAAAGGGAAGGTGCTGGAGCATTTCCGCTGATACACGGTCCTGCCCAGGGGCTTTTCTAGGTTTTAGGTGTTGGATGGTGTTAGTCACCTCGCGAGGGGTAACTATCGGGATGTGGAAATCCTTGTGGCTCGCAGGTCCGACTTCTAAGAAGTCTTCTACTGCTTGTTCCACCAGGTCAGTATGATCGTCGTTCTGAGGGTCGACTCTAGGCTG